>NW_027019384.1:9376865-9602534 GCF_013076305.1 Rhopilema esculentum
ATAAGAAAACTGAGCTTAGGAATGTACTCGGGCTCTAAATTTTGTTGTCGATTTTAGTAAGGCAAGAAAGCGTAGCATAAAGTGATAAAGACAGAAAGTCAGTGATAAATGATCTGCACATTTACAATATAAAGACGAGAAACAGTTTAAAAGTACTGACGAAATTACAATTATTTTTAAAGGATGGGAGTTATTTGTTATTTATCAGCTTTCGATGAAAATCCTTGCCCCTTGATACCTTTGTCTTGCGTGCATTACTCTTTGTCAACCCATTGCTTCTCTGATAAGCCAAAAAATGGTAGAGGTCGATTTCTGAGCCCTAGAATAGTACCATGTGGCTACATGCTCGAAGCTTTAGCGAATGGAGGTCTTTGTGTCAAGCTATATTGGATTTCGAGAACACAAGAAGGGAGTAATGACCAACGTCATTTCTAATTGCTCCAGTGAAAGCAAAAACGTCAATACTTTTTTATATGTTCTACCTGAATCTGAACGGCAGGGGTGATGGAAAGTAATCCGTTGTATAATTATTGTATACGATCAGGTTTGTGAGGCAAGCAGCAGGCTATTCTTAAGCCTTTGTTTAGATGACGTCATGCGTTCGTCTCTTTCTCTTTATATGTGAATAGATGGAGCTTGTCGTATTAAGCGTCATAATACGGAAATAAATTTGGCCTAAATTTGCTAGGAAATATCGAATCTTTCTAAGAATTTGTCTGTTATTCGACACAAACTACAAGATGTTCACACCATGAAGTGCAATTTAATGTGTCATTCTCTCTGCTTTAATCAGTTCTTACGCATTTCCAACATCGGCATACGTCTCTCATCTCAGATCTGCCTAACTGGATCAGATAGAAGGCGTATTATCTTAATTCCAAGACATCCGGAAGAAAATTCTTTATTTGTTTTAAGATTGAAATTTGTAATTCCATCTAATGCACTATTGTAAACTCGTTGTTATGTTGTTACGAGTCAGTTTACTGTGTTTTATAAAAGTTGTTTTTTCTAATAACGAAAAAGAATCGCAGACATTCAGACCGCATCTAGTATTTGGAGAAACAAACTTTTACGACGTTTTGGCACATAATGGCACAACCGTAATGTGTACCATCCTCAGAGACTAAGCGGACCGTAGTTCACATACCTTTTTGGCACTATTCGTAGTTTGATGGCTCTTATTTTGATCTCAATAGCTGGTTTTTATTACAGGTGAAAGTTGTTCATTGTCTCGCATCAGACGCATTGTTGATGGAGTGATATCGCCGGACGGCTCATGGCCATGGATGGCTGAAATCATTTATTCTAATAAGCACTATTGCGGTGCTGTTCTAATCTCAAAGAACGTAGTCATGACAGCAGCACATTGTCTCTATCGCCACGAAGAGAGGCTTTACGAAGCTGACTTAAAAATAAGACTTGGTGAGTAAGATTTTGAGATTAATCGCCTTTTGGAAGACCTTTTTGTTGTATCTCAGAGGTTAATTGAGTGGTGTTATGGTCGTTCATTTGACCTAAAAATGTACCTTTTTCGGCAGTAGAGCTTCTAGCTTTGATAATCTCATCATTTGCTCTACAACAATCTTATAGGTATCGTCAGCAATATTTCTTTAGGATCTGACCCCACAATATATGGGTAAAATTTGGGGGAATCGAATTAAGAGCTATTGACTGTTCTGACTACATTTGTTCAAATGTAGGGTTTTTTGTCTCACAAAAAGGTGTAGCAATGTTTGAAGAGCCTGCTATATCTTCATGAGCAAATATTTTAGAATATTTTATTATTATTGAATAGAATAATAGCTCCGTATTTTTCAAGCACGTTTTTTTCAATTTTCTCATTACAAAGATCCATACATTATGTGCTGAATTTCCACGCCTCTTATCGGCGACCTTCTTTTAGAGACACGACGGTTGGGTCACACAACGGGCTATCAGCTGAACCTATAAACCTACCACGGCCAGAAATGTCTGAAATTGACCCAGGTTATGCAAGGTTCTGAATAAGTTATCTAAATTTGATTCGTATGATTCAGACATCTAAGCATTTTATAAAACCTCAAATCAGCTTGGCCATGATTACTTTAAGACGCTTTGGACTTTTATAGCAAAGGATGCGATCTTCTTAATGAAAATAAAACGCTCTGTGATTTCGTGAATTGCTGCTGGCTTAGAACTGATAAAGCTACAATTGTGGCCGAAACTCCTTAGCTTATACTGAATTAAAACTTTGGCATACTATCACTTTTTCCCAAGAAAAATTAGGACATATCAATTTCTCCCCTCCCCCTATATCAATGTTGGTGTCGTTTGAGAGCTAAATGTCCCAGCATTCGATTTTAGCCCATACAAACACCCCAACATTGATATAGAGGGGAGGGGGTCACGTTGAATGAGAAATCCATTGCATTTGGGAAGCAGTCGAGTTTTTTCCAGGATTGTAGGATTCCGAATGATAGGACCATGTAAGCAATTGTTTTTCAATCATGACTGGACAAGAGAAAGTGTTCCGCTTTATGCAATTAATAGTCATTGTTTATTATTTTGAAGTTATTTTCTTTATATATTTCGTGACATTTTCAATATTTTCAGGTATTTTGTAGTTGTTTCTAAGGGCTTTGTGTACAGCCTTCTGGCAATTTTTTCCTGATTATTCCCCCCCATCCTTTTGATGATGAGAAACGTGCATCGTCTTTAGTGGAGTTATGGATGTTTTTGGCTGTGGCATAGTAAAGTAGTGTAGTATAGCATTAAAGTGTAGAATTAAGTTGCTGCAGTACAATGTTAGTAGTGAAGTTAAATATATAACTGTTTGGTTTTTTGTCTGTGACTATTTGTGATCAACTGATTGGTTGATTTATGTTTTGAATTATAGCCTTTTTAGATTTAATACTTCTGTTTATTGTTTATGATAAATTTGCTTATTTCAAAAATGTACATCATTAGTATTAGTGAATTGTTCCTCGTTTCTGTCAAACACCTATTTATGTTTTTATGTCTGCCCCAAACAGAATTTGGAATAGTTATTTTGTTTGGACCAAAACCTATGCTGTCAATTATGAACTTGCCATATCTACTTCTGTAAAGGCTAGTTTTTCGCAATGTCATAAATCTATATAAGAAAACTTTGATCTTACTATTCTATTCTGTTTTATGGCTTTTCTATCTTTATTGGAATAGGTATTAGAACATACTCCATGAAAATGAATTTACGCTATAAAAATTTCCTTTTTCATTTGACTTCATCGCCTTGCGACAAAATATTCAAACTTGACGTTTTCCCTCTTACTCCATACTACATGAAAATAAATTTATGTTATAAAAATTTCTTCTTTCAACTTGACTCCATCATCTTGCGAGACATATTAACGCTTGACCTTTTCCCTAGTATTCCTGTTTATTTTGTCGTTTTAGTTTAATTTGCTTACAGTGTACCAGCGATCTCGTTCAACATAACAGGTTTTAGCATTTCATTTCATTTAAAATTAAACGGGGTCTTAATTATTACAAACGCTTGCGAAAAAAGGAATATTTACGCGTCCTGGCTCCAAACAAAGAATGTTTTAACACACAAACAAACGACTTTGAATTGCCCAAACTTGAAGATGGGCTTGATCAAAGCCACGCAATGTCGATACCATCTAATTTTATGACGATAAATTTTGTCCGCATCAAAATTAGTTCAAATAGGCGTCGCGTTTACACTAGACCCACGCTATCTGCACGAATTTGAGAGCGGCTATCCGAACAAAATTAGTTCACCTAGGAAAGTGGATTTAATTAGTTCGAATAGCTATGTGGTACAGTGTAAACGGTTTTATCCGGATAAATTTTATCCACATCATATCTTGCTCGAAAGCGAATGGCTATTTCATCCAATTTAGTTTTCACTGTCTCCCTCTCGCCATCTTGGCTGACTTGTAGTCGATAAATACTCGTGTTAAAAGTTCAGTATTTTCGTCAGGCACCCTTGTCGGCTTTCCCTACTTTCTTCGCTATTTCAGCGTCATTTTGTTTCTAAGAACGAATTATTAAAACAAACTAGGCCTAATTTGTATTGACAATATCTTTGGATTTGGTCTAAAAGAGAAGCAGGCGATTCTGAAGAGAGAATGAAATATTTTAACGTTGGCGGGAAATTTGTTGCTATTTTGTTGCCCAGAGATGACTTCATTTTGGGCGTTCTGTGCATGATTTAGGTCACGTGGCTGCAGTTATTCGGCACAGTTTAAACGGGAGAGCAAAGTCGGCAAAATTTGTGCCGCACAGTGTAAACGCAAATCAATCCGAGCAAGTTTTATGCGGCTAAAATTTATCCGGCACAGTGTTAACGGGGTCTAAACATTTGCGGGTCTGTTAAACCGCTGTAAAACGGAGGCTGTTAAACCAATTTCTTGAGGTATTTTTACGGTAGCCTGAATTTGTTTTCCTTTCAAAAGCTTTTTAGGTATGCCAATTTAAACCCTTCTCCTCGTTGATAGTAACGGAACACAGTACTTAGTATTCCATTTTAAGACATTATGTTATCTGTTCTCAAGCTAAGGTTTTAATTTCCTTTCAGGGAGCCATAAAAAACTAGATACAAGTCGAACAACACAAACTCTCAAAATAGCAGACATTCACATTCACCCAGCCTTCGAACTTTCAACACTACGCAATGACATTGCTTTAATACACCTAAAGACGCATGTAAATCTCACCAAATCAGTATGGCCGATCTGTCTTTCTGCTAGAAAGAGTATTGAAAAGACAGCGAACGCAGTTATGATTGGTAAGACAGCATGTTTCTCAAGTCATTTCATTTGTGCTTTCTTTTGGAATTTAATAATTCAGCATTTATTATGCAATTTGCCCGCGAATGACTTATAAGTCAATGCAAGTCTTGGATTTAAAACCATTTTTGTTATAGGTTGGGGAAAGACAAGTTTTAACGGACATTTTTCACAAATGCTACGGGAGGCGTCTGTGCCCGTTGTACCGATCTCAAAATGCACCGAAGCAAATAAAGATTTATTCGAAAATGTCAGAGTTAGAAAAGAAAATCATATATGTGTTGGATATGGCAGAGCAAGCCCTGAAAATGGCTGTAAGGGGGACAGTGGCGGCCCGCTAATGATCGAAGCGAGCAGTGGCCGTTGGTTGTTAATTGGTGTCATGAGTTGGGGAGACCCAAACTGTTCATCTCAAAGAACTAATAGCTACACAGTATTTACGAATGTTTTGCTATATCGAGAGTGGATCGAGAAAATGTTAGTAAATGCTATGTGATATATTAATTGTTATGTTTGTGATCGTGTAGAGTAGAGATTTCAATAGATTTAGTATTCAAGTTCATCAGAGTAGGTTTAATTTGAAAAACGTTTTTTTTGTATGATATGTGTTCATAAAATGTATATGTGCAAACACACAATTTGTGTTTGCTTTAATAATCGACCTCTTTATGTTTATATGTCTTTGCTTGGGCTAAGGTTAAAGCTCGGGGGTTACTGCCATTTAGGCCTGACAGAGGGTCCAGTCGGTGAGGGTCTGACCAAATGGCTACGAAATAGCTACCAAGTGGCCCAGTTTCGATAATAACACAACGGCTTAGTTTAGCTTGCGATTTATTATTGGTAATTAACATAACTTTAACAATATCTTTACCGAATTAACAACAGTCATTGACAAAGAAATTTGTCAAAGAAGGACGAGGCGCTCACAAAGAAATGGATGCTACCAAGGACATAATTTCGGTCCTTATGCTACCATTTGAGGGTTATTGTCAAGAAAGACTACCATTTGAGGGTAATTTTTTAACGTTTTAGCTTTGACCCTCTATGAAACTGACTGGACCCTCCTGTTAGGCCATAATGGTTAAAAGAATAACATTGGTCAAATCAAAACTTTCAAAGCCTGCCTTCTGTGACAACTATTTATAAGAACTACAAAAACCTTCTCCCTGTTGATAGTCTTCCAGCGTTTGATATACGGAAATGTGTTTGGTATCGGAGAAAAGTTTACCGCTTCTCTTGTTCACCGAAGTTCAGCGAAGTTGAGCGAAAATCAGCGAAAATCAGCGAAAATCAGCGAAAATCAGCGAAAATCAGCGAAAATCAGCGAAAATCAGCGAAAATCAGCGAAAATCTCAAAATGGCCTGATTAATCATCCTAACTTGAATCATCCCTAATTTATCATTTGAGATGTCTAATTTTGTCAATTTGCACCTTAATGAAAATGTCAATTAGGTTAAGTTGTGCCTGGACCCTTTGCAAGAGGGCAAGGAGCACACCGCTAAAAGTGCTTTATTTAGTTTGATACTTCTTTCAGTGTGAAAGAAATCGACTTGGCTAAAGTAAGTTGTGGTTGTTTGGAAACAACGAACAATAAATAATTGTGTGACACGAAAATGCTGTTTCTTAATGCGTGTCCAGAATTCCTGCCATGGAGGTTTAGCCTGTGCTCCAGACCCTTAACCTGAAGGAAGAGTTAGACCTCTTCCTACAGGTTAAGGGTCTGGAGCACAGGCTATGGAGGTTGGTCTTGTAGCGTGAATTTGGGAAAAGCAGGAATTTGGGAAAAGCGGGAATCGGGGAAAGGCGGGAAAACCAGGTACTTTTGAACTTTGAACTAAGATGTCGATTAGTTTTTTGGTCTTTTAAAGTAGAAACCTGCAAATTATTGCAACAGACCATGTTATTACAAATTCCATGGTTACGTTGAAGGAAAGAAAAAAATTTAGCCAATTAATAGGTAATTGTCTCACAACTTCGTCCAGCTTGTTTGGTTTAGGCGCTGCGGTACCGAACAAATTATCAGGGGAACTAATTTTATCGTTTTCTAAATGCAGGATATTTCTTAATTTCTAGCTTCGTTACGTCTTCCCTCAGATTGTTTAAAACACTTCTGGTCGGTTGTCTGTCATCTAGATAACTGTTTCTTAAAATCTTTCATAAGTGTTTCGCTCTGCCCAGAAAACGGACATCTTGTTCCGATTGAATTTGTGTTTATCTTATTGGAATCCGTGGCAAAATAGCGGCAATAAGCAATGTATACAGGGCCATGTTATTGCATATTATCAAAAGATAGACGGAAAATGATAGAACAAGCACTATATTGCGATTGTAAGAAGACGTATTTTATTAAAAACTTGTATCATGATCATTTTAGCTCCCCAGCGCAAGAACACAGCACGGGTTTGTTATACATCTTGCAGAAGACTTTAAAGGGCAAATACATACAGGGTGTTTGAAGATGGTGTGAGAAGAGTACCGTGAAGAGATTCAAACAGACATTTAGAATAAACATTTAAAATATATATTTTAAAGAACATTCAGTAGGCGACGCATTTCGAAACGATCCAACCCACGGCGTCTTCATTTTCGTCGGATATTGAGCAGAAATGGCAGATTGCAAAGTCACAAGAAATACAAGTGTATTTTGTGCACTTTGGCCATGAAATGCAAATATCGGCCATCGTGAAAGTTCTCAAAAACTCAGTTGGCAAGGACAATCAACTTTGGAGTGCTTAAGGCAAGCCACAGTACGCATGCTGAGTCTCGAGATCAGCTTGTAACTGATTATTCTAATGATGTACTTAATTATGCATTGTATTCAACACATGTAAAATGCGACGTTTGAATGGAAGTCACACCAATGTCGCACAATGCGACAGGGTATGTCGAATAGAGTAAGTGTAGTCGACTAAAAATGCAAGTTTAAAGGGGGGGGGGGTGGTGGTAGGTTGGCTAGTTGCAATATTACAAGCAAATTATCAAAGATTTTGTCCTTGATTACTTGGGATTTCCTGATTTGATTGAGATTGGAATGAACAGAATGAAATCCCCATTAAAAATAACATTTAACCTTCTATACAAATTTAGCTCCAAAATGATGAATCTTCCTCTACCCACAATTTTCTGCAATTACTGGTTCAAATCCTCGTCTGCCCCGTTTTACAATCCAGTTTTTTAATCCACTTCAGTACTAGGCTACTTCAGTGCGTGCTCTGTACTCGCCCTTTTTCCTTGTACTTTTATACGTATAATGGCTGCAAAAATCCAGGTTAGGCCAAGTGCTAAAATGGCGACCAGTTTCGCTATATTTGGTAGAGCCCGGTCGTCGCTCAACCCAGCAGTTTTAAAGAGGGACAGGGAGCCCGAAACAAGTTGGAAAGTATGAGCGCAAATGGCAAGTTCAAGTTTCATAAGTTGGTTTAAGATCATTTTCTACAATATTAAGCGCGTTCCACCTAGGCCTTTTCGCAACATCTTCCTTTAGGCGCTTTGGAAACTGCAGGGTCTTGCCGGACAGGCAAAGCATTTTGACCTAGAAAGGCCTAACTGTTATTCAAATTTAGCTGGCGTCACATATTTGTGGAAATCCAGCTTAAATCAAATAACTTTTCTCTAATAGAAATATTTAACCCTTTAAGCCAAGAAGCGCCATGTTTCTGTAGCTGTCCTTTCTTCCTATAAGTCCCATGAAACCTTTTAACATGACAATGTCTAAGTTTCGTGCTATGTTCAAGAAATTTCCTTATATAAACATAATCAATTCTGTGCGGAGGATGGAACTCCCTGCTTTCGGAGTAAATTCTAAAATGTTCTGAACACTAATCTCGTCAATACACAACCTAATACTTCTTCCTAATCCTAATTCAAACCAAGTCTAAATCTATGGCAGAAACAAGTTTACTTACAACTTACCATTGAAAAACATGGCAGTTTCTCGACACACTTTCACGGAATCGATTCGATGCACGTGTCATTTGAACAAGACATTTGAACATCAGCACATTTCAATCTTCTCATTTAAAAAAAAGAGAAATTCTAGCAAAAGTTGCTTCATGGTATAGGCAACGACCGAGAGCAAATAAAGCCAATAGTTCATTATTTGTTTTTCAACAACTTTCTATAAGGCAGCACGACAATTTTGACTTTATCTTGGCCTGCCATCCTTCCATGTGCTTTGAGACGAATCCCTGGAGGAAAGGACTCTTTATTCATTACATCCCATGCGGCTTGAGGTTTTCAGTCTTTTCCCCCGTGACTCATGCGCAAGCCAATCGAGCTATTTTGAAGAATATTTTGCTTTATCTTAAATTCATTAAAAATCAGTTTTGACTTCTTACAGCAGAAGAACCAAAAGCAATAAATTTGCCTGATTCTCATAGATTTTGCGTTGGTGCATATTAAATTTAAAAATTTTTGCTATTACATAACAAAACTACTTTACAATCGGATCTTTTTTGTTCCTTCGAATTAAAAAATAAATTTGTACATAGCACTTACCGTGTTAATTGTAATATTTACAAACATGCATAGTCGGTAATAATTTAAGAATAGGACCTTGAAGAATGCTTTTGAACGGCTGGCAATTATAAGTCAGATATTCATCAACTCAAATCATACCCCTCTTTTTACGGCTCTTAATGAATATAAAACTTGATACCCTCATAGCAACAATACTAAAGATTGTTAGAAATTGGCCAGTGGCGGATTTAACGGGGTGGGCAACTAGAAGCAACGAGTTGAAGCAGGTCTGGCGCCCCTTTTTTGGAAATTGTGCGCCTATTTTGGACGTTTTTGAGACGATAGGTTAATTTGCTTCAAGGATTACTTCAAAGTTGTGTTGCTTATTCCGATAATGGATCTGAAATTGTTGTATACAGTGTACTCCTCGTCACCAATTTTTGAAAATTTTTCACTGCCCCCACTTCCAATTGCCCCTCCTTCAAATTTGCTCTGGATCCGCCCCTGAAATTGGTAACAAGTGTCCATGGTACTGCCCTAAGGAATCCTTTACAGAGCAATTTCTAAAGAGAGTCTTGTTCTAAAACCTGTGTAGGTTTGCACCTAAATAGGGGTAGAACGAAGCCGGTAACCTTTGACAGTAGCTATTGCTCCGGGCTATTGAAGAAGGAGGTTGTAGGATAAAAAGGATTTGCTACTTTCGTCTTTTTACAATTTCAGTCGGGAACCTAGTATTTTCACAGCTTTCATTACTCGTTTGCAAGTTCTTTAATGGTTGGTTTGGAGGCTCTACTGTCAACTGTTGATGTCTTTCTTGATCCTAAATCTTTGAGTTCCAAGCCTTTATCAGGTTCTGGTTCTGGTAACTCGATGTCCATTCCTTCCTTTCCGACAAGAAAATGAGACACCACTAGACCACGTCCCTGAGAAACGAGCAGAACATTGTTAAAAGGACGTAAAGCGTTCTCGAGAAACGATATAAGTAACAAGGACTCGAGAAAGCATTCCAGACTTGGACGACCATCGCGCTGCGTGTTTGAAATTTTGCCACCGTTTAAACAGTACCTTCTGAGAATGGAATTTTTTTAAGAATGGCTAGGAGCTGGGATCAAGACCCCCTCTCAAGAGCCTCCTCATAGAATTCTCCATCAATAATCTTTTATGATCAATTTGTTATAAAAAGAGTGAAGTAAAAGGAAATGAAGAGCAGGGAGAAGGGCCATGCCAAAACCAACAACATCAAAGATTGGGAGGGGGGACATGTCCACTGCTAGAAGCAAAGTGAGGAAGGGAGGTTGAAGGCCTGGCTGGACAGTGACATATCATGACATATCATTACGACGATAATAGTTTCAACAACAACAACAGCAACAGTAGCAACAGCAGCAACAACAGCAACTATAAAAAAAGCTGCAGCACCAACAACAAAAACAGATAAGAAACCAACTAACGCTTTTGAGCATGAGAGTTACAAAAACTGAGCTTTTATGAATCGAAGGCAAGAAAATTCCTTACCATCGACCTATATAGATGATTCTAAAATCATAATTATGTAACTCGATGGTTACGTAATTCACAATGAAAATTCAGAGACGGTTTATTTACCTTAACTCTAACAGGGCCACGTATGATTGTCTCAAAGCCTCCGACGTCGTTCAATTTCTCTTTGAAATCTGGACTCACTTGTATTCTCAAAGGGGGTCCAGTTGCTTCAAGATGAGTGATATACGACATTGAATCTCCGTAGAGACAGTACTTTGGTGTTTTAAGACCAACCAGTCCGCCAACGACAGGGCCTGAAAAATCCATTACCATATAATTCTCATGCTAATTCGCACCCCTTTAATATAAACTGGCATAATCATGATCAAGAAACATTGACTTTTCATAAATATGATGCATCTTTAGTTGGTGTGGATCTCAGGAACTCAGGGCATTGCGGATTCTGGGCAGACAAGCCCGCCTTACCACGCCTAATGACGCTACCATTGAATAAATAAAATCGTTGTTGAAAAATAAAAAGTATTAATGCCCCATTATAATAACAGGAAGGTACTTCGTAATCTTTGGGAGCTCATACAGTGTTTGCAGAAGGGTCGAAGAGGATTCATTAGGGCGAAATTTGACACAAGACATAATGATTAAGAAATAAGACTCACCAGAATGACAACAGATTCGTAAACGAAGTATCTCGTACGGGCGATGCCTCATTCTGAATGCAGTCATTTTGCCCATCATCTTCAAGGCAAGCATGGCAATATTCCTCACGTGTCGAATACCGTTCTTTTTGGGGCATCCAGAGACGACTGAATACTTTTCATTGTAGTTTTCAAACTGTGTGGGTATTGATAATGAAGCAAGTTAAGTATGCTTGAGCCTGATGTCATGCAGCTCAAGGATTTTTAAATTGTTAAAACTTTGTAACAATCGCAATGCTAAGGAGGTCTAAAAGTAATTTGAGTAGTACATTTAATATCTTTAGAACAATCAGTGCACAATGGCAATTTAGAACAAACATGAATTTACAAGGTACGGAATAAATACGATGAAATGCATTTTAGAAAAACAAATTTAAAAAGGTTGAGCAAGCCAGAAAAGATTTAAAGCAGAATAAGGTGATATTTTTCAGATTTTTGTTATAGCATTGAGTAATAGGATCTGAAGGGGGCTTTTTCAGGGTAGGTAGCCTTGACGTGTCCTTGGGGGAATTATTTTTTGAGCAAATGTATTCAAATGAAAATTTTCCGTATGTTGCTATTGCTTCACGAGAACCATTTTCACTGAGTGAATCATATTGTTTCCGATACGAAAATGTTTACTATGGCCATTTTCAGTAATTACAAAGGTTTTATGAAATCATGTACAGCTGTTGGCACAGTTCTCGTTAGAAATTTGCTAAGTCTTCTTCTTGTCAAAACTGAATATCCAATTGTATATCTATGAAAATTTACCGGCTTTCTACGGCAACTTAAGAATGTGTTTCAAATTAAGAAGAATTCCAAAAGCGATAGAAGCCTAGCCAGGGCCTCCAACGAAGGGGGGGGGCGGGGGGCCTTGGCCCACCCCACATTTTTGCAAAACAATGAGTTTTTTTCAAAATCTTTTGTTATGGGTGTTAAAATTTCCTTTGCCCCCCCCCCCCACTTTTCAACCTTTGTCGGAGCCCATGCTAGCTAAGTCAATAGATAAAAAACAGCTTACTAACTTTGAAAGCGTCAAAGCGCTCGATAGTGCTGTCAAAAATCTTTGTTAAGTCGTTCAAAACGTCCACAACCTAAAAATTAATATAGAAATTGAGAAAAATATCATTAACAAAATTATGCAATTTTACTACTTAATTCAAAAGATCTCATTTATCCAGGGTCTCACTGAAGAAGCTTCATCACAAAAAACTGGTGGAAGGAACTGATTTGCCAATAAAGAAATAAAAAATTGGCATAAAATTTTTAGAATAACTATAAGTTCATATAATTTCCCGCAACCCTGTTCGTTTTGAAATTACTTAGCGCTAACAATAAATTAATTTCGTCGTTTATTTGTAATTAAGATTTATTCCTTAGATTTAATGTTGATATTGTACTCCAATGAAAGGACCATTTTGGTCCATAGATTCATTAGAAAAGGAAAATGCCATACATGATATCATGAAACATACAGATGTAGCCAAATATGGAATTCAGTTCCAAACGAGATAAAGTACTCCCCTACTTTACAAATATTGAAGAAAAAAATCTCAGAGTATACATCTTTCAATTGTACTTGTAATCTTTGCAAGGAATATATATGCAACATCGGTTATATTTGATTTACCCTATATTTAGCGTTGGTTATTAAAATCAGTTGGTTTTAATTAGCTTGGGTATACATAGCTAGAAGTTGTACCAACTTTAAATAAAGAAAGAAAGGAAAATACTTTATCGTTTCTATGAATAAAGCAATATAAGGTTGAAATACGAAATCTGAAAGATGTTAAACAAAAAGATCGGCCATAGTACCTGCATCGGTGTGCTGCTTGCTGTTATTGATGAGAAGTCGACAATATCCGCCAGCATGATTGAAACACAGAAGAATTGTTCAGGCGAAATCAGCTCGCCCATTTTCAGCCTATGTGCGATAGACCTACCAAGGATAACATCTGTGTTACAAAACTTGTTTGAGAAAGAACTTTCAAGTACTTATCCTCTCAATAAACTTTTACATTAAAAAAATATCTCTAAGCAATAAATAATTTCTCTTCCAAGCTACACAATATCTTTTTGCAACACTTCCCCCTTTCCTTACACTAAGTCATCGACTTAATGAAGGCCTGTATAAAGCCTGTTCTCTCGACATTGGTACGGTGCTCTTTGTCGCAATCGCAGTAAGGTGTAATATGGGGGGGGGGGGGGGTTGGAGGAAAATGCAGTCTTTGGTGTTAGGATAAATGAAATTGATAAAGATAGTGTCGATATGCAAGAAAGGGATAGAGCATTGAAAGCAACGATAGACTAAGAATCTTAAGTTGGTTGTTTACTAGACTTGGGCAATTCACGACTTAAATTAGGCGACCAAAAGAAAAGCTACTGAAACAGACAAATTTAAAGAAAAAACATAGAGAAAAACTTGAAAAGTTTATTTGAGGAAAATAGCATAAAGAAGGAAAACCAACTTACTTTGGTAACATTGTATACAGAAGTGATTCCACTTTCTCCTTTTCAGAGCGCAATTGCTCTGTTCTCTCATTGACTCTTCTTTCCAAATGGTTTGTGTATTTCTCCATCATTTCTAACATGTTATCGACCAGATTTTGGCTTTCATTTCTAAAATAAAGATCATGAATTTACTTACAGCTGAAAAGAAGAGAGGACTGGCCACTGCTTGCCAATATAAGTAAGAATCTTGGTTGTTTTTTAAGCGCGAATCAACATAATATGGAGCAATGATACACAATAATTCCGTTTGAATAAAGACCATTAATGGAGATTTAGGCAAGCTGTTTTTAACTTCCTAATACTTCGAGGCTGCGGAGTGTGCGTTTGGTTTGCTTCAGTTTCTCAGTGCAAAAACACATAGTTATTCTATTGCATCAAGATCTTAGAAATGGGGAGGGGTGCACAGGAGGCATGATTTAGCGCCTTTTGTAGCAAACAGAGGTGCCCTCTTTGCCTTCATGTGCTCGCTACTCTCACAATGGTATCATAGGCATATCACCAGTAGATGCTTTCAATTATGGAAAACCTCTTTTGAAAGTGTATTATATCCCAGGCTCTAGGGGCATTAATTTTTTATCCCTACCCCTTTCAAGCAAACTTCTGACAGAAAGTGTTACGGATTTATAATTGCATGTGTTTTAGAAATTATCCTACAAAAACGGGCAAATTTGCCAGGTATAGTTACAATGGACGAAAATAGATTTAACTTTTTCAGCCTCTGAAGGATAAATTTATGATGGAACTCTTGTGTGTAACCAGAAGCAATGGATTATAATGGTTCAATGGATATGCTGCTTTAATGCAAACTTAAATTTCGAGCTTCTTCTTTGCGAGCTTCGAGCTAAATGGATTTTCAAGGTCCATTTAGTTTGATTACTTTCATCGACCATCACTGACTTTTGTTAGCCCCAGAGTAACCTTGTCTTTCGCTAAATAATTGGTATGTGAATGCATGAACTAGCAATATCTACCTATCTTTCATGACAGCTTTCAAAGGCTTTCTCAGATCAGTGAATGTAGGCCGTTCGGCAGGAAACTCATGCCAACATCTCCTCATCATATCAAGTATTCTACCATCCAAACCACTTTGCAGCCTCACATGCGGACGGAAAGGAGGCAGACATCTCCTTTGCACAAAGTGAATAACGTCTGAAACGGATAACTTAATATTATAACCTTGCTTGAAAAAATAAAATAATTTCGCCCAGAAAAAGCCATAAATTAGCCTAGGAATCAGGTTACAAAAAGCAGAGATCTCAAAAACGTCGACTCTCCACACAAAATTTTTACTGTGGCCCTTTGCTTCGTTTCTGCGATTGCAGTCATGTGGTCCATTAAAAAAACAAAAGAAGTGAGGTTGTAAAATGCAAGTATCATTTACTTTTAGGGTTAATTACCTTTAGCTGGATAGCCGTAGTTTTCATATGGCAATGTACGAGTAATGATTTCAGACAGTATTATTCCGTAGGAATACACATCTCCAGGCTTGCTCGTCTTCTTCATTGTTACACTCAAAAGTTCTGGTGCTTTCCATAACAATTCTAAAATAAATAAACCACTGATGAAACTGGACTTAATGTGATACTCGCGTGAATATAGAGTTCACAATAATGACTTGATCAGGTCTCAACAATATATCAAAACTGTCCTAATTGACTAATAGCGTTAAGAATGTGCTAATAATTCATTTGGACTATCAAATAATATTGAATTGAATATAAAAAACAAGTGGTTTAGAACTGTTGTTAATATGCTAATAATATCTTTGATAACTTTATTGATAAAAATTTATTGGTCTATCTAATAATATCGACTTAGATGGTAAAAACCAGTGATCTAATAGCATTGGCAATATGGGTATAATATCTTGCATGATATGCTTATAATATAATGGACTCTCTAATAGCACTGAATTGCATATTAAAACTAAGTTATCTATCTATATTTGAAATATGCCAATGATATATTGGATAATTTACTGATAGTATATTGCACTATCTGATAATATTTACTTGGATATAAAAAACCAGTGGTATGATATTATTGTCAACATATCAAACTTGCAAGAGCTTGTTGCATATTTTCAAAACGTGAAAAATAAATTTTCTTGAAAAAGCAACACAAACATCCTCTCATTACAAGAATCAAGCCACAAAGACTTTTGGAATTGTAAGACTGAGTTTTGACAAAAATATTGCAACAATATTTCTTAGCACAGGGACGGGTAATGGCCAAAACAAAACTGACTTTGATAAAGACATGTTGACTATTGGATTGGTAACATTGTTTGATCGATACTTGAATGCCGTAACCGTCAATTGTCATTCACATACAAGTCGTACAGTATAGGAAAGTTCTTATTATGAAACATACTGTGGTACTTTTCCTCGTTAGTTGGGGTTGGCGCATGATGTCGAGTAGGCTCTTTAAAACGCTCAAGCCCATAATCAGAGATCTGACATGTCCATCTTCTGTCGACCAAGACATTGTAAGATGTCAGATTGCCCATGGGTCCTATCATTTCATGAATCTCTGCCATTCCCTAAAATAAAAAAAACATAATCCAGTTGTAAAATTGCACTCAATATCAACTTTGCAGCCATGACATTCTATCTAAAGTGTTTCTGAGTCAGATTTTTCTTTGAAGAAGTATCTAATTAATTCGTGTGCATTGCCTACAACCTGATTACTCACAGGATTTTTAACTACCAGCCAAAGTATAAGACTATTGACATTGAATATGTTTATTCATACAAATTTTCTTAGAGGATTATTCTTAGAGGATTTTTTCCTCTGGTCAGATTGTTTGAAAAACCACATAATATATGAATGACTACGAAAACTTACCGAGGCGATGTCCCCAGCAAAAGAAATACGAAATACCCAGTCTAGGGTGATGTCCTCATTTGCCAGTACGTCCTAAAATTAGATCAGAACGCATAAAGTATATTTTCAAAACCTGAAGTTTTACCATTTTTGAAAAGCGACGAAGAAACGAAACATATATATTCTGACTCCAGGAATTTCCTGATCGGCTGGCAGCGGATAAATCAGAAACTTACTGCATCTCACGCTTTCTGGTGGCCATTTCCCGCAACTAGACCCGGGTTGAAGTTTTATCATATATTTTATGGACCGGAATATCGAAGTCCGGATAAACGGTGGGTCGTATAATTGAATAAGTATTGTGATGAACGCTAATACCTACCCTCAAACTGCCTTTCGTACAATACGGCGAAACAACGCAGATCCTTGGAGGCTGAACAACGACTCCCAAATATGGATTGACATTTGAATGATGAATATCACGTGCCTAGAATTAAAAGCTCAATTATGCAGAATTTGTTACTGTGGCTTTCCTATTGACATCCTTACACCGATTTAGAATAAACTATAAAACCACTTAAATTAAGCTCCATGTCACTAAAGATGACGTTAAAATGGTAATTTCTTAAAGTTATTTAAAAGTCAATTAATCACACTAGCAGATTACTTACTATCTAACAGATTTTGAAATTTAGAAAGCGTAAAACGAATATCTAGACACATTATTTCTGACAATGAGGAGGAGATGGCAAGAAAAGAGGAAATTAGGTCCTCTATTAAGCATTATCTATACTCCACTTACAATCTCCTCCGCAATATAAATAGATGCTACGCGAAGGTAAGAGTTCGATGACACACGCTTTGAACTTTTTATAAGACTTTCGTAGAAGCAAATTTGGAAAGGGAAAGCAAGTCTTTTCAAGAAGAACAGGGCACCAGTGGCGGATTTAAGGGGGGACAACTAGGGGCAGCCCCTCTCCCAACGAGTTGATTACACAGGGATCACAGTCTGGCGCCCCTTTTTGGAAATTGTGCGCCCCTTTTGAAGAATGAGAATCAGATGAAAAAAGTTCTTGGACCGATAGGTTAATTTGCTTCAAGGATTACCTCAAAGTTATGTTGTTTATTCTGAAAAGGTATCTGAAATTGTCGTATACAGCGCACGCTCGTAACCAGTTTTTGAAAATTTTCCAGCGCCCCCACTACCAACTGCCCCTCCTTCAAATTTGCTCTGGATCCGCCCCTGCAGGGCACAATACCGTTAACTGAAGGGTTTGTTTACATGACAAAGAAACTTTGATACAAAAAGCAATGATGAGACTTCTTGTGAACATTTGATGTTTTATCTGAATTTGCTTACCAACTTTATCTCCAGCAACGTCTCTCGATCCAAGTGAACTTGCCTCTTATGGAGTCGCTTGACAAAGACATTTTGATGCTGCCAAAACAAGAGATATAATACAAGGTGTCGAAATAACGGAAGAACACTGATAATCCGAATATCAAGTTTATATATAGCTGCATGGGTAATACAGGATTTCATTCTTAGAAGGTGAACAGGTTTTTGGCGGTAGAACCTGAAAATTGCTTTGAAAAAGCAAACATTTTATAATGTATTGGCTAAAAGCTTTTTCTTCTGACACTCCTCAGAGCATAAAACATCAGTATAAGGGTCCGAGAGAACACGATGGAAAATATATACCCAATTGTGGATCGAAATAGGTTAATCAGAAAAACGCAAGCACAAGAAAGTACGAATATATGACATCTTCTTCATTATATGAAATATAAATGCATGATTTTTTCAGATGTCAAAACAGAAGTGTTAATAAGATTTACAAAGAATGCACGAAAAATTATGAAATCATGATCGAGATTGTTTTTAGAGAAACTTTTTAAACGCTCGGATTAGCTTACTATCTTAGGCCGAAACGGAAAATGGCACTATCTATCTAGCCTTGGATGCTGTCTAAGTTCTGTAAACGCTTTCAAAAATACAGTTGGTATAACAGAATTTGTTAGAGGACTTTGAAAACACCTAAGAAATTTAAGAGTTGTTCTCTTTTCTATTTAAATTTTATCGTTTGAACTAAGCAAATTACTGAATAAATTGGCCTTCTGAATTTGCTTTCGAACCAAATTAATAAAAAGTTCAGTATGCAGAAAGGAGTGTCTGCAAATAGAGCAATCGTTGCGTTGAGGAAATACTTTTGCGCACCTTGTATAACGCCACAAATGCGTTAATGTGATCCTTAAAAAATCGTGATGATGTTGACATTGTCACGTCTCTTTCATTTAATGAGTCATTCTGTAAAACAAACAGAAAATTTATTTGAATGAACACAACAAAGCAACATACACACTTTTCTTCTTATCAGAACAATTCTAAAAGCGTAATGAGGTTCGAATTTGGAGAAATTTTAGAATTAATTGAGAATAAATACCAATATCATCGGCAGATGGACTTTTTATTTATTTGAGCATTTTGAGGAAGCAAGACAATTTATTCGATTTTCATTCTTGCTTTCATGCAAAAAGTTGGAGATCAATCGTCTAATTTCAAATCTGCTAGCAAGTTTTAATTCTGAAATTGTTTTAATGATGACAAAAGACGAAGACAAGAACTTTCTTTCTCGACTCTTACCAAATTCACAAGTTGAAATTATTCTTAAGAATGACTAATAATTTCAGGCTCGGAATCACAAGGCTTAAAAATGAAAAATGAGGCTCAGCAAAAATTTAGATACTCTTGAAAAAGCGTGTGTAGGCATCTGCAAGAGCCATGACATCTGTAGTAAACAACATGAGTACTTTAAGGATGAAGGTCAGCAAAAATCTAGGTATTCTTGAATAGAAATATGTAGGCATCCCCGAGATGCATGACATATATAGTAAACAATATGAATTCGTTCACGTCAGCTGATTGCCGTAAACGTCAGGCCTTTTAAAGACGACGGCCTACCTGTAAGGAGCCGAGATCGTCCAAACTTTGGTTATCTTTCATTTGTTCAACCGAGCTTCTTTGAATGATCAAGTCTGAATAGTCCAAAAACGACCTTTTATTGTTGAAAATATCATTCTCAAAATTTCGTTTTCTGTAACCAAAAATATTTCATATTAATTATTCAGTTTTCTATAAAAAAATTATAGCTACTTGCGGACAATATCGCTAACAAAGCTCGTCGTGGTTTAGAAAGACTAAATGAAGAGAGGGTTTTTGGGTGTGGTCGAACAAACTTTTTGTCAATAGAACAAAATATCAAAAGTATCTCATCGATCGTTGATAACAAGGCTTCAAATAGAAGAAAAACCTTAACACTGTTTGATATTATATTCAGCGAAATGTCAACAGAGGGGGAAACTCCCTACGTTCATTCACATGGTCACCATAACTAAACGCTTCGTATCAGAGTGTCTGGCTACTAAACGCTACACTGGGGACCTTGAATTTTCTTTCTCCTTTACTCGAAGTAAGCAAAGGCGCTAGCTTTATTAGAGCCAAACTAGATCAGTTTAAATCAATTACATAGAAAGATGCTTGACAAATTTAAAAAGAAAAAGAAATAGTTATAAAAGTGCTTAATACGGTTGAATAATTGAGATTCTTTGATTTCTTTTGAAAATTCTTTGAATTATGGAGCTTTCTTTTTCATTAGAGATCGAGGTTTATATTTGATCTAAATGTGAAAGTTTGTCCGTATATTTCAAAATATAACTGCATTGAATAAAATTTGGAGGTTATCAACACAAACTGGCAGTAACATATGGAAATAAATAATAACATAATCAATAACACATGTTTTCAAGACAAATAGACGAAATTGTACAACGAGCTGCAAAAGTATCACGAGCAAATGAGCTACTTAACTTTTGATGCTTGGGTGAAGGAAGGGATATGCATTATGCTTAGTTTTCTTTCACTAGTAGCGTGTATATTTGCTAGAAGTCTTAAAGAATTTACTTTCACCTAGATGACGATAAACGACACTATAGTAGAAAAAGACATCAATCATTAGATCTGCGTCCTTCACCTTAGCAATGCACTGTTTCAATCTGACTTAAAACTACCAACGATTTAAAATTCTGGAACATGTCGAGAGTACCAAATGAGAATGCAAAACTCTCTAACCTAGTATTTCTACACTGATTTATCTACTTAAGAGATATAATAAAGCAAAACTCACTTGTATTTCTTGTACAAAACAACTAGGACAACCACGGTCGCGAGTGGCGCAAAAATTGCGATCAAAAGTGCCGATGTTGATGTTTCGGCCACCTCTGAAAAATGAAAAAAACCACTAGAAAATCAGAACGGACAAATAAGTTGTAAAAGCTTGCAAAAATGCTTTTTGAATACCACTGTTTTAACGCTAATAAAATTTACTGCTATTGGGTTATCCTAAACAGGGGCCTTGTCATGTGACTTTCATGTGGTGATTGTTAGTCATCATCATCAGGTACCATCTTCTATCAGAAGGTTGGCTACCATGACCCTCCAACTATCCCTATCCTCAGAATATCGTTTAGCTCTCCCAATGCGCCCATACCCGCTCCATTCCTTGACATCGTCTCCCCATGTTCTTCTTTGTCTTTCCCTGTCTCTTTTTCCGTCAATCATACCTTCTACCTTATGATTGTTAGTAATAACGTTATATTGACAGAGATGTACTGTCATCATTATTGACATTTACATTCTTATGATTTCTGACACTTACACAACTGGGAGAATTGCATTAACGATAAATTATAAGACTTGAGTTTGATGCAAATAGAAATCTAATATAAGAACACTTAGCTGTTAAACTACAGTATACATATATAATGATAATAAATATACAAGTCTAAAGTCACTTGAGAAAAGCGAGGTATAACTGTGAAAATAGGTAGCAAAAAAGAACGTACAAAATAAGACTACAAAAGAAAATAGTTGCAAAATGCTTTAGTTCATGTACACCAAATTTTACAAAGGGCATTCTTAAATTCTCTCTATATAGATAAATTGAAAAATAAGGGCCTACTCTGGCAAGGGTCGTCCTTGAAGCCACATTTTGCTTGATCAGGTGGAATATCCTTTGACTTTCCAGCAAAAGTAAAGTCATACGAGATAATCTTAAATTCGCTTGACGTGCCATCATAACTCGCCACTTCGATAAAGCTGTTGAGTGACAGAAAGTTTCTCACAATGAGAATTGGGACCCGGTTGCCGCGGCCATTCATCTTGACGGGACCAGAAACGCCTATAAATAAAGAAAATGCTTGCATAAAGCCGTAATCATTGAGGCAGGGTCCATCACTAGAGGCTTCGGAAGCATCTAACCCTGACTGAATAAGATATATACGAATGTTAAGGACAGTTATTTGATTCTTCGATGTTCATCTTCCCTTACTGAAAGTTTTGTTCACAAACATGTTGAGAATCAATTGGTTTTCACGGAAAACAGCATATACGAGCAACTATCTACAGCCGTTCTGCAACGATTAAAATTATAGTAGAACAGGATTTGTAAAATTATCTAAGAGAAAATTTGAGCCAGTGAAAAGAGCAGGGCAGGACTCGAGTCTGCCACCAAGGTTACTTTGCGTCGTTCCGCTACCAACTCAGCTACCCGGACAAAGAAGTGGCTTTAGTACGGAGCCTTGTGTTACAGCATGTTTGTGAAAGAGATGTAAACTGAACGAGTTAAGTTGTTTGATAATCGGAATGAAGCTTTGATTCCTAAAGATCCTTTCGAATCTCTTCTAAAGATTTCGCTGAACAGTTGTGCTTCAAAATCTAATTGACTGGCAGGTAGAAAAATTGAACGCTGAGATATAGTCTTGTTTTCATATGTGCAGTTTAACAAACTCACCATTAAAGTCGATCTTAAATATCTCTCTTGCAATGTATTTTCCATCCCTCAGCCATGTACTTTCATTGTATGTGTTATTGATGGATGTAAAATTCAGATGAGTCATCGTCCAGTTCCGCAGTTCTTTCATTGCATCGTCATTCCCTGGCCATATACTGCTTCTGACGTCACCAGTGGTGAAGTTAGTTATGTTTCTTGAAGCCAACAAATTTGAAGTATTGGTGATGTTATCATAAATGGAGAAAACCACGTGATCAATATAGGAGTTGTGAAGGGCATTTTTCACAGCTTTCGCATAAGTGTAGACGGCATCATGGATGTAAAATGCATGCTGGTGAATCTAGACAAAACAGTGGTGTTCGATATTATACCGAACTAAGATCATACATACATACATACATTGCATGTAATGTGATCGAATTGTAGGAAAGCAGTTCTTACCAAAAACAAGCACTGTCATTTCAGAGGAACTTTTTTATAAGAAAATAAGAAGATCATGGCTCAGGAAAAAATGAGGTATTCTGAGGTATATGTTAATGTGAACATGTTTTAAGCTATCTTCTTTCCTAAAATCACTTCCATCATTAAGAAAGTCTACCAAAATTATCATTATTAGTTACATTTACATTAGCTTATTCAGTAATTTCATTAAAATCTTTTTGCAGTTGTACTCGACACATTATTTTTAAATAGTTATACAATAGTGGGTTGGACAGAGAAAAAACTTATTTTTCTTACTTTGTTTTTTGTCTAGGATCCATGCTCAATAATAATGTTGTATTTAAAATATTGAAGCGGGTATATTTTGAAATGAATTACTATTTTATGGATACGACGACTTTAAACCAAAATTGCTAACTTCTTTTCGAGGTACGGTAGCAAGACAAAGGAAACTTTAATTGATTGAAGATCTGGTTTAAAGATTGCGCTAACTAGTGATTGCATATCTATCCAGACAATTCAGAAAGTCTTCAACTCTTTCTGCTTTACGCCTTCTTTGATCCTCGAGTGGACGAGTAGAAGATGCATTGGATATGTCTAATATGCTAGGCATGGTCAAGTTTAGACATCTCAATCGAGGAAAGAGGCCAGGGAAAAACCAATTGAAAGAGGCTAGGACCAGGAATTTCAGTATTAATTATATAGTTAGGGTTCAAGGAATAAATGACGGGCACGAATTTAAAGCAAGCTTTTCAACGCTTCAAACTTCAGTACTCACACTTGCAACTTGGATGTAGAAAGGGTCCTTTAACAGTCGCATCTGCAGTTCGTTCTTGAATCTGTCATGTTCCACGTTGACGATAAAGCTGCTTGACATAGATTTTGTTGAGATGTCCAGCCACCCTTCAAGTAGGTTTGCAGGATACTTTGACATCCAGTTTGGCATCGATTCCCAAGTATAGAAATCCAAAGACAAAAATACATTCTTCCCTTTATACAATCCAAGCTGCTGGGCGGCTTCTGCTAACCTCATAACGTCTTCCCCCTCAACCAGAAGCAGAACGACTGAAAAAAGGTTTATTATACGATATTCAAAGTAAGTGTCTCCACCTACAGACAATTGAATGCGTAGATTTAAAATCTGGTTAGAAAAATGACAGTACGTAAATCAATACATATATTTATGTATTAAATCGTAATTAGTAATAGAAACAAAGATAGATGTATCAAATGCAGGCTAATCGTGAATTCTGAAGATTAAAAATTTTTAAATTATTTTACAGTTTACAAAACAATTAGTTTTTTCATCATTTTACAACAGCGGTAAAATGCAAAACACAAAAGCAGAACCACTTACTTCTAACATCAAGCCTCTTTACTGCCTGCATGCTTGCATGAGCTGACGACGCTGTGTGGCCAAACAGATATTCAGCAGAAACGGCAATCTCTATTTTGGCTTTCTCTAGGCCATACTTTATTGTACTTGCAGCACTGGACCATTTCTCTCCATTCCCATGGATAATCCCTATTTTCTTCCAATTCATGTTTTCAAAAAACATCACTAAAGCATTGGTAGTTGTGAGCGGAGAGGCACTCGCGTACGCCTTCAAGCGGCCAAACGTTGGGTACTTAACCTTATCGCTCATCTGTGAAGTGCTGCAACTATGTGACAGCATTGGCACATTATGATAAGTTGCTAAGAAACCGCCGGCTTTACAGCCTTCGTCGCATGACGGGCCAACAATTGCATCTACTTGGTGCCGGTATTTAAGCCTAGCGAACTCGCCAGTAGATTTCTCTCCAGTACAGCCTGATTCACCGATGACGTAATCCAGTGAAAATACATTCTTAAAGGCCACATCTTCGTTAATGCTCCTGACGGCTAGATCCACTGCTCCGTGAACAATTTTGGCAAGCGTCTTGTTTGATTGATCCAAAAGGGCGCCAATCCTCAGATGATGCACGTGAGCATCATGTATTTGACTGTGACAGATTAACTGCAGCAGCGCAACCAGCAAACAATATTGCACAGTCATTTTTCCTAGGATTATGCATCTATATCCTTTAAAGTTTGATGCCTTCAATTGATCTACAAAAAAAGAAAACAAATAATAATTGAGACGAAATCAAGACCAATTGGATATGTAGACAAATTTACTTGAGTTCAAAAACCAACAAGGCAAAAGAAACGACTCTGCTGTTGCTCATGTTACAAGAGCTATACTAGACGAGGGCAGTTTGTGGTAAAATTAATGCATTTCAAAGTTACTTTCCTGTGTGCAAGAACCCAGCATCATCTAGCTTAATTCTCAGCCTCAAAGAATCCTCCAAGGACAGGCATATATATTCGCGTCAAAGTTAATACAAAATTTGTAAATCTTTTCATGACTAATTTATCAGCAACAAGCTTCTAATCGCTAATCTAAAAACCTAGCATCTCAATTTACACAAAGCTAGAGGGATTCAAAATTGAACTGGGTAGCAAAATGGCAAGTAGCATTGAGTAGCAAAACGTTAACTTGCAAGTAGCATTGGGTTCAGTTTTACACTCTCTGTATCTCATGACATATTGTTTAGTGTGAGGAAAGAGGTGTTTAGTAATGTCAATGGAATATTTTTACAAATGTTCTGATGTTCCTGCCGTTATCCGACATAAGCATGGAGGTTCTTAATTTCATGTTTTTATACAAGACATATTCATCAGATATGCCTTTAACTACATATAATTCAATCGCATTTCAAACCCTGGAGAGGCTTCTCACTTCTCACTTCACTTCCGGAGACCCTAACAAGTTCAAAGAGAAATAGATATACCTTTTTCTAATAAAATACATTATATTAAATGTTCATATCTACCTTTTTTCTATTGCCTGTTCAATCCTTAAAGCAATTTGATATCAGCAGCAGGATAGAAATTTCACAAGAAAAGTACGGCCTGTTTACAAAATATTCCCGAAAATTCGTTTGTATGGTAACGGAAAATAGTTTTAATCAGAAGGACACAAGTATTTGAATATGTGATTAAGCCACAAAAAGCAGGTTACAGTATTGATGGCAATAAACTTCGGAGACAAACTAGATTCACGCATTCAAAATCAAGAAAATACCACAGTGTGGGATTATTGAATAATTTATCGCCAAGACAGTGACTGTAAATTAGACGTCTCTATCAGGATTCGAAGTGTATCAACAGCTACTTCTAATCGTCTATTAAAACGACAAGAATCCTTAAGAATAGTTGATATTTACCAAAGAAGATGAGCATCTGTCAATATTAAATCTTTTCAAAAGTTTATAGACTCAGTTCAAGGTAAAATGAGATCTATCAAACTTGTCATCAGTGTCCAGTGCTGATCTTAAATGGCTTAATTGTAGATGCTAATAAAATGTCTGGAAAACATCAAACTTTTCCAAAGAATCTGTCTATTCTCAAACTCGTAATCGCTCATCCCTCTAATCGCGTATTATTCGATTTCTAGGTGCCACTCAATCGAGCTCCAAAGAGTGATGTTGGTGTCATAGAAATATACTTCTTTGTACAAATAGGTATAACAGAAAAGTTTCCTGATGATCGCATTAAGCGTGAAACTCGGAGTAACACATATAACAGTCCTATTCTATACACCAAAAAGAGTGTAGAGCTCTGCCTATATACGTCACCGAGCACTTTATCACAAGCCGAGAAATACGTTAGGAACTTAGCCACTGCCTGCGCAGTTGCAAAATGATACTGGATGTTTAAAAAGCTGCTAATTGGGAATTTACATCCTTTTAAGCAATGGATGTTGCTTTTACTTGCATTAATCAGAATGAGAAAAAACATGCCTCAACTTCACTTGTTTACAGAGCAAAATGACACAATATTTTACTATAAGCCTGATATCAGCTCTTGCCCCACTCCCTTTTCCAAATTTGTGTTGCAATCATATTTTCAATCTCTCTTTAATTGAAAATGCATATATCCATGGAATGATGACTCTATTCATTTGGTGACAAAATTAATTTGCCTTCTCCGAGTAATTTATTCACCAGAGGAGCATCAAATAAGTTATGATTTTAAACTTGAGGTGCCAGAAGTACTACAAAGTTGGAGAGGTGTAGATAAGGAAGGGCTTTATGTCTCAAAAACAGCCGTGCATTTCTCCAAAAGTTCAAATGAGGGCACTTAAAAAGGGGTACCTTTTCAAAAAGATAAGGGCACTTTTCTCCAAAAGACTGCAGTACATCTTCCATTGTGTTCTGAGATTTTCTGTTTCAAAGCAACATAACTATGTGTTTATTTGAGAAGGGATACAAGCTTCAATTACTCAATATCTAACAAAACAAATACATCTTTTTCTGTAAAGGAACAGTAGGTGTTAATACAGACAAAAAACATTGGAATAAGGGCTCCG
The DNA here is from genome assembly GCF_013076305.1 of Rhopilema esculentum. Next base: position 9,404,298 of record NW_027019384.1, read on the forward strand.
TTGACTTAAAATTAAGAGAATAGTACATAAGAGCAAATATTATCAAAAAAGTTGCAACTTTAGCTAAAAATGTATTTATGACAAGTCACTGCTGAAAATCAAATTCAAAACTAGAGACTTAACTATAATCATGTCAAAAGGGAAATATGCTTTTAGGCTTTCTATTTGAGAAGAGATCTACATAATCTTGTGATGATAATAGCAAATAAACACTAAGCAAGAATTTGCAAAACGATAAAGAACAACACAGTTTGAAAATAAAATGATTTGCAGAGCTTAAGGGTTAAAATAAGAAAAAAATAAGTATTTATGTAAGGATGCACTTAGATTAACACAACTGACCACGAGTGTAGTGCACAAAACATTGATGTGGTTGCTTACTCACACTACCAATTTAGTCTATAGCAATCACAGTAAATCAGCTGATATTACTTAGACATAAAAATATTTAATAATATGAGATAATATCAAATCAGTTATGGTTAAACTACTAATTAACAAAAAGATATATCCCACTTAATGTCAAAGACTGTATAAAATTTTGACGTAATGAGTACAGATCAAACTGTTTATACTGAATAACCAACCAGGGACTGTAAAAACAGGGGGGCTATGGGGGCCTTAGCATTTTTATGCTTTAGCCCCCTCAAACTGTAATAGGCTCTTCTGTCCTTGGAACCATTATTTGACAGTTATTTGTCTTTTGTTTTAAATGAAAACATGCTTTACATTATGGGTATCACACAAATCCTGAAAAAGTTATTGTTGTCACCTTCAAAATAAACACCTTTAAAATTTCAAACAAAAATTGTAATTCTGTTCTATTCAGGATACTGGTCCATCTTTTGATGAGCACGCAGGGTATAAGACACTCCAATCTCACATAAAACGAAATAATGATAGAGCAGTCAATATTGATGTCACAACAGTTATGACAACACAATGATCCTTTTTTTGTTCCTTGATAAAAAAGATCACTGTTTAATATGCCAGCAATTGCTTGGAAAATGGAGTAAGACTGAAACTGGTGCCTTGCAGGCTTTTTAAAAGCTAGGTTACAAAATAGTCATTTTAGTTCTGTTCCCATTATATGCCTCGTCTACAGAATTTGAAATTATGAGAAATTCTCGTCAGAAACAAACAGCAACAGTACTGGTCAGAAACAAACATCAATAGTTCTCTTTTTGTGTGAGAATGGCAGGGTCCTCAGATGCTACCCTTCACAACATACGCAGGCAAAATCAGTCGCTATAACAACATGCTTCTCAATTTCTCTCCTGCATCGTTGTCTGGTTAGGCTCTTCCCCATCCGTTGGCTGTTTTGTATAATAATTGTTTCTAAATTGGATGAAGTATGATGGTTGGAAAATGTAGACGCCACTAGCTATGCCCACAATGGTAGCGAATAAAAGCTGATTGAAAGGAGGAATTCTTCCCCCAAGCATGATTCTAACTGTTAGAGTATTCACGGTGTCCTTGTTTTCAGAAAACTTTACAGCAAAAAATTGAAGAAATTTTGATTTAGCCTCGTTTTAGCCTCATTTCTATGCTTGACAGCGTGCAGAAACGGAGTGAAAGAATATAGCAGGGCATTTTTTAAGGGCTTTTGGGTGGTGGGGCATTTTTCAAAAGGGCCCATGCTCACCTCAAATAAAAAAAAATTAAACAGGATTCTCGGAAGAGCTGGGTTGTTGCAAGGACTAGCTGGGTTGTTTCATAAATATATCTTGAAGATAACTATTTGGTTAAGATGTTATTACCAAGGACATAAACTAAAAGAATTGAACAGTTCAGTTTTTGATGTGGATTTTAAATTTTTGCGTTGTTTGCAATTTATTACATTGATCAAAATGTTCATGACATAATGGTTACGCTGTTTCCATACTGAATCTCTTTAGGATTTAGGATTGAGGATTAAAGATTTAACACAAAGTCTTTTCAAAGCGTTCTTACATAGTGTTATTAAAAAAAATTAGAACCTTTACATGGAATAGTTAAGATCAGGTACCTAACAAGTAGGTTTCTTTAAAAGCATAGACGTAGGAACCGAGAGCACTGGGGACATGTGCCCCCCCCCCTACTTGTAAATAATCTAAAGAAAATGCCATTTTGCAGTTAACCAGGTTGCCCTTTTTGCCAACTGCATAACCAAAAAGTGCCCCTTGAAATGCTTAGTCGCTATAGAAAATGAGCACAGAGAATAGGGGGGGGGGTGGCCTTTTGGGGCCATGATCTAAAATATTTCCCCTTGAAAACGCACAGCGGTCTGCCGAATGGTGACAAATTTCCTTGTGGCCTTTAGGTTTTTATGAAGCAATTAGTTTGACTAACAAAATTATCCTGAAAAAATTAACAATGTTTTAAACGAATGCAAGAAAATGACTGCAAAAAAATTCTGATAGGTATTTTTAGCTTATCTAAAAAGCATAGTCGCCAAAGATTTCTGTTTCCAGAAACAGCCTTCCTCAACCTTTCTGGAATCTTTGTTAAGGTGCCCCTTAGAGCATGTTGTATAACCTTATAGAATCTTTGTTAGGGTGCTCCTTTAAGCCGATGACACTCTTCCAGTTTTCTAATGCTTCTTTACGTCTTTGATTAAATCGTTTTCGGTGAAAAATTTACAGATATTCCTTTACACTAAAGACAAAATCTGTTAGGGACTTTTGAATTTTGAATATTTTTATGACTGCAAATAATAAAGAGCCTCAATTTCACTCATTTGCTGTAAAAACTTTCATAAAATATGCAACGAGTGCATCAAGTGTTTCTTTGAGTAGTTTCCAGCTTTGATGTCTCTGCTTATAATATATTTTTATAAGAATATTCTTCTTATAATCCAGTTCTGTTTATAATCAAGTTTTTAAGAACATCATAAGAATATTGCCCAGCCTCACATAGTATATTTATGTCTTTTTCTGTTCTTTTCAAAAATCGTGTTTTCTTTTAGAGAGTGAACAATGTTCTCCTGAAATCATATCGGATTTGAAAACATAAGAAAGCTCAAAATCAAATTTCTTAAGAATATCGAGGCTGGACAAAAAATTGAAAGGCCCTGTAAGGTATCCGGAAAGTGTTTTATGAATGTTTTTTTAAACAAATTCACGAAAGGAAGTTTTACTAAAACCAGAAATCCGAATAAAAAATTTGAAAAAAAACAATATTCAAAACCGAAATTCTGCTCTTTTTTCAGAAAAACCCGAAACCTGGTTGACCAAACCCACCCCGAGATCATAAAGCCCCCTCTTTTAAGCGTCCCTCTAATAAGGAGAAAGATAATTTAATCGAGCTTAATCGATAATTCACTCCAGGATAGCTTAAGACCCCGTTTACACTGTGCCGGATAAAATTTATCCGCATAAAACTTTTTCGGATTGATTTGCGTTTACACTGTGCCGCACAAATTTCGTCGACTTTGCCCTCCTGTTTACACTGTGCCCGATAACTGCAGTCACATGACCTAAATCATGCACACAGAACGCCCAAAATGAAGTCTTCTCTGGGCAACAAAATAACAACAAAATTCCCGCCAACGTAAAAAGACTTCATTCTCTCCTTAGAATCATCTGCTTCTCTTTTTTAGACCAAATCCAAAGATACTGTCAATACAAATTAGACCTAGTTTGTTTTAACGGTTTGTTCTTGAAACAAAATGACACTAAACTAGCAACGAAAGTAGGGAAAGCTGACAAGGATGCCAATTTTACGTGGACTGCAGTGGCGGACTGGCTACCCTTCGACCCATCGGAAAAGCAAGCAAAAGGACGCCAATAGGTGTTAGAGTTACTTATTTTTGGGGCTTGTAAAACGGGCCCCGAAAAATTGTGCCTTAACTGAGAATCAGTTTGTTGCAAACATTGTCATAATTCATCCTTAAAACTTTTGCAATGGACAACAGAATGAGAGAACTAGGTGGGAAATGAAACGGGGGCTCAGGGGCTTGCCTCCAGAAAATCTTTTTGAAAACAACCTATTTAGAATGTCGGAACATGTCCCATGTTGAAAATCAAAGTTCTTTATCCACAATTGGTATCGGCATGAAGAAGACTCTCTGTCAAATTGACTGTATTTGAAACGTCTACACGGCTGGTAAAACTTGTAGGTATCAAATGACGTATTGTCCTCAGTTCTATGTATCAAACGAAAATATGATATCAAATGATAGATTTTGAAAGTTGGACTCAAACCAAAAGCCCGTTTTTCAGTTAGCGAGACACTCCCTTCTAAGATCTTTAAAGAAAGCAGCTTCTCTGGCCTAGGAGATGAGATTGTTTTCGATTAAACTCGATCTCGAAATATTTATAAATTTGACGAAATATATGACTTCGTTCTCATCAAACGGTAACATAAAATCTTTTGAAAGTTTTGCAGCATATCATTGAGAAATGTAAAGGGGTGCCTCAGCTCCTGCTAGCCTAATGACTATGTTACCCCTGCCTCCACGCTACAGTTACATATCATTTAAAAAAGATATGATTCCAGTTCATCAGCGTGCGGAATTATGATCAGGTATTGAACATGTGCTCAAAACCGTAGACTTGTCTGAAAGATATCTGATAACATATCTTGGACAAATGGATTTTAATAGAACTTGCTGCCATCCTTTTTGTGCAAATTGATGATTTTGCAGATTGATAGGCTCCCTCTCTATGAGAAACTGTGCGAAGAAATAGTGAAAGGATGAAGAATTTCTAAAGAAAAGGCACAGTTCCTTTTCGGGACAAGAATTTGAAGAAAGCTTGGAAAACTTTAATAGCTAGTTGTAAATTTGAAACCAGTTTTTTTCAAAACAGCCGGTTTAACTTTCCAATTTCCATTAAATATTCTAGAAGGTTCTTACATGAGGGCATCAATCCTCAACAAATTCTGTATAAATATTTTTAAGAAGTGGTCAAGATTCTTGACTCCAGTTAGTGATAATTTCTTTTGGTACAAAACTCCTGGGTTTAACGTACAAAAAGCAGGATGCCTATGAGTTGTTAGTTGAATTGCAAAACATAATAGCTTGCCACGGACAGGAAGTATTGTCCTCTATCATACCTAGAGCAGTTTTCACTATTAAACGATAGTTGATGGCCGAAAGAAAAAAGGACTATTATTCAAGAGAGACAACACAAGGAATATGCACATATTACGAAATCAAAAATCGGCAATATTTGAAAAATCCCCTTCTAACTAAACAATTAAATAGCCATAACATTTGTGTAAATCCCCCCTTCCCATCTTTGATTACATAATATGTGAACGTTCCCATACCCAATAGCCAACACATCGATAATTTCATCCAGTTACAGCCATTCTGATTAGAAAGAGCACAGGGTAGTGCTCAGCTAATTTTTTTTCAAAGTGCGAGCCCTCAGTTATTGGATATCAGGCACTAGGATTAAGTTGCATTAGCCATAAGTCAAAAAATTAATATTGTTAGTCAGAAGTCATTGGTTTCACAAAATTATTAGTCATCAGTCAATAGTCTGCTAGGTAGCTAGTGAAAATCCCTACTACCCCCTCCACAGAAATCGAATTAATTCAAGTATTGTGCACTTGCTTGAAAAAATTACAAGCTAACCAAAATTACAAGACGTTTTATACCCTGAGGAGTTCAGGCAAAAAAGCTTCTAGCATGTTTAAAATATTTGCTTTCTTCAAAGTCATTTTCAAAGCAAAATATGTTCTTTATCAATCTTAATATTGCTCAACTTAAAGGCGAAGCTAAACTTTTTATGCAAACGTACTTTGGACAGTTGATGATTGTAATCAATTTTAGTTCTGTGCGAAGATTAGTTGCCTTTTGAAATTTTTCATGTTTATGAAAAAAAAACTTGGGGCGGAGGTAGCCTGTGCTCCAGACCCCTAGGGGGGTAGGGGGGTCTGGAACACAGGCTAGGCAGAGGGCGCACCGGGAAATTTCCCGATGTTCCGGTGGGCCAGTCCGCTTCTGGTGGACTGGTAAGATACTGCACTTTTAACACGAGTATTTATCGAGAAGATGGCGAAAGGATCCGGATAAAAGCGTTTACACTGTACCACATAGCTATCCGAACTAATTTAATCCACTTTCCTAGGTAAACTAATTTTGTTCGGATAACCGCTCTCAAATTCGTGCAGATAGCGTGGGTCTAGTGTAAACGCGACGCCTATCTGAGCTAATTTTGATGCGGATAAAATTTATCCGGCACCGCGTAAACGGGGTCTAAGGCACCGGGAGTTAGGGTAAATATTTTATTTGGGGAGTGGCTCTAAGTGTTTTTTGACTAATTGTCAAAAATTTATTGCCAGTCAGGGATCTGGAACTCGGGCAAAATTTAGAAAGCATTTTGGTTTTAATTGATTGTTTAGGGTTTTGATAGGGTCTACACTAAAAGGAAACTGAATCTCTCTGAATCTTACTCTTGAATTTAAAAATACGGAACTGCAAAATGTTCATCAAGTCAATCGTCCAAACATTGAAATCACGCGACAATTAGGACAATGTCACGTGACAATTAGGAAACTGCGGTGCTTGTCACGTGACTAAACAAAGTTCGGCATAATAACAACACCAGCGGCGTTATCAAACTTAGTTTAGATGTGCCTTGGAAGGCAGATTGTGCAGAATTTGGCCATTAAAATTCATTTAAGATGAGCAAAAACGATAAAGATTGGACATTTGTTAATGAACACGGCTCAGTTGAGGTAAGTTTTTTTAAATTTTCGCGATTGATGGACTAAGTAAGTAGAATGCACGGAGCTTGGTTCGGTATTTAAAGGATTTAAGACCATAAACCGTTTCCCTACTTGATCCTTTTTATAAGCTTAAATATGAAATGAATCTAGCAAATAGCTTCTGTTTAGTACATTTGTGCTAGGAATAACCGTGCTTTAATTAATTTTCCTGGTAATTGTTGTTAATATTCGTCCTATGCTCTAAACTTGGGCTGTCCTGTTTTTATTAGGCCGTTTGACTGACCTCGACTGACTTTGATCATATCTTAATTTTATTGTCTCTGGCATATATGACAGTTATTATTTACTAATATATATTTCTGATGAACAGCATAGTTGCTTAGGATTAGGAGAGTACATATTAATATGCCTAATTAAATCTGTATTGCTGTAATTCTTGTCAACAAAACATTGCCAACGCTAAAAAAAATTCAAGCAGACACAACGCTGTTAAAAAACTGTGAGTATAATACAACAAATTTTTCATATTTTGTTCAGTACATTTAATTTTAAGATACAAGTTTTCCAACTCTTGTGACTCGCTTTTCAGGTTACATCATTCAATATCTAAACGCCCCATTGCGAATTAATGTTATGTTTTGACATTTGTGAATTGAGCTAGAGCGTTCATTGATTAATAATTATGGGCTTAGTTAAATTTTGAATGAACTGGGATTTAATGTCCAGCGTGATTTTTCTAAGCTATGAAGCTATGAAGTTGCATATGAATTATGATACACTGAGTGTCAAAATTTAATGTTGTTCCAAGGTTAATCTGTGGCTTCCTGCCCGTCAAGAATTTCCGAATTATTTGTCCATCTGAATGTTTAACCTACTTTTCTGTCATTTTAGATAAACAAGGAAACTTTCATAAACTGTCTACTCCTATATAAAAACATGCACCAAAGTTTTAGCCTAAGCAGGCTTAACAGTATGCCAAAGATGTGCTTTAGTTTTTTATACTTAATTTGTATATTTCAGGGCCCACGCCACGAATTTGAAAGTGGGGGGGGGGCCAAAGCAAAAAAAGTAGAGGGCCAAGGCTAACAAGTAGAGGGCCAAGGCTTCTTACCCCTTATACTACAGCTTCAAAACTATTTGCTTCACAAAAAAGTGGGGGGCCATTGCCACCCTGCCTTCCGGTGGCTTGGGCCCTGTCTTTGTAAATAGCGGGTGAGATTTCCATGGAAACAGAAATATTTCCAGGGATTTCCAAATGTGAACAAGATTTTTATGATTTTCCTCTTAGTTCCATGGGTGTATCATTTATTTTGTAGGCACTGGCCAAGAATGGACGAGAGTCTGACTCTGATCAAGACTTTGAGGTCCTTGCAAAGCCAGGTAATATGGTAGGCTTGGCTCATGATGTGGTACAATTTAAGGGTATTTTCATCAAAGAGGATCATTTTGCTGATGGAATGAAAGATGATGGGTCTGATATTGAAGTTTTGAAAAGGAGCCCAAAAATAAAAGGTACTTGTCAATATTCTGTTCAGAGTAGCTCAAAAGTGTGTATGCATGGAGCAAAATTTCAGCTTGTCTTTAGAAATACCAAAATGAATTTGCATTGAGCTTGTATAAATTTCTTGCTCTAGCATTTCCATAAACTTGAATCTGGAGTAAACTAGATTATTTAACAGCATTATTTGTGAAATGCCAATTGTCCCTGACAAAAATGTAACTCTCCATTAACTAGTAAGTAAGCTTGTAACATTCTGACCTGCTTCTTCAACAATTTATTTTTAGAAGACCTTTTCAGTGCCAGTGATACAGATGATAAAGAGAGTATTGAAATCGTCGAATCAAGTTATGATGATCATAATGCGATGCAAAATGGCCACTGGTCTTTGCTTGAGAGTGATTTGATTGATGCTGCAAACAGCAGTGATTCTGACTATGAAAAAGTTCAGCAACTTGATGATACCTTGACTTCAAATTCAATTGAAGGCATTGAAGACATTGCAAGTATGTTCAAAATTTAATATTTCTAAGTCTATTATGATAAAGGCTTGACCCAGAAAAAAGTTGCTAAATTAGAATGAAATCTTTGCTATAATGCATTTGACTTTTTTAGTGAAAAAAGGTACAAACTAAAAATTTACAGATTTGAGCAATGCTTCAAGTTTTGGCAATGTCTATAAAGTTGGAAGCTTAATCTGCTTTGATAATTGCCTTCAGTGCACAGTAACACTGTAAGTAATGCACCTAATGCATATTATATTATGCATATCTCCAGGTTTGTTTCTTGAAAATGAAGCAGAAGATAAACCAGAAGGTTCTGACAGTGAATCAGAAAATGAATATGATGGTCTGCACCTCCTCTTTGGAAAGGACAATGGGCAAGTTACTGGAGTTCAGTTTGATCTAGATGCATTGTTCAAAAAGTTGGATGATGTTTCTAACAATTTCAAGAACAACAATCATAGAAACGATACCAAGGTTACTGATGATGGAATTGTTCTGAGCACATCAATGTTTATCATTCTTCTGTGTTTGAGTGTATCTACAGGACTTATCATAGGAAAAGGTAAGTGTTTTGACTTACATTGTAGGGAAAGGTTCTTTAGATTGTTCAAAGCAATACATTGTGGGTGTTTTTATAACTGACCTGAGTAGATGCTTCCTCTTTTAAATAGTCATTAATGACCATTAATGGAATTTATTGCGCTGTCATCAAGGTCATGGTCACAACAAATTTTGCTTGTAAGGCTGTAACAGTGAGCAAAATGTGACTGTAAACAGAGCTTAAATGAACAGTTTAATTTACTTGCTCCTAAATTCTATGTGACTGTTAATGGTAGTGTGACTTTAAGCTGAATGACGTAAAGCAGAGTACACTGTAGCCTAGTTTGCTTCCCTAAGCTATAGCTCCACGAAAACACCAAATCTGTTACACAATTTCCTGTTTGATTATGTCTTTAATAAAATTAACAAACCTTTTAGGTCTAATGTGCCTCTCACAGATGTACAGCCAAGAAAACACTGCTTCATTAGATGCTCCAGCTGTTCCCTCTCCCACGCACTTGCATTCCAGAAAAACCACTGTTGATGATGATGCAACCAAGAAACATGAAATGTTAGTGAAAGAGATGTTGAAGAATGAAGATGCTCAGAAGGATGCATTTGATGTTCGCCTGGCATACCAGGAAATGCAAGTTAAGTATCATCAGCTGCAGAGAAAATACAGCTACCTTGGCCAACAGTACCAGATCCAAAAGCAGGTATTTAAATTGCTTTTGTTTATCTTTAGTCACAGTGAGTTCCCATAAAGAGCCAAGTTTAGCATAAAAAGCAAATGGCAAGATAGCAGCAGTTGCACAAAATTTATGCCCAAAAGACAAGAAAACATTAACACTTGGGGGATTCATTTATGTATTATAGCAAGGACATGACACACAGTGCCTTTTGTAGGTAGAATTATTCGAAAATAGTGGCAGGTAAATTCTTCAGTATCTTTTCTGATGTATCTCTTTTTTTCTATTCTAGATTCTGCTTTTCTCGAAGAAGATGAAGAATCTGAATGACATCAAATTGAACTCCAGCAATGATCAAGTTAACCACAAGAACCGATCAAATGTCCAGAAGGAACTACTATGGTGGAAAATGCGTGCTTCAGTGTGGCGAAGAAAGTACCTAGACTTGAAAGTGCAATTTCTTGAGGCTAAAAAGAATCTCTCCTTGGTCAGTCAAACAAATGTAACCTTCAAAGCATGTGCTGGGCTACTGACAGAATACATACCAGAGTTAAATATGACGGCGTTGCTGAAGTCGGAAACAAGTGCCCGCATTGCTAGCAGTGCAAAGATGTGCTGGAAAAGAGTCTTAAGCCCGGTCAGAGCAGTAAGTGACCGAATGGGAAGCAGCCTGTTTGGGTTCAGCAGAAGAATGGACGGATTCTGGGAACAAGTGAAGAAGAAATGGGACAAAAAACCGCACCAAGGTAGACAGAACAGCGGCGATTCAAAAGGAAAATTGTCCTCTAAGTGGCGAAGGTTCAGGAAAATGTTCTCAATGAGTAACATCATTGGATCACTCAAGTTTAAAGACGAGCAGCAGAGGACCCAGAAATCTTTGCATGAAGATGATGTCATGACGAAGGAGTATTGCGAGGCTATACCACATTCTAAACGCTCTAACGAGAATTCAGTTGAAAAGGATGAAGACGTCAGCTATTTACCTCCGCAGTCTAAGGGAGATGCAAACATGCCACCGGAAAAATCTGATAACAGCCCTCCAAAGCCTATTGACTTTCATGAGATGGATGTGGAAATTTTGGGACCAAATGTATTCTCTCTTAGGAAGCGAGGTTTCAAAGAATGCGAGATAGAAATTGCTGAAAAGAACCCTTCCTCATCAAGGTTGGAAACAAAAAAAGGAAAGCTGAAGGAAAGGTATGAAAGTTTTGAAAATAAAATGCGTCACCAGTCAAATAAAATACGGAAAAAGGAAGAAGAACTTAAAAGGAAGCTCGGTGATTTTGAGCTGTATGAAAACAAAAAACGAGAGGATATCGAATCCAAACGAGAAATATTAGAAAACAAAATGAGAAAGCATTCGAACAGGAAGAGAAGCCAAGAGCGAATCCTGAAGAAAAGAGAACAGAAATTGAAAAATATTGTCAAGAATTTGGAGAAGAAGTTTGAATATGTATTTGAAAAGAAGGCAAAAGAATTGGAACTTAAGAGGAAGAGATTGGAAAAGAAGCTTAAAAATCTAATAAAAAAGAATATCAAAGAGAGGAAAGTGCTTGATAAAGAGAAGGCTAAGTTTAAGAAGAGGGCGAACAAATTGCAGTTAAAATTAAAACGAAATGAGGAGGAACTTGCCAAAAAACGCAAGGAATTTGAGTCATGGAATGCGGAGATGAAACAAAAAATGATGCAAGAAAGCTCAAGTCGGCAACACATGGGAGAACAGAAACTGAAAGCGAAGGAAACAGCCATGATGAAGAAAATGGCTGAAAAAATTAAACGAAAAGAAGAGAAACTAGAGCGAAAAGAGTCTGTTATTAATATCAAGTTAGACCAGCTAAGATCTGCACTGCGACGGCTGGTGAAGGAGGAGCGAGCGAGGACGGAAGAAATTGCCATGAAAAATAACGAGCTAAGAAAGAAACAAAACCAGGTGGATATGATGAAGCTTTTTTATGGGAGTGTTCTAAAACAAGAGAAGGAAAAGCATGCCAAAGCGAAAGAAACAGTTTTGCACATGAAGCAGCGGATAATTAACTTAAATGAAATGCACAAAGAGATTACCAAAAAATATAAAATTGTGCAAGAGAATTTAGCAAAAGAACGAAAGCATTTGGGAAGGGAAGAGTCAATGACAGTCACTCACAAACCAACTGTTTATTGTCCTGACCAACACTCTTGCCAAGGCCTAAACGTCAGAGGCTATGCTGTAACCAAGGTCACACATAAGAGTACCGGAGTCCCTCTTGTTTTTTGTCCAGATAAAGATAACTGTCAAGGTGACAAAAGTAAGTTTCGTCAATTCGGAGAATTTGAGAAATTCTTTAGAGAGAAGAATTGGCAATGGGATGCAATTCAAGCAGAGGTGGGTTATAAAAACATTATTTACGTAACATAACATTTTTCTATACGGGTACAGCAATCGGCAATCTCGTACAGAGTTATCAGGTTTCACAGTGAGTCTCGATTTGAAGAGGAGACGAAGTATATTTTAGATATACGGACAGCCAGAGCTGTCATATGAATAGAGCCAACAGAAATGATAGCTGTCGCCATTATGTATTGCATCGGAGTACTCTTGTTTCTATGCTTTCAACTGTTTTTGAATCCATGTTTTTTAAAACTCTTAAATGCCAGTACTGGAGAAAACAGAGTTAGGCATTTTAAGGTAAAATGCTCCAGGAGAGTTACTTGAAATCACAAAATAAAGTACAGTTGCAAAAGTACAATATTTTGTTGAAATATTTTGATTGAGTTGAAGTCCACAAATGGTTTTCTAAGTAATAATTTCCAGTTTCAGCTGCTGGAAACTTCTGAGTTAAAAGGCATTGGCCTGACTCACATTCAGTGAGGCTAGCATTCGTAAGAGTCCTCATTGGAATTCGTAAGAGTTCATTTTGGAAGTAGAAACGTAACTGACCTTGGTAAAGAATGAATACTTAGAACAAAAAACTAAAAACGAAGTCTAAAGGACAAATGGTTAAAACTACAGGAAAACATCATTTCCCTCTAAAACGCTGAAAACCATTTCTTTTCAAGTTGTTTTCTACAGGCTTTTCCAGCAATTTCATGGGTAATTTTTTCTGAAGCTCGTCTGGGCATATTTCTGTTTATTTTCAAGCTAAAATATCGTCTATGACAAGGTTCCATTGACAGCTAGGGGCATCTTTGACTCTTTGTAAAACGTTTTACCAAATCAATGTCTAGGTTCCTGTCCACAAATCCGTCTCAAACGAGAAATGTTATATTCACATAAAAACTCTTCCTTAAAAAAGTCCGTATAGTATATCATCGTTTGCTATTTTCTGCGTACCAGCGTATTCTTTTCTCTTCGTCCTTATATTATGCTTCTTATCTAGGCAAAGGTTCTGAAGAAAAATACAGCGTTGCGGCCAGTGCCACCCCATGCAAATGATGTGGCGAAGGTGAATCCATTTTTCTTCGGTCTCAATATTCAGAACAACGAGACATCAAGCGATGCTGGTCAACACCAACCTGAAGGCGCCAAGCCAAAGCAACAGCAGCAGGAGAAACATGAAAAACAGCAAGATTCAAAGTGGTACTTCAATCTGATGCAAGAACGAGCCAAGCAAAGAGCCATTCCTTGGAGCTGGTACCTGTACTGGAGCCAAGGTAGGACAGGCTGGCGCAATGCTGTTGGCAAGGAAGATGGCGATAACTGGTACTTGAAAGCAATGCATGAACGCGAGCGGCAGCGCGATACACCGGTCGATTGGTACTTCAAACGTGGCAAAGGAAACGTAGAAGATTCTGTGCAGTCAAGCTGGCTTATCAATCGTGGCAAAGGTCGTGAAGATGCAAGAAAGAAGGAGGGCGTCTACTATTGCTGGTAGCAATATAAAGACAGTTGTTCTTGACATTCTATTAAATGCTTGGTACTTGAATAACTGAGCACTCAGGTGAACCGACTGCAAATTGCTATAGCTGCATGCACATCAGTTGCCACAATTTCATCCAGTAATACTTAACACCATTAAAAACTTTGGATGTAGGAATATGTTTATTATAATAATCGTATATCAGGGTAGATGTTAGGTATGCTGAAGTTTGGTATGCTGAATTGTTATTACATTAAATTCAAAGTTCTCCTGTCAAAATTTTGCACCCCATTACACTAAGTGCACTAAACAACAGTTTGGCATGACATTTTTAGTAGCTTGGTTGAATAGGTGATAAAATCTCATCTTTTTTTAAACCCTGACCCAGATAAATTTTTCCAGAGAAATTTATATCTAGGGCATGTTCTTACTTATCTTTTGGCAAATTAAGCCTCTGTGTTCTGGTGTAGATGAGGTAAATTAGTGTCAAGTTTCCAAACAGATCTCTAAAAGAAGTTGAACTATCCTAACAGTACCTAGAATTTGACATTGTTCTATCCAAAAATAATAAGAAAAAATATAGATATTTAATATTTGCTTTGAGGGTATTTTAGGCTGCATTAAAGCTCTTTGCATCATTGTAGTTTTATTTAGCATAGTTTATTGAGCTTGCCCGTAACTATGTTTTGCTGACTCCACTTGAATCATAACAGAATTCACCCATTTAGACTTGAACTTGTGAGCTGATAAACATTGCCATGCCATTACTATTTGATTTGAAAATATCAAACTTTTTTGTGAGAACATTAGTATGGAGTTGCTTTAAAAAATGACACAGTATTTATAACGTTTGGTACTCTTTATAAGCATGTTGGTTTGTAGGTCGATATTAACTTAAATAGCATGGTCCTGTTGTATGCTTACATTTGTTTTGCTAAGGAATTTGTAACCTTAATATTTTGTTTACCAATTAATAAAGATTGTAAACACTTGGAAATATTTCTCATGTATTTCATTGCAGAATGCTCTTCCAAAGAGAAAAAAATCAATACTAGGAAAATGAGAACTTATATTTTATGTGAGTTGTCTGCATAGAAAAGATTCATTTAGAATTACAAAGTGAAAGGTGTTAATATGATTCATCATCAGGTACCATCTTCTATCAGAAGGTTGGCTACCATGACCCTCCAACTATCTGATCTGAGTTTTGGTTTGTTGTCATGGTCATAGATAAAACTAAGGGGCTAATAGTAGAGATGGGCCCCCAGAACCACCTCTACAGTTTTTTTAAAGGGACACCATCCCTCCAGGAGTTCTTCCGCCCGAAGCCGTTGACCACTGGAGTCGTAGCTCATCCACCCTCCTTGCCGGTCTCCTGCCGAGTTAGCCGTTGGCCATCACTCGTAGCCCTGAGCCAGGGAACCCTGCCAGGTGGTACCAGTCGGGTCAGGTTGGATCTGTAAGCTAGTGGAGGGAAGGGACGCTTTAATTCCCCATTCATGTCCTGTCGGAGCATGCTTAATATGATTAACAGTATCAATACTTATCAAAAACCAAACATGTAAAAATTTTAGTAGCTAGGCATAAAACTTTTATAAGTAACCATAACATTTGAATATGATTGATTTATTAAAGCCAGAACAAACTTCCAAGAAGAAATAATATAATTAATGAATTACCTTTGCCTAAACAAAAAAGAATAATAATTCAGTTTTGAAAAAATATAATGATTAAATGTTAGTTACTTCAAGTGATCTATGGACAAATTTTTAATTTGGAAGTTTTGGGGAAAAATGTTATCTTTAAGAGGAGCTGCTTGTGAATTTGAGAGCATTTGAATTATGTGGTATATAAAGAGGGGGACTATCTGTGGAATAGATTTTGCAGGCAAAAGTACAATTATGTTGACAGCATTAATTACTTTTATTGTCTAGATTAAAGATATAAAATAATTCTGATAACTTGAGACCTCCAGATGTACTATAGAAATAGCTTGTGTTAATAAATTTTTGAACATATTTGTAAGCTACAATCCTTTTTTGCATTATCAAAAGTTCAGGTTATCAGTAGTTTTAGATGTTTGGAATATATACTATATTTTTATTAGAAATTTCAATAGATTTCTTCACAGAGTCACAGAATGTCTAACAGCAATGGCACAGAAAAAGAAACAGTGTACCAAATGTCTTTAAAGAAAATTTGTCACTAACTATAATTATACTTTCTTACTCAAGGTTTATCTTTTTGTATTAAATCTTCACAAAGGCTAGATAGAAATTTAAACTCTCTGCTAATTCTTTCTCTACAATCTTCAAATCATCTTCAAATAGCCTTGAATTACTTATACTTACACACTTATCCCTGGACTTGTTTCCTTTTTCAAGGGCAAAAGATGACTTTTTTACACAAAGAACTCTAAACAAATAAGTCAAAAGTTCTTGATTCGCCTCCCCATTTCTTGAGTGAGCGTGTACATAAATGCCGACAGAGTCATTTGACAAACCTAAAATTTAAAAAACCAAGAACCCTTGAAGTACTGTTAGGGCTAAAAAAAGCACAATTTGCATAACAATTTTCCACTGCTGCACAAGTAAAGTTAGTGCCAAACCAGATACAGGAGATTTCTAAATTTTATATTCAAATCCATGTCAATTAGATTCCCTTATTTAGGCATCTCTTGTTTAATTAATATCTAATATTAAACCCCCCTTTTGTTTTCCTGCATTTGCTGAAGATGAGATGAGTTTATCTTGAAACGTTTTTAATATATTGGCATAGTCTATCCATGATTGTCTGTAAATCAATTCATATCTTTCTGGCTATGTCACATATAGACTGTGTTTCCTCCACAGGACCGTTTGGAACCATATCAAAGTGGGTTTGATTAGGCCTTGTGTTTCAATAAGACAGGTTCCTTTGGACCCCAATTTATTTCTTCAAGCTTCATTAATTTAGGCCAAGAGCAATAATCACTAAGCAATTAGCATGGCAAACCAAGCTAAGCTATTTAGCTGGATGGAAGAGAAAACAGCTCTCCTACTTAGATAACCCTTGACTACAATACTGCAAAGCTTGCTGAGCGAAAAGACCGGGAGACAATTCTTTACTGAAAAAGCATATATAAGTACCCACCGCTCTTCAGCAATTTAGTTTGTGTAATGGAGGCCACTCGTTGCTAACCCCTCGTTTAGCTACCGGCTTCGCATTTTCATTCGCAAAAAGACTTGACTGTACTGTTCATAGAACATTACCCAGTTAGAGAGGAGGAATGAGAGAATTTTCAAAGATCCTTGCTTCATATCTGTATCAAGTTGGAATCATGCTACCTGTTTCCACAAGTACGGTTCAAATCAGAGTCTAATTCATAAGTAAACCTATTTGGGTACAATTAGCAGTTCTAAATGCAACCGCTCCTTGTAGCCCCATGGAAAAATGCCTATACCTACCAGGCTGGAAAACTTGCATATGCTTATATTGTTGCGACTGACCCAGAATGTCAATGAAGGCGTATAAGTTAGACTATAGTAATGAATATATGGGCATCGTTACTTGCTGCTAAAAGCTTCTGCTGGCAGGTCACGGTTGATGATGTGCCATCGGTCGTAACAGCAGGCAAGAAAAATTATACATTTTTACCAGCCTGGATGATTGTCTACTACAGTTAATTGTTTTCTTGCCTCTAATCTAATTTTGTTTGTCCTGGTCCTTGTATCAAAGTTTATCACCATGCTGTGACTTTGGAAGAATGTTTAAGCTTATAGAAGAAAAGTCCAAATCATGTGGAAAAAATATCAGCAACAAGACAACTGATAGAGACTTTAAAATTCTGATTTATTTTGATATTACTTTTTTGCTTAAACACAGGTCCACACCAGCTCTGTACACCCTCTCTAGATCTGTTATATTGCCAATACAAAACAAATATATCGTGAACAAATATATCACCAATATTCATGCCACGCTGAACTACGTACAATTGTCTACCTACTTTAGTGATGTTGATTAAATTTCAATTTTACCGTTACCAAAATGATTAAATGATTTAAAGCCAACACATGGGTATAGAAAGGCACTGTGAAACTGTTGATACATCTTGATTTTACAAGTGAAGTGTAGAGGTGCATTTATCATAATCTATCTAATCATTGATCTAATTATAAAAAAGACTGATTTAATCTAAACCAAGCAGCCTTGTTGAAACGGTAATTGCCTACCATTTTCCTGTGACGGAATTTTCTTCGAACCATGTTTGAGGTGTACTGCGAGCAAAAGCTTTCCTGGGTCCTTCTCAGGACATAGATGGCCCTTTTCTAACTCTCGCTGTGTGTTTCGTGGTGCTGAGGCACCAACTGCCTGGCCATTCTGGCTGGAAAAGCCAGAATACCATTTTTGGCGACGAATTTCCTTCGAAAGATACTTGTATGCATGCACAAGTAAACAGAACTTGGTGGAATCATTTCACAAAATTCTCACTGTTGCAGAGCTGGCATGAGCAAATTTGTTGTTGTGGTGAACCCCATTCGAATTGGAATTGGCGAAAGGGAGGCTGATTTTGGCGCGAAAAGTAACAGCGCGAGAAATGCCCATTTTTGGAAACTTTGAAGCGCTAAAAACATGATTAACATTTACAAACAAATTTACATAGTCCCAAGTTGTTAATTAATAGGAAGATCAGAAAAACGGGGTTGGTTGGGTTAGGAAAAATCTTGATGGAATAGGAGGGGGGGTCTAGTAAGGGGCAAAGATTATTAAGAAACTGTAATAGGGTTATTTTTGTTAAAAGAATACATCCACCCTATCGTTACCGTCGATATAAACTAGTCCTTCAATGAGAATTGAGACAAAGAGACGAATAAATAATGTTTCAAACGTCCATCTTCCGATCATGTGATCTTTCCGCGAAAGGTTATAAACTTCACAATGTTTCTCTAACAGGCACAGTCTTTCACAAGCACTGTCCGTTCAAACTATACTATAATAATGCACAATCAATAAATCATCACGCGCGGTTCCATAAATCCAGATACGTATACTATAAATCCATACTTCATGTCGACAAGATCTTTCACAAGCATCTTGCCACATTTATAAAGCGTCGAGAAACTAAATATACAAAATATCAAACTTAACCTAATCGCTCTTAACCGAATTCCATTTCCAACTTCAACTCCAACTCCAACTCAAAAACTAACTCTATATGAAACACGCCCAAAATATAACTAAACAAGAACTTATTGTAATGCTACATAGCTACGAAAATTTACATAATAATAGTGAATACAAAATATATTAGTCCCAAGATTAATTACATAAACTGAATAATGATACTAAAAATCCCAAAAGAAATAGTTAATGAATCTAAAGGTGCAATTAGAAAACAAAAGGAATTATAAACAATCGAATGTGCGAACGGTGATAAAATTACTAAGGTTACAGGATGCAAAACAAACGAAATCCAAACTAGCACTATTACAAAACACTCGCATTTCAATTAGCCTGGTCTCTGTTAGGGGTGTGGAGTATGGGCTGGTTTTAACTGAATAGAAGAAAATTCTGTGATTACTAACAAACAATCAATTTCTCAAAAAGTGTACTACATTTTGTAATACTACACTTTTTTTTCATAAATTTTGTCCAGCTTCGTTTTGAGTCTGAATATATCTTTAGGGTGTGCTTATTTTTTTCAAATCGAATAGAAACGACACTTTTGAAAAAACGAGATATGTTCGTCTGCGATTATCTGTTATCAAGATAACATTATTTCATTATTCATTAAGAATATCGCAAAACAAGCATTCTCTTGAAAATAAGACACAAATATGCGAGCCTAGCCTGAGCAATTTTCTTATAATTTTTTTTAAAAATTTGATAATTCTGAATATTCTTCTTATAAATAATATTCCTAAAAAAACACGATAAAGAGCTTTCATGTTTCAATGAATAACAAAAGATTTAAATTCATCTGTGAAATCAGAAAAATCAATAAACGATGAAACGTAATACCGCGAGGGATCGCAAAATAATAAGGGGGGAAGGGAATAAATTCACTAACAACTAAGAATTTAATGCTATAACTAACTTTAAGAGATACTTAAAAAGACACATATTAACTACCAAATATTAACAAATACATATGTGCGACCGTTTATAACGTATTCACTGTCAGTTATTATAAATTGAAACTGCACATCATTTTACAGTGGGCAATAAATAAACATTGATTGAAGTTTCTATAGGATTATGTAACAAATATCTATTTATATAAAGATCGTGTTATTTGTGACCATGTATTTGGATCTGTGCATGGGTTGTTTTATGCCGCACTCAGTATAACTTTCCTGAATCCATGGATGCTCTTGCAAGCAATATCAAACTGTTGCACTGATAAAATTCCAGATAAGTTCCTCTAAAGAAGATAACGTTAAGTCTTTTGTCTATCTTTGCTGCAATCTACTGGCACTCTTGAGATGTTTGCCACCCGACGGCCTTGTTTTACTCACAGTCCCCTGGCCTCTGGTTTTTCCTTGCTCGCCTCCAGCCTTCTTCTTCTCTGATTTTCCTTTAAAAAGTCTCTGAGGGTTGATTTTAACAACCTTTGCACCAGAACCCTCGTCAACGTTATCGGTGTTTATTTTATTATTGTTGGCCTCCAAAGCAAGTCTATCTGGTGCATACAAATGAAACCAGAACTGTAAAATAAAAAATGAAACCTTCGTTAGAAAGCTCCCCTGTATACTATAATGGCAAGGGGCACTGCAAAAAACTCGTAAACGCTGCCACAGCTTATAACTCCCTTTTCAAATAACATCCACGTCAATATTTTTGTTGGTGGACTGGTGTAGTGGAAAGATATCCCCTGACCCTCCTATTGGTCACATTAATATTACATCAAATTTCAATCATAAGTCATGTGCTCGCGTTTCTGATTGGCCTATTTCGATCCACAGCTGGGTATATATACTTCCTAGCGTAGAGTTTTCGATCTATGTTCTGACGTTTTATACTCTGAAGAGTGTCAGGTGAAAAGCTTTAGTTTTTTCAAATGTTTGCTTTTTTCAAAGCCATTTTCAAGTTTTGTACCACCAAAAGATTGTTTACATCAAATTTCAATCACTATTCGAATTCCAACTACTATGTCGATGTCGGTATGTCGAAATGCGGAGCACGTTTTTAAGCAAGGATGTGAGTACTCCGTGTCTAAAAGATAGTAACCATCCTTAAGGACATTTTAAAGACAATTGATAATGAAAGAAAATTCAATATAAAAACTCCAGGTGCATCATACGAGCTGCTCCGTGTTTCTAAAAGAACAACTATTAGCTGTTTTCATGAGGTATTTGTGAGCAATACCAAGGCAAATGAGGTAATATTTATAAAACTTTCCCCATATAAAGGTTAGGATCTCAACAGTCTACTTCTCAACTTTTTAGGCCTTCTAGAGGGTAATAGGCGTAAGGGATTAACCTAACATAGAAGTGCAGCGTGTCGTAATAGCGTAGGTGGGCGGATGTGATGAGTTGTAACGGATTTTTTCAGTCTATGTATTCAAACAAGCAGGTTTAAACCTTTTTCAAGTTAATCTACGACAATTACTTGTATCTTATGTAAAAGAAATCGAAGGTAAAGTATACCAGGATATCTAGGGGTTTGACATCTTTTCAGGAAAGTCACAATAATCCTACACTTTAGGCAACTTTTTAAAAGAATAGTTCAGAATGGTTTGTTTGAAAATTTTCTAAAGCATGCCCAAAAATTTGCTAACGCTGTACAAGAATAAATCTGCAAATAGGAGAAATCCCAAGGTTATAAAAAATGCTAAAGGATTTTATTCGGTATTAGTGTAAAAAATTGCAGCACCCTTTAAAGGGCCATATCAAAGCAAAAAGTGCCAAATTTCATCCATAGAAAATCGAAGGTTGAATAATAACTGATAGTGTACCTTAGTTTCAGGACTCAGGCCAATCTTTGTAAACAGATACAGCCAATTTGGAAGGCCTAAATGTATCATCATCATTCGAAAATAGTTAACGAAATTATCTGACAGGAAGGACCACTGCAATGACCGATCCAAAAACCATATCTCTGGCTTGCTTGTTGTGAATCCTATAATAAATAGGCATATATTAATTAATAACTAAAATACAGAATTAATGAAAATGCGATAAAAACTTTTCAGTTAATTTCTGCTGCATAACAACGAAAGGAGAAATTATTTGGATAACGATAAATTAAAATCTGCAAGACTTTGCAATTTGATAAAAATTTCCGTAGTCTGTGCAAATTCGATCTTTACAGTTGCTGCTGCTGTTTAAGTCGTTGTTGCTGTTGTTGTAAGGAATTGTTTACTTTCTTTTGGCACCATTTTCTTCACTTAAAAACTATTATGCAAAATAATTGTTACAATTAACGGATCTGTTAAACTGTGTTTAATGTCAAATGATTCACCTATTGGACTCATAAAACGATTTTTGCTTATTTGCCTTTGATTGTAAACATCGAAGAGAGGACTGGTTTTTTCTGGAGTTGACTGGTGATTATTTTGGACACGAAACTCGGAAGTAGAGCATTAAACAGCCTACCTTCATAGGTTTCGTTAACAAAAAGCGAGCAAATATTGGCATTATGTAATAGGCATTTGTCGCGAGGAAAACTACATTTGTCCAACTTGAGCATGGCGTTTGAGAGGTGCTCAGAAGGTCTCGGCTGATGTAAGAATCGTAATAAGACATTAGGAAAACAATTGATTGGCTCTGATTGGCTTTGCTATGATCAGTCAGCGTCCCTAACACCTCGCCTTTGACCTAATTTATGTAGGAAATCTAGAATTTGTGCACACCGTTGCATTTGAGATCATTTTAGAAATTTTAGAAATTCTATAGCCAAATATTTTGTTCATACCAGCTTTAAGATCCTTGTAAACCAAACAGACTTTTCCATTGCCATTGCAGCTGTCAAGTTCGTAAATCCTGTTTCTTTCGTCGAAATGTGGTTTGATCCGACCTGCAAATGATGTAAAGCAGGATGATATATTCAAACGAGAAACAAAAATACGCAATGCGCAAAGATAAGTAAAAAAAATACAGTCGCGGTTTTTTTCATGAAAAAAATCTACTCTTGCTAAAATCAAACATAAGAGTCTACAGCCAAACTGCAGTCAAAAACATGTTCAGGACCAAGAAAATGCAAAATGACCCTCGTAGAATAAACAATAGTTTCCTTTGATAATAATCGAAGAATATTATACCAAAAAAGTTATAATTACATCTTCTAATTTATAGCAAGAATAGTTTTAAGAGCTTGCACTCTTGAACAGAATTCAATAAATTAGGTTTACATCAAATATGTATTCAACATATCACACCGTGGCGGTTCATCGCTTAGTAAAGTTAATATTTACACAACTTCTTTCTTTAAACTAGATATTTCATCGTAGTGGATAGCTGGTTAAGAACCAAAAATCCACTTTTAGTGCTTTATGGAAATAGTCACAGCATCCCATAAATGGCCTTTAAGAATTATAAAAATCCATTATCTCAAAAGCTAGTAATATAAATTTTGTTGACACCTTTAAATTTTAAATATTCAATTTTATAAAGATCACTTAGCAGTTCAAAAAGGACAATCCAAAAACAGGCCATTTTGTCATTCTTAAACTTCGCAATATGCATTGGATACAAAGAAAAACGTAAGCCCGTCTTTGATGAAGATGGTATATTACATTTGAATTGACAATGAATACCTTCTTCATCAGTTTCATCTTCATCTGTGTCAATATCAAGCAGGGAAGGCCCATCAGTAAATCTCCCACTCTGAGGTGTAGCAAACTTTGTCAAACTTGCAATTGGATTTACTTCCATCCTTCCAAGTGGCATGATGCTTCCTACAAGGCAAATGAAACGATTGATTCTGATACAGTTGAAATAATTTATAGGGAGTGCAATAAACTAGCTTTTTAAAGGAAGTTGTAGCAGTATTTTGAATGGAGGCATAAAGTGTCTTTGAAAATACAGCGGAAAATCCTAAAAAAAGTTCAAGGCAGGGGGACTGAGGTGTGAAATTCATAGAAAATCAATCATTCTCTTGTTCCTCTTTTTCTATCAATTAGCCTTTATTTTCTTTTCTTCTATTTTTCTTTGTTTTTCTACTTCTTCTTTTACCTTCTTTATTCTCCCTCATTTTTCTGAACCCTGTTTCATCTTTCTCTTTTTCTTCTTTTTTTTTATTATTCCTTTTTTCCTGTCTCCTTTCAACTTGTCACTTCTTCTCTTTTCTTTTTCTTCTTGAATAGTTTAAACTTTTTCCTTCTTTTTCTTCCCTTTTTTCTGCTTATAATTATCTTTTTACTTTCCGTTTTTTCTGTTTTTATCCCATTCCTGTCTTTTCTCTTTCCTTTCTTTCTTCCTTTTTCTTCTTCACTCTGTTTTCCTTTCTTCTTTTCTTGTCACTTCAGCAGATCCCTTAGAAGTATATAAAATCCTGGCACATACAAATACCATGGATCACTGACCCCATTTCAAAGGGCAGATTAAGCCATCACCTTTTCCTCTGCCAGCAATGTTGGTTCACTAGAAAATGGCTGTTTTATGCAAAAACTGACACAGAACACATTTTCCCTAATATCTTATTAAGATTGTGTTTCGTGTCAGTTTTTACATGAAACTGTTTTATCCTTATCAACATTGTTCTGGGGAGAAGAAGTTATTTTGGATGTAGAGGAAACATGTAAGAAAAGATTTCTGTTCAAAATTATTTGGTTAATGTCTGCAACTGACTGTCGAAGCCACTTTTTCCAGATAAAAAAACAGAATACAACACATTGATGTTTACCTTTAAATGTTATACTCCATTGAATTAACATTCCATCTGTTGTCAGGTAAAAGTTTTTTAACTCCATTGGAAGTTTGCACATGTATTTCTGCAAAGAGAAAATAATTCAATCAAACATAACAAAGCATTGCTAAGGCTGGAACATCAGAATCATTGCAAACTTGTAGGAGCACTGGCTTAAATGGACACCTTGTCTCAAAAAAGAGGCATTTGTCCAAACATCCTCAGAGAGGTCACCATAAAAACCTAAGTCAACTTGCAAATATTTTCATTAAAGTATAGAAACATGCCTGAATGTTTGAGTTTGAGATAAAAAGTTCTAGACTTCATACTGTTTGATTTGCTTAACTAGTTATTTAATTCTTTCACCTTTAAAGACTCATTGCTAACAATGAGCCATTGCGCTACGTAAGCATCCCATAATGCATTTTTAGACTGTCTAAAATCAATTTTGGTTAATCTGTAGAAAATTACTGCCATTGTTTGGGCCGTCACCACGCTCGCAAAGGCCCATTGTTAGCAATGAGCCTTTAATAAAAAAACACACTGAATCTTATCAAAGACTTTACCTGCTCCCATGCATCTATCACAGATTGGTCTGCAGGCTTTAGATCCATCATTTTCACATTTGTCACTCCTGGCTGCTGCTCTGTATTTAAATATAAGTGATTAATATCAATTTTTCTTTCGAAAATAAAATCTAAAAAGCATGAGAAACACATCATACTATGTTGCTTTTTGTCTCATACTTATGAGAGGACAAAATTTTGGTGTTTTTTCACAGCTTACATGCAGAGTGGGGAAGAGGTGTTGGGTTGACACTTCCCAAGAGTTTCAAACTGGTTCTTTACTTGGCAGATTCTGTATTTTTTGTGCCTACTCAGCAAACTTTGTGTTTGCATAAATTAAAAAAATCAATGATAGTTGATGATATACTTGATTGTTTTTTCATTTCATGGGTTTTAAAAAATGAGCCAACCTTTAAAATAAATGAAACATTTTTAAACTTTTATTTACACTTACACTAGGGAAACAGAAGGCCCCTTCTTCTATTTTCGACATCAGAGCTTCATTTTACTTAATTTAAAAGTCTCTTACTAAGGAACCTGACCCTTGGCAATGCCCCCCCCCCAGACTGGAAACTTTGCTTCTTGCGCGGGCAAGTTTATTTTGAAAATTTGAGACTGCGCGCCTGAAATCATGCACTCTTAGTTATTTTCATTGTTAATAGTGTTAAATGCTATTGTCTAGGGATCTAGGGGATTTTGCGCGGCCAATATGCAAAAGCGCGCAGATGTGTGCGCGGGCAATATATTGCGGGCGCGCAGCAAAGTTTCCAGTCTGGCCCCCCCCCATAAGAAATTTTACTAGCACTGCCCCTGGAGATAAGCATCTGCGAAGGTGAGGCATAAACTGTAATTTGGTAAAATGGCATGATGGTGCAGCAAAAAATTGTTTTTCTCTGATTGTTTGTGTATACTACTGTATCATAAAAAATGTACCAATACATTGGGTTGTAAAGATGGAGGAGGGAGTTTTGTCAGCATAATGATCGCAAATGAACCTTGACCTACAACTGGCCTTTTTTTAGTGTACCTTTAGAGTGAGTTTTAAATTGATTGCACCCTGGGTCACCAACTTAGGGGGTGCTCTCTCCTCGGCTTGTTTCTTGCATTTAAAGAGTTCTCCTCGAACTCGAAGTAATTTCCTTCATA
The DNA here is from genome assembly GCF_013076305.1 of Rhopilema esculentum. Next base: position 9,430,569 of record NW_027019384.1, read on the forward strand.
CGATTTATCTTGCTTCATTGTACTTGTATAGTGCTATTTTGATTTCCTGTAGTATTTTGTTATGAACTTCCATGCAATAATCAATTTATTTGTAGATTTCTTATCATTCAATTGTATGCAATTTAAGTTAAAAATGAAAACTGAACTGAATGTTAAGTTTCAACCAACCGAGTGACTTTAAAATCCCGAGCGTAATTTTTTCTAGAACCTCCTTCATTCTGCAAGTATCAGATTAAATTTGCACCTTGAGGCTTTTTTGAAATTACCAAAGCATCCTCCTTTATCGGGAACTCAGTCTGCATGCAGGAAAACCATCACAAGCCCGTGTTCTATTGGTTTCAAAATCAGACTTGAAACTTGTTTTGCCTAGGCCAAAATACTAGTACCCAGATCCTTTTGCCATGGTAATACAATATCAGGTATGGTCTTTGTAAAAGAACGTTGTTTCAAGCTTATCATAATTTTAAAACGATTTTGATTTGATCGATTTGATAAATTCTCAGATTTCCTAATACTTATGTTCTTGTTATTTCATCTATCAATTAAGTACGTCATAAGAAAACAAAAGTTGTAAAATGCTAATGCTGCAAATTTTACAGTATCCTTTGGCCCCTGCCCGAACGTCTGCAAATAACCCAAAAATAACTTTCTTCACAAACAATCTTTTGGTGGTACAAAACTTGAAAATGGCTTTGAAAAAGGAAACATTTAGTAAACTAAAGCTTTTCGTCTGACACTCTTTAGAGTTTAAAACGTCAGAACATAGAACAATCTTTTGGTGGTACAAAACTTGAAAATGGCTTTGAAAAAGGAAACATTTAGTAAACTAAAGCTTTTCGTCTGACACTCTTTAGAGTTTAAAACGTCAGAACATAGATCGGTCTATGTTCTGACGTTTTAAACTCTGAAGGGTGTCAGACGAAAAGCTTTAGTTTACTAAATATTTGCTTTTTTCAAAGCCATTTTCTTCACAAAGTTTGCCTATTGAAGTTTTCCTCTGCAGCTTTTTCAAAGCAATTTTTACATGCAAAAGTTCAATCAACTTGCTAGAAAAAATGATAAAATATTATGCAGATAAACAGACTTCTTTCAGAAATGGGGAAGTACTTTTTTAATAAAAATTTCAGCTGTTTTTTCGTAATTTAAAGTTGGTTCTAGCTAGGGTAGTCGCTGGGCAATCACGGACAAATCTACTTAGAAATTTTTTTTTGAATCTGTCATGAACATTTAATAAAAAGATTTTTAAAAGCAATAGCGATATTACAAAGCAATATATTACAATAGCGTCAATTATGGCTGCATTATCAATTATACGCGCAGTATTCATGGCAAAATAATCGAAAATACAGAGAATAGTTTGGAGAAAGAAAACAACTTTATTTCCCAATTTCGAAATTCACTTCTTGAAGTTAATAAAACTAAGAAAACATAAAAGCAAAAATTACACGAGGCCTTTAACGCACATATTTTCAATAATTTGAGTAAAAATTAACAAAACCAGGACAACACACCTCCAGCTAAATGAAACAAAATTGTTGTCGTCTTTTATTATAGATGGTTGGGCGGTAAACGGTATTTACAAATTGAAATGCGCTCAGTAGATGCTAAGTTTATTCATTGGTTAAAACAACTGCAAATTCTCTCGACGAACTTAACCGGTCGTCTCAACATAGCTCCAGCATTCTGTCTCAAGCAGAACCCACAATGTTTTCTTTTTATGGAAAAGTAGTATTTACATTTGTGACATTTCAGCCAACAATCAGCATTTTTAAAACAACATCCAAAAAACAATACTGACAAACTTGAATTTAATTATTTGCATTGGTAGAAATCTTAAGTCCTAGGATCAAGGGTGCAAGCTCTTAGAGTGGAAACTCGTGTATTAAAATTATATATCGTGTGAATACACAACATGAATATTCATGAAAATGACCAGAATTTATGAATTTATAAATTTCCAGTTATTTCTTAACACAGGTCAAGCCCTATTCAAATATAGCAGGATATCATGCCAAACAGTTTAATGGCATAACGGCAGGAAGGTTTAATGATTCTTTCTGGATAAGTGAAAAAGTATTTAAAATCGTACTTCAATGGCCAGTTACCAGGGGCAGACATTTGATCAAATATGGGGGGCAAGCCTATTGTTTTAATAAGATGGCGTCACATTTCCCATTGTTTAGAACAAAAGACCATTGTCCTCTAAAGTATTGGTGGGCGGTCTACCCCCTGGCCCCCCTGGTGTCTGCCACTGCAAGTAATCATGTTTACACAAATTCATTACAATTTTTACTCCAGCTGATTCAACCTACTTGCACAATAATTACAAAATCGTTTCTCAATATACCAAACAAAACAAAACAAAACCGCTGTAAGCTAAAAGATATCGTCTTCACAATGCATCCGTGTACCGTGGAATCTCGCAATGCATCCGTGTAGCGTGGATTCTCGCAATACACTCGTGTGGCGTGGAATCTCGCAATGCATCTCTTCAGAATAGAATCTCGCATTGCTGCCCTGTCTTGAAAACTGACACTTTTGCTGTCACAAATGACAAGAGAAAAAAATCTTGTTACCGCAACAGAGGAACACATAGCACATTTGTCAGTAAAGGTTTCGACGATTTGTCGGTAGGAGGGGAAAACATTTAGCGTCGCATTTGATACGTCGCATAGGACTCGATTTTCTAGGTCTCTCTAGCGGCAACATTACAGGGTTACATTTAGAAACCTTTGCGAAGTTAAGATTCAAATAATACATTCGATAATGGTGAGATCTCCTAGTAGAACGAGGTGCTCTATATGTCAAAAAGGCGAGCCAAAAAATTCTACTCAAATGATGTCACCAATTTAGCTTGTCATTGTAAAATGCTTAAGGAGAAATCCAAAGAATCGCATTTCGAGAGGATTTTCATTTTTTATCGGGATTTCGACTGTCATAATGAACCGATCCGTAGCCAAGGCTATCCGCTTTAGTCAACACGAGGTTCGCAGACAGCATACCTCCTGGACCGCTATGTGCTTGGCTGCTTGAGTGTGATGGGTATCGCCCCTTCTCCATCTCAGACGGGTGTTTATATGGGCTTCGCTGCTCACTCATCCTTTGTGAGAAAGGTTTATTGGACGTGAGTCCTGAATATTGGTATGAGGGCTGAAAGAACTGGGGTCCATAAGGGTGGCCAAATTCTCGGCGTATGTCTCGTCGACCATCGCCCATCCCTGCTTTTGAATCTTTGGGGATAATTTCGCTTTCGAGTCGTTGGCCTCTCGAGGCTGCCAGCATATCTCCAAGTCTGTAACTTAACGGGCTTCCTTTGGGGCTACGTGATGGGTTGCTTGGCTCCCTAGTTTGGAATCCTAGTGGCGATGGGTAAAACGTAGGTCGGTGACTATGCCCATCACGGCTTGACGGTCTCATCCTATCTGCGTGTGGGTGTTTGCCTTGCTCTCCAGCTAGCTTTAAAGCCTGCTCATTCTTCTCTGCCGAATATTTAGCAAAAGCCTTTTCCTGTTCCATAGAATTCGATATCAACTGTTCAAAACGTTGTTGCGCCAATGCATCTGCCTGGGACATCCCCACCCGCTGACCATAATAGCTACTGCCAGCATACGAGGTGGACATCCCCAGATAGCCTTCTACTGGAGGGAGAGAGCCAGCAAATGGTGTCCTGTGAAAATCATGCTGTGGGTATTCAGGTCGGAACTTCTCGATTTCAGATGCTGGATGAGAGGGATATGACGTACCCTGGCCATATGCTGGTGACACTGGAATGCTCTTGGTGTCCATCTGCAAAAAAGAACACGGCTTCTTAGAATGGTTCGTAGTAATCGCTCGACGATAAACGAGAATAATAGAAGACCTTGCCAACCAAGCCAAAACTACATCTACCTTTAGAAAGCATTCATACGAAAACCAAGTAAATGTTATCAACAAAAATAGCTAGAAAATCAAATTAAAATCTGATGAAATCTAGAGGATATGGACAAAAAAGAGAGTAGCTTGAAAAAGAGAACATTTTTAGACATATACTTTAAGGTTGTCCTGTGAAACTCGTTTCAGCATAGAACACAGTCAGAATAACAATAGGAAATGTGATGTGTAATATTTTCTAACTACAAATATTTTTGGTTCATTATAGTGACTAATTGTAAGCTATGGAGAGTCAGAGGAAATCTTCAGTACGTCTAAAAATGTTAACTGTCATTCAAAGCCATTTTTAAATTTAGTACCGTTAAAAACTTTTCGAAAAAAGCGAATACTGATAAAACCACCTTCTTACGAAGAGTAAAGACAAGATAACCTTTGAATGTTATAAAAAAACATTAAAAAGTAAAAACAGCATACAGAATCCAAATGAACATACTACAATGCACAAACACTATTCTAGAAAAATGTGTTTAAACAACTAACTTTTGGGTTTCATTCCAAAAACAGGATTTTATAAGACAAACAGGGATTAAAATTTCAACCCCCTGAAAAATCTCTAGATACCAAATAGTGGTGACTGACTTACCCTATCCCTGGAATGTCGATCAGCCTTGTCCAATGCCGAAGCAGACATGCCTGGAAATCTTGAACTGGGGGATGCAGAGCCCCGTAAGGCTAACTCGCCTTTTGGAAGTGCTTGCAGCTCCTGCGCCCTAAAACATGTAGAGCCTTACTTGACAATACTGAAAAGACATGCAACTTGATGACATAACAATGATGGGGATACTAAAGTGGATCTTTTACAAAAACCGTGGCAGAATCTCGAAAGTAAGTATCTTATTGCTCCACAAAAGCAACGTGACTGGTGAGAAAACAAAGCTCTACTGACCGACCATTCCTTAATAGTCACGCTGAGGGTACGATGCTTAATACTGCAAGCAGCAGCCTTTTTCCATTCACCTGGCCTGTTAACGTACCAAGGACATTTAAAGGGTCACTTATAAATAACGAATTGATGGACTGGGAAAAAAAGATTACCGATGTCGAATTTTTGAATATCACAAACCTCATCTGCATGTTTCTGACTTCATTTGCGTAGTGGCTTTCAACATGCCGAGTCTTCAGTTTCTCGCGTTCAGCCTCAAATATTCGATTGGCTTCCGCTTTTCTGAAATCCTGCTTCATTTTCTTCTCATAGGCCAGCCGGTCATGCTGTACAGCGGGACTTTTCCTTTTGCCATCAGGAGATACGTACTCTTCCTTCACAGATGTGACAGTTCGCAGCTCCTCTGGAGGAGTACTCATTGAATGTATTACGCTTGTACGTGTGTAACTGCAAGTTGTTGTCTGTTTGCGCGAACCGTGCTCAGGAGCACCACGTGACCCTTCAATATCCTTTGCACTTCCGACTGGAATCTGCTGTGTTTTCTCAACGCGGATTTTCCGAGGGCGCCCGCGGCATTCCGCTGGGCTAGGTACTGATCTGCCACCTGTTAAAGTAAAGCGGGATATTTCTGGAACGTCTTGGCTATTATCTGCAAACAAGAGATAAAAACAATACATTGAAATACCCCATTTCCACAATCAAGATTAAGGATCAACATATTATTTCGTAATGGTGGTCATTAAAAAAATTTCCAGTCTAATAAGCTGGAAAAACTGAATGTCAACAATCTGTGATTACCTTGCTGAGGATCAAGTTGCTTTATCCTATCAGTTTCCGAGCTTGAAGGTGTCATAACCGTGCTTGGATAAGGAACTGGTGTCGTAGGATTCGGTTTATTCTTTTTCCCGACCGGACTCGGACTCGTACCATGCTCTATCTTCTTCATGTACTCCGCAGCAACGGCTCCATGGTCGTATGGGCTTCCCACTTTCTTGTCTGCCTCCGATCCCATTCTCACAGTTGCACCTTGGTCCTTCCCAGTTTTTTCCTTCCCCGGGGAAAACTGAGGTCTATCCTGCCCTATTGTTTTCTTTTGTGGAGGCTGCCAATAGACCTCCTTTGGCACCCAAGTTTTTGCTTCTATCATCTGTTTGTCGACGTATGATGTCGGAGAAAGGTTTTTTGGGGTGACAGCTCTTTCGCCTGTAGACTGGCTCTCTATAACGAAAATTCCAAGATAGATCAATCTTTTGTTGGGAGCTGTATTTTTGACGGGGGGGCACTAACAAAGTACAAGCAGTGGCATATTTTCTTAGAGAAATCAAGATTCGTTAAGAAAACTGAGTGAGAATTTGCAAATATGAAAAGCGACCAATGGATGACCTCACAGAATCGCAAACGTTGAAAAGTTGTAGATGTTTCATTGTTAAAACATGTTTATGTATTGTTAATGATGCATCAGATATATGTTTAATAAAGCCAGCCAGAGCAAAGTCCTTGCGCACCTAAAAGGACTATTTAGGGACCATCTTCAGCAAATCTTGGGCTAAGCCCAAAATAACGTTATTGATCATTGTACTCTATTTAAAAAAAGTAAATATTCAAGACAAGAAATTTTTCGAGACTTTATAGCAATATATGAATAGGGTAAGCTGGTGCATTCTGTTCATGCTAAGATTATTATCAGACGAGCAGGATATAGAGCAGCTGAAATAAAAGTTACTGCTTTTATAGTTTCTATCAAACATACCTTGGTTACAATCTTCACCTTGCTTTTCAGCGGCAAATTGCCCATGCTGCCCAAATCGGCTTGCTCCGTTGCCCCCTATCTTCAGGCCCCCTGTAATGCTCTCTGGTTTGGAGGCTGGCTTTACAATGGGCCTACCAGCACTTATGTTAGGCTGTAGAAATTCCGGTTTTTGGATTGTATTTCCTGCAATAAGTGTTTCATTGGTCATTTAAAAGTACGCAAGGTAAAAATATATAGAAGGTATACTTAATTTCTAACACATCATTAGAAGCCGAGGTCAGAGAAACAATTTGAAATAGCATAACATCAAAGAAATTGCACGAATTATGTTCGCAAGAATGGTAATTAATTTTTAACTTTTTTAAAAATCTTTATTCATCGGTTTGACCGCACACAAAATATACAATATCATAGCGTTAATGTGCCATTCTGAAATTAGCAAGTCAAAAAAAATCAATCTGAAAATATTCCACTCAAACCTGAAGAAATTTCAGTATCAGTTTGAAAACGCCATTAAAACTATGTCTAAATGAAAATTGCCTTGCCTTACTTTAATGACTTAGTGATAAACAACAGGGTCATATCAAAATGGTCGATATCAGGTGGAATTTAGGACTGCTTATAGCAAAATAAGTATCAATAGTTATATATTTTTGTTCATATCTGGAAGTCAATTAGAAATTACGGACTTTATGAAAGGGTTAATGGTCGATAAATTTGGAGTTCTCTTTGCTTAAAGCGTTATTGCAACAAAATTGACATTTGAAATCATTTGAATAATAATAGCCCCCCTTCCCCCCCCCCTAAGAGTGACGTCAGTGACCAGGCTTCCACGAAGAAACACTATGTTTTCAACTCACCTTGAGCACGATCTCTGCGGGCCTGGTTTTGATCTACTCGTCCCCCTGCTCCAATTGGTAGCAATGACGTCGAACTAGGACTAGAGGCTTCTTTACCCTCGACTTTCTTTACTGGCCTTCCATTGGCATCCAATTTGACACTTGTGGAAACCTCGTCATTGTTTGCCTCGCCTTCGGCAGCACTGTCTCGAGCTTAGAACAGAAAAGTCACCCAAAGTTAAATGAGGCTAGTTTAAACAAAAACAAGTTTACAAAATCCACAGGCGCATGGGCCTGCCTGTTCCAAGCACGCTTTAAAAAGAAAGAATTTAGAGGTATGGTAATCAATCTTTGATGAAAGAAATGTCAAATTTCCTAAAGCATAGTGCATGTCTTGGCTATGAAACGTTTTTTCCAAACACAAAGATATTAGCTTATTAATGCAACCTGTGCATGCGCAGAGCAAAGCCAGGAAGAGAGCCAGAACCTTAGCCTTAACCATACATTATCAAGGTAACTGTAAAATAATATCTTGCGGCTGAATCAGTCGAGGAAAAGTTGAACTACTAATATAATTCTCAACGGCTCATTAATTTTACACTCCCGCCTGATCGTTGCACACATAAGTCGATAAATTAGAAACACAATGCGAAAGTGAAAATGCAAGATTCGTTGCTGCATACCTCTTGATCCTGTGTTGAGGTAGTTGAGTAAAATTGGTGAGACATGGCGTCGCACATCAACCTGATCTATAGCTCTTTGAATATCAGACGGTTCGGCAAGGTCTCCTGTCACAGAATCTACGCCCATTAGCAACCTAGAAGCATGACCTTGACGAAGCTGGTTGTAGAGTGAAACTGAAAAATGGGAAGCCTGGAAACTAGACTGGTCACCAGCGAGCCCGGGGGAGGACGCCTGTTGCAAAGCAAAAGCTGGCTTGGTGTCCTTTGGAAACAAATGCGGTCCTAAGCTCCCGGGCAGCAGCTCAACTGTTGCATCTGGTTCATCTGGCGAGGAAGGTACCATATCTTCACTTTTCACATCTTTGCTGAACACAAAACGACGAAGACTGGCATCTATTGAATCTGGCGCGATATCCTCAAGGCGCATCTTTGCACGCACTTCGTCCCTAGATTCGCTACTTTCAAGGTCTGCACTTTCTTTAGACCGCTTATCTTGCTCCGATTCGAACTTCTCACCAGACTTTGATGAGGCTGTCTGCAGAGCATTACTTAGGCTATTGTTCAGAGTTTGAGGATTAAGTGGGTTTAAAGTGGGGCTGAACTGGGCGTAATTGACTCTTGAAGTAAAGGGGGCGAGTCCTGCTTGGCTTCCAACAGAAAACAAAGACTCGGGCCGTGCCATTTCCATTCTGTTCGCTTCACTTACCCCTGTCAACTCTGTTGGCTCATCACCTGATGATGACTCAAGCATGATCTTTGGCACTTCTTGCACAGCCTCCTTGACTTTCTCAGATTCTTCAAATTTGACATCTCTGATCGAGTCAACGGCACTCTCTTCCTCCGTCTTTATGGTAACCACGGGGTTAAGGCCTGTTTTGGTTAAATCCGCCCCAGCCTTAGTCAATGCAACGATTTGCAATGTGCTTGGTGTAATGGCAGGCATACAGCTTTCGGTTGTTGGTGCAAGTACTGGTTTTCCTTTGATGTCTGCAAACTGCCCAATTAGAGGTTTTTGATCGACCAACGGTTTCTGTTGAGCCATTACTGTTGTTGATGTGGGCTCTGAGTCGGATGCTGATGCTCTTTGTGTGCTGATTGTCACCTATAGCGCAAAACAATGCCAGTGATCGGTAAGAAAATATAATAAAGTTACTTTAACTTCGAACTAATGTGAGAAGAATGTAGACATCTTAGGCAAGCCGCCCATACCAAATAGACCACGATCAACGAATTCTCCTACGCTCTCCTCTGTCAAAATACTGTTGAATTATTTAAGTAGTTCTAAAATTACACAGAGAAAAATCGCATTTATGATTTATTTTATCTTATTAACTTAGGGCTGTATTTTATCTTCGTTACCTTTACATCAATTTCCACTTTCTTAAATATATTTTTTATATCGTCTTTTTCTTTTCCTTTTTCTTTTTTTTCTATTCTTCCATTTCCTTCTGACTGTTCTTTTTCTTTCACGTTCTTCCCATTCACTTCTCCCCTCCTTTTTTATTCTACATTCCTGCTGAGCTCTCCAAAAAGCATCCACAAAACTTGCTTTTTCCCACTCTCTAATTCTCCTTTTTTTCATTCCACTCCCTCCCTTTAATTCACTTAGTATACTTCTAACTGCCTGTTTTTCCCAATTTTCTCTAACTACTAATACTTTTCTCTCAGTTATCTTTCACAGTCTGCATTTTCTCCACCTCCAAGTTTTCTACCTTTTTCATCTCTTCATTTCTCTTCTCTCGTATCTTCCAAACGTCGTATTTCGTATCTTTCAAACTTCCTTTGTAATTTTCTTTTCGTGTCCCTTTTATTGTCCCTTCCATTTGATTTTCTACTCATCTCCTTGATACAATTCCTTTCCCATGCAAGTAATTCGTCTTCCCTTTCTCGTTTTTTTTCTCTCTTTAATATCCCGCAATTTTACTCTTTCCCGTTGCATCTACACTATTAATCAGTAGTTTCACGCCATCTTTTTTCCCTAACTCATTAAATGCAAAATTAACTATATGGCTTTGTATTTTGAGCCGGGGGATACTCAACTAATGTGAACCCGAATTGCAAAATAGAAATGCAACTTACCGCTGGCTTGATGTCCTCTGATTCCGACTTATTCTGGTGGGCATGCGCTTGGTGGTATTTGAGACCATTTTTATGACTATATTTCTTTCCACAATTCGGTTCCGGGCACTCAATCATCGGTGGAGAGAGGCGTGCTTTCTTCTTAACACCAGTGTCGGAATTTTCCGTCCCATCTGAAGGTCTTTTAAAGGCAAGTGGAACGCCAGTTGGCTCCTTGAATGTCTGTTCACCATTCAGGTCTACGCCTTCTTTGCCTTCTTTTTCGGCTAATTCCGGCGATCTTGACTTCTTGCCCTTACGCTTACCGTTCATTTTGATGAGGTCGGCCGGTTTTGGATTTGCACCTTCGGGAAAGGGGTCCGGCTTTATCCTGCAGAAATCAAGTAAATTTCATTCCGGCTATAAACTTCTACATAAATCGAAACAAAATTAGAATGTAAATCCTAAAAGATACTATATCCCTGTAATCAACTGTTCACGCTAATGCCGCATTGCTGTTTGGAAAATGCAACATTATCAATTGTATACTGCAACCAATGAGATTTTAGGTGACCACCGTCATTCATCGGGATATAGTTTCATTATATACATCATAGTACAATGTTTACAGAAAAAGGGATAGGATTGGCTGAAAACGTACCAAAAGAGTTAGTCAAACGTCCCATGACAATTGATAAAATACAACGTTGAAACTCAAACAATACAGATTGATACAAAGAAACTGCAAATCAGAGGTTATATTCTGAAGGTAATAGTTGCTTAATGACAGCAAAACAAATGTTTGTTGTCATTTAATGTTTGTTTTGAAACAGTACCGTCTTAAACCAATCAGTGTTGCAGGATCATTGCACATGCGCATTAATAACAGTATTCGAACAGCTGTTCTGTCTGTGACCACACAACTCTTGAACTTCCCGTCAGGCCTTCAAGTGATAATGGGCATGTGCAATGACCCTGAAACAGGGGCTAGTGCATGTCTGGAAGAGGGGTATGGTTCATCTCCCGAACAATATAAACTGAGAAAATGATTATTCCGAGCCGTAGCTAGTAAAGACCCCGACTCACAACTACCGTAACAAAGCCGAAACAGCAGTGTGGAGAGCCAGGTGGTAGTTGAATCCTAATCAGCGATTACTTTCATGTCTACGAAATCTTCCCAAATCTTATTAGGGGTAACACTGCAGATATACGCTCTTAAATCAGATAAAGCCCTAGAAGGGAACAGTTCTTCAACTGATAACTTTTAATAACTTTAGAGCAGAAAAACGCAACGAGACGCACTGGATTTGCCGCTTTCGGTTAACTGAGAAATATTGCACAGATTACAGCTGGCTATCTATTACGACAATTTGCGGTTGCTTGTGGTTCTTCAAAAACGACATCTTCTAAACCATTATCAATCTCATTAGAGTCCATTGGCTCTTCAAGTCAAAGCGCAAAGGCCACTGCATATTACTAATGAGTAGTAAGAGTCGACATATGATTTCGAGGCTCGCCTCCTGTTCACACAGCAGCAATGTAATACCTCACGGATACACTGGGAAGGCCAAACATAGCAATATAACTGGTTTCCCTTTCTCATCATGCTGTCTCCAACAAGCATTTCCCGTGTACTGTTGGTATACGGTACCATAAATTTATATTATGGTACCCCAACAATGGTTTCTTTATATTATGGTACCCCAACATTTATATTATGGTTTCTATATATCAAGCTATACGATTTATTGATTTCGGCAATATAATGTACTGATCTTCCCTCTCTCTGGTTCTTACAGGCATCAGTGCAGATTTGCCTGATGGATTTACCACGACCCCACCAGAAACGCTGCACAGCAGCCGTTGACCAGGGTTTTAACTGCAGTTATTTCAGCAGGCAAGATACGAGCCTTTTCCAAGAAATGACCAGCTCAATTGAAACAGTATATTAGATTCGATAATCTTCTGGCAATCTAACAGATTGCGAAAAAGCGTCATGCCACAATGGACCATCTGCAAATCAGCTAGCCTCTAATTACACAAAGTACAGGCAAAGTGCAAGTGGAGAGAAATATTTCGATATTCATACCTTTCAGACGCCCATCTGCTCTTTCTGACGTCAATCAGCGCACCAGAATATATCTTGTTTCGCCATCTGACATTTAATACCACCAGCCCTAAAATTGCAGACAAGGTCTCAGAACCAGAAAATCACTTCAACTACTTGAAGGATACATTGTCTCGTTATACATTAAAACCCCTGATCTATAAAAAAGACTGGATCGAGCTTCTATTTTGACCAGAGAGTCGCAATCCGTAGAGAGGGTCCCACTGTCACTTTCAGCAATGTTTCAGCTGCTTTGGCCTTCTTCCCCTAGTCAGTACTTATACACATAGCATTGCAGCTCTCGCATATCCATATAATACAAATATTGGTTTTGAGGGATGGCTTCCAGCTTTTTTCTGGAACCTCCTCCTTTTGAAATTGAGTGGGCTTCAAACTTTGGTGTTTCAAGACAATAGAAAACTCAATCCAGTCTTTATTATAGATAAGTGATTCAACCAAGAATTGTCAAATATTGGAGTAACGAACTCTGATCATCATTGCAATCAACAAAACGATCCTTATACTCTTGGTCATTATGACCATAATTAACGAAGCCAATCACCATTGTCAAGACATTTTCATGATCATAATAATCATCAAGAACATCAGTTTTCTTCAGGGTAGCATTTTGCGGATTTACTAAGAAGACTCACTATCCTTACAATCTTTCTTTCTTATGCTATCCTTGAAATTGCTTCATGTTAGTCTTAATTAGTTTATATTCACTATTGTAAAAACTAACGTTAAATAATCTACAATACAATAAAATACAATAAAATACAATAAAATACAATAAAATACAATAAAATACAATAAAATACAATAAAATACAATACAATACAATACAATACAATACAACACAACACAATACAATTTTTATGTAGATGAAATCGATCGTTATGTTCTTTATTGTCTTAAGGCCTATTTTAACCCCTACGGAAAGTACTTCTTGCAATGTTGAAATTTTCGATTGCTGCTTAATCTTGTATCTTTCTCAAAATCAAGCTTGCTGTTTCATTAATTTCGAGAAAAAGTGAGTACGGTTTTAACTATGTTTCTTCTATGCAGGTAGGTCTGAGGTAAAAATGAGGCTGCAAATTTAGAAGATGGCATGAAAAGTGGACAGTACAAATAAAACCTGACATTTATCAATAGCGCAACGATAAAAAATGCAATTGACTATGATATGCTAGTTATGGCATATAAAATAATTCAGTTATGGATATTCTGCTCATTTCTGCTCCGAGACAATTATGGATAGATCTAAAACCAGGTCTAAGTTATCAAACGACCCTACCTGCATAGAAAATAATTAAAAGTTACCCAGGATGATACTTGAGTATGCCAAAAGAAGTTTCAGCTACTCAGCTGTGAAAACGTGGGACAGTGTCCTACCATAACATAAGAAAAAATCCTTTTTCTTTATTCAAAAGAAAAGTGAAAGAACACCTATTTGGCTGGCATCGACTAAACAAAAAACCAAAATCTTCCAGAGAATCGGTCAGTTACTTCATTTAAGCTATAAATTAATTTATCATTTTATTACTAATAAAATTCTATCAAAATTCGGTTAGAGGAAACTGAAGAAATGTTGTCTCTACATGTAAATAAACAAATGAATAAATAAATAGACGAATAAATAGATAAATAAAGAACTTGACGACCAATAAAATCCACGTGTGTCAAGCAGAACTGAAGTAGAAGCGCGTCAATTCAATTCAAGACAAGCCTGAGGTATTCTTTTTGTCACTCTCCTAATATGTGAAGGTAAAAGAGGTGACCACGAACAGACTACTTAAGATTGTGGTCAATGCGAAATAATGATTAGGTTTGCCAAGTCGATAAAATGATTTATAATCTAATTGAAACAAGGTTATGATGTAATGTGTTTGTTTCCAAGACGACTAATAACATAGATCAAAAGCTTGAAAATAGATCACGATAGAAAGAAAAATACCCGTTGCGGAAAACCAAGTTTTGTTTAATAAAGTTAATTGCAGCAGTCTTGATAGAGATTATTGAGGTTTTAGCTGATAACAATCCCCATGTTTACATTACAGTTGAAGTACTGAATAGGGACGAGGTAGAAGCTCAAAAGCTCTGTTATTTGATGGTGAAAAAGATTTCTTATTTCATCAAAACACTGAATTATTAGTATATCCAAAAGGATAATCTGAGTAAAAATTTTTAGCATGCATAAATATGGTTTCCTGGAACAACGCAATCTCAGAATCATACGAAATTTGAATTTTCTTAGATGCCCGTGCCAAGTTGACCATATAAATACGATCTGGGAAAGAAAGCAAATTTCAGAAGAAGATAAGAACCAGGAACTACGTCATCCAAGCAACATGGTGTCCATATCTTTAATGTCACCGTTCGAGTAGTGGACCACAGCAAGTATTGGACACAAGATTATCAGAAAATGACATTTAGTAGTGAGTTGAAGCAGTAGAATTATTCTTTAGCTAAGAGGGTGACAAATTTGAAATTAAGGCCAATCTCCGAAACAGATAAATCCCATAAAGCTGTTCTGTGCGATTTGAAAAATGTTGTCCTAATTAACCTAAGCAAAAATCTCACCCTGTGACATACCTCTAGGTTAACTGACATTTGACGTTGATTAAAAACCAGAGTTCATTAAATGGAGATTTATAACTCTTTCTCGATCTCTAAATCCGAGCATTCCTAGATTAGCAAAGTTTTTTGGAAATGGGCGTCACATTTGATTTCATGCTGCATCTTTAATTCAATTTTATTAATTCATTTAATTTATCTAATTTCTATAATTTATTCAATTTAATTCATTCAATTTATTTCATTTCATTTATTGCATTTCAATATTTCAAACTTTATAAAACGGACAGCGCATTTTCGTGGGCGCAGCCTTTTGGAGGGCAAAATATTATTGAGGTTCGCGTTTAACAGAATAATTACGGAATAGGTTTTGTGGGGACACAAAATTATACTATTCGACTTTGATTGCTAAGGAAATGGTCTCAGCAGCATGGTCTCCGCAAAATTAATGATTAATTAGGAAGCAGTATTAAGAAACATGGCATTAAGGTGGTGCTTATATAGTGATGAAGAATTTAAAAGAGATTTTTCAATTTGGAAATGATATTCAAGTTGATCACAAGAAATTTCCTTGACATGGGCGACAGCGACTTTGGTGGTCAAACACTAAACAGGACATAATGTGTCTTATAACAATATCTTTTTGTCAACGGTGGATGCTTTTTAAGAATTTAGGGAAATATTAATGCCTGAATTAAACATGGGTCAAAAAGATTTCTTAAACATAATAATGGCTTACTACAAAAACAGATTCTGCTGCTAGGATTATAAATAAAAGACAAGAAAAATTCCAGTTATAATCCAAATAATTTTTCTTGACTTTCGAGATGAAATTTGATTTGATTGGGCGCCAGATTTTCTTTCTGGGTGTTAATCCTATTCTAACGGATGAATGTGCAGGTAAAGTGACTGCTTTGGGCCAATCCTGATCACAATCGATTAAAATAGTGGCTTTGAATACAGTTTCAGAATCATAAATTTGCTAAGAGAACTGAACTATAAACTGTGATCTTTAAGTGGAGCTTTTAATAAAAAATACCAAAACTGCATCCTGAAAACTAGGAAAACTGCCGACAACTTAAAATCGAGCCCCTCTATCCAATTGTAAAAGATCTAGTCTCTCTTGTCCCAAGCCAGAGAGTGCAGAAAGATGAAAAACTAGCGTTAGTAGAACCGCATACACTCTGCTTTAATTTACAACGTACACATGATGAAGTAGTCCAAAGCGTTAAGCAGAAATACAACTACTTAAGGTGTCCTTTCCGGGTACATGTCCATTTATTTGAAACTGTTTACATAGGATGACAAAAAAAGAAACTTTAGCACTGATCACCCTTAACTGATCACCCTTGATCTGAGGAAACTGCTCGAAACTGATTCTTATGAAGATAGGGTGCAAATGAGAATATTTGATGATTAAAAACCTATTTCTTGTTGAAATAAACATAGATAAATAGAGAGAAGAACTTCTTGTGGCTTTTTAGGTGTTCTTTATACGAGTTTCTAAAACGTAGCTATTTAGGATCTGGCATCGAAGAAACATTTAAACAAACTTAAAGTAATAATACAATAATAATAAAGAAACTGAGTGCTTTTCCTCGGCGTCGTTTCTAATAGAAAAATGTGTGTACATAAGAGGTAACCCAGACTTACCCCCGGTTGTTTCATGCAGCACAACGCCATGGATATTTACAGCCGTGCCTGGCTTGGCAGGTTTTTCAGGGGGGTCACAATTCATATTCTTTGGTGGGATGAGGGAAAGCAGCTCCTGAAAAAGAGAGATCTTATTATTAACTTAAACTAAACTAGACCTAATTAAACTTAAACGAGGTTTGAATTCAAGTTTGAACTCAAAGTTTTGAACAAATATGGACAAATTCTATCAAACAACGTCAGCTTCGTGTTTTAATTTCGCAAGAATTAAATATTTTAGAGATACTGTGATAGATTGAGCTGGTAGCTGGGTCAAGGTCGATTTGGTGGATGTTAAGATTGCTAATGTTGTCAAGCAGAGGTTGATTTTATCAAATGCTTCAATTTTGACTTACTCCTCAAACCAGCTGTATCTCCAATACGAAAATTAGTAATACTTAAAAACAGAATTTTCACGGCCTGTTCGCTCTGCACTGTTCTTGTAAAACAATTTGTGCAGGCAAACATTGTGATCCGAACAAAATAGGCAATAGAGGAGGTCTTGAAACGCTCTCCAAAGTTGGATATACAAAAACTGAGGTTATTTAAAAAGAGGCGTATCAATGTGAACGCATAAAGACATAGTTCTTCGAAAACGTTTTCTATTTAATATAAACAAGTTCACATCAAAGAAGCATGTGAACGATTAAAATCACAAAAATATATATTTTTGTCTTCGTTTTGTGGAAAGGGAGAAGAAACAAACGATTATTTTTTTCTCGATTTTGTGCAAAAGCAGAGAAGTGCGAAAAAGTGTGGAAGAGGATGAACGGGTGCTGGATAGCCACAAAACATTAAACATTAGCATGAATTTAATTGAGTTTTATAATTTTCAATTAAATCTTTTTCTATAAGAATAATCTTATAGCTAACACGAGCCTCAAAATGGGTCGAAAGTTAGAACAAATTAAGAACAAGCTGAGGCTGAGCTCCTGTAAAATGCAATTTTGAACAACGTTTTGTCTCAAAAACGAAGATTTTTAGCCATGTGTGGGTGTTTTTTCGGTGAATATTCACACTTGGCGGCAATTGAAGGGTGTCTCACTCACTTTGTTGGGAATTGACCTCCCTAGCGCGAAAAAGCTAGCAATCGCACTGCTTACACCCTATTCATCTAAGAACAAATTAAGAACAATCCAGCCTCAGATTTTCGAATAAATTAAGAACAGTCAGCCTGAACTTAAATTTACTGGTTCGTATAAAAAAGAGTGTAGTATGTTGTACTGCAGTGTGCAGAAAGAGTCTATCCGTCCCCTAGATAATATCATCAAGCTCCTATAGACAAACACTTCTAGAAAACAAACGGGGTTGGGGTTTTGCATGTGTGGCCGCCATGTTTTCTTCGATCTGGTAACAGCTGAAGCTTATAACAGAGTTTTTGACATCACAATGACAAATGTTTTCATAAATATATAAAATAAATATAACAATATCTGGGAACGTTTCAAAATGATACAGGGTATGAGAAATGTCAGCATTAACATTTCATTGTACAAATACTGTAAACAGGCAGGGTATAGGAGAAAGGCAGGGTACAAGAGATCAGTTGGTAGTCCTTTTTCACGTTGACATAAAATAGCATGTAATGACACGACACTCAATTTGTGTAGTTGAACATGAAATCGTGTATTAAAAGTCTTCCATATAAAAAAATAAAAATGAAATTAAAAAAAACCTTACCATTCATCGTTTATACTAAGATTTTTACGCACGAAATATGCTAGCATTTTCAAACAAATACTAAAGCACACCTGGGCCATTTCTGCTTCTTGCTCCGGACTTAACTCCGTTTCATCGGCTACAGATTCCGTTCCTGTTTGTTCATCTTCTTCTTCCTCGTCATCTTCATTGTTATCATCAAAGTCATCCTCTACGTCATCATTATCATCATCTCTATCATCGTCGTCCCTTCGCCTTCTCCCCCCTCCACAACCATTTCCTTGGCCACCACCTCTCTGTTGTCTACCCCGGTTAGATCTGCCATCGCCCCCATCACCCCCATCCTGTGACTGTTTATCACAGGCGCTGCCACCTCTCTTCCCATTTGATTTCTTACGAGGCCTTCCCCGGCCACAAGTTTGAACTTTCATTTCTGGTACTCTTCTCCTAGTTGTTCTCTTCATTTTCTCACACTGTAAACCTATATAGTTAATTCGAGATTTCTGCTTATAGCTGCGAGTAATTTCCTCCTCGATATCAGTTGTGATTCCTTCGATTCTCTGAAGGTCTTCAAAACCTATCGCAGATCGCTCGCTGTTTATTCCTCCTGTAGTCCGACATGAGCTCAAAATATTATTAACTCGATTTGCAAGACTCTCTTCGATTTTGTTCGCTGTCTCACCAAAGCCAGAACGGTTTCCTTCCTCGTAAACAAGCGCATTCGTATCAAATCCAGATGAAATATTATCTTCTTTGCTTTCTTCTATATCTACTGGACTAAATACACCAGCTTCCAAAGAACCTGTCCACTCTCTTGTAAAATCTGCAGCTTGTTTCAAATTGTCTTCGTTTTCCTCAGCCAAATCGTCCGAATTCACGTCCTTTTCGTGGGAATTATCACCACAACCGCCTGCGTTTTTCTTGTATTTTCCTTTCAAAAGGCCGTCTGCCAAATAAACGACACATCGCGAATCTTGCGGTTTCAACGGGCCAGTAACCCGCATAACACCCATTTTTGTGGTTCCTTGTGGATTAGATTGCAGTGGAAACTAATTTTGGCTCGTGAATCCTCATCCGCCTTTCATTAACACAATGGAGATTTCAGAGTGCAACATGTGTTTTCTTATGATGATGAGCCACGCTTTGTAGATTATTGATTGCTGATCTGAAAAAATAACGATAGCAGGTCAACTCATGAACTGTCATCGCTGTTAGGAATGAAACAGTATCTTTGATTAACATTCCGCGACTACACAAAGCAAACCGACAGAATTAAGGCCAAGAGCTTAGATGAGCTTCGTTGTCTAGTTACCTTATCACTGTCCGCGTAAGTGTAAAAGGCGCGGGGGCTGGGGGTAGGCCGTAGCCCCTTTTGTCGAGAAATGGGGCAAGCTTTGAAATACAGTCGGCCACTCATCCCCAATTTTTGTCGTTTTTTTCCTAATACGTTTCGCAACATGATACATATCTATATTGCAACCAGAAAAGTCCATTTGAAGAAGTAACCTTGATTTAATAAACCATAACTTTATATTGCCTTCAAAAAATGTGTTTTGGTGTGACGTCAATTACACACTGTTAGGTCAGTATAGTCTTTCTTGGAAATTTAAAGAAAAACATTAGGGCCTGGGTTTCACAACAGATTTCGAGTAACTGTCGTAAACAAAATCCAAAAGCCTGAAATCTCCATCTTCCGAAAGACAAATGATCTTTTTTATGTGGTTATGATTATGATAATTTAGATCAAGCCTTTTGTAAACATTGTTATGTTCTTGGCTTTCGTGCGCTGAGCAAGATGACATTAAAACATTAAAGGGGGTTCGTTCAATCTGCGCTAGGCCAAGGCATATTTCTGGGATAAACGGAAAGTCCCTTCCCCGTCTGCGAAGAAAAACAGCAGAAGCAGACAAGGTATGAGTTTCTGGCTGATATCTCCCAGTTCTTTCTTCTGTAATGAATTTTGCAAATAACCCCATCCTTCCTGCGCAAAGGCAACAAAATCGGCCTTGTACTTTGATACTTGCCAAGTAAAATCAAGTATAACAGAAAGAAACATTCTGGGAAATTCTTCAGAGAAACAAATAACACAAAAAACTAAGCTTTTAGAGAAAGTAGCAAGCTTGGTATCAGAAACTTTCTGCGGGGCACAGGTAGGATAAGGAACTTGCAAAAGTTCCAAAGCTGGCAGTTCTTATAAAAGGGGAAATTTTTAAAAAGCAAGGAGTCACGCGTCTCTGGTTCCCCGGTTACAACGTCCCTGACAATACTATTGTCAGTACATAAATTATATGTCAATGCTATTGTCACATATGGTTATTTAGAAAGAGTACTTTTCTAGTACTCGTATACAACCTCATCATTAGAAGGCTCCCTTTATTCTAGAAAAAATTATCTTTAATCCTTTTGTTTACTTGAGATTTACTATGAGAGAGAAATAATTTTATGAATGTCTAACAATGGAAGGTGAAACAAGTTATGATTCTTAAAACGTCATAAGACGAAAGCCAAATAAATACCGCAGTTTCTTGCCTTCAGAAGTTTGTTTGTAACCAACCAACAAAAACACCTTCAACCAACAAAGATATTTTTATTTCATTCGCTTAAAATGACTGAAACCAAGCAAGTCTCGCGACAACATCTCATCCAGGTCGACATCAAGATGAGCTTTTGCCTTCAACTCCAATTTTCCATCTATTACTTAATGCCCTCGGTGATGACAAAACAGAACTACAGATCCCAACCTTCTTGAGGTCACAGGGATTGAGTTGTGAACCCCAAAGATTGTGTGTTTGCGGGAATAGCTGGACTCTGAGGATGAAGCCTTGGTAAGAATCGGATTTTAAGTTAATCATTAGCGATATAAATGTTTAACCATGGCTTTGAAGAAGCAAACATTTGACTTTTTCAAAACTATTTTGAGATTTTACATTGGTTCATGTCACTACCACTGTAAAAGGAAGCACGCGAAGACATTGCTAGGTAGGAAATCGATTGCAAATCGATTGACAACAAACACCATATGAATATCCACTACCAATCCTTTAGGTGTTTCCCAAACCTTTATTTATTGGCTAATACTAAAGCATATCATGCAGGGGCGGATCCAGAGCAAACTTGAAGGAGGGGCAGTTGGTAGTGGGGGCGCTGAAAAATTTTCAAAAATTGGTGACGAGAGTACGCTGTATACAACAATTTCAAATTCATTTTCAGAATAAAAAAATTAACTCTGATGTAATCCTTGAAGCAAATTAAGCTATCGGTCTCAGAAACTTTTTCACCTGATTCTCATTCTTCAAAAGGAGCGCACAATTTCCAAAAAAGGGGCGCCAGACTTGCTTCAACTCGTCAAGGGAGGGGCAACTGCCCCTAGTATCCCCCCTTAAATCCGCCACTGATATCATGTCAGTTTGGTGATGACAATGGCTGTTTTGATAGAATTATGGCTGCACAGATCTTATTCTAAGCTGGATTTAGGCCCTTTTTTCTTGCAATAAAAATACAGCGACGACAAAAAAACGATAAACAAGAAGGGGAAACAGCGCAAAAAATTGAAGAGAAATGATACAAGATAAATAGAGAACTCACAGAACAAAAATATTTAGAAAGAATAAAATTAACATTTCGCCACGGATTACAGGTTTTTGTTACCCCGAAATACATTGGGAAACTAATTGTTCATAGTAGACATTATTGTACGAACATAGCCTAGCAACAATGCAGAGAAGTTTTCTACATTGATTAACCACATAATGAATGCAACTTTGGAAATTAATGAGGATCAATTAACGTTCTGCTTAAGTACCAGAAAAAATGATTAAAAACATCACGAATAGTTATTTCAACAACATCATCAATGGCAATTTAATTCTAATAAGTATCTTTTAGCTTCTGCAACAATATGACTAACTATTCGCTTTTGTTTTATGAAAAGGTACCGGTAATGTTTCGTTTCGTTTATTAGGAACCGGTAATGTGCTATAAATTCGATGCCGTTATGAGGCCTGACAAGTAATGCAACAACTAATGAGACAAATGGGTATGCAAACGGGCATTGTCACAGAAGGTTAATCATTCTGTATTGTAATTAGTAAGTACCCTAGATATAGAGGATAAAGGGGATCGTCAGTCCTGAAACGAATAATAAGAAAGTTCCCATTACAGCCGAAAATGGTCTCAAAGTACATCAAACTACACATGAATATTTCAATGTATTGAAAAATCAATATTTTGTAGATTTTTTCAATGTAATTTTCAATATTAGGAGTAACAACTCATTATTGCATAAGCTTTGAGGTTGTAACGATTGTTTGATAGATTTCAGCCTAACGAACGGCTCATTCATTTGTTATCAATTACTGTGCTGCCACTTAGCTGTGCTTTAAATAGGACTAAAACACATGTGGTTCATAAATAGAATGTTCTGTAGTTTGATAAATACTATACAATAATGATGCACGGAATGTCAAAACAAAACTATTCCAGTAGTTTGAAGGGCGTCTGTATAAATCACCTTCATGGAATACAGATCCGAGGGTCTGGGATCGAATAGTGGACATGATCAAACTTTCACCTAAAGTGAAGGGAGTCATAAGCTCTCAGCAATTCAAGGCCTAGCAATCTTGCGGTGTGGCCACATGGAGAAGAAGCAACAGGACACTTTATTTTAAGCATAGCTTTTGAAGAAACATATGCAAAAAAATAAATCAGCCAATAAAATCATGTGGTCAGGCTCTTGCTTATCAACCAAAGACCTTAATCTATTGTAAACTTTCTTTGTTCAGAGGCAGCATTAGCAGATTGATATAATGTATAATTGATCCTGTACATGATAATCATTCAGGTGTACGCTTTAGCACTCTGATCTTACAGCTGTTGCAAAGTTGCAAAAGAATTTAGTAACCAATCAACTATGCCTGGTTGCTTGCATTAATAATTTATAATTGTGAGGGGCATTAAAATCATCTCTCCATATTTTTCTATGCTACATTCCCTGCAAAAGTCTTCCTGGCTAAAGATTTGGAATACTGATAAACTTTTTCAAGAGCAGATTCAGCTATCCACCCTCTGCAAACAATGTTAGTTTACTATAAAAAAATGGAGGAGATAAGTGATTGCCTTTGGCACGCACTGTGCTTAAAAGCAAGTTTAGGGATTCTTGTCAGAAATTTGGAAATTGTAAAATACCATTTATAAACAACAAATGAATTCCGGGGGCACTTCCCACATAGAAACAACAAATGAATTCCAGCCGCACTTCTTACATAGAAACAACAAATGAATTCCTGGGGCACTTCCTACATAGAAACAACAAATGAATTCTAGGGGCACTTCTCACATAGAAACAACAGGGGTCCGTCTGATATTTTTTGAGAAACATAAATTTAAATGATACTTTTGGGTGAAGCATTTTGCCAGAAAATAATTTTTTGGATCCTGAAAAACAGCAGACACAATCTGGATGCTTCTAGGTATCAAATTAAGGACAGGAAATCCAATCTGAATTAAAAGTACAGTTTCAAACAAAATATACCTGCGTGGAACTATTTTTACAGATTTTGCAATTTTGTATAGTTTTGGGTAAACATAGAGCTTACATTTTTGGGTCTTAGTGAAAAAAGGTCATATTTTTGGGTGACCTATAAAATTCTGAGACTTACCCCCTGCATGTGTCTTTTAGCAAAGTGCACCCTTTCCATGAAAAACAGCAACATCCAAAAACTGAACATAAACAAATTTTTATCACTATTTTTCATTAAGATCCACTATTAGAAAAAAGTAATATTTTCAAAAGCAACAAAATCAATAAAGAACATAAGCAAAACTTTGTTCATTCTATTTTTCAGTCAGTATTGTTTTATTAAAATGCTTTTAATGAGTGGTGCCCAAAGATTGCTTGGATCCAAAAAAATTTTTCCAGAAGGCAGTCTTTCAACAAAACAACTGATATTTACATTTATAATAAATGTGACATCAAAAGTATATTTATTCTACATAATGATTCTGCCTTATTGAGATTATGTCAATAATTACAAAAGATGGAAAATATTTGGCAGTCCTAAGATAACAGGCATCCAAAACTTCTTTTGAATCATTCTGTGTTATGCAATGCAGATATAAGGAACCCAGCCAGATTTAAGAAAAAGCAAAACCAATCTTCCAAAATTGGAGAAGGCATATAGTGTTTAATTGGCTATTACATAGGCAGCTTCCAAAAGAGCCAATAAAGAGAAATGTTTTGGCAAGTGGCTCCACAATTCTGGCATAACTTGCATTGAGGTCTGAAATTGCACAGTTTTGAATGTTTGTTTCAAAATAGCATAGCTACATAGCACCTAAGTTACTCTACACAAGGCAACTAGATCAATTATTTATCATTTTAAAAAATCTGGCTATAAATTTTGAAAACAAAATAGGTCATAAAAAGATGTAGGGCATAGCTTTCAGAAAAGGTCTGAGATAATGAGGTCCATAAAAATTGAGTTTGGATAGGGGAATTTTATTCAATGAAATGACACAAGCCTAAAAGTGAAATCAACTTGGGGACATATTTATACTTTCCATTTAATTTTATTGCAATAACCAGCAGGGCCAATATTCTTGAAAGTTTCTTTATTGTATTAATATAAGATAAAGATTGCATTTTGAAAACAAATATAATCAGTATCTTTAAATTTTTTATGAAACTTGAAAGTTAGTAAGTTTTTGAAAAAAAGCTAA
Organism: Rhopilema esculentum; assembly: GCF_013076305.1. Next base: position 9,455,464 of record NW_027019384.1, read on the forward strand.
ATTGGCAAAAAAATTACAATTCGTTTAATCAAAAAAAAATTTAAAGTAATCTTCAATTATAGCTTTGTTTTTTATAAAACAGAAACTGTTTTAAGTTCTTGGGTAGTAAAAAAAGGAAGAGGTAATTCTATTATATTTATTTGCTGATCTCCAGCATGTCAAAAATTGGTAACATTAGCTAAAGGCCTTAGGCCCAGAATTAGACTTCAGGCTATGAATCGTGAAAAATAATAGGTTAAATCTATTAGGCGAAACCAAACAAAATATTGATCTGTAATTCTCAAGAATTGAAGAAAATGTCCAAATGAATGAATAGATGCGTAGCCGTTATAAATACCTGTACTTTACGTATTTTATTATCCCAATTCATGAAGAACAACCAAAAAAATTTGTCGAAAAAACAGTTACAATTTTAGGGAATATATATCTCCAGATAAGCATTTGGCTAGGCGTTAGCCTTGTAGACTGATTTGACTAGTTTATTTGACTAGATCTACTATTTCTAACTTTTCGCTTGAGTTTAGGACATGCATGGGTCGCCCTATTACCGGAGAACACTACGTTAAAAGACATTCATAATCCAATCAAACAATTCGCCCTTGAAGTTTTGTGTAATATGCACGTTTTATTAAAAAACAACGACAAAAATCCAATGAGGGAATTGAAATCAACTTTCTCTAATATGAAAATTGCGTGGAAAATTAATCTAAATAAAGATGCACGCTATGCACTTCAATAAACAGGAACTCACCAGCACCACCTTTCCGACGCCAAAATTCAAGCTTGCTCTAGGCCATATGCACGGTGACTTCGTGAGCCTTCGCGACAAACAGCGAAGAAGAAAACAAGTACAATCTGGTGTCCTAAAACATTAATTTCAACTTTACGGTCGGTTTTAGGAGATCCAGTTAGCTTTTCGTAATGAGGGAAAAACTTTTTGAACCACGGCTGTATCCAGACTGTGAGATCTCGTTTGTGTCATCAACAAAAGGGTTCTTGGTTTCGCGCACGGGGGCTCCTACCCGTGAGAGTTCGATACTCCCAGGGGGACACATCAGAGTTTTTGATTAATTTGCTCCATCGCAGCTACTCTGAAAATTTTATATGATAACATAAATCTCCCAAATAAGCCGACTAGGGGTTTATACGATGGGGTTTATGCGAGGGTGCTTATGCAAGGGGGCTAATATGATAGGGTTCAAAAAACCACCTTCAAGTTGCCATGAAAACAGCTTCATGAAAACATAACTGATAATGCCTTCCTAGTGAATTTTACCACGAATCCTGTGTGGGGTGTATTGAAGTCACCTGCTACAGATCATAAACTTTCCTCTTTGGCGTTATGAATGAAAAGATTAAACATCCCACTCAAGTCGGCCTTATCAAAAAACATCATTTTATCATTGAAACCTTGTTTTAAACACAGCAGCTAGAAAAAAAACAATCACCACCTTCTAAATGTTATACCATGCCAGGTCAGAAAAGAGGCTTGAGTGAAGAGGCAGGGACGCCGCAACGACCAAGCGGCAAAAGGGGGAGGGGCAGGCTTGAGTAAAAGAGCATTTGAAAGATACCTCCCAGCTTTTACTAATTCCTTTTACTAACTGTCACTTCATTTCGATCTTCAGTAGGTATCTTGAAAATTGTTAATTTTTAGCATAAGAGTTTACTTTACAAGGATTTGAAAAATGTCGTCATTAATTACGCATTACATTGGGGATTTTATAAGAATCTCTCTGATTATTACAATTGGCTGGTTTTAAGGGCACTATCATAAAAAAGGCACTCTGGCCCATCTTGCCCCTCCTATCAAGAGGTAACAGGGGTGGTTGATCCCCGCGCCCCCTTCTCTGGTGTCCCTGTGAAGAGGGATATGCCAGTTTTCTTCAAAAAGAAGTATAGATATTTAGTTCTCGAATTTCGAGTTTCTGAAATCTTTGGTAATGAATATGTACTACTTTTTGGGGGTTTCTTATCTTCTATGTTATTAATTTTTGGTCAATTAGCCCTTTTAGCATTTAACATTTCAACTTTTGACTTCCAGCACAAATTCTGGGATAAGGGTTTCAAAGCTGCTACCCTAGGTACTAGAATCTCTTGTTTTATATAGAGTGAGTCTGGTACCCAGGGTATAAAATTGCAAGCAGTAAGAGTCATCAATGCTTCGATCGTTTTTGAATTGCAGCCATATTTTCAAGAAATCTCGCAAAAGTTTGAATCTTTTATTTGGATTTTAAAAGGAAGGAGAAAGCGTATCATTGCTTCTTGTGTTTGAAGATTTGCACTTTGTATCTAAATTTATTCATAAATTTATCCAAACATAATGTTAAAAAATTATGGAAATGCTGCTACTTTGTCGGTGTTTTTAGGGGGAAATTTCAGTTGAGGCTCCCAAAAATTTAACAACCACTGCGTCCCTTTTTCTCATGACAAGTACTCGTGTAGTTTGAAAATCATCTCCCTTTTCAGCCCCCACCCCTACCAAATCATGCAAAACACAGATCGCATGGACCCACAGAAAGACTCAATATTTCCCCCAACTCTTATTTCTGGGAATTGGAGAAGAGTAACTACACTCTTTTTATAAGAATTTTTTATTTATTAGAATATCCAGGCACAGAATCATTCAATTTTTAAGGACATTTTAAGTTTATTGCTCAACCTCAGTTCTAATATTTGCTTAGCGATGTTTATAAAAATATACGCAAAAGTGACACATCAAGTTTTCCAAAAATCGTTGTTTTATTATCTGAAACTATATCAGATTTTTAAGAATAAAAATACTTTAAGAATACATCCAGGCTCAAAACAAGTATTCCTTAAGAATATCGAGCTGGGAAAAATTGAAAGTATTATTTAAAAAAGAAAGTATGTCTACATTTTTCCCAAATTTTGATTTCATGACTAATACTTTACCCGATTTTTATTACCTTTAATACTAAATCATTTCATTCTTTATTTTTTGGTTATGTTTAAAGAAAACACCTGTGTTAACCAGAATGTAAAGTTTGTTACATGCTTAAGTTTTAGACAGGGAAGAACGACTAATTCGAGAATTCATTCGGGGGAAGTGACTAAATTTTCCCAATGACTAAATTTTCCTCAAATTTTATCTCTCTCGAATTCTTTTACTCCGATAAAGTTTGAAAATTTTGAAGTCACTGCACCTCTGATCCAATTTGTTTGAATTTTTGCTAACCATGGATTGCCTTAAAATGTTCGTGAAATTTCTGCAACATTTTTTATCTTTCTGTGATTGTTCAAATAATGAAGGATGGAGTTTCTAGAAGCACAGCATAAGTAATATGATTACTTGCTTGGACAATCATAAGTGGCCTAAATTTTGCCGATAATTCTTGTCACTTAATAGATGCTGCAGCATTTATGGCCCGACAGATGCAGAAACATCTATGATATAAATTATTAACTGTAAGCTGCGTGAAATCAGCAATTAAAGGCTGTCTAAAAACGAATTTGCTCGATAGAGATTGCATGCTAGAGGCTACAAACTTTTAATAATCTAGTCGTAGGAAAAAATACAAGATTGCTGAATGAAATGGAGCAGGTTGTGTCGAAGTGAATTTTCATAGTAATATGCTCTGTATTAGAAAGAGGAGATAGAGCATAAATTCAGTTTGTTCCTAAACTTTTGAACTCAGAAGCTAATTGGGCTTTAAAGTTTTTGATAGGCTAAACATTTTCTATTGTTGATGTTCGCATTTCTTCGACAAAAGAAGTTCACTTATTAGACTGTGAATAGAGGCAGCAGGTGAAACATTTGTCGGTGAAGACCCCACGCGCCCTCTGCCCACAATATCTTTGAATTTCACGCATAGCAATTATTGTTTTAGTATGGATGTAGTTAACAATAGTTTGAGCTGCTCGGCTTTAGCTTTTTGACTCAAGGTATTTTCTTCACACATGGCTTAAAGCATAATTCGCGTAATAACCTCGTTTCAAGAGTCGTTAGGAAACTGACTCAATATTCAAGCTTCACAAATTCCTATTGGTTACGCTATTTTTATACTTGTTGTAGAACGTATATATGCACGTGTGATTTAACTTAGAGTAGAGAGCTTGAGACTAGAGTTAAGAGAATATAAGTTTCAGAATTGAAAATCATGATAAGGAACCTGGAAGATGTTTTCTTTTTTAGCACAACTCTGCAATTAAATACGTATCTTGAATTAGCGTTGCAAACCACATGTAAAAATCAGAACCATTCTATTTCTTAAACTTATGTCAAAAGGCATATTAAAGAGCAGAATTTACAAAATTTCATTTTAACAACGATCCCTTATGGTTTTTTACATAAACTAACAAAATAAGGCAGCTGTAAAACTATAAATGCAACATTTATTGCTTACTTCACAAAACTGTGTTCGATGTTTATTATAAAGATATGGAAAAGTTGTGTCAAATTCCAAATAATACCTAGCAATGAGTACAAAAATAGACTTCTTACCTTTTCTTAATTTCCCATCTAGGATTAGAACAATAAACAGGAATAGATGCTACTTCAAAATTCGCGGTACTTCAATAGCCATTGATTTACCAAAAAAGCTGTAGCATCATGTCAGTAAATTTCTACCCTCTTTGTGGTTATTCTGACTGAGTTAAAGAGTAACTCTATTGTTAAGATTCCTATTTCTAGAGTTCTAGCTTTCAGACCACTCTTTTTCAGAGCTTTTTGGAACTCATATAACATACGTTTGACCAACTGACTGAGCTCGCAGGGAAAGCAGCTCACATTTTCAAATATAGTTTTTCTGTTCCCTCTAAAAAACTTGTCTGACTTTCATGAAAAAACAAGGTATATTCTTGCAGCTTCTGCAAGTTTTTCTTCCAACACATTATATTTGTTTTATGCAAATGATATTTTACCACGTGACTCTGTATTCATTTCAAAGTGTAAGTGCTGCGTACGACGTTCACACTACAAAATTTATTAAGCAAGCATGACGCAAAGGTGAAGCAGACGCAGCAGTGAAGCAAGATTATCAAATCGTAAGTAAGTAAGTAAGTAAGTAAGTAAGTAAGTAAGTAAGTAAGTAAGTAAGTAAGTAAGTAAGTAAGTAAGTAAGTAAGTAAGTAAGTAAGTAAGTAAGTAAGTAAGTAAGTAAGTAAGTAAGTAAGTAAGTAAGTAAGTAAGTAAGTAAGTAAATAAGTAAGTAAGTAAGTAAGTAAGTAAGTAAGTAAGTAAGTAAGTAAGTAAGTAGGTAAGTAAATAAGTAGGTAAGTAAGTAAGTAAGTAAGTAAGTAAGTAAGTAAGTAAGTAGGTGTAGGTAAGTAAATAAGTAGGTAAGTAAGTAAGTAAGTAAGTAAGTAAGTGAGTGAGTGAGAAAGTAAGTAAGTAAGTAAGTAAGTAAGTAAGTAAGTAAGTAAGTAAGTAAGTAACTAACTAACGAAGTGACACGGTTTCCGTAACAGAATGCTACGCGAAGAATTCCCATTTTCCTCTAATTAGTGTCCTGCTTTCTATTACTCGCGGCTACGAATTGTTGACTCAACGTCATCAGCAAGTCAATTTTGCAAATTTTTATTTTGGCCGTGCCAAAAGGGAAGTTGGCACAGATTCACCAGGAAGGGTTGATGAATTGGGTGGACCCTTTTGCTGCAGCCGAACGACACGTTGTTTGGTTCTGATACTGGGGATCGTGAATCATTGTGAGTGATCGACAATCATCATGAGTCATAATAAATCTGCGAAGGTCAATTTAGCTCAAATGATCACGAATCTCTGTAAATCATTGTTAATCGGCATGCCGTAAAAACTCTATAAAACCCCCTCTCTATTAAGCCCTATTACAATGCCAAAATTTGATATAAGCCCCTCTCTCTATTAAGACCTCCTCTCTAGGAGTAAAAAAAAGCCCCCGAGGGGCTTAATAGCGCTTTTACTGTAAATCAAAACGAACAAATTCTCGCCGAGTATGGCTGCCTATTTGTAGCGATATTCAATAAAATGTGTTATTCATGCAATGCCCGATTCAATACTTGTTTTAAATGTAGAATTCTTCATTTGAAGGAAGATTTAATGTAAAATTTATGATAATAACAAAAATCTGTTTTCAATTTAATAAAATGTATTCAATTGAAAAATTTTATTCAATGCAGAAAATATGTTCAATGCAAAAAAACGTAGCTATTCAATGCAAAAAAGCTGTTCAGGGTAGAAATTACGTTCAATATGAAGAGACTGAGGAGAGCGCATCTTTTCCATGTGCTTCGTTTTTTATTAGACAACCCCAGGGGCGTCGTGGTGAATGAATTCTGAATGAAAGGGGGCCAGAAAAAAAGTTTCCGACAGAATTTATTTGATTTAGATAAATCAAATAGAAGTATTTCATGTAAGTGTGTAGCGAGGAGTAGGTCAGAAAAACGCATAACTTTTGCCTTAGCTGGAAAGATAATTAACATATACTTTTTATCTGTTCTCTGTTTATATAAAAAGAAACTGTATCGCTGAATTGAGCAATTCNAATGTAAAGTTTGTTACATGCTTAAGTTTTAGACAGGGAAGAACGACTAATTCGAGAATTCATTCGGGGGAAGTGACTAAATTTTCCCAATGACTAAATTTTCCTCAAATTTTATCTCTCTCGAATTCTTTTACTCCGATAAAGTTTGAAAATTTTGAAGTCACTGCACCTCTGATCCAATTTGTTTGAATTTTTGCTAACCATGGATTGCCTTAAAATGTTCGTGAAATTTCTGCAACATTTTTTATCTTTCTGTGATTGTTCAAATAATGAAGGATGGAGTTTCTAGAAGCACAGCATAAGTAATATGATTACTTGCTTGGACAATCATAAGTGGCCTAAATTTTGCCGATAATTCTTGTCACTTAATAGATGCTGCAGCATTTATGGCCCGACAGATGCAGAAACATCTATGATATAAATTATTAACTGTAAGCTGCGTGAAATCAGCAATTAAAGGCTGTCTAAAAACGAATTTGCTCGATAGAGATTGCATGCTAGAGGCTACAAACTTTTAATAATCTAGTCGTAGGAAAAAATACAAGATTGCTGAATGAAATGGAGCAGGTTGTGTCGAAGTGAATTTTCATAGTAATATGCTCTGTATTAGAAAGAGCAGATGAAACATAAATTCAGTTTGTTCCTAAACTTTTGAACTCAGAAGCTAATTGGGCTTTAAAGTTTTTGATAGGCTAAACATTTTCTATTGTTGATGTTCGCATTTCTTCGACAAAAGAAGTTCACTTATTAGACTGTGAATAGAGGCAGCAGGTGAAACATTTGTCGGTGAAGACCCCACGCGCCCTCTGCCCACAAAATCTTTGAATTTCACGCATAGCAATTATTGTTTTAGTATGGATGTAGTTAACAATAGTTTGAGCTGCTTGGCTTTAGCTTTTTGACTCAAGGTATTTTCTTCACACATGGCTTAAAGCATAATTCGAGTAATAACCTCGTTTCAAGAGTCGTTAGGAAACTGACTCAAGATTCAAGCTTCACAAATTCCTATTGGTTACGCTATTTTTATACTTATTGTAGAACGTATATATGCACGTGTGATTTAACTTAGAGTAGAGAGCTTGAGACTAGATTAAAGAGAATATAAGTTTCAGAATTGAAAATCATGATAAGGAACCTGGAAGATGTTTTCTTTTTTAGCACAACTCTGCAATTAAATACGTATCTTGAATTAGCGCTGCAAACCACATGTGAAAACCAGAACCATTCTATTTCTTAAACTTATGTCAAAAGGCATATTAAAGAGCAGAATTTCAAATAATACCTAGCAATGAGTACAAAAATAGACTTCTTACCTTTTCTTAATTTCTCATCTAGGATTAGAACAATAAACAGGACTAGATGCTACTTCAAAATTCGCGGTACTTAAATAGCCATTGATTTACCAAAAAAGCTGTAGCATCATGTCAGTAAATGTCTACCCTCTTTGTGGTTACTCTGACTGAGTAAAAGAGTAACTCTATTGTTAAGATTTCTATTCCTAGAGCTCTTGCTTTCAGACCACCCTTTCTCAGAGCTTTTTGGAACTCATATAATATACGTTTGACCAACTGACTGAGCTCGCAGGGAAAGCAGCTCACATTTTCAAATGTAGTTTTTCTGTTCCCTCTGAAAAACTTGTCTGACTTTCATGAAAAAACAAGGTATATTCTTGCAGCTTCTGCAAGTTTTTCTTCCAACACATTATATTTGTTTTATGCAAATGATATTTTACCACGTGACTCTGTATTCATTTCAAAGTGTAAGTGCTGCGTACGACGTTCACACTACAAAATTTATTAAGCAAGCATGACGCAAAGGTGAAGCAGACGCAGCAGTGAAGCAAGATTATCAAATAGTTTTGATATTCTTGCTTCAACGCATGCTTCATGCTTAATGGTTGCCTCACTTGCTTCGTGGGTGTTCAAACACCACTTGCTTCTGCTTCCACGCCTGCTTCTGCTTCAGCAAGGAAGTAAGTAAGTAAGTAAGTAAGTAAGTAAGTAAGTAAGTAAGTAAGTAAGTAAGTAAGTAAGTAAGTAAGTAAGTAAGTAAGTAAGTAAGTAAGTAAGTAAGTAAGTAAGTAAGTAACCGATCTCTGTGATTTCTGTAACAGTATGCCACGCAAAGAATTCCCATTTTCCTCTTATTAGTGTCCCGCTTTCTATTGCTTGCGGCGTCAATTTTGCAAATTTTTATTTTGGCCGTGCCAGAATGGAAGTTGGCACAGATTCGCCAGAACGAGTTGATGAATTGGGTGGACCCTTTGGCTACAGCCGAACAACACGTTGTTTAGTTATGATACTGGGGGTTATGCTGTTGCAGTTTCATAATGCCCAGCGAGGAATTCCCATTTTCTTCTTATTAGCGTGCCGCTTGTATTGCTTGCGGCTTCGAAATGAGGTTGACTCAACTCAACGTCATTAGCAAGACAATTTTGCAAATTTGAAAGAAACAGCTATTGTGAGGATAATGGTTTTCTATTCGATGAAATTTTCAATTATTAACAAAGATGCCTTATATCCCTGACAATCTCAATGTTTCTCATCATTGGTTAGATTGCAATTAGCTGTTTTTTCAATGGAACAGTGGCTAGATAGATGCAGTCGTAAAGAAACTTCCAGAATCTGTGACGCAGTTAAAATGTTCACCTTCAGAATCTTTCTAGAGTGACCACAAGCCACATTTTCGAACTATAAAACTTCGAATGAAACAATAAACTCTTTTAGGTGTGCGATACTCTGCATAATCATGAACCATTGTGAATGAATTGAAATGGTTGTGTACCAGCATTAATCACCATGAAGCAGTGTTAAGAATCGTGAATCATCTTGAGTGATCGAAAATCATCATGAATCATAATAAATCTGCGAAGGTCATCGTGTATTAGCTCAAATGATCATGAACTCTGTAAATCATTGAAATTCACTGTAAAAGCTCTGTTAAGCCCCTCTCTATTAAGCCCAAATACCATGCCAAAATTTAAAATAAGCCCCCCTCTTTATCAAGACCCCTCTTTAGCCCCTAAAGTCAAACAAATAAAATAGGCTCATTAAGTGGGTCTCTTGACGGGTGTGATGATGATAAGATCATGTGCATTAAATAATGCCGGTGTAAAGATTTCCTTGTACGCCTTAGAAATTAAAAGGGTACTGATGTTGATTCTATCGAAGAAATCCCAGAGCATTGTTGCATTTTGATAATATGTTTTATTTTGAATGATTACCAAGCCACCCTTTCAAATAAGCCTCCCTCTCAAATAAAATAAATAAGCCCCAACGGGGCTTAACAGAGCTTTTACTGTAATTAAAAACGAATCAGCCCTTAGTCCTTAATCCACGGTCAATTACAATGTCAACGAGAGTAAATTCTCGCCGAGACACTGTATTCTGATATTTGTTCTTTATAAACATCTTGATACGGTAAATATACGATAAACCGACGATAAAGCTTTTAGCCAATATTTTATGAAATTTTTGGCGGTACAGAACTTGAAAAAGCCATTTTCAAGTTCTGTACCGCCAAAAAATTGTTCACATTTAAAATCTTCTGCTGCTATTTGTACTTTTGTATTTTTTAGGGATTAGCTAGTGAGTAACTGAGAAGCTATTTTTATCGAACTGTGTTCTGGTTCTTCCTCTCGATGTGACCAAATCTCATGATTCGTCGCCTGGAATTGCAGAGAGCTGACGACTCCACTCACTCTGGATGAACGTTTGCTTATGCCAGGGACTCGAACCCAGACCCTTGGATTTGTAGTCTACCACTCTAACCTCTGAGTCATCATCGCCCCAACCCTATTTGACGTTAATCATTTTCACTGAAGAAGTTTGACAACATTCCCACAAAAAGATACACGTTGTTCTCTTGTAATCTAGGGTTGCTATAGAATTCAAAAGTTTGGTATCAATCATCGACAATATATCGATAATAGCCAAAAAATTAAAAAGAACCTTAACATAAAATAGTTGTTGATAACAGATTTGTTGGATATTGTAATAATGCTACAATACTGTACGAGCACTTTTTCTGAGGCATATCTGATCTCTGATGTAAGAAAAAGAAAGATGTTGAAGAAGCGAGTCAAATGGAAGAAAATGCAATCTTATGGCATTAGGGCATTTACGCTTTAAGCCTAGCTATACATCGCTCCGCTTCCATACTTGTAGTTTGTTCCCAGTTTGTTCCTTTCCCGTTTGATGATGCCCATTTTCCTTTGTCTCAAATTCCCTGTGTTTACGATTCAAGACCATTTAGCATCATGCAACATCATGTAGCATTCCATTCCTATATTACAGTGTTTCCCCTTGTAAGATTTTCACCATGAAACGTTCGGGCGCGGATCCAGAGAATTTGATGAACGGGTTATATTTCAAGGCATTTTATTAGGAAACATATTTTGCCCTGGGATAGTCCAGTACATCCAGGTCTCTTAGTCCCCGAAAATATCTACCCTCCTCTCTCCGCTATGATAAGATTTCCATTGCGACCGTCTTATATCAATCAGCAAATTTTGTATAGCAGATTTTGAAAGCAAGTGCCAACAAAGGGATTTCAGGGGTGTCTTGAAGAGGCTCTGGAGGCTCAGTCCCCCTTTTTTTAAGTTCAGAGCTCAGAGTAAGCTATATCTATTCACAAAAAACGAACGTTTTCGACAGATATATCTCATGGTTTAGGTAACTGGTAACTTTTGGAAAATTTATTTAATGATAGAAATTTATTGATAAAAAAATCAGCCCCTCCAAGATAGAGAACTAAAAAATTATTTTCTGTTCATATTTCTGTTTCTTTGGCTCTTTGCCCTTCTTGGTCTCTTTTAGTCTTCAACAACTTTTCTTTGATTTTTGCATCTGTTGCTTCATTCATTATTTTTCTTGAAAATTTCTCTTTCCCTTTTCCCATACTCTATCGACTTAACTCAAATGCAAAGATTGAACATTTGATTCCATTGATTCCAGATATACTACGCGCAACCCGTTCAGAAACCGGTGTATTTCGCAATCTTGAGCTGTTTTTGACCGAGTTGAAGGCTAAAAATAGTTTGAATGATTGGATGACCTGGTTAAGAGTTTCTTATATTACGCAACCTTGAAACTCTTTTGAATTTCAAAGATACCTTTGGCGAAGCTGATCGGCATCATTAAGGGCGAGCGCTGTGACACAAACAGCACCGTCAATAACTTGATTGCTTCACAAAAAGTCACATTGTTTGTGCAATCTAGATGTTATTTTGTTGGTAAATGGCGAATAACTGAAAAATGCAAATTGTGGAGCGATGAAACATCTAAAATGATAACGATTAATATTGCTAAGGTTAAGGGAGGTAATAATAATAATAATCATATTTATAAACATTCTTCTCCCTATATTTGCTAAAACATGAAATAAATAATTTCTAGAAATCTGACCGGTTTTTTGAAACCTGCCAACCAGGTCTAGATCCGGGCCTGACCTTCCTTTGCCTTCTACAAGTACCCTATAGCCAATTCATATTTTCAAAATTTTCTACAGATGCTTTTGCAGCCTTCACCTGTTGTTTTTTCTTAAAATCATGCTACATATATACATAAACCTCGTCCAAAATTGTACAAAAATATATTTTTGCATTAAGGAAAATTTACATAAAGCGGGTTTTTTATAATCAGCGTTTCTATTCGATTGTAATTCCACATGCAGAAAGAAATGTTGAAATCACTTGATCCAATTTTTCATACAAGGTTCATAAAAACTATGCATTTCAAATGAGATGACGAAAGCAGGTGTGGACATGAAGAGAAGGCATGGTTTTGCAACAACAAGAAATAGAGAATTCAAAAGAAGAGCATTTGTCATAGGAGATATATTCTAAAAACCAAGGAAGCGCCACACTTATTTCAACGGTATTTAGGTTTCTTTTTAACAAAAACTCCATAAAAGACAAAAATATCCTGTTGTTAAAAAAATATAAAGAAATTTCCAGACAAATTCTCTACATATATAAACATATCTTACACAGACAAATTAGTAAAAAGTTTACTCCAAATACACTCTTTTCTTTTTATAAGAACAATTTTTTAAGAACACGAGCCTCAAAATTGGTCAAAAGTTAAGAACAAATTAAGAACAAGCTGAGGCTGAGTTTCTGCAAAATGCAATTTTGAACAACGTTTTTTCTCAAAATAGAGGATTTTTAGCGATGAGTGGGTGCTTTTCCGTCGAATATTCAAACTTTTCGGCAAATAAAGGTTGTCTTACTCACTTTGTTGGCAAATGAGGCCTGAACACCTCCCTAGAGCGAAAAAGCTAACACTCGCACTGCTTATACCCTATTAGATTATGAACAAATTAAGAACAATCCAGCCTCAGATTTTCGAAAAAATTAAGAACAGTAAGCCTGAACTTAAATTTACTGGTTCTTATAAAAAAAGAGTGTACTGACAGAGTTGAAGATCATAAAGTAGCATTTGTCCCCTGCCTGCACACTGTTGATGCAAGAATCTCAGTGAGATTTTCGGTCAATGGCCTAAAAATCCCTAATCGAGTTCTGGATATACTATACATACGGAACAAAACATGATATGACCACGTGGCTTGGTTGACGTCATAAAAGGTGCACGGGAACGAAAAAGCTTTGCAAACTTTATTCGCATTCAAGTTTATGCTGCGTTTACACAATTGTGTACAGTTTTTTCTAATCGAATCCTTGTTAATTTTTATTGCCCTGTATAGCAAAGTCCAAACAACAACTAAAAGGCTTAGATTTTCAGTTAATTTCTAAGAAGATGTGAACGCTTTATGAAAAGGCAAGCAAAAGAGCCAACTACATTTGGCAGTAAAATAATAACATTAAGTTTATTTAAAATGCAACAGGCAGGAAGAGAAGGATGAACACAAAAACAATCATTGTCACGACATAACAAAAGAGGGTGAGGTCAGTTGACCGTTAAAAGTCAAATATGTAAAATGTACTAAACAATTAACTTGAACATATGGACAATTTATCCAAGGAAAAAGAAATGCGTTTGCTTGTGACAATCGATGCTACGTCCCCGAGCATTGTTGGTAGGCCCACGTTGCAAGAGCTTAGCTAAAGTTCAGGCTTTGAGCTTGAAGTTGACTGTGTTTCGACTGGATCAATATTATCCGAATGTTTAGGAGATGGTTGGCCAGAATTACCTTGTTTGAGACCCTGCAGAATTGAAGCTGGTTTTATTATAAAAAACATGTTGCCTGCAGATACGGATATGTGAAAACAAAACTAGCAAAAATGAGGAAGTTTTTTAGCAATAAAGCAATAAAGTTTGCTTTGAAATTTTTCTCAGTCAGATTTTCGACTAATGAAGAAAAGCCTGTCGTGCCTAGAGGGCATCAGGTTTTGCAATGCAATGTGTCCAACAATGGAAGTGAGTATCAATTTAGGAGTTTAGTACTAAAAGAAACAATAAGAGTTCGCAAAAAGCAAGGAATAATCCATCATTTTAAGCAACTCTGAATAAACACTCACGAAAACCTTTTTGAAACTGTTACTTTTATAAAAAATGTTTTGGCTGCATTGTCATGACTTGTGTACTTAAGGAGTTGCGATTGGGTTTGAAGATACGATTTAGTAAGGAGGCAACACGCTCTCTCTATAGAGGAAAAATCTTCAATATATACAGACAGCTAATATCTTCTTTCTACTTCTGACGATTTCATTGCTGACCATTTAGAAGTTAGTTTTCTAGATCGTAAAAAAGATTTCAGCAAAAGTACCACATTTTAAGATTGCAAAACTAAAGATGAAGCTAGGTACCCTTGATGGAAGAGTGTAGGTTTTTTTACATCTGCTATGGCGATCAGCGTAAACAAAAATGAAACAACAATAAACACCAACCTGGTAATATCCTGTATGATAACCAACCATATACCATGACATCAACATGCTTGCTAATGCGTCATCACTTACATTTTCGGCATTTATTGGCAGACCAGCTGGAGGGGGTGGCGGGGGAGGGGGCAGCCCATGTTCCGCCTACGATAAAAAAAGCAGAAAACATCAAAACTGAAATTATACATAAGCAAATATAAACAAAATCACCTTGTTTCTGTATGAAACAATTGCTGGCAGCAATATTATGTTTATATATTCTCTGAATGTGGATCACAATTCAAGAAAAACACTTCCTTTTCGTGACTCAAGACTTAGGATGAACCACTTTCCAGATCCTCGCCTTGTAGCTACTTACAAACATTAAAATTTGTCCACTTTTAAAGAAAAACATTTATATAAAAAAAACGCTTGTAGAGTAAAAGTGTCTAAAATTCAGTGCATGAATCTTTTTACCATGGACAATGCGGTTATCAGGACTAAAAATCGGCATATATTAGGACTATAAATCGACTTTATAAGCAGGTGAGACTTTATTCAGCAAGATCAATCAGTGGTTTGCTAGCAGAATTAGTTACGGTTTCTACGCGATCCTCCACTGTTCATAGATGTTCTAGCTGTATATTTGTAAACTAGGCTGTTTAAAGGCAACATCCTGAATAACTAAAATATTTTGATCGAGATCACTAGATATTTTGAACCACTTTTGAAAAGGTATTTTAAAGCTCTAATACTGATATCTTATTGGCAGTCAAATTTGACTTTTTTCCGTGAAATTTTAGGAGCGTTTGAGCAGGGTTTAAGAGAAGCACTGAAGCGAACTTTTGCGTACTTACGCGTCTTATTTTCGGCATGTTTCCATAAGAATTTTGCAGTCCATACCCTTGCCACGGAGAGAATGGTGGATGCGGAAACAGGGGCATCTAAAAGAAGTCAAATTGGTCACCTTCATGGCAATATCAAGATAGGCAGATATGGTAGAAAATCGTGAAATAATTTCTTGCATGCATTTTACGCTTTGTCTGGAAAAACTGCAGGTTTAAAATATTTGAATTTTATGAAATTCGTTTATAGGACATTAGTTGAGCTTACAACTGGTTTTGAATGGCTTTGAAAAAAGCAAACATTTAGTAAACTAAAGCTTTTCGTCTGACACTCTTCAGAGTTTAAAACGTCAGAACATAGATCGAAAACTCTACGCTAGGAAATATATATATAACCAGTTGTGGATCGAAATAGGCCAATCAACTGGTTTTGACTGGTTTTATCTAATAAAATATAGATCTCTATAAATATAAATGAAAGATAGTATTTCGGCTCAGCAGTGGAAAACTGAGGGGTTTGTGGTGGGTTTTTAGGTTCTTAATACTTGTAAAGGAAAAGGGACAGTAGATTCCCGAGAAAAGAAACTTTGAAAGGGACTTTAAAAAGTAGTTAAATACAAAAAACAGAGCAATTTGTAAGGGAAAAGAAGAATCATATGTTAACCTGTAGAGAAAACGCAAACACCACTCGACGATCATATGAAAAGTTTTTCCTTAACTTTTGCATCTCACGGTAAACCGGTGGCTACTTTAATTGGATATTAAACTTAGCAAAAAATCCCCCGCAAGCTTACTTATATAATTTTGATCATATATTTTGCAAAAATCCTTTGCTACGAAAGTGAAAAACTGATCAAAATCCATCTGCTCCTTCTCTGTTTGGAAAACAAAAAAATTAACAGCTAAACTTCATTTTCCTTCGTTTTCAAACGCATTTTTAGCTAATCTTCGCAGTTGTACTGGCTTTTAAGAAACAAAAACTCTATTCTCAATGTTCGATGTTCGTGTTCTTAAATATATACTCGCAAGTTACACAGCAGAGACCGGGATGAAGCAACAACTTGAAATGAAGTATTATCAGTCACACTCGAGGCTTATTAAAAAGAACCAATTGAGACTGAAGTTATAAATGCTAGTTGCTTGCGACATTTAAAATAAATTTTAAAATAAAAAGCAGCAGAAGAAAAGGCAATATCTGCACTACTGACAGGAAAAATATGATACTTCCACACCCATCAGCAGTCGCTAAAAAATGACTGTACAAACAAGATTTTGCAGATCCAGATTTTGGCAGAGAAAAAATTCGGCAGAGAAAGAACTTCAGTTTCTAAGACTGATGAGAATGACGATCTTACATTTGCTTGGAACACAGAGCAAAATATTTGTAAGAAAGACACATATGCAAATTGGGCATAAGATGAATTTGCAGAATTACACTTCATGACAGCAATTCCTTTTTGATATCGATTATCAATACTAAAAATCTTGACAACAACTATTGCATAAAAATTGCTATCTAAATATAGAGGTTATTTCATGCAAACAAACGTGAAAAACACATATTCTGTCATGTTTGTCGATTTCATTGATTTGGCGCTAGTTTCACTTCTAGAGAATGGCAGGACACAAAAAGGCCCTTTTGTAGTTTACATGTTCTGGCTTTGTTTTGTTCCTAATACTACAATGGGGATACAACAACGAGGGCACAATGTAGCGATTAGGTTGCAGCTCAATGCCATGAAAGCATGTTGATGTTTTTTGCTTTGCAAATTAAAAGGAAATGAAGCAAGGAATCAAAATCGCACGGCTGTGTCTGAACATGCTGTTAAAGCAATCAGAATATCACATATGGCTTTTCGAATAAGTGTTTTCAGTTTTGTGGGTAATGCGTCATCATACTGTATATAGGCACCTAAAACTCAACTTAAGTTTTCACGCAAATTGACTGAGAGTCATATACGCGTTTATCTTAATGGTTTTAATTATTTGGGCGGGAGGTTTCATCTTTTAGCACACACCTTCCGCGCATTTTAAAATTCATGGCGAATTTGCCTTTAAATAATTCATAGAGACCTGATCGTCTGGTTTTGACAAATGTAAACAGGGTATTTGTGAGTGACTCTTCATAAATTATTTACAAACTGGAGTAGGTGTTTGTTTCATGTATAGTATTTGTGAAACAGTGTTGACAAACCTGGGGAATGAAAGATGGAGGGAAAAACGGAGATGCAAGGCCTGGAAACCAAAATTCGTCATCTTCTTTGTGGTAATCTGGCATTTGATGCTTAGGACATTTATGTTGATCTAAAGAGCAACAAATATTAACGAGAAATACTAATAACGTAAGACTGACTTTATTTCAACAAGGGCATAAACATTTGTGAGAATAATAAATATACTTATAGGTCAAAAAAAGATATCTGCAGTGGCTACTTTTGCGATAGATGTTCTTCTCGTCTCGAAGAACAACAAATGCAAAACAAAATTTAATGTAAGGTCATCTGTCAGAGATTGTTTACTAGGTTCTTTGACAATATGATGCAGCAATAACTCAGCAAAAATGAAATTGACAAAAAATTCAAGGAAAAACTCACGAAGCGTTCTTTTAGAGCTTTTGTTTCTGAGCGATGAGGAAGATACCCTTTCCTTCAGCATGCTTGTGGTGAAGGTGACGTCACTGTATCCAGCATTCAAGTTTGTTATCACTGCCTCTTCGAATCTTCCTGTACGAGGGTTCACTGCCAAACAAACGTCCCCAATGGTCAATGAGCTGGAACCCTGAAAATTCTGAGAGAAGATAATGGTTGCGATTGCACAGAAGGTGGAGATCTTTTTCTAGAAATAAGCAAAAAATAAGCAAAAAATCCAGCGGCAATGAAGGCCAAAGACAGCTAGAAATATCGCAAAATAATAAAAAATTCCACGCTCAAAAAATTAAATAGTTATCATGAATGTAGAGAAAATTGTCAATTGGAAGGGTTTTCGACTATTCAGCCAAACTCTAAAGTAGGTTAAAAGACCAAAACAAGGAAATTTTTAGGAAAAAATTTCCGTGACCTGAAAGATAGCGGATAAGCCCTGCCGATATTGAAGTTGTAGAGAAGGGAGGGGGCGCCCTAAGCGTTAGCCAAGTCGCCCCAAGCATCAGTCGGGCTACCGAACCAAAGGGCTCATCGAGGGCTCTGCAAATGGTCTAACTTCAAAGAAGATCCCCCTAAAAAAGTTAAATAACATTAACTTACAGCTCCACTGTGTCTATGTGAGGATCTGTGGTTGTTTGCACTTTCATCTCTCTCACTGCCACTAGAAGTAATTTTGCGGGTATCTATTCTGTCATTTGCATGTTTGTTGCCTCTTTGCATCGTTCTGTTTTTATTTGAGTCATGTTTCCTATCAATGCCATTACTATGCCTTTTATCATGGTCCTTTTGAAAAACATCTTCAATATTGACAATTTCTTCATTCTCATAGAAATCAAATCTTACTGTGCATGTCCCATCCCTTTTTTGTATATCAATAATTTGTCCATCATACACAAGTCCATCTGCATAGTAAATAGCTCTACAAATATCTCCGACATTCCATGCAATTTTCTAGAGCAAGAAAGAAGAGACAATTATATGTTATGGAAACGACCAAATAAGCGGAACAAAGCATACTGAAGCACTTCTCCTATGATACTCTTTACAGTAATAACGCACGCTAATGGTGGTAAGCAGAAAATTTATATCCAGGTTAGATCGAAAGCAACGTGAGAGGAAGAAAGACGCATTGCATTGGTTCTTTGTGGAATTGGAATTTGCAAATAGTCTCCTTTGAAAAGCTTTTCGTCCAGTGGGAAATAGAAGAAGACAGTTTAATTATATCTTATGCACTGTTAAATATAGTTTTTCCTGTATAAACTATTTAAAGGAGAACTGACACGCAAAAACAAGTCTGTCTTAAACGGTAGTTTGTCACAAGCAGATTCCGGGGTCGAAAATTTTTTTAAATCACAGGTACCGTTTTTGAAATACAGGCGTTTTGAATGAAGAAACGACAATTGTTCCGACAACTTGAGACTCGAGGCAAAAATCGTCACGAGTGGGTGATCATCTTTGACGTCACAAGTGACATGTTCTCAGCACGTATTGTGTTTCTCTATAGAAACCTTTAAGAAAATGCTGCGAACAAATGTTTATTTTGTGCGTGTGAGGAAGCTAATTGACATATAATTGACTTTTTCAAAGGTTTGAGACTCTGACTCGGAGTTTTATTACACTGATTTCGAAACAAACAAAAATTTCAGCCTTCTGAGTTTGTGCCACCAACCAGCGCTGCTGCTTGGGCAGACTGCCGTCCAATGGCTCAATAGTGACGATATTATAAACAAAGAACAGAATGGAAGTACAAACTGATATGGAATTTGTATTAAAAACATTGCTATTGGCACATTTTAAATGAGATCTGGTATCGTAAAACTAGATTTATATTTCAGATTGAGGTGTCTTTGTCCAGACTGCTTTGTCTGCCTGGCCTAATCGGCCTAACTCGCTGAAATGCCTATGATGTCCTAAAGTTCCTAAACGGAACTGCAAGTTATTAATTATCAATGTAACACTCTATGATTGTTTTTCAATGTTTCAAACGCGTTAGCTGTATCGTGATATTAAATACTAAGATGAGTTGAAAGTCGTACTTGCAGGAATTATATGTCATTTTTTAATAGAGAGTGCGGGAAAATAACCGACCCGAGCGAGGCTCGAACTCACGACCCCTGACTTTGTACGTCAAGTGCTCTACCGCTGAGCTTATCGGGTCGTGCTTTCAAGCCAACACCCAAGGCCGAGTCATTCACCCGCACTGCCCCTCTTTTTTACCAGTTACACAGGGGAGCCATCGCAGCTCCATCACAAAGTGCAGAGGACCTGAAGAGTGAGAGAAGACTGCCCACACCAGGAGGGCCATCGCAGCCCCAACACTGGATAGGGTTGAAGAGAAAGTTTACAGACAACAGGATTTCGAAGATAATTAATAGATGTCATTTTTTCTTCAATTCATATTTCTGCACCCAAAGCAGGTTGCAGGATTGCTTTTACCGCCGTCTCCACTATAATTCGTTTGTCTCTTTGCTATTGCTTCAAACACCCCTCTCCCCCCCCCCCGCTGTTGCGAATTTATTTGTAGTTATGAAAATAAAAATTTTGAAGAAACGGCATCAGTTTTCAAACAAAGTCGACTCCTTTTGTTCATAAGCTTAGAGGTTTTTCCAATGTTTCAAAGCATGCTGGTTCGAAGATATCATAGCATAAAAATAAATTTTATGTGGATGTTAGCGTCCTAGCAGACATGCAGCTAGGATTTTCTAGCTTCTTTATGCTTATAAATGGAATGCCTGACAATTTTGTGTCTTTTCATCGCGGACTATTTTCAATAAAACACGAAACTTCATTTGTACTTTCACAAAACCTTTTTCCAGATTTGAAGTCAGCGACAAATTCTGCATAGAATATACCATATTTGCGTGTCAGTTCTCCTTTAATACAAGATTTTGGACTGTCTTTAATGATTCTTGGAGTGAATTCTGGATTTTAGGCCGTTGAAAACTTTAAAATCTCACACTTAGAGATCGGTAGTTCTGGCTTTTAGATTTTGTATTTTTTAAAATAATATTAAGGTTTGCGAGCTTGAAAATAGGATGACCAGCTTGATAATAAAATTTTATAATCGTATGTAAAGCAGCAGAAGGCTACAATGCTTCAAGTAGCAGATAGAATAAGTAAGGGAGTTTATGACATGGCACAGAAATGGTGCAAGAGAAAGATTGGACGAGGCAGCAAGGTATACAGTTCCTATTTTTAACACAGGGCTACAATGCGTATAACAAATGTTGCTGAGAGCCTCAGATCTCAAGGCCCCAAACTATGTTGATAAAGATAGCTACAGTAGAGAGACAAAGCTGACAACCAACAGAGAAAAGGCTGACAAAGACTTGATAGCTACAGTAGAGAGACCAAGCTGACAACCAACAGAGAAAAGGCTGACAAAGACTTGCCTTGGGGTTGATCAATTTTGTTGGTGGGATTAAAGACAATACTTGTTTTTTGTACAATAAATAGATAGTTTGAAACCACAGTCATCAGCAAAAGAAATCTCAAAAGGCACTTTAAACATAAAGCAAACCAAAAAATTAATTAAAGATTCTTTTAAATAAGCTTGGTAAATGTTTTGATATCACAAAATACTTCACAGCTTCGAGTGCTGGGTGCAAAATGTTTCAAATTTTCACACTAAAAGACAACTCTTCTCTTTCATTCAAACAATATGCTTATAGTGAAATGCTCATTCAAAAATGTAATAATTCTTTGAGGGTGCAAAATTAACTAACCAAGTGAGAGCTTTCCTTTTTCTTTGAGCTCTTGCTTTTTTTTGTTTGCTTCTGTCTGTTAAAGATAGAAAAGTAAAGATTAAATGAAAACCTTGTCTGTCTTTGATGAAATGAAAGATTAAATGCTTTCAAATCTGCTAAAATTACCCTTACTTTAAAAATGAACAATAATATGGAAATATGCATTAATATCATAATAAAAAACATACTTCTTGATCTGAGCACTATCCTTGCCATTTCCACTTTCCAATGAACTCTACAAAATTTGAGGACAGGTTAGTCAAAATAACTGGGCTGCTTCAAGGGTTTGCATTGAATAGTTTCTATCTATAATCATGCCTTGTATTGTATCACTGTCATTTACACCTTACATTTTGTTTACATAGAGTTATGTAACCAATCACAAATTTTTAATGTCCCCTCATTCTCTATTGTGTGGTTGTCCAGTTTCATATCTAGCTAGTAAATTCATCAACACGCAACAGTCTTACAAAAATGTCCCTCAACTGATTTGGGTTTTCTGCATGTCAAATCAGATCATAAAAAGATTACACCTATTTGTTCATGTCTAGATTTCCTATATGTTAATTCCTCAATGCAAATTTAAGCTTTCAATGAAGTGGTGTTTCATTCAATTTCTATAGAAAAGCGATAGCTTACCAAACCTGATGTTAATGTGCCAATCCCATTTGTATGTTATAAAAGAGGAATTAAATGCCTACTAATACATTGCTACAATGTGCATCAACTCTAAAGTCATGATTTTTGTGCAAAGAGAACCTGGTAGCATCAAAGGGCTAAATCGTTCACATTTAGAAAGTGATTAGATGTTACTTAACTGAGCCAATTTAAAAATGTGATTGAATATTATTTAATTTAATTGGAAGTCAATTTTAATGAAACAACAATTGGAGTAATTTAGATTGAAAATGTAGATAGCTTTGCAAATGTAGATAAATTTTGACAATTCAGAAGGGTCAATTCACCTTATATGACTGTATTGCTTTATCATAGGCCTCTATGAGTGCTGTGTCATCCCAAATATCTTCAACATCTTTGTCACTCTGTTTTAAACAAAACAAAGATAATTAAGCAACACTGTGTGTTAAAAAGATATCTCTATTTGTTTTGAGAGATCAGAATAAAATTTACATTTTTTTGACAAATGCTAGACATAAAGTTGCTATTAACATCTTCTCAACTAAACTTGACCATACATAAAAGTGTCAGGGAAATATGCCTGTTAAAAACAACTTCAAAATCAATTTCTGAAATTTTCTGCACAAAATTATAGAGTTTTCAATGGATGGTACTCAGTTTGCACAGCATAGCAGATAAAGATACAAGATAATTAGAAAGCTGCATTACAAAGTGTGAAATTGCCCACAGGCCTAACTATTGCTATATTATAAAAAACCATCTTCTTGCACACCATTTCAGTTATTAAAAGGACGTTTTCACAAGAAAATTGACTGTAATGATAACACAGGCATGAGATATTATCAAATGGGTACATTCTTTTGGGAATAACAAGTTATATCAATGTTACAAACAGATTCATTTAAGCTGCACCCCTTTTTATTGTCTTTTCTATCTTTTTTATGTTTTCATTGTTAGTCACAGTTTGTTTTAATTTTTTTTGGCTGCAAGAGAGATGTGCTTGATGGCTTAGGAGAGATATTTTCCTGTAAACTATTTTGCTAATCATCTAGTACCTAGACTGCAGAATATGGCAGTTTCCAACAAGATCTCAGATGACCAAATTTTTCAAGTTTGCAATGTGTGCACATATGTTAAGTTGTGCTTCAATTGTGCACAGTAGCATCATAAATCCTTGATTTGGCCCCTCTTGAATAAGCCCCCCCCTCAAATAAGCCCCCACTGCTACCGTATATTTTCAAATTGGACCCCTCAATTTGATGGTTTTTGCCATCTGAGGTTGCCTACAGCATTTTATTGATACCACAACAAATTCATACTTTTGTGGTAGTAATTAATTAAATGCTCATAAAGAAATTCCTACTAAAATAAACAAGGTCCTTTAATAATACACAACTAGTTTAGATCCCACGAGTATCAGTTGAATATGGGTGATAAGGAATATGAGTGAAGTAAGAAAATGAACATGATTGATAGTCAAATCAGTGCAAGATTATGTCTATCCTGAAGAAACTTAAATTCTTAATTTGCCCTTAGCAATCCTATAAGACACATCCACTCCCCACACTACGCCCAGATTTCAAAATGTCATCACCTTTACCGGGTGTGCAGGAGGACATTTTAGAAAAAATATTGGGTGTGCACTTGCCTGGTCTAGTACCATGTGCTATTTACAATGAAAGGTTTGTTTAAATTCATTGTTTTAAGCACAAATTTTCTGTATTTGCAATTTTCAGTCAGTGATTTTTATAATTTTTCACTGATATAAAAAACTCGTCAAGAACAGCTACGCAAACAACGAGGCAAAACGAAAGGGGAATTATCGCTCGTTTTAATATGAAGATCTTTCGATCAATAGTGCTATCATGGAAATTAGTTTATAGGAGTCTTGATTTTCGTTATGCATCTGTCTTCTCTTAAAAACATGCCGTTTTCCAATATAACCTTGCAAGAACGCAAAAAATATATAGTACCTACACAAAATGGCCTAGTTTTGTGATACCAAAAATACACTTCAAAAGCTATATTTGGGCGCTTATCGAAGTGGGATCACTAAATCATTTTGAAATGAGGCAGAAAAGCTTTTTTTCGTGACTGTGTTCATTTTATTCCTGACAACTCACCGATTCGTCGTCATCGTTGTTGATATTATCTTTTATCCACAAAGCGGCCATCTTGGAACTTTTCTGATAGTCTCTGTTTCAAGTGTCCTCGAAGTGAATGGAATTCAGTTCAATTCGAAGAAAAACAAAAACCCACAGCAGAACTTGGCGGGGAAGATCTTGTCTCGTGGCGTAGAAGTGAGCACGATGTCAAAGAGGCCAAAGAGCAAAGAATTAGTATCAACGTCAGATTCTGATAACAGTGGAGATGACCGAAAGGTACCTTTTTTGCTGCCATAAATTCATTTGTTAATTGCTCTTACTTTAAATGATGATGCAGAGAATGATCGACTCGACATCATCCAACAATCATTCACCTGACCATATTGATAACTTTTTCCCCAGTATAGGGCGCCCCCAGTATACGGCCAAGCCCCAGTATAGGGATTGTCAATCAAAATTAAATTCTAAAGTATACGGGGCTTGATCAGAGCAAAAACATGGCCGCTTGCTGAAAATGTATCGCTGAATGTCTACTGGCCGAAGAAGCCGCCGTATCTTGAAATAACTTCTATCTATCATCGCGACGATAACGTACCGAAACGGCTTTGGCGGCACTTAAGAACATAATCTTGATTGACAATCCCTATACTGGGGCTTGACCGTATACTGGGGCGCCCTATACTGGGGGAAACATTACCAACGTTGCTCCATTCACTTAAATCAGTGGCGGTGTCATATCTGTTTCGGTAACGTCTGGGTACACAAACGCATGATAATTTTGGTAATGCAAAAACATACCTAAGCCTTTTAAAAATAAGGGAACCAAAGTGAATGGCGGAATATCATGTGAACCGGTCTGGGTACAGAAATGTTCTGGTTCAAAGTTTTTAGAATGTAAAGAACAATCAAACTATTTTTAAAAAAGGGAGTGCTAATAAGAAGCATGATGTTCAGGTTTTGATATGTTCAGTTGAAGTATGATATTCAAGTTTTGTCATCAAAATAATGCTAGAAAAACACCCATAAAAGTTTGCCAATTGGTCTAGAGCCCCCCACCCTTAAATGTGCTCAGATGTCCCTGAGATAAAATAACATTCACCCCTACCTAATGCATTTTATTTAAATTTTTAGAAGAATTGCATTCCATGTTTTGAGAACATAATCCTCCCTTTCCCCTTTCTTTTCCATCAATATTTTTCCTCCTTCTGTACGACATCCTTCTGATTTTTAGCAGATGGACTGATCAGAACTGTTCTTATGCAGATACATCAAGCTTAATTCTACACCATCAAACATAAATTGGTAGTGCTAGTGCACTTGGCATTGCAACAGCTTTTAATTTGCTTGTATTTGATTTGCCCAATAGCTTATTTGGGTGTAAAGAAGTATGAAAAGGAAAGATAACAAATAAATGCAAAGTGATGCAGATAACCTGAATTCGCATGCTATGCAAAATAGGGCTGCATAATTTCCAAATTGATATCATTTAAAGATCAGTGGCATAGCAAGCCAGATAGCAGTGGTCTTGCCCCCTCCTTGAATTGAATAATTTGGGTGTGGTCCAATTTTCAACCTCAATTTTTGAACTGATGAGTTCCTTTTGAATAAAAAAAGTTTAAGGCCCATTACTTACGAAATATCTTCTGATGAAATTTTTCTCAAGCAATTGTCATGTTACTCCATGAAATGATGCTAAGTTATACAGTTGTGACACTGTTTTTGGTTGTTGGTCAATTTCTATATACAAGGTGACATTTAGCAAACTTAATTTTTATCTATAAAGTTGTTTTATATATTTTCTTGTTCCCCTAATTTCTTTCAATTTGGAGGCTTAAGTTCATTTTTACCCTGCAGCATGCTTGACCTGTATTTCATTTTTAGCCTGCAGCATGCTCAACATTTTATCTAAACAGCTATAAGTAATAAAAAGTAACTATCAACTACAAAAAGTCAATATAGCTTTGAGTTTGTCTTTAATTGTATGGCAAAACAGTGTAATTGCATTAATCATCAAAAAGTTCAAGTAACTTGTAATTTGTAACTTGAAGCAATTTTTGGCATTCTCTATTGATTAACTGCCACAATGATCCTGTTGACTAATCCTGTTGATTTTGTGTCCCAACACAAAGCACCTTTATTGGTTAGCCAAATGCTAAAAAGGCCCTTCATGCTTCCACTTCTCCACATAGATCAACACCATTGAAGCTAAAAATCCTGCCATTGTCATAAATACTTTTGCTTGCATTCTACTTCAAGAGAATTACCTTCCATCTCATTGACTAATCCACAGCCGTGCTGCCATCATTGATAAATGACCCCTTGCATTCTTATTCACAAATTAACCATCATCACACAACTGTTTATATTGTATCCTTGGCTCTGATGAAATGGCATGACTAGCCTTCCTCCTGTATCATTCTTATTGTTAGGCATGACCAAACATATGCATTATACATTAGGCATGACCAAACCAGCATTATGGGCGTAACCAAAACACAGGGCATGGTCATGCTCATAGTTAAGTGCATGACTAAATTGGGAACCCTATGTTTTGGTCATACCCCAAAATAGAAGAGGTCTTTTGGAGGTTGCAATTTACATTTTTTTGGCACAGAGAAATATAGATGTTCCAGAGTCTTGTAAACAGTGGTTGCCACCACAATATTTTGGAGAACAATTGTATTTTTGTTCTAAAACAATAGAGAAATGTGACATCACCTTATCAAAACAATAGGCTTTTCCCCTTCCCCCCCAATATTTGACCAAGTGTCTGCCACTGCTTATAAACTTGCAATAAATTAAGATATATTCAAATGTAAATAAAAATTTCCAGAAAATGTTACCTCTAACAATGGATGGTCTCTCCCAGCATGACAGGCATGACTGCTAGCTACGTCACTGTCACAGATGGTTTGTGGTATTTATCTAGCCAGCATTTTAAAGAATTTCGACTTTTTAGCATCTTTCCTATGTTTCTGTTTCACAAAATTTGTGGAATCATTCTAAAGAAGTATGACCAAAGTTTAAGTGTTCAAGATGGGCATCCACATGTTTAGTTTTTGTTTGTAGCCTTTATGTGATGAATTTTACAGGAAAAGAAAAAGAAGCAGAAAAAGCCAGAGCCTGAAGAGTCAGATGAAGAAGTAACAGTTTGGGAGGTAATTTTAAAAATTTCAGTTTTTTTTAAAGTAATCCTAGTTTGAAAATGTAAACAATAAACAACCTGAACCAATTACTCTGTCATTTGCAAATGTCACCAGCTTATTACTAATTGTTGTCTTTGCTGTAAAACCTGTGGAAGTTTATGCTTTGATTTTGTAAAAGTTTGGGAGTAGCAATATATTTCCCCTCCGTTTTACTGGCCCCTGTTCTACTGGAAATTACATCTTCAATTTTGAATGAACTCTAATCCAGACTTTGTAACAATTCTATCAGCTTGTCATGTTTTACAAAATAGAATATGTTTACAATTTTTGAGCAGAAAAGAACTATCAACAAAAATAAGAAATAATCAATTTCCTTTAACTAATGTGTAGATAATAATAATGATAAAAACATGCTAGTAAAATTATCAGCGAAGCATTTGCAATGTTTCAAATTTCTTTAACGCCAATGTTTGTCTTTCACAATGGTGTCTTGAGCAGGCGGTATATTTGATAACTACAATCCAGTTACACATTCAAATGACTGTACAAATAGCAAAAAAATTTGGATCTTATCATTTTATTGGCCTGTGCTCCTTCTCTTCTTAAATGTTATTTAATCATGTATTTTGTTATTCAAAAATTGTATGACATTGTTAACTTCAATGTATATTTATCAGGAATACATTGTATTAATGCCTACCATTTTTACCAAAGAAACACAATTAAAACCCTCCTTCCATCCCTGCCTGCCATCCCTCCTTCCACACATCTCTCCATCTATACTTCTCTCTCTTTCCATCCCTCTTTCCATCTCCCCATCCCTAACTTCCATTCCTAACCTCCATCCCTAATTTTTATCCCTCCCCTTCACCCCTTCCCTGCACCCACCATATCTCCATCCATCCAGCCTTCCATCCCTTCCTCCATGGAGCAAGATACTGGGGGTCAGGGGAGGAGGGGCCTTGGCCCTCCCAAGAACTTAAGTAGCATAAGTAAAATACTTTTATTTTGTAAAGTATGGCTGTTGCTACACTTTATCAGGGCTGGCCCCAAAACAAAATCTTTTATCTCAGTCTTTTCCTCCCTCCCTTCATCTCTTCTTTCAACCAGACATCCCACTATCACTCCCTATGCAAAAGCAACAAGGCCTTTTCTGATTGGTCATATTCCAGGTATGCCTAAGCGGTACTGTAAACCGTTCACATCACATTATTATTGATTGATTCTTTGTAGCTGCTTCTAAAATGCTGATTCCTTTTAAGCTTGGCAAAAGAAGAAAAGTATCAATAAATAACTTCAAAGGAAGATTATTGGTTGACATTAGAGAATATTACGAGACTGATGATGGAACAGAAAAACCTGGGAAAAAGGGTAAGTTCTCTCTCATACAGAAAACCCAAAATATATCTCTTCTTTTTATCTTGAAAATACAACTAACCCTATCTTGGGTTAATTGATAATGCGTCATATAATGGAAACTTGAGTTTGTTTCCTTAAAGGAAAGCCTTTCCTGAAAATGCAGTGCGATATTGTGCCATATCTGCTATCTGATATGTGAGAAGCCATTAGTCTATTGTTTAAAAACAGCACAATTCTGAGCAAAAGTCATTATATTTGCAAAAGCACCCAAATACTGCGATAGTTCTAAGTTTTAGAGTAGCCCTGCAGAAAACTATGTATGTTTTAGCACCCACTAAGCAATTTGCAGCTACAATCACAATCCTTTTTTGCAGCAATGCTGTTATGAAATTCTAGTTTTAGTCATAAGATGGCTTTTCAGTAGCTCTCTTGGTGTTTTCATAGTCAATTGCTTTAGATATTACTCATCTGGTACACTGTCTGATTGCATACCTAGTTTTAGCACGATGACTAGGCTCAATTTGAAATGTTATTGATAGTTACAACTTGCTTCTCTGACTAAGTGTTTTCATGTAAATTTATTTGTTTTTTATATTTTCAAATCACTGATCGATGTTTGATCGATCATTTTATTAGACTTTATATAACCACAATCAATTTTTGCTTCCACTTTTTGCAGGAATTTCTTTGTCGGTTGATCAGTGGAAAAAGTTGAAAGAGATTATACCTAAAGTAGACAAGGCATTGACTTGATAAGAGGTAACGTTGCAAATTTTTTGTTCTTATCTACATGAAAAGAGTTTCTCGGTTCTACTTGACAAGTATCATAATAAGTATAGGAATTTTTTAGCTGAAATATCAATAAATGGAGATTTTTAATATATCTAAAGGAGTACCAGATGCAATGTAGGATATCTTTAATAGGATCTGGAAGGGCGTTATGAAGACTATGTTAGAAAAAATTGTATATATTTTAACTATTCGGAATGCCTTTGCTACTGTACGCTACTGTACCTTCCTTGCACGTTACTTTGGCTGCAGGGAATTGTATATGCAGTGAAATTCCGAAAACGGTATACAGAGAGACCAAGCTATTAGTTCGTAATAGCAAGAATTTCGTTATAACATGGCTGGTAATAGCAGGATTTATTCGTGTTATTGCTATGTATTGTATGTATTTTTATCATTTCGATAACTTTGCTACTGCAAAATCTTCCCCGTCATTATTTTCGTCACTGATACTAGTTACACCATACAATCTCGATATGTGAATTCTTATTATTATCAATTTCACTGCCACTGTGGAATATTTTTACGCTTGTGTATTACGGAAATGCGATATCGCATTCGTAAAATTTATCTCCTGCCCCGGGTCAGCCACTGAGCAGTACGTTACCGAAATGTCTCTAACAAGGTTTTTTGCGTATTGTAGAAGATCTCTGTAACCGCCAAAAGTCAAACAATCCAAATCAATGAAGAGAAAACAGACGGTCTCCATGATCTCCCAGAGAGATGAAAAATGCTTTGTATCATCCTTTTCCTCCACGAAGAACATAAAATTATCTAGAAAACCTAGAAGATCTTTACTCTAGAGCGCTTCAGTGTGTATGCTACTGCAAATTGTTGAAATGCGCATTTTCCTTGGGGCAATTCTTGTAATGGCGACGTTTTCTTAAGATGGTTTTTTTGCCTGAAGATGCCTTTAAATAACCATGTAGAGAAGAGACTACAACCATAGACAAGTTTCATGCGCGTGTCTGTTTTCCTTATATTTATATCATGTTATGTGACTAAAGACATCGTGGACAATAGGATCACGAAATATGCTTCTTGGCCGGTTTTTCTATTCAATATGGGTCTTATTCACAAACCCCTGTCTCTTTTGTGTATGTGGGTCTTCGTAGTGGAGAAATGTTGTTTTATTGTATTCTTCCTGTTGCCTACGTATTCGTGTCATCAGATAATATTTTTCGAATATATAGCTAACTAAAAGTTTCATAATTGGGTTCAGGGTAGTTTCGTTTCTTTCATAGAAATACAACCGTGCTGTTTCGTTTTAAAGACACTGGAGTTCACTCTTCACCACCCATTGGTCGTATGGTTAGTTAGTATCTTCCACATTAAAAAGCCCAGCTGAGGAGAAAAAACGCGCTGGAGTCCCCCATTACAGTAACTGTATAATGCCACTAACTGTAGTACCAAGCTGTTTAATGTGCTGATAATATTGTCATATTGGTATGTTACTTGGATTAATATTGCTTGCTCATTTGATACCATTTTTATTTTTTTTGTCAATCTTTCATAACCATCAGTTGAAAGCTGTTTAAATCAATGAATCTTACGGGATCTCTAAAGCAGGGTAGATTTGGTAGATTTTCCTTGGACTTTAAGGTTGTCTATACTTAGTCCTACTCTGGCCGTTGCGAATGTTTTGAATCTTTAAAGTTGAGCTTCAATAATTTATCAGTTGTTCCAAGCATCGTGACACCCCTCGTGACACTACGTCGTGACATAGAACCGTAACAATTACTTAATAGCAGTTATTTTGCTCGTATTGTACGTGTTACCGTAATTCTACAGTATATTTATACGCTAAAAGTTGGTTCGCATTCTACATAAGATATATAAACATGTTTGAGTATGTATAATAACTATACTTTTCGGCCATTGTCCTTTCGATGTGACGTTGTTTCGTGGTTGTTAGAGACCCTTCAACTCTTAAAAGGCTTATTGGTCGTTGATTTCTTTATCTTATTGAAACATACTAGAGAGGTAAAAGCGGCGTGGAAGGAACTGGCCACCCTATCACACAATGCCACCACTAACAATGGCTTAGGACGATGCACCCCTAACAGCGCATTCCCCAACGTTCGATGGGACTACCTTTAACCTTAACTTGAGTCAGAAGACCCTTTTGAAAATTATAAGCAATTACAATTACATATAGTAAAAAAAGGCAAAAATCTTTTTATCTTCTAAATGTTCAAGAAATTTTGCTCTCGGAAGGGAACTTTGCTCGACAAGGTGGATAGTTTCAATGCCTGTATTCCATATTAGAAACTAATAATTTGTGCCAGTACGGTACTGAAAGTTTCTTAACACTTTCACTTTTTCTGTACTCAGAGTTTCTCGCGAGTTTCTAAAAGGGTTCAATGATTTAAAAGTATGTGTGAATCAATAACCTGAAGTTGTTTTGTTTTAAACATCCAAAACACTGGTCATCATTTGTCCAAAAATATTTTTGTCCGAAATGACGAAAATATTTTCGCTGAAGTTTATTTTCTGGAAATTTTAACCACTGAAAGTTTTTGTATTTAATGTGAAGCACTTTTCTTCCAACACTCCTCATAGAATGAATGTTTGATAATAACCAAAAGTAAGCAGAAAATTCATTTCCTTATGTGGATCGAAACTAACGTGCAAGGAAGAATGGCGCGTTTGATTGGTTCCTTGATTTGGCCAATCAGCGGCTGCTATCCTTTCATCTAGTTGAAGAAATACTAAGATGTTTTTATAACAGAAAAACCACAATCATCATTGACAACTTCAGATTCATCAATAAAACACGGTAAATTAAAAACTTGATATTAAAATAAATAGTGTCAATGTGCATTTGAATTAATGAATAATTTTACTTACAAATAAGTTAAAGGACGATATCACACAAGATAAAAGCAATATTGTGAAAATTATTTTATGAGGGTAGTTATCCTAATAATTTTATTTCGGCCTGCTGACTGAAGCAACTCTCCTTTTGTTACCCGGTGATCCTGTACTGTGGATACTCCCACTAGGTTCTGTTCTATAAGGGCGACAGTTGTAAATGGAACTTCTTCTGGACCCTACCCTGAATTAGCTTCGATAGTGTTTCCTAAAAAAGATGGCTTTCACGGACAAGTGCTGTGATGTGGCCTGAATCAAGTAGAGTTAAGGTGCCATGACCTATTTTTGAATAGTTCCTGTTTCCTTATAATAGTTAGTTAGAATTGAGAGGAGTTAGTTAATAGTTAGAATTGAGAGGAGTTTGTTGCTCAAGCCCATCGGACAAGCCACACCTTTTGGAAAGTACAAACAACAGAATGGCTTCTCTTGATTCTGCCCTTTACTCGATGACCTCACCTTTGTCCTAAGCACCTACTTGCACTGGTTTCATTTTGGCACCAACTTGTTGGGTGGGTGTAATACTTAATTATTTAACTGAATCGTTGCGCAAAAACTACTAGGAGTTATACAATTAATTAAAGTAACAGAATTGATACTGCTGCTTTGATACGTTGGCGTTTTGATGTCTGCTTTGCATAAGGTTTACACAACGCAGTATTTAACAAAGTAACTTTTATTTACTATGGTTTACTTCAAGTTACTTCTAAAAACATATGCAGAATATTGTCAACCGCAATAGTTAAACAAGGTTTTTGCCACAGATTCATCGAATGTTTTGCTAGCACACAGTTGCCAACTGCCTGTAATATTTCCTATCTAGACCAGCGGAGATGACATTGAAGCTCAAATTCATATTTTTTATTTCAAAGCGTTTTTCCTTTGGTTTGCGTGGCCTTTTCAGGCAGCTTAACAGATTTTCAGCATTAGGACAACCACCAGTCGACTTAATTTAATTTTAGAAACAAGATGTAAAATTTTAAACAAGGTTAAGGGGAAAACCTTTTAACAAGACCCTAGAAGCTTTCATGCTTAATAATTAAAAAATTATTTTGCCAATTCTGTCGATTAGGTAAGTGCCCTAGAGCCATTTTATAACATAGAGTAACACTTCAAACTTGCTTTTCTCTTTACAGTTTTTCCTGCAATCTCATCACAAATAATTATAAAGTTTTTAGGTGTAAAGAAATTCGCCTTGAGAAATCTTGTTTAGACCTTCGTTAATTAAAAACTCACGTTTTGTTATTATTGAGTGTTTTCTAATCATATTGTTTATTTCTGTTAACGTAGGGTCATAAAATTGATCAGGAAGGGAGGATTCCGAATATTTCACAACCAAGGCAGAAAATTTTCGTTTTATTACCTTGAAACTTCCTAGGTCATTTTAGCCACAAGGGAAGTCTAAAAACTTATCCTATCATATCAGGCCGTATTTACGTAACTCAACCTTAACTTCACGCGTGAAGGGCATTGGTTAGTTGGTTATCATGTGACGCAGCTCTTTTAAATACGCTTATCAAACCCTATAGCCTTATCAAACCCTATAGAGGCGGTAGAAAGTCACCGAATCCATTTTTTGCTGAAACCGGTCCGAATATGCTACTGTAAGCCACATTACCAGGCTTTGTATTTTATCAGAGTTTTTATCACGTGCTTTGCCTTCTGACCAATCGGACAGGACGTCGTTTATCATCGACGTCGCCTTGACAATACCTTTGGACTCACTTCAGTCGATATCCCGCCTTAGGCAGTTCAGTTCTTGAGTCAGTTCCCACTTATTTTTTATTTTGGCCTATATCTTCGCTGTTTATTTACATCTATACTCTATGCGTTCTTCTGTGCAATCTTCGCATTGCACACTGCAGCACCATTTAAATTTACAGTGACACCGAAAAGTTTTCCGTAAGACGAACGTGTCGTATCCTCGCCCACAGCAAAGTATGGAGCACCTATCTAGGCCATCTCCTGTTTTGTTACATAACCGTCCGTGAGTTCCAGGGGTTCCATAATCCTTGTTAGGTTCGCAGAAGTCTGGTGACGAGTCACTGTAAACAAGGTCATCTGGTTGTATTCTATACTTTTTGTTTCGTTTTGATCGCAGTTTTACCTTTCGTCTATTCAATCGAACCTCTACAGCGGTTTTGTATTTATCTCGCAACCTTGAACCAATGTCATACAGATTCGGCAATGGCTGCCAGCACGCTTTCGTTACACATGACCCGGTTGCTCCGTGGCAGCGACAGACAGGCTTGAGTTTGGATTTGTATATCTGTAAAAGGAGTGTAAAAATTGTTATTGTGGATCCGACCAGTAGTCGTCAATATAGTTTTTACTGACAATCCCCAGCCTCGTAGAGAGTTAGCCTCTTTTTTACTCGATAGGAGATGACTATCCCTAGCTTTCGCAAGAGTAGTTAAGTATCGTTTGTACCATACCACAAAAACCGTTTGGATTTTATATCTGGTTGAAATTATTAGTCATATTTTGTTCCCTATATTGTGTTATGGGGTTGTCTCAACTTCCATTAAGCTACACTGACAAAATGTTATATTAAAAGTATTATTAGATTGTAAAGTTTCAACTTGACGATCAAAAGATTGATCTCTTAACTTCAAAATTGGTTGTTTTTATATTTGAACCCTAAACAGGGCCTATAAAAACCAATGATTAGCCTGACCATTTCAGATTGAATAATCGCCAAATCCCAAGTTTCTAGAAAACCTAATGAAAGGAAATAGAGATAAATTGTTGCCAATGGTAAGGCAAACCGCATCGTGTTTACCAACCAAGCAACGTTTTCCAATCCTGGAGGATTAATTTTCTGATTGCAGTTATTTTTGTTACATAGTCTTTAAAGCTTGTTTGCATATGGGCATCCAAATTCAATAACTCACTACTTACCTCCCTTCCTGCAGCATTGTTCTGTTTTCCAATTAATTTTCGTAGGGATCGCTGCCTTCGTCTCTCGCTCATTGGATCGAGGAAATATCTCGAATAGGTTAAACCATAAATGATGTGACTCTGGCATCCCTTCCACGGAAATAGGTCTTTTTCTGATATTGTTGCCTCTTCGTAAAGGTAATTCCTCTGGCCGCAGCCGCATTTCTTAAGAGACCCGAGCGAACAGGCCTTTGCGAGAGCCAAGGCAGCACTAGCAGATGCTATGGCACTAAGAAACGATGTCTCTTTTGTCCCTGAAGGATAATGAAAATCCAGTCAATCCCTGTGATTGAATCAAGTCAAAGTAAACACTGGGAAGCATTAGGCACAGGACATTAGTGGTGTAAATCAAGTTTTAGAAAGAAATCAGCAGAATAGCTTTAACATAGAAGTTGAATGTCTTTTTAGCAAATATATCATTTTGAAAAATTTCATGCGAGGACTGGTGGTTGCCCTTCACTATTTTATTTGACCCACCACAATGCTGCCTCTCTTCTAACCTTGGCTTATTTATCACAATAGGCAGGACACGTGGCCTGATAGATTGGCTATGTATGGCCCATAAACTCTCTTCATCATATATCAAAGTATCATAGCTCAAGTTTGAGGTTTCATGATAGGGCACTCACTGATAGAAAACTAAGCAAAATGAATATTCTACATTTTGTAATGTTGTCAATATTTGCTGTGTTGACAACACAATAAAGATATCAAGTTCTTGATTTGCATACTGTTAAAACGCTTTAAGATGGTATCAAGTTATCTGTAATATCAAGTTATTATTGCATTTCTCTCTGCAATTTTATGTTATAATATAATGAGTTATGTTATGGTTTATGTTGTTGTTTTATCAAATAAAGTTATGCTTTTGTTACATATGTCGTTTTATTGTTTTGACTTGTGTTAGCTCATTGAATTATAGTAAAGTGGAGCGTATAGTATAGTATAGTATAGTATAGTATAGTATAGTATAGTATAGTATAGTATAGTATAGTATAGTATAGTATAGTATAGTATAGTATAGTATAGTATAGTATAGAAGTATAGTATAGTATAGTAGCTTATAGTATAGTATAGTATAGTATAGTAGTAGCTATAGTATTAGATATAGTATATAGATATAGTATAGTATAGTATAGTATAGTATAGTATAGTATAGTATAGTATAGTATAGTATAGTATAGTATAGTATAGTATAGTATAGTCTGGTATAGTATAGTATAGTCTGGTATAGTATAGTATAGTCTGGTATAGTATAGTATAGTCTGGTATAGTATAGTATAGTATAGTATAGTAAAGTATAGTATAGTATAGTATAGTATAGTATAGTGTAGTATAGTATTGTATTGTATTGTATTGTACTGAATTGTGATGTAACGTATTGTAATGTAAGATAATAAACTGTATTGCTGATTGGATTGGAGTGCATCTATTGTATTGTAATGCATAAATTTATAACGTTTGCAATTGCAGCGACATTAAACATTATACGTTGTAACACTTCTTCTAAGCGTTTTATGACATTGCATAGTATTGCATATTACAATAATTCATTTTGCGGTATCGCACTGCTTTCAATTATTTCAAATGGTATTAATCCTTTAGGCTTGCATCGCTTAATCGTAAAGTAGATTGTCCTGAATCCGTTGCATTGCCTTGTACTGTGGTACACCAAAATGTATTGTATTTAACACTATTTTATTGCAGACCAGTTGTTATGTAATGTGCTGTACAGTGATATTTCCTTTCATTTCTTCATACAGTGCAATTTAGCAAATTAATTACTCTGATAGGAGCAAGGGATTTTCTGTGGAGATAAGATTGATAAGATTGACCGAGGCTGTTTAATCCCGATGAAGCTCACAAAATCCAATTTAAAACTTCGCAGCAGCAACTTGGTCATTCATTTTCTTTTTAGTTAAAAAATACAAATTTATTTGGCTGCAACCAAGCTTAAATTAGCTTATCGCCATTTGGTTATTTGGAAACCACATGTTCCTATGGTGCGTGTAGAGAGTTTGGTTGTTT
The DNA here is from genome assembly GCF_013076305.1 of Rhopilema esculentum. The sequence continues at coordinate 9,492,878 of NW_027019384.1, forward strand.
GTTAATTATCTATTTTCGTCTTTATCGAGGGTCAATTTTTAGGGAATACTTTGAACAAAGACTGGGTAACAAAAATTGCATTCGTTATGACGGTATTCAGTCTATAACTGTTCATCGTTAAAGGTGATTTGGAGTTTGGGCCTATGTTCCAGCTAACATCAGGATGATTTATGTACAATACTGAGTGTCTCTCATGTCTACTGAACTTGCACCTAATGATTTTTCACAAAGCTGTATTGTTGTATTTAAGGAAAGTACTTTGTGTACACACAGCAATGCTTCGTAATCTAACTGTTCATAGGTAACCCAGTTAGCTACTTTATGTAAAATCGCACTGAATCATAATGGATATCGAGCAGCTTAGCTGAGGATAGTCTCCTGACATGTCAGCTATTTCAGTAAACATTTGTCGGTTCTTTATGAGTGCGTATCCGAATTATTTGTCACAGCCACAGACCATGAGCCCAATCACGCCATCGTATCCGTGTTTTACCTTCTAGATTGAAAAGCACATAGCGGCCTAGATTGGCTGCTGGGATTAAACTGCGCTGAACAGCCTTCTTACTGCACCGCCACAAAGAAACCTTCTCTTTATCCTAATCTCGAGCTCTTGCCATCGTTGTGCAAGGTCCAAAACAAATAATCCACCGATTGTTCGTCGACTTTTGCTTATGAGAGCACAATAAGCATCGGTATCCTATCTAGCTTGGATTAAGGTTTACGCGCTTTTGTTTGTGACCAACTGCACTGGACAGTAATCCCAGCGCAACCCGGACTTCTTAATCAAACGAATTCGTCAATATGCTGTTAGATCTTTCGCAATTAAGATTAGGAAAATGCGGATAAATTTAGCCAATAATCCCATGATTAAGTGATCTCCCAGGTCGAGTGATATATTTTGCTACAAACCAACCCTATAAATCGTAAACTCACAAAAGAATAGCTAAGCAATGACATTCCGGTGGATGATTGCTGTCATCATCTGCATTTATCATTTAAGGCTGCTACCCAAATTCCCCCCCCCCCTTTAGTCGACCAGTATCTCCTCCCTGATGTGGCACAAGCGGTAAGGCCTCTTTTTGTGAACATAGTTTAAAGTAAAGGATTTACTATATCTCCTACTCTAAAGATATCACAAAAAATTACAAAGCATTTTTTTTTGGAATTTATTTTGTATTGCAGCAATTGGTTTACTGCAATTTTGTTCATCCATACTCCATTTTCAGAAAAAGGCCTCTAAAAATGAACCTTTTTGCTTTCATCTCCTTCTCTTTAATATATCTCGACGACATTAAAGGCTGATTTCCACGAGGCGAATTTCGCAGCGAATTCGCGGCGAAATCGCTGATGAAGGCATCAAGGCATGCGCAGTTTTGATTTTTGATTTCGCAGCGAATTCGCAAGAGAGTAAAAAAGAGTTCTACTTTTTCTCGGCGAAATATTTCGCAGCACCTCATAGCCAGTCAAAGCATGGTAAATTTGCTTGATTTGTAAGAAAACAATCTTGGAACATTCGTCATGCGTGCAGTTCTTAAAATAGGCGCCTTAAAGTTGAGTTTTGGGGGAAATCATTATATAATTTCGCAGCGAATTCGCAGTCTCGTTGAAATCAAAGACAATTTCGCCTCGTGGAAATCAGCCTTAAGTCAAGGCTTGTCCAGATCGATTTCTATCGTTGACGTTGACAATTTAGCGTGACTACGTCCGTGTTTTTAGCAATTAACGATTATATGCGTATTGACTCGTGGATTTGAAGACTTGAACAATGTGCGAGGTCTTTTATATTGTATCGGAACGTTTGGACTTGTGTACACTAAACCAAAGTTTATCTTTGCCAATACGTAAAAGACCTATCATGGATGCTTTAGTTCCGATACATTACGTGTGGCATTAAATACCTGATTATAATGTTTGAATTCCATCTATGAATGAATTGGGCTTAAGAAAGCTCGTAGGCATTGACTGATATTTGGAGACAGTCTGGTGGGCCTTCAATAAAAGAGGAATCAGATAGCATTTTGAAGATCCTTTGCCTATAGCTAAAGTTTATGCCTAATTTATTGAAAAAATCATCAACCCCTTAGCTGTCATTCAGATTTTCCACACTATGAAGTAATAAAGGAACAGTATTTGTAAATGATACAATTGCATGCCAATAAATAGATTTAAAGTGACTCACTTTTCTTGTTCATCTTCTCAAATAGACGCCATGAATTTCGTTGCCCAGTACAATTCCATCTATAGTCCTTGAATTGCAACTGGCATTCTTGTAGTCCATTGTAAGTACCCTGTCCCACTATCATAACTGCCTTTGGATTTTCTCTACATTTTCGTATTTGTGGCCTATTCATCCACTGAAAATGTGAACAAAAGTCTCTTGATGTAAGCCTCTTTGAGGCTAAGCCCGATTCCATGCTCAACAGACGCGTGAATTTCCTATAAAAAAGAAAATTGGTTACTAGAAAATAGATCAAAGCTAGCTACTTTTGCCCTTATGTGTATTTAGATAAAAATTTTATGTTGGTTATCTGCGTATGTGATATGCGTTATAAGTGTATGTGAAAGTGCAATGTGTGACGTCACTCGCCCCAGTCTCTGTTTATTTCAGGTGTAATATGCGTTTTGGTACCCTGTACAAAAGTGAAACATTGTGAAACGCAAAATGTCTCAAATTATGTGATTTCATCGTAGTGCGATGTTATGGCACGTTATTAGTACAAACTGAACACAATGCTTTTCGAGTTTAAAATTTCACACTTGTCAATCAAGCAAACTTTGGAGTCGCCATTAATGTTGTACTTTTTTGCATAAACTTAACAAGGGAAATCACAGCACCACTTTTTATTAGTACCCCCTTGCTAAAAATAGTTCGATTGTTCTTCACATGCTGAACAATATGAATCAGAAAACTGTGTACCTGGACCATTTTGCATGCTAAATTCCACCATTCATTTTGGTACCCTAACGTTTAAGTGCTTGGATACGTTTTTGCATAACTAAAATTGCCATGCGTTTGAATACCCGGACCGAAATGCATAAGGTTACCGAAATGCATATGACACTGGCAAAAATGACTTTTTGCTCTAGTGTTGCTCTTGACGTCTCCTAGCATCAGATTCATGTAATTCCTAATGGTATGGCAACTCACAATCATTTTGCCAATTATTCAGATATTCTGATAATACAATCATCAGAACTTGTAAAATTACATCTAGTTGATGAATCTTTTGCACCATTTTCCTTCGTAATTCACAATTTTTAACTATACTCTGCCTAATTCCAATGACTGAGAATACTCCTTTTTCTTGAAATGTAAGTAGATCCCGATTATTTCTAAATTGCATATACCTGTATTCTAAGTATATCAAATTTAGTATTTAAATTTTCATAGTTCAGTATTTAAATTTTATAGTCCTTTCAATGTTATTTTAACCTTATGGTTTATTTGGAACTTTTAACTCAGTTTTGAACAAAGTTTTTCTCGCTACCGAATGAAAAATTGCAGATTACGTTGCAAACCGCATTCCTGCATTTGCAACGAGTTTGTTTCACGTAGTTGATACATGCCTAATGTGGCATGAGTTTTTCCTCCTAGTAACTCCCTGTCAGTTATGAGCTATATCTACAGTGACTTAAGAAAAGTGTTAGAAAAACGTTGGACTTTTCAATTATAAGAACGTTCCTTCCCGTTTTACCAAAGTATGAACAGTTCCATTTGCGAGAAAACATTATTCTTTACACTTAAAAAATTTATATTTTCAAAGGACCTTTTTGCCTAAAGCTAATGATTAACAATCGTTAAATCGTAAATTATTAGAAATAAGTATGTCTATATAACCACGTATTATTAATTGGAGGTATGCTTCTTATTTCAAAATTGCCGTGGTAATCAGGAATACTCAAAATAAGTGCGCAATTCCTTCAACTACCCTGACCTCCATTGATAAAACCCTAGTCCCCTGGATTCAGAAAATGGTCTCGATCCCATGACCCTTTGCACGGAAAGCGGGATTCTTAATACTACGCCATTCTACCACAAAATCAATTTACTGTTGGTTTTACATCGAAGCTTTAAAGTGAGCAGGAAAATGCTTGTTCTGTTCAGTGTTCAACTTTTCTTTGCTTTTTTCTTTCTTCAAGAAGCATAATTACTTATAGTAAAGGATAAGCATGTTTGTTTTTCATTCTGTACAATTATCAAGGCGAATGTGAAGCTTACAATGCCTGAACTTTAAGCTCATCCTTCTTAATTGAGGCATTACAGAGCTTTCGCTGGGAAAATCAGTTATTGCTGGTATAAAAGGCGATTAATAGGGAGTGCAAATATTTCAATCGAGCAACAAACCAGCACTAGTAAACAACTGCTGTTGCATTATTTCTCGCTATAGGCGTGTCTAAGAAAGCATTTGGCTTAATTTTAAAGCATCTTATTAACCATGTTCTGTTTGCATAACTGCGCAAAGCTATACGCAAGACTTAGAGCAATCAAACCATTGCGTTTTGTTTCGAGAAGAAAACACTTTTTAAGCAGTATGCACATTTTTGAATCCAATTAGCCGATAAGTAATGAATTAAACAGATTTTATTTTCAGTAAATATGCAATTTTGATGTTATTATTTGCCTTCCGTGTGAAAAATATCCTCGGTCTGGTGGAATAAAAGTAAAATACAGTTAAAGAAACGAAATTTTAAGTTCTGTTTAGGATGATTCCTGTTCTTTCTGTGTTCAAGTTATTAGTTCAACATGGCAATCTGGGTTTCATGACAAGTTAACATAACTCATTCGAAAATATGGAACGGTGACTTTATATGGAACTCTTTCTAAAAAATGGGGGCAACAGTTCATTGTCCTTTTCCAAAGAAATTTCATCATGGCTTGAGAGGCACTCGACCTTAATCGGTATGTCAAAAAGGCCCTAGTACCTTTTCCTTAGGAAATTTTAACGCACAGACTAAAGTTGACGAAATTACTTACAATATATTACTTTCAAACAAATGTTACAAACATACTCTTCATCTCCATTCTGATGAAATTCGACGAAATTAATGTGTGAAAAACAATGCTATCTAATGCAAACGAAGTCAGTTAATTTAACGTTTATGTATCTGACTTTTTAGACTTGTAGATTGCGTTGAAAACTATACAATAGAATATCATACAATAATAGACTGACATTTCGATGCTAGGAAGAAAAACTTATGGCTGTCTATCACCAGGCTCGAACCTCCTCTATCGTAACTTTCTTTTCCAACGACTATGCCAGTATTTTGGGCGTCTGACACCAAGTACAACACCATAATTTGCACCCCTCTATGCTATCAGATTTCTACATTATTTAAAACTTCTAATCCGAACTAGTATCATAGATACGTGATAGCTACTGTCGGATGCCAAACTACTGCTCACTTTGAGATGCTATTGTATAGAGATGTAAATGGAATATTTGAGACTGCAAGGGTTCTAGGTTATCAAAATACATCGCTGTTAATGCCAATTTCTGTATGCTCCATGTGCAAATACATCAACGACAATAGCCTATAATACGTATCGATTTCCAGCTTTATAATTGTTGGTATGTGTACAATTGCGTAGCCACGGTAGTAAGATTGGAGGGCGGAAAGGCAAGTAGGCCAGGAAAAATTGGGGTTCCACACCTTTTTGAACGCCAGAGAATGCCCTTTTTCAAAGAGATTTTTTGCAATTAGGGAAGGACGTTCGCCTCCTCTTGCCTTTCCCTCGCTACACCACTGTGTGTATAGCACTTGTCATTGCTCACAGATAGTCCATCATTTACACTGCTGGACATAAAATCTCCTTCCTTTAAGTTTAACTAGCTAATCTCAGGCTTCTTTTTTTAAAATTAATCTGAAATCATCCTTTAAACTATCACTGACAGCAATTTGTCAAGGGGATCAAGCTGTCTGGCAATTTCTTATTTGTGGCTGACCAATGCTTTTTCCGCGATATGACTTTGAGCAAGCGTAGCATCCCCCTCAAAATAATGTTAGCTTTTTAATTTAAACAAAAGTGTAAGAAATTTCTTTTCTCTTTATGGATCTACGTATTAAATCAACTCAGCAAAAGCTATGTTTCTTTCTGTTAATAATCTTAGTCACCTCAATTTCCTGAGATTCAAAGTTGCTTCCCAAAACAAAACGAGAAAAATGCCAGATAACTGAAATATCTTTTGCTATCTTTGGAAAGCTATTTATCTTAATGTATATATAAGAGTATTAACAATGGTAACTGTGTTTATAGATATAATTTTTCATTCTGTATACCGCTGAATTGCTTTACACTGGCTAGATATGGTAATTCAGACGATGAAGACCCAACCAGAAATTATAATGTAGACTGTACGTTAAAGACTCATTGCTAACAATGAGCCATTGCGCTACGTAAGCATCCCATAATGCATTTTTAGACTGTCTAAAATCAATTACTGCCATTGTTTGGACCGTCGCCACGCTCGCAAAGGCCCATTGTTAGCAATGAGTCTTCAAGTTTTGGCCAGTTAGCTACCCGAGGGGACTGGTTACAGTATTGACAGCCCACAATTAGCCATTAGATATGCTCCTGACCGCGTGGGGCAACTTTGAGGTTGATTCATTATTAATTATTCTTCATTATGATTCATTATTGCAAAGTTTTTTTATTGCAAAGTCAAAGCTCGATGCGGTATCCTAGCTGATAAACTTCTGCCAATGCAACGTGTTGTACGTCGTGAAAAAGGCACGTTTTGCACTGATTAAGATGTGAATAGCAGGTGTAATGCCTTGTTATTTTGCACTGATACAGCTAAAATTTGCACTTTCAACATGTGTATCATGTTAAAATATCAAGTTTGCAGATCTTTATGATTTTCAGGAGGTTTTAATGTTATAGGCTGAAAGCAATAGCCAGAAATTTGTATACGTTTATAAAGTAGAGGTTATTATGTATATATAATGTTATGAGTAAATCCTGATCATATAGATCTACGATAATATAAGCAAATAATATGCCTGTACTTTAAAGGCTTTTGTGCAACCGGCCTGCTTTGCGATAGCTGTGTATTTTGTATTTTTATGCAGTACAATATTAGATCGCTTTGGAATGATAGTCGCAAAGCATGACGGTTGTGCAAGAGCCTTCAAGTATTTTAAGTGGTTGAGTTTTATTTCAAGGCCTGCGAAGAAAAGAAGATCTTTGATAAAGATTTTGTCAGGATATCAGTTTGAACATAGTCGGCAAACCATACTTCACCTACTAGGGTTAAGTAATTTCATAATTCCAAAAAAGCTTTGCATATTGTTTTTTCAGTGCATAAAATCGTGTTGAGTTTTCTAGTCAAGTTATCTTATACGGCTAATTACTGTGTTCGTTAACTAATTGCTTCATTAAGCAGATAGCTAGCTATGCGTGTAATACTTTTCTTGATAGTCTTTGGCATAGCAAAATCTAGCGTTATTTGAATGGTACCTGAAAGAAGCAAAAGCTTGTTAAGAAATCTTACTGCATGTTTCTAGGAATCCCTGTTCGATTTGTTTCCTGGAATTTCAGTTACTCCCAATCTTAAACTGATTCTACCCTTCTAGTGCCAGTTTAAACCACAAATGTTCGATCAACATATCACGTAGAACAAGAATCTAACGTCTAACTGGAGCATGAAGTATTCATAAATATTAAACCTGGACATGTAGTTGTAACAGTCATTTTGCCCTGGACAGTCATTTTGCCCTGGACATGCATAATCATTGCATAGTGCGTTTTAAGTGCGATTCCCTTTACTTTGCTAACGAAATGCAGATCACCTTGAAAATTTTTCTGATCAGTAACAAAATAACAACAGCTTATCGATTAAGCAATATGAATTTATCTTTTGATTGCTTGTGAAAATCAAAAGTATTTTCTTATTTTTTTCGTTTTTCTTTGCGTAACGTTAATTGCCTGTCTTGTTATTAAAAAAGAAGCAATTAGCCAAGATCCTTAGGTTTAACCCACAGACCTCTGTCAAGAACCAAAGGCCACCCGTTAAGACGAATGAAAAACAAAAATTAATGCCTTATTAAAAAGTTCTTGATCATTAGTGTTTCAAGTCACCCTTGGTTTTCCATGGTGACGAAAATGAACTGGACATATCTGGAACCCTAAGCAGAATGATGTTTGTTTTACTATGAAATAAAAAAAGTTTGCCTTTAAAACAACTTAACAGTTCTAATAATGCGAACTAGACTGCCTGCAGCTAGAATGGTTGTGATAATGATTAAGTTAACTGTTTTTAATTATGATGCTTTATACTGGAGTAGCGGTATTCCTTTAGCTTTCGTTTTCTCTGTTAAATCATAGACCAGTTGATTGCCTTTTATAAGTGGACCCACATCAGGCAATCGTCTTGTTTACGAGGGGACTGTTTTCTTCAAGATTCTAATATTACCTTAGGGTATCTGTATTAAATAAAAATATCGTGGTTATTATGAGGTTTAATTAAGGCTGCTAAAAAAGATGGTATTTAATATTTTTGTCAACAAAAGAGATAGGCTTTGAGGCAATGTTTTTGGCGTGGCACGAAGAATCAGAAATTTAGACTCGACTAAATGATTAAGATTTCTCACCAAAGATATTCAAGGTACAGAAGTAATAACTGGCTTGATTAATGAATTGTGAAGTTGCTAATATCGATACTAAAAATTTAAAAGATTGCAAAGTTGCCTCACACGACCATTTCAACACTGACCACGTATTACTTGAAGTAAATCCATCTCGGGATCTATGCAATTATATTCTCTCGACTAAAGGGATGTTGTGAAGAAGCTGTCCAATTTTTTTACAGATATTGCATAACCATGTCTGGAAGTCCACAATGTACAAAACAGTAGCTGGTTTTTAGTTTTTCTAACAAAGAGTGGGAAAAAGGGTACCAATTCACAAATTTTTGTGTGCTAGAAGGATATTGGAAAACGGATATATTTTGATTTTGCAGAGATAAGGAAATTCTATTGAAGCTTTGCTTAAAAGTTTATTTTTTAAAATAAAGTAGAATATCAGTTAAAAAAATCAAAAGAAGATGATGGACCCAAAATTCTCTAGATAATCTAGAAGAATTAATCTTTAGCAACCCATTTTCAGTGCCAATTCTCGACTGCCAATAAAAAGGCCTCGCTAAATTGAAATTTCCGTGACGTCAGTACTTATAATATATGGCGTGGGTTATCATTTTGACATAAAAAAATTACTAGCATTCTTAAGAAAGAAAATATCCATAGGAAGCAACCAAAAGAAAGTTCAATCATACAATGATGCGTATTCAGTCAACAGAATTAAAGCTGTGTTTGCATGTTATCGTTAAAAGATAAACTACGGTTGTCAATTACTATCATTATCTTTTCAAGATAAAGTTTATATTTCTTTATTTGCTTAACTTGTCTATCGTCTTAGAAAAATTATTGCTAAGTTCCTTTTAAATTTTTTTGGCAAAACACCATAAAGATATACTCTAAAGTTCAACGTTAGTTTTGATATTGTGTAGATTATCTCAGTTATTTCCAAATCGGTATATTTTTAGTGATAAAAAACGATAACAAATTCACCTCTTTGTTGAAATTCTTGCAGAGTTGTGCATTCTAATATTCAAATTTTCCTGAGAGACAAAATTACAAGGCTTTTTCTTTCTGTGTGCGACTTTGATTTATCCATCGAGGATGTCAGGTTTGGTTGGATCGCAACAGGTTTGATACGAAATTAGGCCTGCCATGATGAAGAATTTTGAAGCAATAGCACCTCGCTGTATAATAAAAGATTTGATTTTTCCTTCAAGGGTCACCAACGCTTTACACTGGTGTGGGAAATTTTGCGCAAACTTAACGATTAAAATTATCCGCCAGTTTGGTAAACATGGATCTATTTGAAAGGACCAGCTTATATGTGAATGTCAACAAAGTTGAAATTACATTCGAAGACTGCACTTAAAGATGCCAACGGGAGAGAAGGGATTATTATTCAAGTTAACGATTCGGGTTATGATAGCTTCCACTGAGCTAACATAGTGGGGATCTACAACCTGTTACCATTGCATGCAAAATATAGCTTCAGTTTCAAGTGTCAAAGCTTTTCTCCAAGGCTAATAACTTGCCAATATTTAGCAACCAGGGAGGGGTATACTCAACCACTAAGATATAAAGGGTGCGCTATATCACCCTTCTAAGCAATCATCCTTAACATTGAATCTGCCACCTTCTATGCTTGTTTTCGAGAACTTTGTTCCAAACATCAACCCTCTAATACAGTATTCTCCCCGTTCGAAAAAAAACCGTCAAGATTCCCATAGCTTAAATCCAAGGTACCCTTTGCCCGAATTCAAGAAATCGAGAGGCAGTATTTAAAACATTGAGAATTAGTCGCTTTTTCGACAGATCATTTTTAATGGCAGTTATCAGGCCATATAGTACCTTTATACCCCGAGTAACGCGCGTAACAGACATCACCCCTATAGTTTTACATCTTTAGTCACCCAGTCATATCGATTTTTACATTGACATTGCTTTGGCTATAACCAGTTACCAATGTTGTGGAGATATACAACGCTCCTGCCTTTAGTGTTTTGTAACATCATATTTATTTCGTAAACAAATTTATTTTGTTAGACAACACTCTAGTTGCTATCGAGCAGGACCTCCTCTCAAAAGGAACCGAGTAGTATCATAAAAAAATGGTTTTGTTGACTATTGCGATAGTTATTATGGTTAGAAGCGTCACAAGGAAGGGGAGAATTGGGGGTAAAAAACCCAGGGCCTGTAGCCTGAAGAGGCTCGTGGGAAATCCATTCCTATTTAGGAAAAACATCTCAAGTTTTACCCTCGGGACAGGGCTGGCTCTCGACAGCCCTATAATTTGTACCAACGACTTCGACGTTCCTTTTTGTATGTACTATGACAATAGACAATATTATCAAATAAGAGGTATTGTACAAAGAAACCCATGCCTGTAGCAAGAAATGGGTGTGGAAGATACCTTTTGGACAAGAACCCTTTTATTTCCGTTGATGTTTAATGGCAACTATACTGCCAGTGCTAATGAAGCTTAATAAGGTTCGTTTTAATTGAAGAGACAGCCCTTCCTAATGAAATCACGGACATGCACCTTGAAACTCCTGGATATTCTTGTGCAATAAACTGATAATAAACAAATAAACTATGCTTGTTGGCTGAAGCCTAAACTATAAAAAGATATGAAGGGGAGGTGGTGCATTAGACAACATTGTAGTCAAAACAATTATTCCAAGTAAAGGAAAATAGCAACTTTCCAAGTGAAGAATAATAAGAACAAGACATCAGCCTTCGCGACACTTTAAATGGAGATCAAAATTTCACAGAACGATGGAGAACTCGGCTTTCTGATTTGGCAATTAATTGAAATCGTATCAAAAGTGTATCAGATAAAAAGTTTCCCTCGGCCATGAAATTTCTATGATACAATTATTTATACTTTAGAATCTGCGGCACTAAATTCTGTGGAATTAACCTCCGTACTATAACAATGTTACATCGTACCTTAATTACAGGTTGCTGCAACAGCCAGACCTAAAATAGACGCTGTGCAAATGATTGCCCGTGAAAACAGCCAAATCAAAAGCCAACTAAAGGTGTTTACATTGTCTATTCTATCGTACATTTTTCAAGCATTTCGATCATGGACAGTACCAAGCACCACTTTATGTTCTATGCACACACTTGACTGTTATTGTAATCACGTACCTTATTGCTGTTGTATTTTTTCTCGATGTAAAGATTAGAACGAAATCCAACAAGAATCCTATATCACCCCTGAGCAAACATTTTTTATTAAAACCGAGCTTATACCGCCCAGCCCTGGTAAACTCCGGAATCTTCTTTTTGACACAGTTGAAACTCGCAAATCAAAAACTCATATTAAGTTAAATGAGATTGCAAATACTCAAGAATGGAAAGCAAACTGTTTTGTTCTTGTTTTTTAATGAATTAACTTGGCTATGTTTCGTACCCAAGGCAACGTGAAACTAGTTTCAAGAGTCAAGAAGGTGGAACGTCCCGATCGTCATAATTTGACATGACAAGGCCATTCCTCTCCATCCACGAACCAAATCCCTCAGTTTCTTCTTGTTGGTAAGTATTAACAGCTCAAAGGCTAGAGTGCTCTCCTTCTACATTATTATCCTTTTTGGTAAAAAGCTCAAAGTATGTTTGAAACAGACAAAACAGGATTGCAATTAAAAGATTGTCTCCCAGACATTAAGCTAGTTAATTCTTGTGGGAATCCAGAATATCTTAAAAATTAGACTGGAAAACATTTAGCTTTTCTGTTATAGAATTTGATAGCAAGAGTCTGCCCGGGGCATAAAAAGGAGAAATACTAATTTGTCAAAAAACTTTGGTCATATCTATCATTATCTGTCTTGCGATCCACCAGTTAAGGTTGTGACACTGGCAGATGACGATCTCAATGTCATCTTAACAGAGTTATCGTTAGAGTCAATTCTTGAATATCAGTGGAAAAAATTTTCTGTTCCATGTACTATTGCCAGTGTTACGGAATACCTTGATGGCATTTTTCTGCAGATGCTTTACTCTGCCTGAAATGCCAAAAAAATTGCTGGCGTGTTTTTTCTTGAGTAAAAAAATTTCTTCCTCGTAAAGGTTTTTGTCTTAGAGATCATGATTTCAGTAAAATGTTTAATTGCATTAAAAAAACACGAAACTATACCGATTAAAATATACCAATGCCAGAGTTCTGGATACAACCAAGGATTTTTTGCAGGCAAAAGTCTGCTAGATTTGCAATTTATAAGCAAAAGTCATGGCTTGCACGTAGAAGACGAAGTACAAAAAAAAGTAATTTTTAAAATTGGCGAACGAACATTACGTGATGTTCTATCATTCAAAAAGTCTAAAAACTTGCCACAGATAGAAGCAAAATGTCAGAAGAAAACTGTAAAGGGACCAAGTGGTGATATTACGAACGAAAAAAATAAGTTTCAGCATAGTCTTTGAAGAATTCAATAATGAAAATACAAATCATGCTACGCATAAAATCAGCGAGGATTTAGGGTCATATATAGCATTATGCAGTGGCAGCATTGTTGTTGAACTTATCGGTGAATTGATCAAGGTTTGAGTTATTAGCAGCTAAGTCGTTCTATCAAGAAGAATTACAGGGAAGAAAAATTATTGTTCGCGGCTATATAGATGAAATTCTTAATAACAGCGGTATCATTGCTGATTCAGATATGATATAATTGGTCTTTTCAATCAACAATAACGAATCCTTAAGATCGGTTTTTTCTAAGGTAGCCTTCTAACCAGAACCTACTCTAAAAGGGTATTCGTTCACAGGGTATGCCTTACAATTTCTTGTGACCTATCTTGTTTTCTAATGTATCATAATAGTTTCCAAAGACAATAAGAAACTTCAGACGAAAGCTCAGACTGTCTCCTGTAATCTCAAGACATATCTCATTTTGAGCTGTAAGGATTTTATGACGAGCGGGAAAAATAGGATTTCTGACTCAGTGAGCTAATTGACACGAGCAAAAGTGTCGGATAACCCACCATGTAATTCTGTCATGTCATAGCTTACTTTAAATAATGACAACCAATGCTAAACTAATTCGTAATGTATAGCATTTGGTAACCAAAGGCCTTGACTTACAGGAGAAAATGCCGCAATTTGTCTGAGTTGATCGGTGAATGAAAACCAAGGTAAATACGCACGGGTAAAGGAAGATCCAGAAGATTAATAGATCCTGTTAACTGTGTTTGGTAGGACATAAAATACTCTTGAAAATATTTCTTCCTATCAATGCTGGAGAGCAAGTTTTTCAAGGCTTTGGCAACGATAGCCCAAAACATACGTCTTTTTCCATCTGTATATCCTACTCATAATTAAACAATTATAAGGGTCCCACTACTAACTAACTGGGAACATCTTTAAAAACTCAACACAAGACAAAATACTCAAATAAATATCAAATGGTATGAAACTAAAAATCCTCTTATTTAACTTAAAGACATAACCTAAAGAAAATATTTTCGCTTTCTTCCTATGAAATCGGTTTTGAAAATATTCTTGAAGAATTACAAGCTACCAAGGAATGAAAATACTGTACTTACCACCAATACGAGAGAGTCTCTCCACAAAATATTGCCCCTAATAAAACCAAAATTGCGGCGTTTCTCATCTTTAAAAAGGCATTTGCTCTCTGCCGCAAAATTATCTGCCAACTTTGAACTTCCAAAAAGATTTTTACAAATATTTGTTGTCACGATCTTCCGTATTTGTGTAACTGTTTGGCTAATGTGCTGGAAAACAGCGTATAAGCGAATAATTGCCAGCGATATCAGAATACAAACATTCGCAGGTCAACCCACAAACAATTACTCATATCGTTTTAAGCCGATAGTTGTAGCCCGCTGCAATTTATTATCTGAGCCAAGCGCGTTCTTTGAAGACAAGCTAGCTCATTCTTATTACTTCCCAGTTCCCAAAGCCCGCGATACGGAAGCCCCGGACCATGGACACGGAAATGCGGAACGTAGACTGAATGCTGATAAAGACATTAGAATGCGTCTGACGGTCTACGGGTTAAGCAGGGCGGTAGGAAACAGTGATTTGTGGTGCTCTGCAGCCCCTCAATTTGAATGCTATCTTCGATTTTTTATAAGAGATAGCTGAATTGGAAGCAATTGAACGAGCAGCAGATTGATTGGCAGCTCCCCCAAGCCATAGAAACTTTTTTAGGAAAAAGTAATTTTGTTGAAAGTACTTAATTCATAAACCACGAGAAATAACGTGGGAAGGGGGGGGTGGTAGGTGGGGATACGGTAACGGGGGGGGGGGGTGGTAGGTGGGGATACGGTAACGTGTTGTTTAGATATGTATTTGTCGGTCGATTGATGAAAATTTGCAGATTCCATGACAATGCCAGTTTTTAGCAAACAGTTAACTGAGACCCGAGTATTCTAGTGAGAATCCGTCCCAAATAAACTCAAGATCAATTCACTTACGATTCGTTATTGCATATAAAATATACAGCGAATCAAACACTTTTATACTGAAAATATAGTACCAGGGAAACTATTATTGATTACTCCTGTTTAAACTCTTTTGGTATCTAGGAATCATTGCTGTATTTTTCAATTTGATACGTTTTTTACTTGTTAAACACCATACTATCTTGTGCTAGTCGGATTTGAAATTTTACCGGTCCGACTATTACCCTCTCCCTGCTTTCCCTTTTATGGCTTCCGCACTCCCTTCGGATTTACAGAGTGTCTAAATCACCCAGCATGCAGTTCGTGTCTAAGCCGGGTAAATTTCACGTGCGTCGGCCTAATTTGTGTATCCTAGGAGGCAATGCCGAAGTCAACTGGCGGGTGGTCTACCAGTTTTTTCACGCCCTCCCCAATGACGGTGTAATGAAGGAAGAAAACTGTGAACATTTGGAGTTCTCCAGACCTTTCAGTTGTGCTTGGTAACGAACATTTCTATATCACGCAATTATGATCCGCTATATATCATTCTTGATTGATCACGATCAAATCTGTTTCATGATAATTTGACAAGGATACAACATGGATATTTTCGCACTTGCATCGCATACCAAACTTGTTAATTCTCTCATTCAATTGACCTCATCTGAGTATGATGTTTTTTATGGTCGGGTCTAGGCGAAAAGACAATCCTCTTAAACTTTCCGAACCCCAAGAGGCCCCAAAGTCTTTTAACCAAAATTTGTCTTTAATAGGTATAGCGTTTTTAACTACTTTGAAACCTAAAGTGCACGAATTCTTTAAGCCTCTACTGAAGAATTGGAAATGCCACAAATCCAGGTGTCATTCTGAGAAAATCAGTGCCGTCGAAACGAAATTTATATTGGGGGGGGGAGGGGGGCATTGCTTCTTAACGTTCTATTGTAGATTCCTTGGACCCCAGTACCACGACTTAATAAAAATTATTTTCTAAGGCACTTTAGTTTGCTCCTATGAAAAATAGGGTCACTACTTTCAAAGAAAAGAAGATCATTGGGCCAGAGAACAAATTGCCCCCTATTATGATAAAAGACCATGACTTAATGGTTTTTATTCCTTTACTATACAATCCTATTTCTATATTTATTTCAAGCCTTCTGCTCGTTTACCGAAGTTATGTTTGCATGTAACGTTTTCAGGCACCTTTCTTATACAAATACAGTAGAACCTTAAGGTCGTTCAACATTCTCACTAGGTTTAAAATGTGCTTCTTTATGTGGAAGTTATTCCATGAATTCTGCCTAGAATTTGTCAATAAAGATGTAGTCAATTCAAACCGGATGAAAGTCCGTTTGTCGTTGATTTTTCCTAAGAATTGAAAGCGCAGTGCATACAAGGATAAGACGCTCCGCAAATACGTTTTTCAGCTTAGTCGAATCCGAGACAAATCCTTTGCCTGACTACATAATTGTTGGCCAACCTGATTTTGGCGCCTTCAGAGTGGCGGATAAAACTTCACGTGATTCCAGGCAGGGACCTGCACACGAACGGAAAGCGAAATTATTGAAGTTTCTTGAAGCTTTCAACGGCTGTGGCTTAACGGTACTCATTCAGATTTTCCCTGTTCAAAATAATCAACCATGCAAACCATGAAAATGTACTAAGATATTTACCGTTTTCGATTATAATGATAATGCCACGAGAAAGCTTCGCACATTGAATCAGGAAGCATGCCTCAGCCCGTCACCAGAAGGGGCCTTTGCTGCGGACGTACCCCTTAGGATTCAAATACCTATTTCCTTAAAATAGGAAAAGGCACGACATTGCATGCAGCAATTAATACTAACAAGTTCCCTTCTTCAAGGGAGACGGCCCTCTTTGGAAATCCTAGCTTCAGACAACCACTACATCTTCGTAATAGTCTATGGTAGATAGAATACTTGTATTTTGCATGTCAGGTTTTCCTTCATACAGCTTGTTTCTAAGACAATTCCAGTTTCTAAACATATGGTCTAACGCAACTCAAATTTTGACTACTTGAAAACATTCGCACCATTTCAGTACAGCCTAGAACAAATAATGACGCAACTGCAAAAAAAAGGTTTTGTTGTTATTAGACCTACACACATCACGGATGGACATAGGTACAATTTTATACGGTCAAAAAGAGTGGTTAGATGATCGATTGGTTAATAGCTCATAGCATTTTAACAATTAGCTGGTGACAACCAAGCAATCTCCAATGTATTAATGGAAATGTTGCAAACATGAATGGAAAAGCATTTATTACTTTTAATGATAGTACTTCCTTTTCATCCAGTGACATGTCTTTTAAAGTATTCACTCGTTGCAGTACACGAATCAGCCTATCAGCAAATTATAGGGACACATAGTTATTCTTTTTTTAATCGTTGATCGTCGAAACGTTCTCTGCATTACCTGTACAAAGGTCAAAGAGTCCCGTTTATACTCTGGTCTTTACTTTTAATTCTATTTTTACTCACTTCTGAGACCATACACTGGTATGTTTTTCGAGCACTGCATTTCCAAGCCCTGTATGTTTTGGCTGTCATATTTCTGTGAAATATTTCTCCTGTTATTTTACCTCCCCGATAAAAGGAGGCGGCAAGCAAAGAGAGTTGAGCTATATGTTATTAAGTTAATTGCGATAAATAACAGAACGAATCCACTTAATTTTGTTTACTTTTGCAAAATGCCAAAAACAATGCCTTAAGACAACAAGAATGATAAGTCAAAAGCAATTAATTAATAAGTTAATCAAGATATTAAAGAAGCAATCAACCTTAGGGACCAAATTGGATAGAAGGGCACGGATTCCGTAAGATCGAGGTCTAGTTAAAGGAACACACAAGAGGCTCGGAATATGGTTTTGGCAAAATATAATGGGTCGAAAAATGTGTCTTATTCCCATATTTTAAACAGTATTGTTTTAGGTTTACTTTTAAGTAAAATATTTTCAATTGTCTGCTCATTTATTGACGGCAAAAAATCTGCAAACAAATAAATGACAGCCGTTTTCCTTAGGAAAGGTTGGTTCGTTCACATCAACAACAGTTGCCCCCTTTCCTGTCAACGTTGTGTGTCTTATCTTTTCAATAAGGGGCTTTTAAGAATTCTTCAAAAATGAGATTTTTCGCGATAAAGTTGCTTTTATCAGCTATTGATTTTTATCATGTTTTCATCTTAACAACAAAAATCTGTTTTTAAATGTAACCAGGTTTAATAACAATTTTTAAAATTACCAGCTGTCTTTTTGGTTTAAGCACTCTTGATAGATCCATTTAATCTCAATTTCCTTTGGTAATACGTCTTATGCTTCAAAAAAGAGCGAAAACTAGCTCAATGATCAAAACATGAATCTTGCAAAATGCTGTCGATTCTTGTCTGGGTTTAAGGAAAAAAGAACACAAATTCTGAACACCAGAAAACAAGAAAGAAACTTTAATGTCTTTTAAGCTCTTTTTCTCGAATAAGAATAATCTTTTAGGAGAAACTGTTGGTCAAATAGTATTTGATAAAAATCTTCAACTTTTTAGTGTCATTTTTACAGAAAAATTTTTGAAGTTAAAAATTTCATTGGAATGATATATATTGTTTAGTTAACAATGTTTATGGTTTAGGGGTTCACGTGTATTTGGGATGGCCCAAGGAGGATTGGGAAAGTAAACAGTAAAAGTTATCAGGGATTTGAGCGATTGAGCGCTCGATTAATTGAGATTATATTGTATTTTCATAACGGATAATCACAAAAGAATATTCCAAAAGTTCAATCACAAAAATACTCATTCTACAAAAAAGGCATGATGCAGACTTTTTAATCGAACTATGTGACTCTATAAGCAGTGCTCAAATCCTACAGCACAGTTTATGTAGCAATGTTTCTTATAAAAAAAATAAGTGCATCTACTAAAGGCTTTGAATTTCTATGATTATGGTCAAGATGTAATATGGTCCTGAAGTGCTTAGCTGGATTAGTTGTTGTTTTTTGCAATTGATATGGAATAAAACCAAAAAATTATTATGTGAATGTCAGGCCAAAACAACACGTGGGAGTAGCTTATTTTGGGTGGTCCTATTTAAAGTGAAAATTATATATATTTGTTTGATATAAACAACTATGAACAGTTACTACTGACTTTGTTTAGGCAATTGATTCTATAGAATCTGCAACAATTACTTGACAATCACAACAGCATTCACCAGGGCCTAGAAAACATGAATGTCCGTGAGGATTGCCGTAAAAACTAAAGCGCCACAACCGAATCTTCATTGTTGTCCCGAGGAAGGTTTTACACACCTTTAGGGTATTGTCCAGGGGAAGGTAGTAGCCTTTCTTGACTCTGGCATTGACTAAAGCCCATAGAAGCATACGATTGAAGATGTGAATAAAATATATAAATAAGCCACTGACTAACGAACTAAATGTTTGTTGAATTTTAGAATTATGTATTATACTCACTAAGCTGCTTAAGAATTTTTGTCCTTTCTCAGTGAAATAAATTTGTTCCAATCCAAACTGAACATTTGAAAAGCTACAATACAGTTCAGAATAACAAGGAACCCTAAATTTAATGGGTATAATTGTGTAACACATTTCTCTTGAAGGCTTTCTCCTATAAATTGATAAGGCTTTCTCAGAAAAAATGTTTTTTAATACCAAAGGACATCTGCAAACACGTAAAAACAATCCCAATCTGGAAGAGACTTGTTGTTCACTTTGAAATGCCGGGTATTTCTCTTTGAATGCTCTGTTATTTCCTTTTAATCCTTGTTTCAAGATAAAAGCACTGCAGAGAAATTTTTCTAAAAGCTAAAGCCGCTCTGCTCTCCAACTTTCGAAAGCTATAACTGGAGAGCAAACTTCAAACACTTTATAAATCAACCACTACAAAAGTAGAAAAAGGGACATATGTCAAAAATTTGACTGCAAACGTTTATTTCAGGGAGGCCCCTTGGAGCACAAATATCTGTTTCACTTTGTATGTTCATCTAACAGATACTCCTTGGCATTACCAAGTCAACATTTTAACTGTTAGATTGACTTGTGATACAGATCATCATTATTTGGCTAAGACCTTTCATAACAGAAGATAGTCCTCTGCTTCTAAATGACAATTTATTGACCTGCAAAAGAACATCTCTTTGTTCCAAACGATGTATTTTAGTTAAAAGCAGTTAGCTTCTTTTCTAGTAACGAAAACATGTTTACTGCTGAATAAAACAGAAGATATTTTCAATTTTGACATAATAACAAGCATATGTATAGAAATCACGAGTGAAAATATTTTGAAAAAATTATGGCCCGTTCTCAAGAGTAAACAATTTAGAAATATATTGGTAAGACGTAAGGCATATTTTGCTAATGGTATGACGTAGATTTGGTTTCTTTTTCATGTGACAGTAACAGCTTTTAGGACCAACTCAGTGGATGAGAAATAAACATACCATAGAGTAAATAATTATGTAAGGTAACGTTATTAGAACTATATGTCTTAAAGCAAAACCTGGACAAGTAAGTTAGCAAAATAGCTTAGGAAATGCCAGTGGGCAAGTAGGACCTCACTTTTTTTTACTTTCAGTTAGCGTTTTTCTCTCAATTTTCTTTTACTTATGTTTTATTTCTGACTATAGCAGTAAGAAAAAAACGAATTGAACCTTTTGCAGATATCTCAGAAGTGGCTGCATCGATATAACGTCTAGTATTACACTTTAATGATAATAGGGCAATAAAATCATAATAGGTTAGCTTTGATTTCAGCCAAAGAACCAGGACCTTTAATTACATTTTTTGGTGCATGGATGAGGTTGCAGCAGCCCTCAGCCCCTCATATATTCACAGAGAACCGGGATCATGCCTTGAAACCTAAAGTAGGGGATCTAGAATAGAACTGGCTATCAACTATTCACTATTAACAAAACGACATACTGAAAAGTGTGGTAGACATAACCCTATTCCCCTTTAGCTTGGCCTCTGGAATAGCCCGTACCATCAAAGATCTTGGTCGTCCATTCAAACTAGTCTGTTGTGAAATGTCTTCACAAACTTACACAGGCGGAAGGTAAGCTTTATTTAAACACGTGCTTACGCTTTCCGTTATTTCTTAAAGTTCACAACCATGAAAAAGTTAACGCTTTGTTAAATTAGTGTGATAACGCCCAATATGAACACCATGGGTAGAACTTTCCGTTGCTTATTTGGGGTATTAAACATTGAGACAAAGAAAACCAACATTAATCAAGCGATTCTTTGTTGTTAAGGCCTATGATAATGCGCAGAGGAAGTAGGAATATTGAAAGGGAAGTTGCTGAAACATTTAACGGTTCTCGCAAAAATCAAGTCTTGAATGTGGTATGGTTGACAGGGAAATAGTGGCTGATTAGGTTTGTAGATGTTGAAAGATGAGAGGCAGAGAAAAATCTATAGAGCCTAATCTTTGTGAAGCCTAAGGTAAATGTGGACATGCCTTTGAATGAATGTATTCTACAAAACACAAAAAAATTATAAAAACTTGTTTTAAAAGAGTATATCATTGTTCCATAGGTAGTTTTTTCTAATATTTTCTGTATTTTGAGAATGTTAAATATCTGAGTGATTTCATTTTTTTAGTTATTTGTACGGTAGGTTTATGTAAGATTTTAGTATGTAGTAGTGGAATGTATGAGTAAGACAAGATTATAAATATGACGGGGCAGAAGAAAAGCAGCAACGAAGAATACCACTGGTTCTCGTTCTAGAATCGATGTTCACGATTTTCAACCAAAAGTTATGTCCAAGAGATTTATGCTGTTTTTCGACTTTCAAAACGAGACTGAGGATCTCGAGGTGAAGTTTTGGCGCCATAGAAATGCTGACGAAGACAAACTAAAGTATTTTGAATTTTTCAAGAATCAATGAATCTTTCAATCGAGCTTATTCAGGTAATGAAATTATTCAGGTAAAAACAACATTCTTTAATCGATAGTATGAATAAATTTCTAGCCTTATAGTTGCTTAGAAATTGTTGAAAGCACGGTCAATTTATAAAGCCCAGAAGGAAATTCGAAGACTGATTCTCGCACGTGTCCGGTAAAGAAACTTTCAGGCAAGCAAAGTTGGTTTTAAAGTTTGTTTCATAGATGCTTTTAGAAATATATGTGTTGCCTGATGATCTCATTAACCGTGAAACTCAGAGTAGCAACTTAGAACTGTTCTGCTCTATACGCCAAATAGCGTGTGCAACTCTGCCTACCCTATACCGTATTTGCATGTTGATAAATTCTTTTCTGTTCTTGAGCAAACTATGTGAATATAAAAATTTGGAAAAATAGAGTACGTTTAATATTATGCAAAGGCCATACTTATCATAAAAATGGACAGACACACAAATAGTCTGCAGGCAAGAAAAACTGCAATCACATTACAACACAAATGTTTGGCTGAATATGACAGCTTAATGAGTTTCTCAAACACTTGGTTCCATGTTTTGCCATTGTTGAATAAACTCAGCAAACAAAGTTGCAGCATTTGCTGTTATCTGAAGAAAGCACTCAAGAGAAAACAGTTTGGTGAAGAAAAATGGCTTATAAGAAGGGCTGGGTAAATATTGTAGAGAAATTACAATATAAATATATTTACATATTCAAAGTAGGGGATAATTTGAGATAAGAAAATAACTTGTAAAGACTTTCTCCAAACTTAAATGAAATTATAATTATTATCAAAACGAATTAGGTATTGTACAATAACAAGTATCAATTGTTTTTGCACCCTTATTCTCATCCTAATTACACTAGTTACTCTTTACCTCCTGTTAAATGTTGTTAAATGATAAAATCTTAACTTTTACCCCATCTTAAAGTTTTAAAGAAAATAATAAGTCATTATGACACTACAATCATTGAATTGAAATGATCATCAGCTGTAATTCCTTCTGATTTATGTTCAGTTATAGATGACAAATTGGTACTAGCATGGTTTCCATTCTGTTCAAAATTATTCTCAGTCACAGAGTTATTGGGTATTGGCCCTATCACATATCTATGACCTGTGTCCAAATCTTCCTGGAGTTGGACACCAACTAATTTTCCTTTTAGTAACTTGTCACTCAAGCATGGTGGTGGAGGTCTTCCATGGAAATCTGTCATATACATTGTTTTACCATTCATTGATTCATCAGTTTTGAAAACTGTTGCGACTGGTTTGAATATCCTAGCTGGGGCTGTGTTGAATCTTTTGAATGATTCATGGTGCTCTGAGTTTGCATCAAACCTGCCTTTTCTTGGGGACAATGACACCAGTTCATCTTGCATCTTTACAGGTAAAGCTGGAAGGGATCCCCATTGCTTGAAATCAGCTGCATAGTTGCTCATTCCTTCAAATAATCCATCCCTACCAGTTCTCAGTTTTGTCTTCGGCCTTGCACTTTTAGCTGGCTTTGCCTCATGCCCAAAATATTTGTAATCCATAGATGTTGATTTAAGATACATTTCACCAGTAGGTTGTTGAAATGCTTCTTTGGCCTTTGTTTTTAGAGGAGCAACTGGCCATGTTCGAAAGTCTTCCAAGTTGGTTGTTGTGCGCTCCATCTTCTCATTTGTTTTGAAAACAGTTGCCAAAGGTTTCATTATTTGTGCTTTTGAAGCATCATCATGCTTTTTGTAATCTGTATGCATCAAAGAATTTCCAGCAAAAGGGCCAGATGGTTGCTTATATTCATCACTTCGTCTCACAAGCTCATTTCTTTTGAGACTATGCTTCTTAAAATCTGTCTTATGTGATGTTTCAAATTCCATAGGAAGCTCTCTTGCATTTATTTTATCTGGCTGCCTTCCAGTTGACCTCTTTGGCTCATTAAACCTGATGAAATCTGACCTATGAACACTTGTGTGCATAAATGGACTATTTGGTGGAACATACTTATTTCCTCTGGATACTGGAAGGCATCTTGTTTGCTCAGTATGAAACCTAAAGTCATTCCTATTTGTTGTCTTGCTTTCAATTTTACCCGAAGGAAGTCTTTGTGTCACAGTCTTCAGGAATGCTGGCATTTTTGCAGGGGCTGCAATTTCCCCCAAGTAATTGGAATGATATTCTGAATCAAATTCAATTTTCCCACTGAGAGGTTTGTACCTTTCAGGCTCTTTAACAGCCCTTTCTGGCATTTCATGGGTAATAAAATCATCTTTGCTTACAGTATTGAATTCCAGTTCCCCCTGTGACTGCAAAAGATCTTTTGGTTTGTAAAATGGGCCTCGTTTTGTGCTGCCTCTTTTAAATGTGTCTCCATACTCTGTAACTTTGCAGTTTTCAGTTTTTGTCTTATTTATAACTCTTGACTGATCTGATGGCAGATGTGGACATCTATGCTTTCTGTTCAATAAGATACAATCAATTAACTGAGGAAAGTTTTAAAGTGAGAAAATTCAAATTTATGTTGTTATATTTTGATATCTTTATCACACATCAATAATTACATCTCACAGATATTCAAACACCCCACAAAAATTTTGCTATACCATAAATACATATATTGTGAAAAGCCTGTCACAAATTTGTAAGGTCCTTGGACTGGCCAAGATATCCCTCCTGACAGAATTCCTAGGCGAAAGCCATAAGATCAGACAGTGCTTAGCACCGCACAACAGTTTGTATCAACATTAATCAGTCCGCATGCATCAAAAGGCAATTTAATTTTATGAGAAGCGATACCACGGTAATTGATCTCGATGCACAGTTTGATCTTATGACTTGCAGTTTGATTGTTTTTGCTAGATTAGTTAAAATGTGAGTTTGGTCACAGCGAAAGACAGGTGGCCTACTCTGATTTCTAATGAACCAACGCGAAAATCAAAACCGCAAATTTATCGAATGATCCTTACCCACAGCTGCATATCTGACAAATACACTTCTTTCCCATGGCGCTTATAAGGATGACAAATTCATTACTCCAAATCTAAAGATGAAGTTCACTTCCCTTTCGAACCATGCTTGAACATGTAATGGCTTCTGTTCCGCTAGCAACATAGCAACACAGCGCTGCATAGCAACAGTGACCTTTGCAGTCAAGCAATGTGCGCTATTCAAGAAAGAGGCGGCGTTTTGTCTTCTGAAAACCCGAACAATGGGATTCCGTTAGTGGTAAATTACAGAACAGTCTGGCTTTTGGCTTCCAAGCTCTCACTCTGAAACCAAATCAAGGGCCTCATGTTACTTAAGCGACGACAAGTGAGGGGGCTCGGGGAGAGCTAAAGTTCTTCCTCATTATTTGCTGTCTTAATTCTGTTTAACAAGTAATTTTCAAATTTTGACGAGTTTTTGACCAATAATTATATATATCGATTATATGCCAATAATTATATGATATACATATATCGATTTTAAACTCTGAAGCATGTCAGACGAAAAGCTTTAGCTTACTCAAATGTTTAAATTTCTGTTCTTTATTACATTAGCAATTTTTTTGTAAATTATGTTGTTGAATGAAAATGAAAATGCAAATTTTTAGCTTGAACACACTCTTGCCCCGAGAACTTCCTTAAGGCTGAGACGACCACTGCATATCATGTCATGTTGTTGCATATCATACCAAGAAGAAATATTGTTGAATTTGTTCAAGTACCAAACAGGGACCGAAGAAGCGGAGGGGGGCTTTAGCAAAAATGAACTTAAAGCCATAAAAAATCGTCCTGCTCTTGGTTTTTAGCATGCTCAGCCCCCCAAAACGCTTTAGCCCCCTCCATCTGTAATATGATCCCCAGTCCTTGTTACCAAATAAAGACTAATTAAGAATTTTGCTTGAACATGTCGTCAAAACTAGCCAAATTTGATTGATTACTGACAGCTGAAGACAGGTTGCTTGAATGACTAAAAGTTGCTTTACTTTTGATTTTCTATGCGCCTGCCACAAGTGTTTCTTATGACTTATTATGGTCTCTGTCATTTGATTGAGATGGCGATTATCTCCTTTTGTTTTTTGTGTAGGAGAAAAAAAATTCAAACTGTACAAGTTAGAAGATGTTATCGTATCATCGACGTCATTCATCAACGCCAACACAACATATTTTCTATCATAATGCTTCAAATACGATTCTAGGAAATCATATTCAGTAAAGATCTCTAGTTAGATGATTTTGAAATGCCACAGGGAAAAAAATTTCGCAAGGAAGACGGAGTGGAAACTGGGCTGGTAGTTAAATAATGTTTCTATCGAAGTAAAAATCTTAAGAAATTTAGTTTTATCTTGATACTAGGTATTTCTTATTTAAGGATGCTGTTCTGCTTGCTACACTCTATTTTTATAAAAATAATTAAATAAGAACACTAGACTCAAATATGGTCAAAAGTTAAGAACAAAGCAGGTTAAAAAACTGAGGCTGAGCTACTGTGAAATGTTATTTTGAACAATGTTTTAACTCAGGAACGAGGAGCTTTTTCCATCTAGGGGTGCTTTTTGGTGAACTTTCAAACTTTTCAGCAAAGAAAAGATTTCTCACTTACTTTGCTGAAAAACAAGGCATAAACACCTCTCTAGAGCACACTATCTAGGAATTGCACTGCATACACCCTTATAATTAATTAAGATATTTAAATGCAAATTAAGAATAATCAAGCCTCAAATTTTCGAAAAAATTAAGAAGATCCAGCCTGAATTAAATTTTCTGGCTTTTTAAAAAATACCCAAGCTACCTTTCCCTCTCAACGCCCCTGCTCGGTAGAGAAAAGTTCTTCAGTATCCCGACCTGACTGTAGGCACCAGTTTTGTAAGAGAAAAGGACTAAACCAAAAGGTAAGTCATCATTTGACTAATATATATTTATCAATAGAACTGCTAAGGATTGTTAGCATTAATCTCAATTTATTTCACAGGAAAGGTGCAAATCAAACATATTTGAAGTTGTATGAATCCAACCTATTCCATGCTTTTGCTACGATCTGAAGTTATTTACCAGAGGCGTGTTGGATCAAGAATTAAGAGGTAATAATATATATTTGCAATATTAATTGAGATGTAGTATTGTCATGCTATTAAATAGCGCGATATGGCTCCAGAAAATGGCTCCTGGGCTATGCATGACGCCAGTAACCTCTTTGGGCATGCTTCTACCAAAATATTATAGACCTTTATATTTATAATTTGATATTTTTTTCGTCGGTTACAAACTTTGCTGTTTCAATCTTGTTCACCAGCAGAAAATTTCTTTTATGCAAAGTTGCATCTAAAACTTTATATTTTGATATGCCCGTGTATTTAAACGATTTCTTTCATAAAACCGCTTAGAGTGTCAACGAATCTGAACTGAACTTTTAAGAGCTAAAATAGCTGAAGGCGATTAAAATTGATAAATTTTGTCTTTTTATAATGTACCAATTTCTAGTAATTTTAAAAGTTTTGAGTCGTAGAAAATGGAAATGGTAGCTATGCAATCACTATTTTACTAGATTTGTTTCCTGTATCACCAACTAGCCAACTTTGGCTTTCCCTGTCGATGCCTTCTTCGGTTGCAAATAACTATCATTAGGGAGCTCTATAGGAAAGGACCTTTGGAATTTGTTGTATGCATGTAATTTTCAGTGTCAACTCATAAATGGCCAAGCATCATTTTGCTTCAGCCAGCAACAGCATTGATTATTCACAATCTCACCAGAAACTTGAAAAACCATGTACTTAAAGTGTACTTTTTGCATAGCTTTTGTAGACTATATTGCACAGGCGCAATTCATCAGTACATACTACAGATCCATTATCGTAGAAACCGAATCCAATTTATAGCCGTAAATGATTACTGAATAGATGGTAACTGAAAGGTGTTAGTGGAAAATGGTCCATACAGAGCCGGATACCTCAACTCTCCCAGCATTAGTACAGACCGTCTGTACTTAAACAAGTTTTATCAAATGGTATATGTGTTGCAAAATTTACTTTGCTTAAATAGCTTTGAAAGGGAGATTTATATTAGGTCACATGAACTATCATGCACAAAGGAAACTTTGTTATTAATCTTATTTTTTGAAACCTGCATATAGCCTATGGTTTATGCCTGAGATGAATTCCAACTAATATTAACAGAACTATTAACTATGCCGATCTAGAGGTGGTGAACACGATCCTATTGAGGGATACATTTCACACACCAAGTCATTTGGTTAGAGGATAAAACATAAATCCCATCTAATTTCCACGTGTCACGTGCTTCCGAACAATCTCCACTGTTGGGCTTGTAGGACGTACCGGATCTTACCAGTTTCCTGGTAAAAGCTTAATAATGGCGGAAAAGGCCTCTTTACTTTATAGCACTGTATGTCAAGTTTGCTAAACGCAAAATCTCTATACAAATTTACTCATCCCAGTTTGACCTTGTTTTAGTGGATGCAGGCTTAACCAATCAGTTTTTTAAATCCTAACGGGAAGGACAAGCTAATAGGTAACATATAGTACTTTGATTTGTTTGCCTTTGGCGCCAAATTGTAGCGTTTGATAGACAGGCTTTGCAGAATACAGTGTGTCATTGTGTTGTTGGAAATTAATGTTTGAAAAGCAGCATGGATGGCTTTTCTTTATATCTGTGTAAAAGATTGTATTACTCTTCCCCTGAACTCCTTCACCACAAAGACCAAGATCCCCACTTTGTTTGGGGGGCCAACCGTGATAAATAAGTGTAAAAACAGCAATGTTTTACAAAATATAAGTATTTTACTTATACCAGTTAAGCTTCTTGGGCGGCCAAGGCTCCCCCGGCCCCCCGGTATCTCGGTCCTTGCTTCACCATTTACAAATGTATCATGGACAATATGGATAGTTGGAAAAGCACGGACAGGAATAGGCGTTATGTTATAAGAAAGAAGCACTTTCCAATTAACCTACCCGATTCGTATCACTGGTATCTCCTGGTTCTTTTGTCTTTGTATGATTCAAAGGCGAGACAAGTGAGCTCATCGTTGCTAGTTGTAGGATTTATCAGATTTTTGTTCCACTTGAATACTTTTTGAAATATAATAGTTCGAGTTTGGACGTTGAGGACTTCTTTTTGAAATATAATGCTAAGCATCAATAGAAAATCATTCTATTCTGAAACGGTCATAAATTCTGGAACGGTCTCATTTGACATGTAGCCTTTGTATAAGAGTTTTTAAAAGAGGACCAGGGTTAGAGACAAACAAAGTCTCTAATGAAATCAGGTGCCTAAAAACTTTCATGCTCGACGACTGAGTTGACGGATAAAAGCTTCCGGGTAGTCATGCTCCTAAAATTTCTTGTTTTCAAAAGTGGATTGATTAAGAATTTTTGGGCCTTATTGATCGATTTGCCCCCCTCTCCTTTCCAAAAGTCACCCGTCTGTCTTGCATTGAAATAGATAAAGGAAGAGCCTTTTTCACGACTTGAATCGAGGTTTAACAATTTTGGCAAAGATTTATGGAGCACAGGATATACATTTTTGGCCTGAATTTCCGAAATATACATCTCCTCAAGAATTTCCTTTCCTTTTAGCGGGATACCACTCTTGTAGCAGGAACCTACAAGCCTCTAAATACATCCTTCACCATGTGCTTGGGCGTTTCAAGCAAAATGAAAAGATGATATCATTAATAACAGCTTGATATTAAAACGGTTAAGCAAGAGAATTTGGTGCTGTCTTTCAACATTTTGTTGTTGATAGAGGGGCGTATCATGAGCTCATTGCTTTATTTCTCTCTCTTTGGCTTTAGTATTAAGAACAAGAATGTGCTAAACACCATTAATAAATGTAGTTGAATTTGGTAGCAAATTCGATTTGTCAGCTCAGCTCTTCAACAGACGCCGAAATACGTCTTTAGAGAATTTTGGGAAAAGCAATTTCCATATTTACGTTTTACCTCAAAGCAGGATATCAGTTGGGGGAAATACGTAGAAGGAGCCATTGAATATGGTCTTTAGTTGACAATAGAAGTATTTGTAGCTAGGTGGGCTGGTTTCTTTAGTAATGCCCAGATTTATATGTTTTCAAACACCTTTAATATATATTGACGTAAACAGTGAATTAAGAATCAGTGTGTTATAGTTTTAGAGAAGGTATAATTAAAAAATGTAACTTTAAATCTATTGACAAATATTTCTGATGATGTTTTTCAAACAGCTTAATTGTTCATTTGACTGTGTGTGTGGGAACTGTTGCCCAAGAGAATTTGTAGGGTATGTGTTAAATCTGAAAATCCATTTCTGCTATCTTCATGGTATGATAATCTCATGTATGCTGCAAAATAAACTGTTTTTTGTTTTTATTTTGCTAGTTTAAACAGAATTAAACAACACAGAATTCAGAAACATTGACATATTCCATCTTCTCATTCTTACAAGCTATAAGGAGTCTTTTTCAGTACTCTCGACTTTTGGACAAACGTTTAAAGGCGATTTTTACAAACATCAAAAATATCTCCTAATTTTATGTTTACTTCAATGTATGACCATTATATATATTATGATGGGCTGTAGTTATTATAAGCTGAGGGTGGGGAGGTTTGCACCTATATTAGAGATTTCCTTACATAGAATTTCTTGATTTTCAAAGGCTGAACATACCTGGCGCATCACAGTGTTGTAAAGTAAGGTTTGCGCCATAATGATACTGTACAGCGGCGTGCGCTGCGAGTTAGAATTGTAACACGCGGTGATGGAAAAGGGTGATTTTTCATTGTGAAGAAAAATTAATGATTGTGTTGATGTAATATGGTGTTGTCTCTATCTGAAACCTGCATAGCCCGGTCCACGGAATAAAGTTTACAACACACAACATTTGTTTAATGAATCTTGCTATTCAAAGTGCCTTTCAACAGTCAAATTGCCTTTCTTGGTAAATTATTCATTATAAATTGCAGCCTTGAACCTTTTCTTACCACTAAAACTATAATCGAGATGAAATAATTTGATAGATGTCTATTTAGAATATCTAATACCAAATTTTTCTACATCAAGATGACCTAAACCCCCTTATAGAAGTTTACTTCTGTAATGAACTACGATGTCTGTTACTTAGCTGGCTAATTCACTTGTACAATGATTACAGTTTTCAGAGAATCAACATTTCTATCCTTGGCCTATACCCTAGATAAATTCTAACCTAGACTAGCCGAGTTTACGCTAGTAGCAGTATACTCTGGACAGCAGAAAGGTGACTGTGAGTAGCAAATCTGTAATCTGAGAGGGCTATGAGCGTTTTGAATCCGACAGTGTGTTGTTTAGTAAGATTTTTTTTCATTTTTCTTTGAAGAAAATTCTTTCCTTAAATGCTTTTTAAATTTACTGCCTAAGGCATCATATAGAAAAGCTGCTCAGATTGCCAGCCTTTAGGCGTCTTGCTTCTTGCCTTTTTAACCAATCTCATCATTCTCACCGTAGCAAGCTCTGTATT
This sequence comes from Rhopilema esculentum, assembly GCF_013076305.1. The sequence continues at coordinate 9,524,243 of NW_027019384.1, forward strand.
TTGATTCTGTATCACGTTAAGACTGAAGGTGGCACCATTACTCCCTCTGCTTAAAACATTGTCAGTTCTATCGAAAAATACGGGTTATACGTTTCTAAAGGAACTGGGTTTCAGTGACGTATTTCTTATTCCAAATCTATTATGCGAAATTTTTCAGAAAATTGGTTTGCCACCTCTTGAATTTGATTAACATAATGATAATTTTGATTTAAAAAAGGTGTCGGAAAACGAAAAAGTGTTTACCGTGCGACGAGACGTGCGAATGAACCAGATATATGAAACTTATTAGAAAAGCATACAAGCGGTATATGGGCGAATCATGCAGTTAAACAGGCTTTTTGAATACAATGTTTTTTGAACGAATCTTTGATTTTCATTTCCGCGTGTTGCTATCAAAGGATAACTCGTTTATGACCGGAGATTCAGTAAGCTTAAAAGCCTTGGCTCTGGTCCACTAAAGTACCAATTACGGAACTTAAATGATACTTCAATAATATTACTATAGTTATATTCCCTTGAATAGCTGAGTGGACTTTGCCCACAATCATGTGCTACCTTTACTTAAGTCCAATAAAACTTTATCCAAAGTCTCTTATTTGAAGCAAAATGGAACTTTATTTTTATTTTATAGCAAAACTTTTAATTTGTGATTTTTTCTAATCAAGTAAAGATTCGCTATGTGTGAATAAAGGAAAGGTTACAATGGCAGTCTGCTCGATGGACTCCAAGGAGTTCTTGCGGCGAGAAAACGATGAAAATGTAGCAAATAAGAAACACTGCTATGCGACGAGAATGAACAATAATAAATACACGAAAATTAGTGAAGGCTAACACATATATTCACGTGTATTTATTGTTGTTCACTCTCGTTGTATTGCGGTGTTTCTTATTTGCTAAAGATTCGTTACCCTAAGAAATTTTTAAAACATTCATTTAAAACATGTTTTCCAATCGAGCCCTTCAACGTTTAAATCCCGATGTTACCTGAAGCTCTGCATAAAATCAACTTATCTTTAGTATCCTGTAAACGTTTTAGCACCTGAACCAGCCCCTGCCCCAATATACTCCATAAAACTGCCTGGATGCAGAGAAGTCACACTGTTACGTATTCTGTAAAGACAAAGAAAAGTTCCATAATGGCGATAACTCTTTATACCGAGGGTTTGCTACAATGGTAGATAGTATTCCATGGGACCAAAATTATGGTACGTAAAAGTGTGAAGTCGTTGCATATCATCATAGCTGCTGTTCTGTTAAGAAATCTTACACAGGGACTTCTGAAGCGTTTAAAAGTTGGAGGAGCATTAGTAGAAAGGGGCAATATTTTTCAGAAAAGGAGGATCTGGGGGAGCAAGTGTTTTTGGTGCCTCCTCTGTTCCAATGCCTCTGTTCTTACATACAAAAACTAGCAGACCAGTAAAGATTCTGGAGACACTAAGCAATTTCTTTGGTCAATCAATTTTTGAAGCATTTTTCATCTTTTCCAGTCATAATCTATTTATCCGTTGGCCAAATGAACTGGTATCACTATTACGTACAATGCTAGTCATATCCAGTATTTAATGAAAATGCACCAGTTCTTTGAAATAGAAAAATGTCTCTATTTCTGCTCATTCGATTTTGTCAAAAAAGTTTTGAAATTTTGTTGTACGAATTATAAAATTGATTAACATCTGTGGGAAAAATTGATTTAAATAAAAGCTTGAAACGTCATAAGAAGGGTTAATTGAATTAATTATCATGAAATTACACAATATTTTTCATCAATATGATGACTTTATAATTGTAGCTTTAAATTTCAAATAAGAATTTTATTTTCTTATTCATCGTAAATTAGGTATTAATCCGCGTACTCTCTGAGATCTTTTGTTTTTAGAATAGCTTATTTAGTAATTAGAAAACTTGAACTTGTGAAATGGCAAAGAATACCAAAGCGCTAATTTCTAGCTAGCCCTAATATGGTTTTATTTTTAGCTAATGGAACGGAGCCTTCTATTCATGGTCCATTCCCAAAGGCCCCACAATGTGGCACATTGTATAGACACTGTATTCAGAGTTATTAGGCAGTCGTCTGCCTTTATTTCAACCAAGACTCAACTTAATCTTCCAAATGCTACTCTAAGATTTATTAAATATTTTAATTAAAACAGGTCTTAAGAAGTGCCCTAAGGATAACGAAGGAGTTAAGATGATATCATGATATATTGCAAACGGGATAACGGTTCGTTTTAAGTCACTTCGATGCGTGGGTGTACTCTCCATGCTTAATGGGTGCATACAACCAATTCATCAAACGATACCTTACCAATAAGCTTTATTAAATCTGGTGTAAAAGGATATTTGTTTTAGAGTTTATCGTGTTTCCTACCCGATGAAATATCGTCTCCAGCTCTAGTGTTCAGCTCTTTTTACTGATTAGTGATTTCTTTTATATATGCAAGAATAGATCAGTTTTAACAAAAATTGAGTTTCAGTTCAGTTCAGTTAGTTCATTTCATTTTAAATTCACCTACATACAAAGACTCTAAAATTAAACATACTTTACTACAATTTGATTAACTACACAAGACAATACACACAAAATTAAAGAAAAATACACGACACTAGAGGATTTGTATGAAGGGGAATTCTTAAGGAAGAACTCTCTTAATAGCAAAGCTAATCGAGGAGAGAGCACCCCCTTTTTTAGATAATATTTTTAGAAACTATGGGTAAATTGCTTTTTATCAAGGAAACCATAGTTTTTTCAATGCCAAAGTCCTACTGTAAATATTTTGCTGGTTTCACATTTCACAATATATATTCTTTTATCAGAGGACAATTTTTAGTTGGTTATTCAATTTTAACAAGAAAACCATCCATTTGCAGGCAAAAAATTAGAGCACACAACAGTAACTCAATATTCATTTGAAGAAAAATATTGAGAATAAACATGGCTTTGATTACGTTCAAACATTAATATTAATGTCACATTTCAACTATGACACCATTTCGGTTGGCTTTTAGAGATTTGCAGCTGGCAAAGAAATCCAAAAGCCAAGCCTTTAAGTTTTGCATTATACCAGTAAAGCAACACACCTAAGTTCCAAAGGCCTTATAACGAGGCCTCGCAAGCTAATCAAAGATAAAGGGCTTTCTGAAACACTTAAATGGCATCAAACGCAGAACTTCTTTATGTTTTCAAACGTTGAAATACTTTATGGCGTCAAACACTAAAATGCTTTGTGTTCCCAAAAGTTGATATGTTTTAGCAACGAACTTTAAACACTGAAGCATTTTATGGCATTGAGCAATGAAATGTTTTATGGCACCCAATATTGTGATGTTTTATGCCATCATCCAGTAGAAAGCCTGATGGCGTCAAACACTGAAATGCTTTGTGTTTCCAAACGTTGAATTGTTTTAGCAACGAACTTTAAACACTGAAGCATTTTATGGCATTGAGCAATGGAACGTTTAATGGCATCCAATATTGTAATGTTTTATGTCATCATACAGTAGAAAGCTTAATGGCAGAAAACACTGAAATATTTTACGGCATAAAACATTGAAACGTTTGCTCGCATCAAACACTGACGCACTTCTTATATTTAATACTACACATCATCAATAAAGTAAAATTGATCGATAAACGTTATTTTTAGCTTTAAAATAGCTCTTTAGCAGCAGAAAGAAGAAACATTCAAAATAACTAGAAAACAAGCTGCCTCCACTTTCATCAAGTCGTCATTTAATATGGTTTTAAGTTCGTGCTAATACACCAACATACAGCTTATTCTAGCTCTGTAGTTGACAGTTAACGGTAAGCTTGTATATTAGGAAGTAAATTTATTCAAGGGGTGTCAAAAAACCTTCAACGCCTAATGTTATTTTTCAGACCTTGCAGAAAACCCAACTTTATATTATCCTGAAAATAGATAATTGAGAAATAACTTACAGTTTAAAGTGCATGTCGCTTTGAATAGTGCTAAGCTTCATTACGTATGGCTTTTTTAGAAAACCTGTTTCGTCAGTTTTTATCAGACATTGCCTTTCCTGTAACATTTTGATCATCAACATAGTAGGAAACTTGTTATTTATATATCCGTAAAGTAGGAAACTTTCTATTTATGCTTGTGACCAGGGGCGCAGTGGGAGTTAACTTTTTGGGGGGGCAAAGCTGAAAATTTTCCGATAAAACTATGATTTTTCCGACAAATTTTTCTCAATACATTCCTTAAAGATTACCCTTGCTGCATATACTGCAACACTTGATACTACAATATCACGAATGGATCTGGAAATCGTTAACGAATGGATCGTTCGTTATACACCTTCAAGTTCAACAATAGCCTTTATTCTAACAAAACTTACCAAATATAAATCGCTATAAACAAAACTGCAACTAGTTATAAATTCACACCCTACAAGTCTTCTCTCTATACTAGACAATAAACTGTCAAGTTAGTGTTTATAGCTGTTTATAGCAAAAAGTTTTTTGGCAAATTTTAAATCGCATCATAATTACTTTGCATTTATTTATGCTAAACCTTAAATAGATATAACGCGTCCAAAAGAATAGTTTTCTTTTAACTGAAATTTATATAAACTGTTCCTCAAGCAGCATCTTTCTCAAAAGAGGTGTGGCAGCATACAAATCGATGATGTCACCATAGTCTATCGACTGTAAAATATCACTTTCGACGTTGATTGTTATCAGAGAGGAAAGGCGGTCTTGTCCCATCGTTGACCGTAGCCGATTTTTTTACAATCCTCAGCTTTGAAAAAGCTCTTTCATACTTTGTTGAACCTATTGGCAAAATGACGAGAACTTTGTAAAGAAGGACCAGCTGTGGAAAGGCACTTTGCAGGTTATACTTATCATCAACTTAAGAACTGAATGGAACTGAAAAGTTTTCTCTTTCTCCTGCAGCCAGGAGAGAGTTGCTCTTTTCTCTAACTTTCCAAAATTTACGGTAATTATTGACGAAAGAGCTGTACTCATCTCTTAATTTTTTGTCATCCAGGCCGTAATTCTTCGCAACCTTTTTGAATTACACTGCACACAACTGTCTTTCAATTGTTTTTTGAAAACATTCAGGGTTGAGCAAGGCAAAATCTGTCAAAATTGCCTTATGAGACGTGAATATTTTATTCATTGAGCTGATAGCTGTATCTACTATCACGATGATATACGGATTCCCTATTTCCCTCTAATTCATCTATGCAATTTTTCCCTGGCATCTTTTTCTTTCTGTGTATTCGTCGCTCGACAAAATTTTTCTCTTTTAAGTCATGGCGAAAATATTAACTTTTTGCGTCTTCTACAACACCAGCGAATTCATTTCGAAATGAAATGAGTTGAATTTCAACTGTCGGAAATGGGAGTTTATAAAATAACTGAGACCAGAGCGTTAATTTCCTTTACAAATTTCAGCAATGCGATGATTCCGATAAATACTATAATAAAATAAGTAAGAAGGGTTGAGCATGCCCTATTTTACGACAGGTTTAAAAAAATATGCGACCTTCTGGACAGGATCGATGAAAACCTTACATTTTGTCTAATATTTCAAATTTTCCAAAAAATGTTGGATTTTCCGACAATCCGACAAAAATTTTGCCAGGGGGGGCGGCTGCCCCCCCTGCCCCCCCTGCCCCCCCAGCCACTGCGCCCCTGCTTGTGACATTCTTGCAATCAAATGTACCTATGCGATTAATCCTTGGTAACTACGATTTTCATGTTTTAAGTTACTATCTATGCCAGAGCTTTGGCTGTTACGATCTACCAAGTACATTTATCAAAAAGGATATGCTTAATCACTGATGGGATATTTTAGGTGTACAGGTGTAACTGTGATTTTAAGAAAAACATCACCCTGGGAATGGGATATTATGGGATTTCATCACCAGTCGGAGTGCGTAGATGCCAGAGATAGGTGGCGAGGAAGGTACTACCTTGATTATAAGCTAATTGGCATCAATAGTGGGAATGATTTTCTCATATCGAAAAGCATTGCAACCCGCATTTGATACATGCTTTTCTTCAATTTCACAACTTTGAAATTATCTTGGTCGAGGGGCAAATCACTCCAAGAAAATTTCGTACACTTTTTGGTAAATTCCTATTTTTTTTATCTGAAAATCCCTGGAAATCCTTTTGTTTTAGGGAAAATCTCGTACGCTATTTGCAGGAGTGAATTACCCCTCGATCTTGGTCACTAACTGACCTGGTTTGTTGGAATGGCACCGAAAAATGCCCAAGGAGTTTCTTTGATTTGAAATGTATCTTCGAAAGTATGACGGGTTAAAACATTTTTTTGTTCCCTCTTCAGGAATCATCATTGTTAATTACTAAGGCTAGAGTTACACTATACCGGATTGCTTTCGGAGCAGAGCGGAGTAACTTTTACTACTGAGTGATAATTGGGGTAGCAGTTCCCAATCAGCAAATCGAACAGAGCAAAAAATCTTATTTGGTCAAAATTTTACAATTTTGGGCCTTTAGTGGTAAAAGTTATACATTTTGACTAAACATTTAATAGAAAGGAATGAATTTTAGAATTATAGGAGCTCATCAGGAATAAATACTCCAAATTTGTTGATTTTTGATCTTGTTTATATCTGGACCCCATACATGAATAACTTCACTTTTTTATTGTTGTAATTAGTTAATAGTAACTAGTTTCCATAAATCTTGACTCAGGAGCTCTGCAGGATGCAACTAATCCTGAAGAAGTCTAGCCAAAGAACATATGAAAGTCTTTCCTTAAGTCAGGACTAAAACTTGAAATCAAGTGGGATTTAAGGCACCTTTTAAGTATGAAATAGATGTTAGAGCTCGCTTAAAGTCTTGATGAATGTTTTTGAGTAAGATTGGAATAATTATTTCGAAAAAATTAAATAAATTTGTTTAAATGAAAAGCAATGCATTTTCTATTTGGATAATATATACTTTAGAATTAACAGAAAAAAGATTAAAAGTTTAAAGTAAGATAGAAATAATGAAGGTTCCTATAAATTAAAGAACTTGACCTTGGAGTTCGCGAAGAGTTTGAAGTCGGAATAAGTCTTCGAAAGGTGCTCTTAGTGACATTTTCTAAATTTTTAATTAAAAAACCGGGAAGATATATCAATTCACGTCTATTTAGGAGTGAGTGCTGTTGGAAGAACTTAATACACGAAAGAATTCGCTTTTCAAATGGAATAATTCTTTCCGAAGTGCTTTTAATGCCCTTTTTACACCTTTTATTAAAAAGGGCACAAGTGAATCATACATATCAAGTTCCAGGTAAAACGTTTTCCTAGGCATCTTTTTATGGGGCAAAATTGATTTAAAACGAGATTAAACAGGTTTAAATTCTATCAAATATCGGCAGGATTCTTTCATCCTGGCGCGCTCTATTTTAGAAACTTTAGGCAAATTATAAGTACTTTGGTAAATTGGCAGCAAAATCCATACTCTAACAATGAAAAAATTGCTCTCTTGGAAGTATTATTTCACTGAACAAATGAAAGATTTTCTGTTTGAAATGGAATATTTCTTCCGCAATTGCTCGTAATCGAATGGTTTTCTATTTAAACAATAAAATGGAGATTATTTTGCCAGTCTGTAAATTATAAGGAAGATTTGCTTGCTAAAAAGCTCATCATAAGTCATGGAATATTTCTTCTCATTGGTTGTTGGAATATTTTCATCCTTAAAAACTCCCAACTTTAAAGGCTTTTTACGAGTTAACCGAATATCGATTTAGCAGGGGACCAAAACACATGGATTATTTAATCGTTAGCCTGTATATTAAATTTATTGGATCCATGTAAAATAATTTCTAAATTTATGACAGCCAATTAAAAGCTGATTGCGTCAAAATAGCAACTTGCGTACCAGTTACACTATACCGGATTGCTATCGGAGCGGAGTAACTTTCTTATCGAAAAGCACTCCGGAGTCACTCCGTAGCGGAGCGTTGAAGTGTAATCGCACGAATCCGAGATGCTCCACTTCGAAACAAAGAGTTTTCTTATTGTTTTCTGATTGAAGCAATTCGATCTTTAATGAACAATGGCAATTTCTGAGATTCTAACTTTATTGAAAAAAAAACTTTATTGAAGTGGCCCTTGGACGCAAATCATACTTTAACACATCAGATAGGAACACAATCTCGCTATCAGTCCTACGAGCCCCATCATTTATCTCTCAGTTTGATGGTTGTTTTCATCATTTTTTGCATAGCTATTGAAAACGAATTCGCAACAGCACATAGATTCAAAAATATCATCAAAAGATTTAATCTGGTGTGCAAAGGAATGCAGGCTTATGAGCGAGCGGATCGTCGTAGTGTAACTGCTACCCTAAATATCACTTCGGAGAAAAAGTTACTCCGCTCTAATCCAGTGGCGGATTTAGACCGGAGCAAACGGAGCAGCTGCTCCAGTCAGAATTTTCTAAATTTATTATAGTGCCTGTTTGATATTAACTTAGCTCTGTTACTTCATAAATCATCAATTAATACTTCCTGATGCCCCCCAAACAACCCCTGTGGACTAGATAGGTGCCTTAGAGAACTGGTTTACATTTTGTCGTCTGAGTTGCTTATGTGTTGACTGTGGAGGAGATGTTCACAATTTTGCTCCACATGAAATACGTCATGGTCAAATAAACCAATCAGACCACTGGATTTTGCTCCAGTTGATGAAAATTTGCTCCAGGAAGTGCTGGTTAGCCAATCAAACTACTGAGCAACTGGAGCAAAATCCAGCTCTGCGATTGGTTTGAATCCGTTATCGGGAGCAAGTTGGAGCGCACTCTTTCGAATTTGAGCTTTCGTAACGTTCTGTGTGTAACGGGGCTTCGAAAAAAAACTGACGAAAGGATTTGAGTTTTTTGAAAGAGAGACAGCAAAACAGGTATGTTTACTAATGTTAATTATGTATGTCGTTTAAGGGAGCCCTCTTTTTGATGCTGTCGTTGTGGACGTTTATAAACCCAATGAGATAGGGGTTCATTTAGGCCTATAAGCAAGTCATGTTATTTAACAGATTACTTTCTTATCACAAAGTTATTTGGAAGTAATAATGGTACAGATCGTTTTGTCTAATCTAAAAGCGCAAAAGGTCCTTATGCCTTGGCCGCTGGGAATACTTGTGGGAATGTAGCTAGCTGTAATAAATAGAATCAAAGCTCTTGTCAGAGGCGAGGGGCAATTCACTCTTTCAGCTGCCAGTTTCCCTCCAAACAAACAGATTTCTAGGGATTTTTAAAAAGAGCTATAGGGTTTCAATTGTTGATTTGCCCCTCGATCAAGAGTGTTTGTCTCAAGCACGGAGCTCTGCTCTGAATTCAGGAGTTTTATGTAATTTTAATATTATGATTTTCTTTGAATATACGAAGAGAAAGGAATTGGTATCAAACGTTGCTAATCTGGGTGGGTCGCTAATGACTGATATGATATAATCGATTTCAATACTCTATAAATTGTCTTTCAAACTGATGTTTGTCTTCCTTCATCTAAGAGATAATAAAAGCTATTCACAAATGCAGCTTGTGTTGATTGAATTCAGACCATTAGCATTTTTTAGTATTACGATCACATAGGCGAGTTTTTGAAACTGATAAGAATGACACTTCTACCGATGAACAAACTGCTATTTCCGCGAAAAACCACCGCAAAGGAAACTTTCAAAGGCATCAATTTGATTAAAGGGCACATGTCGCTTTAGTAATCGGCTAATACAACAAAAACGTTTGGTGTGAAATTCCATTCTTTCGTGACTTGTCATTTATACGTCATGAAATTTTACTGCCGTGAAAAGATAAAAGATTCAGATTGGTTTATTATTTTAAAATTCCGAGTTAGTTGCGTGTTTCTGTTGAGAAAGAATTCCGTCAACTAAAGTACAGTTTCAAGCAGTTTTTTAACAAAATTTTTATAACCTCTAAATTGCTACTAGCTTTATTTAAAAGTTTGTGCTAGTTAGAAATTTTATCTGAGATTCGCATGAAATTAAAGTCGTTTTCAGAGAATCTAAAGGGCGTGGTCATAAAAATTTTTTCGGGGGCTCCGCCCCCCAACCCCCTCAGGTTCTGCTCCACTCAGAATTTTCGCTAGATCCGCCCCTGTAATCCGCTCCGATAGCAATCCGGTATAGTGTAACTCTAGCCTTGGTACATTCTAAAAAAATCACTCAAAAACATTTGGTACAGTATAAATACGCCTGCATTCCTCTGCATTTCTGGTAAACAATGCAGCGTGACGTGCTTTTGTGAACCCCTGCCTAAAATGCACCAGATTAAATTATTTGATGATCTTTTCGAAGCTGTCTGCTGTTGTAAATTCGTTTTTCAATAACTACTGCATAAAACAACGAGAAAAACCCTGAAAATTGAGAGATATATGATGGGGTTCGTAGAACGGACAGCGAGATTGCGTTGCTTTCTGGTGTGTTAAAGAATGATTTTCGTCCAAGGGCCACTTCAATAAAATTTGGGAAGAGATGAATCCAAATACGAAAATGTTGGGACAATTTTCGTTGGGCATCATCCAACAGCAACAAAATCTCAGAAATCGCCATTGTTCACTAACGATCGAATTGCTTCAAGCAGAAAACAATGAGAAAATCCTTTAGCTCGAAGTGGAGCATATCGGATTCGCGCGATTACACTACAACGCTCCGCTACGGAGTGACTCCGGAGTGATTTTCGTATCACCTCCAGGGCGGACTGATTTTCACTACGCTAATCAGAGCGTTGTGTTCTGGATTGGTGTGGCATAGTGTAACTCAAACCTCTATCCGGTATAAAAGTTACTCCGCTCCGATAGCAATCCGGTATAGTGTACCTGGCACTTAAGAGCATTTATAGCTATCATTTCCATTTATTCCCATGGTTACATTTTAGCTCTTCGCTCCCAGGCAGTTCAGGTCATAGATGCATTATTTACCTGCATCGTTTTGTTGCCAACAATCATCCTAATCTCTTGAATGCAGTAATTATTTCAGAGGTAGCATATTATGAAAAATAGAATATTTTACTCACATGTCGAGTTTTGTTTATCAATTGCATGCATAAAGTTATCATAAAGAATCAACTGTCTAATGAGAGTTTACATAATCACAATTCAAAAAAAGATTCTATATTAATTCTGCATATAAACCTTCAATTGGATTAAGACTGTTAAACCTTCAATGCCTCTGTGTTTCTGATGCATAACATCCGACCGAATGTTTTAAAACATTTGTAATCCTAAAATGTGACTTATTAGTTATTTCCTATTAGTTTTATAACATCTCCGTTTTGGGACCAGACACCAAAATATCAAATAAAGAATAATTGTGTTACGGAAATAGGGATCTTGGCCGCTGGTTATAAATGACTTTGGAAGCAGGTGATGTGATTAAAATATGCACAGGGCAAGACTCTATTTCTGTCAGGTCAAATCTTTGATTTTTTTTGAAACAGCTGAGGCAAGAACTGTCCAAATTAGCTCTTCGTTAAGTTTTGGCATAAAGTTTTAGTATTTTCTAGTATAAAATCAATTCATTGTTTGCTTTCATATTTCAAGTCATCAACATACAGTAAGCTGAATGCATTCATGCTGCAGAACATACGGCCCCCTTCGAGCGAAGCGAGCAGAAAATTTATGCAACCTTTAATGTTCTTGCGATCCTTAGAAACTCTTTACCATTATTAGACAAAATTTCTGTTACTTTTAGTTGATTCCATTCTAAATCTGGTTACTTTTTGCTCCCTTTGCCCTCTCTGGATGGCTCTGGAGACAGTACCCCTCATTAAATGGAATATTTTGTTATTGAGTTTCTCGAGTTATGAATAGAACAAGTGATGGACAAACTTAATTTCGATTCAAAGAGCAGCGGAGACCATGTTTACTTTGAATGCATGCCTTCGATGCTTAGAGAAGTAAAGGATTTGGTTTTGAAAAGATAGCCCCAGATAAGGCGATGTTCCATACTTTTGCAACACAATAAACGCATAGATCGAAGACCATTCTGTAAAGTATTTTACCAACTAAAAAATTCTTTTCTTTTCGAAAACCATCATGATGAACTGATGCCACAGATTCAAGTAAATTTTGAAAGTAATGAAGAACAGTTTATTGCCAGAGTTTTTTTTAACGTGCAGTTCTACACAAAATGTGCAGTTCTAATAGTTTTTTGTGCAGTTCTAAATCAAAATCTGTGCAGTTCTAAAATTTTGCGTTAATGAACAAAAAATTCAGGAAAACTTTTGCAGAAAAAAATAAAAGTTTGAATGATGAAACACAAAAAAGATATTAAAGATGATGCTCAGATGAAACAAAGACTTATTGGGATATAGAAATTACAGATGAAATAAATTCGATGTAGAGGAAATTTGATAGTTGCTATATCGTTGCTATAGTCATAGCTGCTATGATTTTTACAAAACTTCGTAGTTGCTATATCGTTCTTGAGTCACACACAAACGAAGCACGAAATTGATAGTGTCAAAGCAGGAGCCTGTTTAAACTCTTAAATCAGATGACAGTAAAAATTCAGAGCGAAAAATAAATCATTTCACCAGTTTCGAATTAAAATTTTACAGTTGTATGCTCAAACCAAACAGACTGACAACTAAATTAGTGACAATTTAACATTTACTTCTCAAGCTGATGTGCAATTGCTATTTATACCTTGCTTTATCGTCATCAGTTTCGTCCGCCTAATTGGCATAGCTCAAAAAATACGATATTAAAGTTTTTAAAAAATTAAACATTACATCGCTATTAAATGTCGCTCCACAAAAACAATTTTGTCTTTCAAGAATCTTTGTAGTTGGCTTTGGTTTCTTGTGATTTCTGATAGAATAATTGGTTTTCTATCATAATATACTTTATAATTTTGCTTCCAACTTGAGTTAGAATCTACTTGCTTTTCTGCAAATTGATATTACAATATAAATCTATTTCGAAAAATAAAATTGAGCGTTTTATATAGGCCTAAATTATTTTACTGATGAGCATGGCAATTGAACATGAATATTAACAATGTCCAAAACTCTACTTTGAAGTTAGGGGTCTGGAGCAGTAGCGTAGAGAGGGGGCAAAGGGGGCGGCCGCCCCGCCCCCCCCAAAATTTGCATCTCAGGGAGGGGGAGGGGACTGGATATTTCAGACATCTGTAAGAAATATTCTGAAATGTCAAGCTAATCTAAATGGCATGGTCGCAAATATTTTCTGCTCGCTTCGCTTGCGGCGACCCTCGTCGGTACCTTCATTGTATGGTTTACCATTTCGCCCCTCTTTGGGTTTAGATAGAAACATTTCTTTAGGGTCTTTAGAAATTCGTGATAAAAAAGAAATTAAAACGCTAAAGCGTTTCAATCCTTGAAAAAACTGGAATGCTTGTCGGGGATTTTGCAGATTTTGCTGAAAGGACAATAAACTTAGTTTGAAACTTATGCATACTGCTTATTATTTTGTTTTGATGTTTGATGTTCGTTTGCAACTTTGGAAAATTGGTTTTTACACGTAGCGGTTCCTCGCTTACAAAATTCAGAATATAAACGTTAGAGGAGTTTTGAACAAAATAGACAGTTGTAGAATGGGGGTCAGCCATGAAAAGCTAAATTCGACGGATATTGTGTTTGATTAGCAAACCATTGCCACGTAAAAAACCATAGCTTTTCCAAACGCATTTGCAAAATGGGGCGTTTTTCTAAATTCTTAAGGGTGTAGTCAGCAAAACTTTTTTCCGGGGTAAAGCCCCGGACTCTCTGCTGTCGGACTCCTCTTTGCCCCTCCTATCTTCTAGCCCTGGCTACGCCACTGGTCTGAAGCGCAAGCTACCTGTACCTGCGCATCATGTACATCTTGTTTATACTTATAAGAACCAATAATTATTCCTTCAACACGGTGCTCCGGAGAAAAATGTACAACTCTAAATTTCCTTTAAAAATACCCTGGTTCATTCTATCTAGTCTTATTGTATAAACTTAATATGCAATGCACTTCCCGGTGACTTAGAGCACACTTATTTTCGTCCAAATAGAATGGAAAAGAAGGGTGACTTGTTCTCTCCCTTACATTCTTTCCAGTACCCCAGTAGCTCTAATTTACTGATGGTAGGACTGGAGAGAAGCGTCCAAACCATGGATCCAGCCTCTTCATGCTTTTGACCTGGGCTCTAGCCTGTCACATTCGGCATCAGGCACCGCGCAGCCATTGGGCTAGCAGGGGCTATAGCCCACCCACTTTTTTGCAATAATAGGCTAGAAAATTTTAGTTGGAGAAGGACTTAGAGTGAGGAGGGTAGCCAACTCTCTGTAATTCCAGGCGTGATATGAATCACGATTTTTGGTCTTATTGAGAGGCAGGACCAGACACAGCTTCACTTCAAAGTGTTCTAGCTACTTTCTTAAGCGGTACAAAATTTAAAAAGGCTCTGAAAAATCAAACATTTTGCAATATACTTAAAGCTCTTGGAATGTTGTAAAATGTTTGCTTTTTTCAAAGCCATTTCAAAATTATTTCCTGTTTATTTTTGCTGTACTTGGTTTATTTTATGTAAAATAGATTGTTGGGGAACATAATTTGGGGATACTTTCCATTCATATTTTGAAATCTCGAATCAATCACGAAGGAACAGTTGTTATTGCAAAGGACAGTTAAGGCCTGGTTCAAACGTCGCACTTCTTATGTGCCGAACCTAACTCTGTTTGGAGCGACACTTGAGCATGTTTAGCGCGACTCCCGTTTCAAATGTCGAACTTAACCATGTCGTGCCAAATGGGTTTTAGGATTGTTACATGAAGTATCTTGGTTAAGGCGCACAATCTCAAATATTTGTTTGAAACGCATGCGCCCTCCAAGAAGGAAATTAATTCTGTGAAGGAAAATAAATTAAATATAATTATGCATTGAGTTCGGTACATGACAAGTTCGACGCTTGAAACCGTGCCGTGCTGAAGCCGTGCAGCTTGGCAAGCTCTGCTGCTCCTAACTCAATCTGCCGTACCAAATTGATTTAAACGTCGCGCCCCTCATGTACTTAATTCTCGAGTTAGGTTCGGCACATGAGAAGCGCGACGTTTGAACCAGGCCTAAGAGTTCTTTCTCGGCAGCATGTACTATTTTATTCATTTTTTATTTTGAATGCGAATATAAACAGAAGTTTGGAAATTAAAAATTTTCTCTAAACCTAATTTTCACATTATTTTATCTTCCATCTACCATATAATCTTAATTGACTTTGATATTCTATCGTTTAATTTTTTTCAGAAGATATTTTAAGTCAATATGCTGTAATGATCAAGTTTTTTCTTTTGATTCTCTATTTAGTGCTTAAGTAAATGTTTTTTTGTTGAAAATTGCTTTATGAATTCATTCGAATTTCTTCACAAACAATCGCAAAAATTGAGAAAAACAAATCTTAATACCGCTGGAATAAATACTCTTCAAAAATCGTTGTAATTTACTGAACTCTAGATGTAAATGTGTTACTTATTTCTAGATTGACATGGAGCGTTAAATTTTATTTTCATGATTTATTAATATTTCAAACATTCAATTTACGACCTATTTAGTCAGCAAATAAGCCTTTTGAAATTTTATGAACGTGCTTACGATATGCGTGCATTTGCATCCATCGTGTGTCAAAATAGTTTAAGCACATGATATTAAATTAACCATTCAGGAATTAATATAATGAAAATAGTAAATTGGCTAAAAATTGAATAAAACTTTTACATTAATTTCTAATTAGCATTATACTTCTTATGATTTAAACGTTACTTACCGTTTCAGAAACATAATTCTAAGTGATGCATTTTTATTAGAAAAAAGAAATTAAACCATTCAAGAAGGAAATCAGAAATATTTTTGATCATGTTTTTCTAGTATCACAATAGAGCTCTGATATGTCACGTCAACAGTTTTCAGGATTTTGGCATCAGATCACATAAAATGAAAAAGCATCATGGCAGACCTCTTACAGTGAGAACGACCCAAATCTGTTGTAAATTGACTGGGATTCACCAAGTGAAAGAATTGAGTATTCTTAACGGATCAATAGTGCTCATGTAGTCTAAGCTCAGCATGCTTGTGACACATTTTTCGCACATTTGCTTATTTTGCACAGATGTATTTTATACTACCCTTTGAGGTTATGTGGTCAACAAATAAAAATTTCAAAATTATATTTGTACAACTTATTCCCTATTTTCTTTCTGTATTTAAAATTGATGCAATGCGCAAGTTAAAAATTTGAGTTAAAAAGAGATTGAGTTAAAAATTTGGCTACATCTTTTCTGTATAACATGGATTTCAACAATATCGGTATCATACTAGGTACTAGAAGAGAATAAAAAAGACTGGCATAAAATTATAAAGCGCGACGTGCAGTAAAAATTGCGTGAGGAATTATAGTAGTAGTACTAGTAAAACACGGTATTAAATCCCTCTATAAAGATATGTCGCTCCATTGTTTCAAATTGTGAGTGTCTAAGTTATGGAGGCATTCATATATTGAAAATATTTCATCACTAAAAGCTGGATATTGGAAATTTTTTTTCGTGAGAGTAAATTGTTTTATTTCTCGTCTAAAGTTGCTTAAAGTTGACTGATAATTGTCATAAGATATTGTTATTGCTCTTCATGAATCCTGTTTATCTGGCTATTACTTTTCTTACTTGAATATATCGAATAAGGACGTCGATAACTTAACTATGATAAAATGAGTATTTTCATCAAAAATATTTGCTTAGATTCATCCATCCACGATGGAAATCTGGCTACAGTGTTTATCTTTTTCCAGCTTCATTTCAAAAGTTTTTAATATAACCTTAGTTGTTGATCCAATTTCACTCAAATAAAATAACATTCCAACTTTCTCTGATAGTACAGTCATTTTGAATTTTCGATTCTAGGTTAGATTAGTTGGCCTTAAAAGTTATGAGCTTGCTTTCATCGCCTCTGAGTACCAAAGTATTCTCACAAAGCCATTTGTTAAATGTACCTACTTAGTTCGTTTATATCAGCTTTGTACAGCCAAGTTTTATTGTCATCTGCAAAGCTGCATAGGCCCAAATGCAGATACATATCATTAATGTTGAGTGCTCAACAGCAACAGGCCTAAGATTGGCTCTTGAGGAACTTCCTGCTTTGTTTCTATCCAGCTACTAAAATAGGAGTTTATTTTTACTCGCCATACTCGTTCATTAAGATACACTTAAATAAACTTCAATTGCGTTGTCACAAGCCATAAGATTACAAATTTGATTATCATAAGAAGTATAGTGGGTAGACACATTCGAATGCTTGTTACAAGTTAATAAGCGTTTCACAAGCAACATCCCTTTTTATCCAGGGACTTTTCCAAGTTTGCTATAAGCTGGACTAAGGTATATGTGTCTGTGTGTGTGCTTTCCTTTTTTTCTGAACCCACAATGAAAAGAGAACAGTTTTTACATTGATGGATTTGTAGTCTTGATTGATCATGATTCACTCGATATCTTTGAAGATGAGAGGAGCAGATATATTTATTTTTAATTCTCTTAACTTGTTGAAACACCCTTTTTAAAAAGACTTACACAATAGCTATTTTTATTAGAAAGCAAAACATATTATTGGAAATTGCGTGATTAAATATTTCAGCTAGTAGCACAGGGACAACGTCTATTGATATTCTAAGAACTTTTGACAAAATACTATCGGCTCTGGTGGATGACTCTTCTTCTAGGCTGTTCATTTTCAAAATTAAACTTAAAAAAGTTTAAAATTTCTCCGTCCAGCTATGATAAAATACAAACCATACGCAAAATGAGTAATACGATCATGTTCCTGTCACAAAACTTCAGTGGGAAACATTGGTTGCCTTTGTTAACAGCCTGGTTGATATTCATCTAGATCATAAGCCATCTTCATAATGAACAATTTCTCTTTCTTGAAAAATAACATGTTTGTTATTGAAATCGTTGAT
The DNA here is from genome assembly GCF_013076305.1 of Rhopilema esculentum. The sequence continues at coordinate 9,542,174 of NW_027019384.1, forward strand.
GGATATGTGTTGCGTAATAGTTCTGTACCACCTCCCAATTTTTCGTTCTCAACCACCAAAAAGGTGCTAGCTACATTAATGTTCTTTCATAAGAGTCAAAATAATTCTTATATGTAGCACGGATTCTATCTTTAGAGAACTTTTACCCCTCCTTTTGTAGCATCTTTAGAAAACTTTTACTCCTCCCTTTTTTAGCATCTTTAGAAAACTCTTACTCCTCCCTTTTTTAGCATCTTTAGAAAACTCTCACTCCTCCCTTTGTAGCATCTTTAGAAAACTGTTACTCCTCCTTTCGTAGCATCTTTAGAAAACTCTTACTCCTCCCTTTGTAGCATCTTTAGAAAACTCTTACTCCTCCCTTTGTAGCATCTTTAGAAAACTCTTACTCCTCCTTTCGTAGCATCTTTAGAAAACTGTTACTTCTCCCTTTGTAGCATCTCTAGAAAACTCTTACTCCTCCCTTTGTAGCATCTTTAGAAAACTCTTACTCCTCCGTTTGTAGCATCTTTAGAAAACTCTTACTCCTCCTTTCGTAGCATCTTTAGAAAACTCTTACTCCTTCCTTTGTAGCATCTTTAGAAAACTCTCACTCCTCCCTTTGTAACATCTTTAGAAAACTCTTACTCCTCCCTTTGTAGCATCTTTAGAAAACTCTTACTCCTCCCTTTGTAGCATCTTTAGAAAACTCTTACTCCTCCTTTCGTAGCATCTTTAGAAAACTGTTACTTCTCCCTTTGTAGCATCTCTAGAAAACTCTTACTCCTCCCTTTGTAGCATCTTTAGAAAACTCTTACTCCTCCGTTTGTAGCATCTTTAGAAAACTCTTACTCCTCCTTTCGTAGCATCTTTAGAAAACTCTTACTCCTTCCTTTGTAGCATCTTTAGAAAACTCTCACTCCTCCCTTTGTAACATCTTTAGAAAACTCTTACTCCTCCCTTTGTAGCATCTTTAGAAAACTCTTACTCCTCCCTTTGTAGCATCTTTAGAAAACTCTTACTCCTCCTTTCGTAGCATCTTTAGAAAACTGTTACTTCTCCCTTTGTAGCATCTCTAGAAAACTCTTACTCCTCCCTTTGTAGCATCTTTAGAAAACTCTTACTCCTCCGTTTGTAGCATCTTTAGAAAACTCTTACTCCTCCTTTCGTAGCATCTTTAGAAAACTCTTACTCCTTCCTTTGTAGCATCTTTAGAAAACTCTCACTCCTCCCTTTGTAACATCTTTAGAAAACTCTTACTCCTCCCTTTGTAGCATCTTTAGAAAACTCTTACTCCTCCCTTTGTAGCATCTTTAGAAAACTCTTACTCCTCCTTTCGTAGCATCTTTAGAAAACTGTTACTCCTCCCTTTGTAGCATCTTTAGAAAACTCTTACTCCTTCTTTTGTAGCATCTTTGGAAAAATTTTGTAGCATCTTTGGAAAACCTTTGCCTAAATCTCCTTTTAAACTAAGAAAATTCTGAAATAACAAATATCACTTCAATTAGAAAAAAATTCATAGCCTATGCCTTTCATAACAAGAGCATTTTTTAAAAAGAAATGGTTTTCTTTGATATTAAAATTAATTTTAAAATTAAGAACGCCTCAGTTCCCAGCTTTTCAGCCCTCCCGACAAATACATTTTGTTACAAGTGATTTCTTAAAGAGCCTATGTACTGAATATAAATTTTCAGCATACGTATCATCAAAACTGCATTTTAAACATGCTTAATACCAATCTAATAGCTACGAATTTCTTCCTATATTAGATAATGCCACTAGTAAAGCTGCTTTGATGGTAGACAATCGCCTAGTGATAAAGTTCTTATAAATATACTCAACTAACGATGAAAACAATAACATTCGATGCGCATGACAAATTTGTAGGCAGCGTGTAGGTGTAACAGAGTAACGTTGTATTTACTTCAACTCTGTCCTCCATGCAATATAAAATTATTAGTAGATCACTAAAGGAGCTATGTAACTGATTTTATGGCTTCTGGGAAGGAAATGTTTTTAGAATGGGGCGTGGAAGTGTGAACAAAAGTTAAGAGGGCTGCTCAATGCCACTGGTGCAGAGAGCAATACCACAAAGCATTCCACTTCATTGTAATCTTGTTTCAAGTTGAAGTTGTTCCACCACTGACATGAAACATGTTGCAGGTTTCTACAGATATTTAGTTGTTTTTTGCCACTTTGTATTTATTTCCTTTTTACTCTTTATTTTGTCCTTGACCTACATGCATAATTTTTTTTCGTCATGATTTTTACAATAATCGTTTTAAGAATTGATTAACTAAGCAGCTTTTGCAATTCAAAAGCTATTTAGTTTTGCCAACAGATTTCAACAAGATATTTACGAGCTTTTCTTACCATGATAAACAGGGCAGGTGAAACGTATTTTAAATTGGAGGGGCCAAAATATCAAAGTCCTGAAAGGACTTAGGAAAGGCCACCACCATGGTTGGCGGCAGAAATTTTTTTAGAATTATGGTGTCTTAGGGATGGCCAGAAACAGTATCTAAAATGAATTTTGCCTGAAGGTGTCACATAGTCGCGTCTATTGTGATGTTGACTTGAAATAGAAAAGTATTGAAAGAATAACCACTATCATATGGCTCGTAATGAAACCTTTTTTAGATTTTGAAAGTACCCGAAATAAGATTGGGGAGAAAAGTAAATAAAACATGGATTAATAAAAAACATTAACTTTTAAATATTAAAAGAAGAACCATAAACTAAGAATAAAAAGTTAAGCAATTTTGTCCAGTTAAGATATAACTTTGTAAAAACTGATCTTACCTTTTTGGAAATTAAGTATTTTAAAAAAAAATTGAAAAACCTGCAAACTGGGCTTGTCAAAATGAGTTTAAATAGAATTTGTAGTTGCGTCGATATTTTCTCTTTCTTAGTAGGAATGGATTATCCAAACGATCAAACTCTGAGGTTTTCTTGATGATACTTTTTAAGAATCAATCTGCCCAGACTTCTCATATCCTCAAAAAAGTTTTTACCAGCTCTTTCTTTTCCTTCAACAGCTGATTTCTATCTTTCTGTAATATTTCTGAGAAATTTAACACTCGTTAACAAATAGACCTTGTGTGCCAAGTTTAGGCAATAGAAAAAACGAAACTCCGTCAATTTATGCTGGCACCAAGTTATTCTGGACTAGGTTTCTCGATCTATTTGCTAAGCCAAGCTGTTACCCGTTGTAAAACTTAGACAATGATCGATTTCTTCGATCTAATTCCCATATTCAATGTTATGTTTGTCTTCTATGGTAAAGACATAGCAACGAAAGTAATAAAACTAAGGACACATCTATGAAAATACTAGGCAAAGTTACTTACAGAATCATATACTACATTTATTTCCACTTTTACCTAAAATTTATCTTTAGCTCTGCAGGAAAGTGGGGGGCCATGGCCCCCGGTTTCGCCGGCCCTGATAAAAATCATCATTAAAATCATATCTACAAGTACGCCCAGCTCAGCTTCCATTTGGAATTTCATTGCACAGTTTATCAAGTATCTGTAAATTTGTGATGTTTGATTTCACACAGAAAAGACAGATTCACATAAATATAGAAAATCAGGTTTCCTTGACATGAGACTAATATTCAAACACAGTTGTATTGAACATAGTTGTGAAGCTTGGGATGGCGGTATTAATTATTTGATGCATGAAATTAACTGCCTTGATAATGGTTCTTAACTCATATATTGAGCATTGCAGTCTAAGATTTATTCAAAAAATCAAAGCTTGAAAATTAGCACTATACCCTTTTCTGAAATTTGTGTAGTGAAACGGCTTAAAAAATCGATACTAGAATTTTAGCCGCCATTTTTACTACCTTTTCCATACTTTTATATACACCTCTCAAAATATCTGCATAATGCCAGTTACTAATAGTGAAGCACAAATGCTACCTTAGTATCGACAAAAAGTAAACATATAAATAGATTATTAGGATTTTCAGTACACAGATCTCTTGCATTAAAAAGACCCCTCAAGCATAAAATGTTCAAACCAATCTTGCGATTTTTTATGAACTTAGTTTTCTTGTGCATCTATAATAAGAAGGTCCAATGACATTGAGAAGGCAACTAATGACAACAACAAAATAATAAAAGCATTTATATTGCACCATATATCCACATGGCTCATAGACGCTTTACAATTGGAAACATCAAGTCTAATTTAAAACGTATGTTAAAAAAAGTTAAAGTTTACAAGGTTTTAACTCACTAAATCTAATTAAAACAATTTGTTCAATAAAATACTTTCTAAATAAATGTGTCTTCAAATAAGATTTAAAAATTTCTAAAGTGTTGCATGCTCTAACTGAATAGGAGAGTCTGTTTCAGAGAAAAGGGGCAACATTTGTGAAAGCACGACCCCAGCCGTAACTAATTTTGTCTTTCCTACATCTAATAAAAGTTCATCACCGTCAAATCTAGTCCAACGAGAAGCCTTACGTAATTTTGATAATTCTTTAAACACTTAATCCGGCGCTAGATCCTTTAAACACTTAAAGGTTTTAAGATCTTTTAAACGCTAGAATTTAAACACTTATGAGTATTTTGTACTGTATCCTGCTTTTCGATACTGGTGTTATGTAACTGTGTTCACTTGTTAACATTCTTGCAGCAGCGTTTTGGATCTTCTGCAGCTGTTGTAATTCACATTATAGTGACCCATGTAATAGAAAATTGTTGCAGTCAAGTATTGACATGACAAAGACGTGTATAGCTTTCTCTGCAGCCTCCCTGGTAAAGCTTCCTCGAGCAAGGCGAATGATATCTAGCTGATTTGCACAACGCGTTTACGTGGGATTTCAGTGTCAAATTTTTATCAAAAACAACACTAAGATTCCTTGCTTTTTCATTGGCTTTAATGACACTGCCACCAACATTGAGGGGTATGTCTGGGATTTTCTTGCATTGTTGCTGGACGTACCAATAACCAATTTTTCAGTTTTTTCATCATTAAGCTTAAGCCTGTTCATCAGCATCCATGATCCAATTTCTTTGATACACTCATCCATTCTTGCTACTGAGGTGGATGCTGCATCATTTGGAGGATATGACATGTAAATTTTAGTATCATCAGCGTAGATGTGAAATTTTTGTTCTTTCGTTCACATAATATCTCTTAGTGGCAATGTATAGACCAGAAACAACAATGGTCCTATTTCTGAACCCTGAGGAACATCACACGACAGGGTCGTCTCTTTGAAGAACATTTTTACTTTAACCTTTTGCGAACGATCAGTTAAATAAGACTCAAACAATTTTAACGCATCTCCCATTACGCCGCATCTTTCATTTAGTCATTTGAGAAGCAAACGATGATTTACAGAATCATTCGTTTAATTTTATGTATTGTTCAGGAGATGAATCATGCCCGTCTTCCAGACATGCACTAGCCCCCGTTTCGGGGTCATTGCACATGCGCATTATCACTTGAAGCCCTGGCAGAAAGTTCAAGAATTGTGTTAATGCGCATATGCTATGACTCTGCAACACTGACTGGTTTAAGATGGTATTGTTTCGAAACAAAGGAATGATAGTTTCGTCTTCCGAACAATTTAGGGCTGACATAGATTTGGCCTGGCCTCTTTTTCAACTGTCATTAATATGTTACGCAAGGTGCATATATGATTCAATTAGTTAATCAGTGGTGTATATAAGACAAAGAGTGCAGGGTCTACGCAAAACACTGTTCTGTGCATTATACTCCATGTAAATACTCTGCAAGACAAGTGGGAGGAGCTAATTTACGATAAATTTCCAGTCTAGAAAGATTAGATCCATTTGATTTAAAAACCAGTCTACAGCCTGGCTATCTAATAACTGTAATAACAGAACTGTCAAAATATAACCATCAGGGTCCGTTGACGTCACAAAACGCCACTATATATACAGGGTCGCAACCACACAGGGCAGTTAGACTCTTATGTTGCTCAATCAGTATTCTTAATCAATCGAACTCATTCGATTCTCATAAAATCCATGCACGTTAATTCAATTCTTAATTGATTTGACCGTAAAAAGGTGGCGTACTATTTCATGAAATTTATATTTCATTTTAATAATAAAAAGTGATATGATATTTCGAAAAGTATTTATTGCTCAAAGGTTACAACTTTGTATGCGTTGTCTATTCTGACATTAACATGCTTGATGTTGGCTATTACTCTGAGTTTCATGCTTGCGCACTCATCAGGGAGAATCTTATGAACTAAATCTCTACAGCAAAGATATTAATAAGCAAGATGTGTGTTGATTTTGGTAAAGAAAAGTAACTGTTGAAATAGAGGGTCATTGGTTACATGGAGTTCTATTGTTCTTTATTGTATAGTAAGAGTGAATATGTCTCAATTTTGATTAAACCTCTAAGATTACTTTAAGGTTCTATAACTTCTTGTTTCGTATTGGACATCTTCATTTAAGGTGTGTCGAATCACGCAGATTAACACAGATCATATGGAGAAGGTGAAAACTATATTCATATATCTTGTGGAAAAATAGGCCATGCTTATTTGTCTTCCTGGTTTATACCCAATTGATATTCAATGATGCTATGGTAAAAGTATATGGTCAAGCTCAAGCAGCTGGTCCTATGTCAGTGGTGCCATGAAGTGGGGCTCAGGGGGATATAGCCCCCTTTGTTGACAGAGGTTTTGGGAATCTCCCCTTTCACCTTTCAGTCAAGATGTATAAAATTCCGCTCCTTCACTTCTCTGCATGGTATTCTATTTACGCGCTCGAAAATATGTGGCTTTGGTGCCCAGGGTAAAGGACGAGCTTCTGCGGATGTGGGGTTATAAGGGATGTGGGGGTCTATGGGTTGTAGGGCTTAGGGGCTATGGGGGATGTAATGGCGTTTGGGGTGTAGTAGCCCTAGTACTCAATGGCGGCGCCAGCCACTAAGCTCTGGGTGGGACAAACCAAAAAAATGTAAGCCACGTTCTTTTAACCACCAGAAAACGCTCTTTTACCAACAGGAAACGCCAATTTTTTCTGAAAGGAATGCCTATATGACTAACCTTTAAAATTGGCAGTTTGAAAATCATAGGATTACATCACAAAAAGTACGGTGTCAAATATTAACCAACATTTCTCATCGAATTTAGGCCTAGTTTAAAGGTCGCATTTCTTGCATTAGACGAAATACAAAATCGATTCTGCTGAGTGAATCGATTCTCTCCTCCCCCCCCCCCGTGGCGCCGCTACTGCCAGTACTCCAAACAATGTCGTCTGCATATATATCATAAGTTTTGCAGGGCAGTACCCTACGTTTATCTAAGAGCTGCAAGAGCTTTGGACTCTTGAAGCTTTCAAGAAATACTGTCTTGATAAGACAATAGCGTTCATGAGTAGTATGGGTATTAGTGAGTAGTATAAATTTGATTTATTGATAACTGAATATCCAGTCGATACATTATTATTTGTATGATGTTGCAAAGATGTCGTTAAGAGTTCTGTTCTCCATCAATTTTTTCAAATCAATTAGCAGTACTGGTTGCTGTTAAATGTATTCATGTATTATCACTCGTTATGAAAATATATCTTTAAGACATTCAAAGGGCATGATTCTTATAAATATATCCAGGGCGCAGCTCTTGTTCCTGGTCATTTGTTTCAATGTTGGAGCAGTGGCGACGCTGCTATCCATTGTCCCGTATGATTGATCCTATGTACCCTGGGTACCAGACGTACAGGGCCGTCGCTACGAGAGAGGAGGGGCCTATGACACCCCCCTTGAAAATATATTTTATTGTAAAAACTATGTGTAAGCGAATAAAGGACGGCTTACCCACTTTGTCAGCAAATGGGGTGGTGAATCGTGCTTGTGTTCCAGACCATGCCCTAGCCCCCGTTTCGATGTCATTGCACATGCGCGTTATCACTTGAAGCCCTGACGGAAAGTTCAAGAGTACTGTGGTCACAGACAGAACAACTGTGCGAATATTGTGCCACGACCCTCCAACACTGTTTCACGTTAAGACGGTATCGTTTCGAAACAAAGGGCTAGAGGTTTCGTCTCCCGAACAAGCCAGATGAGAGGTGTAGTGAAATGTTATAAAAAGAACAAGAAAGCCATGGGAAGGCAAAATGGGCTAATTTTCGGGAATAACAAGCTCTTGACTCTTCAACATTCCTGCTCTCAGAACCTCTTTTATACTCAAGTTGACCAGTTTCAAACAAATGCGCTTATTTACTCACGGAATTGAATGAAAATATAAGAGTCACGTGCAATCCTTTTGTCACAGTTGTGCACAACAGGAGCCGATTTCCACGAAACCAGAAGTTCGACCACAGAAAAGAGACATCCAAAATGGAAGGCACCGTGAAAATGAAATTATGGATCGTCCTTTCGTTGACCAGTGCAATGATGGCTGTAATCCTGGCAACAGCGTGCACATTTGTATGTTTCAGCTTGATAAATAAAGTGGAAGAATGCAACCAGAAAATCGAAACTTTGGAACTCCAAGTTCAGGCCAAAAGAAAGAGGCTCGAAGTTGATGAAATTCAGCAGGTTTTCAATCAATTTGTTGTCGGTTCGAGAGCAAAGCGCCATGTACAACGACCTACCTCTCCAAACGATTTCTTTCTTACCCTTAACACATTGTTTGGTTCCTATCTTAAACACTACAAAGATGAATTGTACAGAAACTGCTTTTATAACAATACCGTCACTTGCATTCAAGGAGAAAAGGGCCTACCGGGGCCTCGCGGGTTGAAAGGCGATCTAGGACAAGAAGGGAGGCGTGGAGTGCAAGGACCGCCAGGGCCGCGTGGTCCAAAAGGGCTAAAGGGAGATCCTGGAATACGTGGACCGCCTGGTCCTACTGTCGACGTGCCAGTTATATCTCTACCGCCAGAGAAAACCGAAATCTTCGAAGGAGAGTCTGTTATGCTTTCATGTGAGGCGAGTGGGTATCCTCTCCCATCCATAGTTTGGTTTCACAATGGTAAAAGAGTTTTGTATAATAATACACGGTATCACAAAACGAACGCAACTCATCTTGAAGTACAGAATGTATCATCGACAGACCACGGATATTTTGAATGCTCAGCCATCAACTTTATGGGCGAGGCAAGAAGTAAGGCAGCGTTTTCTGTTCTTGTCCCACCTAAGGTGTATATTTTTGAAAACCAAATTGTCAGTTCTGTTGGAGATCAGCTGAAAGTGCACTGCAATGTGACTGGTTTTCCCCTGCCCAGTATCACATGGCGTAAGGTGGATGGTCGTCTGTCAGAAGATGCAGTGGTCTTCCAAAACGGTTCTCTATTAATAGGTAGCCTGAAGATGAGCGACGGTGGGATGTACAAATGCTTTGGTGAAAGCCCAATCGGCAAATCACATGCATCAATGATTCTTGTTATTCGTCCGTCTGGCCAAGGATTGTTTAGACGTGGCTGCGGCGGCCGGTTATCGGGGCGTTTGGGAGTGTTTTCATCACCAGGCTACCCTTCTGGTAACTATAATGGTCCTTACTCTTGTTCCTGGACGATTACTGGCACACTTTCCCGTCTACAGCTCCGCTTTGTCCAAACCGATATGAATTATTACAGAACCAGGTTAACTATAAGGGAGTATGGACCATATGGTCGCGCCTTACATTCATCACGTGGCAGTTTGGGTCAGTCAGTTTTCACATCAAGAGTCAATACATTGTATGTCGAATTTAGCTGGGACCCATATAGCGGGAAACAAGGATTCCTAGCGATGTGGGAATCACTGCTTTGAAAACTGATCTATGGATGTAGGGGGCTAGTTGATTTAGGACAGCAATGTCGACCACCTGCCTACAGCTCAGGACAGCAAAGTTTAGTTGTTTATCTATAACTTTATGAAACCTTTTTCATTTGCCCATTGAAATTGTTATTTTAAACTTTTTCAGAAGGCTCTTCCAAAGATAGATCTAGTTAATTGATTGATTTGTTAGAAAACTAAAATTATTATGTCAGTTTTCTGTAGGGTATGTTTGTGACAGTAGTTTATGATTAGACAAATGTTGTGAACTGTTTAGAACACCTTATGGTTACTCCTAAGTTTTCTTTGTTACCAATTCTGTGTGCAGCTTATTTGAAGAAGTAGCTCTTGCTCTTGTGGTCAGTTGAGCAACAACATCAGCACGTCTCAACTTAAAAGCCAGTCAGGAGATGAGTGTATTATTGGTTAAATCAATACTCTAATTTATTTATACATACCTCAGAGTCAGGAAAACACTACGATCGCACTGCCACTGACCGGAGAAAGGTCCAAGAAAAACAATAGAAGCTCCTATGAAGCACCCAGGCCACGCCTACTTTCTATTGTTTCTATTACATACCTGTGCTGCATAACCCAAGATGAAACCAAGAGAAACATATAAAGTTTGGGTAGCAGTCATATTCTGGACACACCTTGAGATTCTAGCTAATTTCTTACCAAAACTTGATCTTTGCCATTCAAAAATACAACAATTTACTTTTTCAATTATGATCGTCTTATTTAGCATCGTCATTCTCTACAGGCAGTAGCGGTTTTAGGGGGGGTCCAGGGGGCCATGGCCCCAGGCCCACTCTGATGGTAGCCAAAAGGGGCCCTACATCTAAGAAAAAAGATAGACATTGTAAAGAACAAGGGTCCCGTAGATGTGTTTGCCCCCGGTCCAATCCTAAAACCGCTGCTGTCTACAAAGGCCCCATTTCCAAGTCCCATGCCCTGCCTGTGTCCAAACACAACAGCCACACAGTTGATAGGCAGCAATATTTAATGAAATAGGCAGCAGTATTTAGAATCCATTTATCTTATTGCTGTTTACGCAAAGGCATTTGTTTTTTAGCAAAACAACGGCATCTGCTTAATCCCTTTTCCAGCTAAAGTAACCTTTGAATGGGCGTGGTAGAATTGACTAATTGAATAACCAGCTACACCCTGCCACGCCCTTAGAACCATATTGTTAATTTGCTTAGATACTATTCGTGCAAAATATATTAAAGTTGAAAATACGTTGTGATTGATGAAATTGAGGTGATTCAACAATTGATAATTTGAAGGCCTTCCGAATCTAAGTATCCTCAAAAATGCAAGAAAATACACCTAATGACAGTTTATCTTAAAGCTCTAAAGATCTAAGGGAGATTTCTCTTAGTATTACCAAATAAGATGTCATCTGTGAATATTGATATGGTTCTTTTAACGCCGTAGATTAAAAATGCCATAAAGGAGGCACCGGGGCCATAGGAAAAACCAAATCGGGGCCTTTATTTACAGATTGCAAGAAGGGTCATCTAATAGTGTAGTGTGTGTCAAACAAAATAGCAAGGTTTAAAATAATATGATTTCTCGTTAACAAGGGAGGGGGGAGGGGGGTTGAGTTATACAAGCTTCAGTTAAAAAGCATTAGCTAAAATTGAGCGATGTCTTAAAATATAGAAATTTACCTGCATAGAATCAAGTTTCAAGTCTAAGGAACAGGGGCGAAGTCAAAAAAATGTTTGGAGGGGTAAAGAAGTGCTTTTTGCTGACAGAAAGGGCGTGTCTCACACTTTAAGGGTGTGGTCAAAAGACACTTATATGCTGCTTTTATGCAATTCTGGTGCAAAGTTCATACTTCAGCGCCATACTTCGAAAGTTCAGCTACTACAGAAATGTTTAAACTTTACAATTGTTGCAAAAAGGTTACAGGGCGAGTACAAAATTGCTGCTTTTGCCCGGGAAATATCCTTATTGTGCCGACTGACAAATTGTTGGGGGGGGTACCACACCCCCGTACCCCCCCTTTGGCGACGTCCCTGCTAAGGAAAAGGGAATTCTAAGTGTATTTCCCACCTTAGGGAGCAGATGATACATACCTTGAAAGGTATTCGAAAGTACAGTTCTGAAGATTCAGATCTAGAATAGGACTGTATACGTTAAATTTAGTAAGACTAAGGCAGCGAACGAATCAAATCAGCACAGTACAAGAAAGGAAACAATAAATTATTTACAAAACAAACGATTTCATCTCAATTTTCTTCATATTATTCCCTGATGTTTCGTATTGTTCCTTGAATATACCTTCAGAATTACTTCTTCTTCTTCTTCTGCTAGATTCTTCCTCTTCCTTCCAACGACTTTCCCCTTCACTCCAGTATCTCAAACAAAAGCGTCAAACAAGCAGCCCTCGACCTCACTTTAGTAGCCTGCGTGCAGACTCAAAATTTCCTACGTGAAATTTCCTACTTTTCCCAAAATCGAGTCTGCACGCAGGCTACACTATAGCAGCCAGGGCTCAACAGGATAGAAAAACAGCAAAGCAAAGAATAGGAAACAAAGAAGAGGAAAAACAGCAAACAGAACGAGACTGCACTCAATTTTTTACATAAGATAAGGATATATAAATTATTTGAGGGCACCCTTTGGCTGAGGCCCATTTTTGAACTAGCGTTCTCTAAGCTGCATTGCGCCACTGGCTGTGTCATTATTTACCCCTTATGGCAAAAAACATATACAGATAGATTAAATGTTTTGTTAGAAATGTAAGTACATGATTTCAGCTAAGTGTTCCTTTGAGTGAAACATGCAATGCACAGAGATAAAATATTTGTCATAAGCTGTTGCAAGAATCAGGACTTGGAGGTAGGAAGGAAAGGTAGAGCTTGGAATATGTTGTGTAAAAATACTATATTGTTTTTTAGAATAATACAAAATCCTCTTGTCCTTAGATTTACATAGTCTTTTCAATGAAAATCTGACTATTCAAATCTTCCTTAAATTTTTGTCTTTCACATTGCAATCATCAAAATCCCCGTTTCAATTTGGAACTTAAGTTTAATTTGGTTCGTAATATTGAATTCGTTTTACCGAGGTGTCGTTATACCAAGGGTTTCGTTATATCGAGGTGTCGTTATATCGAGGGCTTCCTTATATCGAGGGTTTCGTCATATCGAGGGCTTCGTTATATCGAGAGTAAGTTATGGCGAGGGTTTCGTTATATCGAGGGCTTCGTTATATCGAGGGCTTCGTTATATCGAGAGTAAGTTATGGCGAGGGTTTCGTTATATCGAGGGCTTCGTTATATCGAGGGCTTCGTTATATCGAGAGTAAGTTATGGCGAGGGTTTCGTTATATCGAGGGCTTCGTTATATCGAGGGCTTCGTTATATCGAGAGTAAGTTATGGCGAGGGTTTCGTTATATCGAGGGCTTCGTTATATCGAGGGCTTCGTTATATCGAGAGTAAGTTATGGCGAGGGTTTCGTTATATCGAGGGCTTCGTTATATCGAGGGCTTCGTTATATCGAGAGTAAGTTATGGCGAGGGTTTCGTTATATCGAGGGCTTCGTTATATCGAGAGCTTCGTTATATCGAGGGTTTCGTTATATCGAGGGTTTCGTTATATCGAGGGCTTCGTTATATCGAGAGTAAGTTATGGCGAGGGTTTCGTTATATCGAGGGCTTCGTTATATCGAGGGTAAGTTATGGCGAGAGTTCTCTATACAGGGAATATTTACAAGTGAATTTGTATGACAGAATCAAAGTGACTGGAATTTTGGTTCGAGAAAGCCGTCAGTTAGATATGAGCAGGGTTTGTAATAGCGGGCCATGTTTCTCGGAACAAGGTGGTTTAGGGGCTATCGAATAAGCACTAAACGACTTCACAAGGCAATAGTTTTTGGATTGGATTTCTTTTTCCAAAATTCAACGCATACGATTTATCGGAAAATTAAAAAACTTTTAGCAGAATGCAAATAAACACCGCCCACTCTGTTTACAAACATTCTGCGGTCCCTGTTTGGAGTCTGGATCGAGGTCTATACACTGCACTCTGTGTTATTTGTTATATTTGATTAACGGTTCTTGTTGACTGTTGGAAAATGTCTGTTTTTATTGCACTACTTGAAGAGTCAATAAAACAGATCATTTTCTACGCAGCTTTCCATAATAATCACATTGTCAGCGTTCTCAGCCAGTATTGTTGCGTTGTGGAGTGAAAACTCTTTCAAAATCAAATATTTGATTTAAATTTTTTTTATTTGCCACGATCTGTGGAAGGGCGAAGTTCTTTGTGACAGTTTCAGCTTTCGCTGGGCTTGGCCTAAATTCAAGAATAATCATATACTGCTGGGACGGGATTGTAAGGTAATAGCAGGTATGGGCATGGCAATGTTTTACCGTTAAATCTCAAAATACCTTCCAAAAACCACTTTATTTGTCTATGATCCTCAAGGAATCTTAGTTAGAATTGGCAATTGGTTCTTTTGTGTGGGTGGATATTTCTTGTTTTGTCTCTCTGTTGCCTTGTTCAAACATGGATATTGAAGCTTGATAGCCCTAAAACTCAAAAGCTAAGAACACACTGTGATGTACAACTATAATGTGGACTGCTCAATAATTGTAAACTGTTTATTTTAGACGGCTGATCTGATGACAACCTAACGATATACGCTCAAATTCGCATTGGTTGCAACACTCACCACAGCTCTGCAAGGCTAGCTGCTCGGTCATCAGTGTAAGGTTAGTAAATAAATACACTTTTCCCTCTGTTACTGCACGCATAATTTTCATTTCTTGGTGAATGAGAAAACATTTTTGGTTTTATAGACAGTTATTCATCTATGATCAAGGTATTCATCCATCCCTGCAAAACATGCTAAACAACGTGTTTCACTTTAAACAAAGCTATGAAAACGAAATTGTTATGGAATATAAAAATGCTTCATTGTTCTTAAGTCACTATCGCCGCAACAAACTATCATTTTATGACATTTTGGGCTAGACACATCTACGACTTGTATCTCGAAATTTTGTTTTATCTTTGACTTATAAAAATTGACACTGAAATAGTCCAAGCTTCAAAACCCAATGGACAGGAAACCTCGCCAAATGTCCTACCACAAATTGAAATAAATATTTAACACTAAAATCGAAAAATTTTGGTCGATAAAACTTTACATAAAATATTGATTTGTCAGTTGGCTTCTTTTCCCATCTTTTGCAATGAACATGACAAATTTCTGCGGTGCTTTTTGCTTGACTTGCTACATGTCTCGCTTTTACAGAAATATTTGCAAATCTGCTTTAAAATTTGCGATGTCCTGAATTTCCCCAAGTTGCAGTTTTTATCGTTGCTATTAGTTCTCTCCCTTTGTTGAGTTTTTTTAATTACACATGCAATCAACATATTAATTATACCTTAAATAGTTAGTTTAGATAATATAATTCAACGTAATAATACAGTTAATATTGGGATATATTGTTTGTATCACCAAAAAACTATTTCCCAGAAAGTTTTGTACGTTTGTACGCAATTATAAGAAATGCGTTCGAAAGTTGTTTGTCAAAAATTGTTATTCCGAATTGTTTAATCCAATGGCAAGATGATTATGGGTGGATGCAGACCAAAATGAAAGGAAAAAAAGCAACGTCATAATTTTTAGCAAAGGCTTTTTAACGTTTTGCTTCACTGGACATACTTGTAAGAGATTAAAGTGATAAAATTGATGCCTCATGACATTCACGGGCGTAGCGGATGCAAATTTTTGAGGGCTTAATATGAGTAACGAGAAGTAGATGGAGTATAGTTTGGAAAAATATTGAGGCATTGATAATCCTACCCCTTTGACATTGCTACTGGACCTAAGTGACATTAGTCGGGTCATCTCTTTAGCACCTTCTAGCTGACCTGCCTCTGAACTAATGGAGGATATTTTGTGTTGTTGGGAAGGTTGACCATTTTCTCATCAAATATATTTTGGAAGGGAAATAGAAGAGAAAAGGCTGCTCCACAGCAGGGGATTTAGAGAGTGTGACACCACCCAGTTCTTCATGATATGGTCTGTAAATATTCAGTTGGTGCACACAATTCTTGGTTTGTCGGTAAAAGTGTCAATTGGTGTAATAAATAGTACCTACATTTTTCATTAACTATGTCTTCGTCTG
The DNA here is from genome assembly GCF_013076305.1 of Rhopilema esculentum. The sequence goes on from NW_027019384.1 coordinate 9,558,069, forward strand.
TAAATTTTATTGTAAATGACCGTCCCCCTCCTTAGACTTGAAATTCAAGCTACGCCACTGTTCCACAAGCTCAATTCCAGCCCATTGCAATGAACTTTCGCATTTGTGACACCGTTTGTGACCGTTCTTAGAAATGTAAAGCTACTTCTTCTTGCCAGAAAACCTACGTGCTTTCCTTGTTGACAAAGCTTCCAGCCTAAGTAAATACAAGCTTTAACTTGACAGGTTTTATCATTTGACCACCCTATTCGAGTATCTGGAGCTTCTCGCCACAGAATAGAAATCCACATTCTGTTTAACCCGCATGTTTACGGGCGTTTCTCTCTCCATATCCTGATGTCATAGTGCTCAATGCTTATAATCTGTTCTCAGCCTACTTGAAACAATATCTGTTGGTATTTTAGGAAACTAAAGATAGAACAGGGTCAGTTCCGAGGCTAGTCAATGCAAGTGTTATGGCCCAAGGTAAATTTTTTCAGCATAATAGCTCATCGAGAGATTTGAGCTATACAACTTTCACAGAAAATTTCAAAACAAACATGATTGAAGTGCACTGATTATACTTATTGTAACACTGTTTTTGTCGTTCCAATTGTAAGATAAAGTATTTTACAGGACAGGTAAAGCTCATAAATCAGACTCCAGTTCGCAATAACGTTTTTAAATAAACCAAGATTCTTCAATAGCGATCGTATAATCAGCAGCAACCAACAACTACAAAATGACGACTTAATTCAACGAAAACTTCGACTCGACTGGACTTGCACTCAAAGAACATACGCTTTTAACAACACGAGTGACGCACATAAAACCCTAATGACACAAATTAACGGCAAATGAACTAATAACAACTAAAATAGAGATGGCACGATGACAAACAAAATTACTGACGCAAACATCGAAAGACATTCTCATTAACAATAACGAACCACAAACACGATGCACGACAGACAAAACTAGTTGTATAACATTACTCCCTCCTTCAAAGACAAGCCTCCTGGCTTGAATTATTCAGAGAGAGAAATGCAAATAGAACAACAAACAAAACAAGAAATTTAAAATACAGTTAGTTAGTTCACAATACAGCTACTTCATGTAATATCTCTAAGCGGTTCTCCGTAGTCTCTTTTCAAATGTCCATGTTTCCAATCAAGTTTGTGTTTCTCTTGGAGGGATTCTTCCCTTTTATTAGCCATTTGTTGTCTTTCATGACAAATCTCTTTTCCAAGCGAAGAAACGTGCTCGTAAGATTCCATCTGATTCTGCCCTTGCGTTTCATAAGAATGATTAGGCACTGATGGAACAACATCAAACTGGTAGGGCATTGTCCAATCCTTGAGTTCTCGATTTAATTCCCTCAAGTCCCTCATTTTGGCTTCCAGTCCATCTAGTGCGTTCTGAAAATTTGATACATACTGCGGGATCCCAAACTTGATACTGTCTTTGACGTCACTAGCCTGGGCATATCGCCTGTCCCAGCAGTATTTTGAAACGTGGCCTATTCGTAAGCAGCTGTAACAAATAGGCCGTCCGTCCTCCCCTCTGTATACGTTTGTGCGGTTGGCGAAGGGGTTTCTTGCTTTTTCTTCAGCCAGCCTTATCTTTTCAGCCATAAGAGCGATTACTTCTGTGACGATCTCTAATAAAATATCTTTCGATTGCTCCAACGACATCATTTTTTCAGCTCCAAATGAAGGTCACGAGTTGTCACGTCGTGGTCACCAATGTAAAATAAAGTATTTTACAGGACAGGTAAAGCTCATAAACCAGTCTCCAGTTCGCAATAATGCTTTTTAAATCAAGATTCTTCAATAATGAAAGTATAAATTAGTAGCAACCAACGATTACAAAATTACGACTTTATTCAACGAAAACTTCGACTCGACTGGACTTGCACTCAAAGAACATACGCTTTTAACAACACGAGTGACGCACATAAAACCCTAATGACACAAATTAACGGCAAATGAACTAATAACAACTAAAATAGAGATGGCACGATGACAAACAAAATTACTGACGCAAACATCGAAAGACATTCTCATTAACAATAACGAACCACAAACACGATGCACGACAGACAAAACTAGTTGTATAACACAATGCGTTTATCCGCAAAGTACACATGTGACGTATAGTTGAGGACTGGGACCTAGTTTTTAGGCCATAGATAATCGATACTTGGTTTTTTTGTTTTTATTCGAAGATTGTGGAAACTCACGTTGTGCCTAGACATTTTGGTACATCTGGCGACTCTGTAACAATAATTACCAGATATATTGTGACAAATTTAAAAAAATTCCACACATCAATGTTTTGTTAAAGTTTTGGAAATATGAAGTTTAGTACAACAGTTCGGAAGCAGGTCGATCTATATCTATTTATCTGTAGCCGTACCGAAAGACCTTCAATTGAAGGGAGAAAGGGTAGTCAACCACTAAATTGAAAAAGAATTTTCAAAATGAGTATTTTATTCTTTATAAAGCCTAACAGTATGTTCGAGTATCGTTTTAGCACCTGTATGGTTACCCTGGGTACCAGACTCACCCTATATAAAATAAGCGTGAGTCAAGTACCCAGGGGGTACTGTATCATCAAATTGCACAACAATGATAATTAAGGACGTCATTATTGACAGAGGTTAGGGGTAGAAAGAAGGGGTAAAATTATTTAGGAGTTTCTTGAAGGCCGCCACAATGGTTGGCGGCAAAAAAATTGCAAAAAAGACGTTCTAGGGATGTCCGGAAAATGCACCCAAATAATTACAATATCGCCCTAGACCCATGGAAGGTCCTGGACAATACCCATAAACTTTTTTCAAAATATGGTCCTAAGGTCGTTTGAGGCAGGCTTTGTTTAGGGTGATTTTGCCTGATATAAAAAAATCACCTGAAATTCTTTAGTTGCTAACACCATCCTCCGCAATTCAGTGTGTCGATTCAAAAAGATTAACATTAAAAAATCAGACCTTCGAAACCTTTAGTTAGATCAATATATCGGAACAAGCCCAGGATATAACTATACTGTCTGAGGCGGCACCATGGTTGCCGCCGAGGGAAAGAAAAATTTCGAATTTAGATGCTTCCAGTTTGCTGGAAAGCGCTCTTTTTCGAGCAATTTTTGATAACGCAAGCTTAATATCCACAGGCTGAAAGCTATTTGATGGTTTTAATCGATTTTTTGGTGTCGTTGTTAAATTTTTTTGCTTATGGAACATACTTTTCTTCAGATTGGGATACAATCTCTCAGCTTTTTCTCCCTAGCATTTTCTTATTATCTCAGCAAATCAAAACGCCTTGCACCCTCCCAATAATTTTTTGAAATCGAGCCTAATCTGGACATTTACCGCAAAGCCCAACATTATTAGCCTGTGTTCCAGACCCCTCAATTGAAAGTAGAGGTCTACTTCCAAGTTTGGGGTCTGGAACACAGGCTAAGTTCGAAGGTCTTTTCGCTCGTGATCGTGCTTGCATACTTCGAATGTCCTGTGTACGTAGAACCGATATTGATTGTAGTCCATTGGTCAAAATAGAGAGCCAAATTATTGAAGAAGTAAGTTGGATATGGCTTAGTTAGTGATATTCGATAACGAAGAAAATTGCCAGGAGAATAGCTACAGGATGGCCAAGATATGGGCAAATTGTCAATTCAGGAAAAAATTCAATGCTTTAAATAAACTTAAGAGTAAAAGAGTAATAGGTGGTGCCACACTTCTTTCAATACCATATAGTGTTAAAACATTGACTCTGGCATAAATTGGCAGTGGCACTGAGAAGCTTTGGAATAGCAATGCTTAACATCAAATGCAGAAACAAATGAACAAATGTAACAAGGTTTTGAAGTTTACGAAACCCTAGAAAAATATGAACAAATGGACAAGTGGAAAAGCCAAGTTGCCCCGATGGAAAAATTAAGTGGACAAAGACGAGCACTGAGTGGGTACTAATTTCAACAAAGATGAGCATGGGCTCCGACAAAGGTTGGAAAGGTTGAGGGGGGAGGTTGGATTCAAATTGAACACCCATAAAAATATTTTCAAACAAGCTCTACTGCTTTGCAAAAAAGTAGGGGAGCATGGCCAACCGGTTCCCCCTTCGTCGAAGGCCCAGTGGACGTGAAAGACGTAGAAAAGAACGAAAACAGTGGCGGAGCCACGGTGGGGAATGGGGGGGACTAGTCCCCCCTCACTTTTTCAGAAGGTTGGTCCTGGAGATTCTAGCAAACCCGATGAGAAAACTTCAGAGGGGGTGGGTATGTATGTTATCTAGATCGTCACATGTAAATGACGTTTCTTGGGAGACAACAGGTGTTTCCTCCGGAAGAAAAAGTTTCAAACAGGGGGAAAGGGCGTGATCCAAATGGGCGTTGTCCCTGACGCACCTTTTGTCCCCTCCACTTATCCCAGGCTGGAGCCGCCACTGAACAAAAAGATAATGTGCAGAACAGCGCAGTTATCACTAGGATGAGATGCATGAAGTATAACGCAAACAGCTAAATGTTCAGTGCAGAGATGTCTTCAAAAAGCACAAAGTATGATATATTTCTGGAAAGAAATAATGAAACGCTATTTTTGTTCTTTAACTTTACCGTCATACTTCCTAAAAATTTACGACTACCCCACTGAGTAGAACATTTTCAAACTACTGCCAAAGGTGCCGCTTTGTATTCTTTTCGACTGATGCTATCTTTGTGGGTCAAAAATTTTTCTTCTTACAGTGCGGGGCCTAAAAAACCGAAGGGCCTTAAGCCAAGGTGGCCTTTGGGTCAATCCGGCCTAGCCTCTGAGGCAGCCCAACCTGTGGGGGGGGGGGGCTTTGGGGGCCGGAACCCCCGATAATCATCAAACTATAGTTTGTTATAACAGTGTACTGAATGAGAAGGAATACAATGGACAGCCCCCCTCCCCCCATTATGAATTTTGTTCCGACGGCACTGTATTGAAAAAGTATAATGTGACGGGAATGTGACGCACGGATACATGACATTGATGCGGAGTTTGAATATAAATGCATTCGATTGTACCATGGATGTAATCAAAATGCTTTGTTTCAGGGCATTGCTTTCGTGACAACTCAGCTATCTTATATCACTGTTCCAGTTTCCCTCAAACAGTCAAACAGAGGCAATTGACGTTCTTTGTATGCATCCATTGTTCAGTGGCTTCCAAATAAAAACAATATTGCCGACAGTTAACGGTTGTCCTTTCAATTATCAGCTTGCCACCAACATTTACTGGGTCGCAAATTTCTGGTCGGTCAGTCCAAATTGCGATGATTTGCTACAGCCGTTGATTGATAAGCGCAGTTGGACATTTTACTGTAGTGTTCACTCGAGTCTGCTCCTTTGAGTTTTCAAATGTCAATAGTGAAACTTTCGCAGTTACTACCTTAGAAGCTGTTATACGATTGGTTATTTCATGTAAAGGTATGTTGTAGCCTCATCAAACTTTTATTTGTGACTTTACTTGTAAGGCCACCGAGATCCTGCTCGATTTCCAGCATAAAACCTTAGATTCCAAATATTAATTAGTGATAAACATACTAGTATTGAACTTTTCACAGTTTCATTCAAGTTTGAGACCCTTGGAGATACGCACTGCTGCTACCCTCCTCCTCCGAATATCCTGTTCAGAAGAGCATGCTCAAAATGGGCGTTGTTCAGGGTCTCCAATCGACGATTATCGTAATATTACGTATCGTTCATTTGGACATCAGTTCATTGAAATTGTGTAGCCATGCATCTTTATAATAGTAGAATACCCCAATAAGGTTTTGGCTTTGGCGAATTTATTGAAGCTAGGTTTTGAAACATATTTTATTGTTGGTAACGCATTTAGAATTAAAATTCTAGATAGGCCTGGAAAACTTTGACCGGAAGTAGTAGTTGAAACGATGGCGTAGTTTAGCCCCAAGTGAAATCGGTGATGAAATAATAAATTCTCAAAAATGGCTGCTTTCCATGGTTTGGAGCCATGTTCACTGTTCAGTACGGATAAAGATCTGTTTTAATTTCAAATATAGAAGTTCTGAATACAAATTAACCATAGACGTAGGATTCGGGGGAACAGGGGTCATGTACATGTGACCGCCGAGAGCATTTCCAGGGCCTGGAAATCACATCACTAAAGCTGTGCTTTTTATGTCGTTGTTATTGTTCGGAACTTTGTTACAACTTTTTCAGGCCCCTCTCAAATCGGGCTCTTGGACAATCTGCCTCCTTGCCCCTCTCGGCGAGCCTCAACATGTACCAGGGACCTAGGTTTAAGTACCTATTTGCAGCTATAACAAAGGTGCCTCTTTGCTGCCTTTAAATGCCCCAACCATAAAGATAGGATAGTTTTTATTATCCTATCTCAATGGCCCTAACCCACTTTTGAAATACTATTACTGCTAAGAGAGGGTTTGGAATCGAGTTAGGAATCTCAAGAAGGAGTTAAACGGGGGATTAGGGAAAATTTAGAATAATTCCGAAATGAAATTCTCTTTTCAATAAAAAACAAGGGAGAACACCAATCATCAATAAAAAATAATCTGAAAGACTTACAACGGAAATATTTTTCCGACCGAATAATTAATAAGTGTAACAGAGGTTAGACTTTCTCTAAAACCCTTGTCACTTCGAGTAGTCAACGAATTGAGAGTGAAGACAAAAAGCGAGCGACTCGTGTTGAGGTTAATCACTGACTGCATTACTAAACAAAAGACTAAGTTTATATACAAACGAAAGCGAGGTTAGCATAATAATTATGTATGTTAATTAATGGCATATGATCCTACTACATAAGCGTGGGGGGGGGCTCCTTGTTTTGGCAGATAGATGGGTTCAAAATATTTGAAAAAAATCGATTTGTGAGAAGTTTATTAGGTGCATAAGAATAAACTGCCGAGCTTTTAAAGTCCTTCGGTTCTCATAGACGATGGTCTAGATTTTTACCATGTATACGATAAAGCTTTAATTTAAAGCATCCTCACTAGTTTACACCCCTCACTTTGTCAGATAAATGAAATAAACGCAACATTCCATGCCTCCTATTAATTAAACAATCATGAAAAATAAATTGACCTTAATCAGAATGCACACTTCAAGACTTGTAAACGTGACTCCGCCATATTGATACCTTATTTTCCTCAAATTTGATATGGATTGTCATCTGAAAACATCTCTCCGCTTCTGCTGCGATTTTTTGATTACTTTTTAGACATCCTGTAATTCGTACAAATGATTCCCATTTCTTACGTTGCATCTTTTTGATACTGCTTCTTTTGAGGTAAACTCTTATAGTTTGAATCTTTTGGCATCTGGTATGCAAAAACGATCTGGCTTCACAAGCAATATCTCTAACCAGTCTAATGATTTCACTACATGTTGTTTAATCCGAAAGGCAATTGTTAAAGAATGAAAAAAACTTTTCAACATAGATACAGAAAATAATAAGAATTCAGGTAAACGATAAGTGATCAATTGTTGGTAGTATTGATATTAAAAGGCGTCGAGATATTAAGAAGACAGACATCAATGGTTCAACAACGTAACTGTAGGTGTCGGCTAGGGGGGGGCAAACTCGAGCAAGAACCATACCTGAGGGGGGCAGGCTTTAAAATAAGAAAACAGATATATAACAAACAGATATATTTGGACAAAATCAAGGTCATGGAATTATAAATATGCCAAATTTTCAAAATATCATTCGGAAAAACTGTAGCCAGAGGAGGTAAGTTGTTGTCAAAATTTTCATTTGGGGGGGCACAGCCCCCCCGTCCCCCCTGCAGCTGCGTGGCTGCAATGGTTGCACCAGAAGGGACATGTCCTCGACTCAGTTCTCGGCTGGATCGAATTTGTATCGCGTCTAAATGTCGAGATAAATGTAAAGAGGCGGCTCTTGCTAATGGGCATCTGGGGCAATGCCCCCTCAAGAAGATTCAAAGGAAATCTATGATATTCATATTGAATTTTGAAGATAGTCTTACTGTGGTTAATTATTTAAGTTTGTATCTCTTCTAGAAAAAGCTCCTTGCTATCCCGTCTCGTCCTTAGCCTCGCTTCTGGCCCGCTAGTGCCTTGAGCGATGATGTCATTTTACGGGCAAAGTTTTTTTTGCCCCTAGCCGACATGCGCACAAGCTAATTTTTGACCTCGAGCATTGCGAAACGCGGCCTGTGATTGGCTTATTTTGAGGAATTCGGGGCAAGAAAAATTTTGCCCATAAAATGACATCATCGCTAAACAACAACCACATCTATATATGCTTTTTCTTCTGCGCTCCATGACGATCAACATCGAACCATGAATACAGTGAAAAATTTGCAACCTGGACCTTTCTATCGATTATCGCAATATTGATGGTCTGCCCTCCCAACTGTGAAAGTCACGAGCCGCCACTGTTAAATGTGAATAAATAATGTGGGGGAAGGGTAACCATTTGGCAACGTTTGCTTTAGGGTGTAATACTATGACTTTTAAACTGTCTGTGTGTAACCAAATGTTAGTTTTAGGCGTTCAATGTTGAATAAATGGCGTTTTCTGAGAGTAAACCTTTGAAATGGAAAACTTGAATTCAATCAAGAGAGTCTCTCTGCATTGAAGCATAGTTGTCACAACGTCGTGTCTCGTCCCACCTTATTTCGAAAACACAGCTGTTCATATGCTACTTGAGGTACACTTGTCATTTGCAAAATTTGAACTTCATTTGACCGAAATTTAATAGATTCATTTTCATGGTACTAACTAAGTAGGCAACAATAGACTTAATTATCTTGGTTAGCAGGCAAAACAGCCAGCTCAGCAGTGAGACAAAAAGAACCCTTTTTTGCTCATACAAGTCGAAGTAACGATACTGAGTACAAGTAATGTTCTCCCATACTAGTCATACAAATAACTTTTTTCGTTGGAGTTCGTTTTTCTATCCTCTAGTTGATTAATTTGAATTGGTAAGCTTAGTTATTTTTGAAATTTGTTGTTCTTTTATACTGCTAGGAATATTAACATTCATATCTCGCTGAGGTGATGTGCAGTTTACCAGGGAGGGCATTCCTAGATGGATTTTAAACTAGACCATATACACCCATTTTTTATAAGAAATTGGCTATAAAAACCAAGTACTGGAAAGTCAGAAAAAATTAAGAAACTTGAGTACTCGAAGTAAAAAATTAAGAAACTATTAAATCGTGATAAAACTGAGAACAACGAAATTTTGTAAAATCCCAGAACATGATTGCCCTGAAGACACAAGGGATAAAAATATACTTCCCACGTCTAAATACAGCGTCAGAACGGTAGCGAATCTCTTGACATGAAGAAAAGGTCACGAACATTTCATAACATCATTCATGACATCATAATTAAGACCCCGTTTACACTGTCCCGTGCAAGTTTGGAACCGTGACAAAACTGTCGCGGTTCGCCCTTGCGTTTACACTAGCACTGTGGAACCGTGACGATTTTGCTCTGCTATCCGGAACAGTTTTTACCCTGCTTTGAAAGCGAACGAATTTTGTACCGTCACGGTTCCGTTTTTAAACGGGACAGTGTAAACACCTATCCGAGACGATTTTGTCACGGATTCAAAAAGAGGTCTTTTGTATGGCTGTTTCAGGTAATCGAGGCTTTGATTGTGGCGTAATTACGTTCTCAAATTCTGAAGAAAAGGAAATTCTGAAGAAAAGACGACCACAGAAAAGGCTTGTAGTGTTTCCCAGTCCAAGCCTTGATTGGACTTTGCAGTTTTGTAGTCTAAAATAACACTGAAAATTAAAGCCACCTTGTCTTTCGTCCAAGTGAAGTTTTAATCGGCCTTCCGCTCCATTTTAACTCACAATAAAAATTCGATTGTTGACTTCAGCGGCAAAATAAAAGCCTTGGTTGACTAAATACAGCTTCTTCTAAACAATGTTCTACCATTAAATTAAGGTCGTACCGGTACAGTGTAAACGGAACGGCTAAACGGAACAATTTGGAACCGCGACAGTGTAAACACTTGCGAACCGTAACGGTACAAAATTGTCCCGGGACAGTGTAAACGGGGTCTAAGAAACCTATAAGAAACAGTGAGTATTGAAATTTCCAGAACATTAAGAAACCGGAGTACTCAACATCGACCTTTGTTTTTTTATAAAAAAATGAGTGTAGTGTCTACTAGACCAATCTCAAAGCAAACACTTACGTTGTTTTGCTTAAAAGCAAACTCTTTAGTATCGACCCTTACGGATTGCATAAAGTTAAGATAATGATGATGATGATGTCTGTAACTCAGTTCAAGGTTGTTGTAAACCATAAATAGTTTGATGTCAAAGCAAAGCAAATCAGTTTGGCTAGCAAAGAGAGTGCTAGGAGCTATTACATCCACAACAAGGAATGGGAAATAGAAGATTTTTCCTCCTCTTTCAATATTAATTTTATTTATAACTGCCCTGGTATAGAACCAGGAAGTCTATACTCACAACGAATTTTAAGAGGGAAGCATCCAACATGTAAGTAATTAACACAAAAATGTTAAATTAGTATTTCTAAATCAGGGAAATTGTGGAAAACTACCTATGTATGTATGTATAATTTTACTATCAAATAAATTGCTATTTAAAATTAAGAAAAAGAAAAATATCTAATTTCAGATGTATCAAATTTACAGATAAAAGTTAGAAACGTAGACTAAAAAACACTCCTGGTTAAAAATGGCAGGGATGGCATTAAAAAGGTCAATACAACCTTGTTTCCATAATGATCCCTTCAGAGGTGTTTTTATTTAGCTGCCTCTATCGTGTAGCCATTGAAGTCCATTGTTTTTTAGTTGTTTTCGTTCTTTGATTTAACTGTCAACAAAAGTTGTTGAATTTTGACACTACGTATCAACTTTTCGTTGTTCAAAGAAATAAACTTTATCAGATATGGCTTTGTTTTGGCGTTGATAATTTGCTTTGGCGTGTGTTTTCACAGTTTTGTAGCTCTCAATCTGTTCGTTTTGTATTTTTAAAATACCATGTCAAACGGGAAAACTGCTTTGTTTCTCAAGACTCATGTCTCGGGCTTATTCTCTTTTTCCTTAAGATATAATCTTAACTGTGAGGTAGACTCAAAACTCATACCTAAGGTTAATCTTGTTCTTGTGCATAGCCATTATTTCTGGGTCCCTCAAGGATGATGTCTAGGGCTACTACTCTTCTCGTGCACTGCTAATAGGAACTGTAGGTTAACTCAAGGCTCTAGCCTAGGGCTTATCCTCTATTCATGCGGTGCTAATGGGAACTGTGGGGTCTCTCAAGGCTCTTGGTTAGGGCTACTCTTCATTTTTTATCTGGTTTATCTGTTTGGTGGTTATTTTCAACATGTTTTATGAAACTAAGAAATTGCTAAGTATTACAACTGTAGGCTGTGCAGTTTTGTGGATGAAAGTATTGATGTGTCATCGGCGTTTCAAAGTAGTTTAAACGAGTAATTGCAAAGATGTTATGTAGTGCACAAGAAATGAAATTATAATATGTATATAATGTGTCAGGAGTTTGTCGGTCCGGAGAGAGGTTTCTGCGAGGATTGTGGATGTCGATATTCCTTATTATCTTATGTTTGAGCTTCTTAGAATTTTTTGTCTCGTTTGGAATAAGGATCAGTGAAACGTCTGTTCTCACCTCCATGGTAACTTTTCACTACCAGCAGACAGGACTTGTTCTATTTTTTGCAGCATCTAATTATATTGGATATATTTTCAAATATAAAGATATCAGTAGAGTAAAGGTCGTTTCTGAATGACTAAAATAGCGAAGCGTTGGCTAGTAGTTTGATATCCACCTACGACTTGTAATCCTTAATTTAAAACAAGACAGTTTTGGGTGCTTGAGGGTAAAATGAATGCCTATTTTTACTCTTTGAATGTTTGGTTTTCCTGAACATTTATGCCAAGGTCACGAACTTCTTTAAAGTTCTCCCTTGAAAAAATCCATGTCAAGGGTGGTAATCGTGTATGTCTGCGTTGCATTACAAGTTAATTAATCAATGCTCTACTGGGCATAACTACATATTTTCAAGTTTTATAACATTTATGTATAGTGCAAGTTTGGAATTACGGCAGAATCTCGCTAATTCGAAAACTGGCTATCTCAAACATCTCGCTTCTCAAACAGATTCCCATCGTTATTTTCCTTCATGGCTTTGTATATAAATCTTCAAAACAGTTATCTTTAATTTTGCGCTATCTCATTCCAGAAAAACTCGGCTTTCTCGAACAATGAAGCCATAAAACTATCATTACAACAGTTATAATTCATTTCTGAAAACTTGAATAAATTCAGATTGTCCGACAGGGTGTGATTTGCAGGGGACTTGTATTCCCTGGCCATGTCCTAAGGAGTCGTTCTCGTGGCGATAATAGCCTATTGTCCACAAAAAGAGTGTTTTGGGGTTTAGAGAGGACACTCCTTTAAGACGTAGATTAAGATACCTCCTTCTAAGCGTTTGTCTTCTAAACGTCTGTCTTCGATTTTTTAGTAAGTCTTATACTTAAATGAAAGGAAGCTAAAAAAAAGCGTTCGAGATTGTTGGGATTGTAGACAATGGGTATTCGGGATAGCGGAGATTTACATTGGTCAACACTGTAAAAGATTCATTCTATAAAAAGGGGTTGTTCATATGGTTAAAAACACCAAAACATTATTAGCATTTTCCTGTCAATTCATAACAGAAAATTGTCATCTTAAGTACTGTTGATTTTAGCTTCTCTTCCCTGGCTCAATTGCCTGCCCTTTGCGAAGGCAACAGACCGTCTCATATGTGTAAACAGGTATTAAGTGGAGTTTATTAACTTGTTAGTGTAAACTGGAGGGTCATTAGCAGCTAGTCATCGATTGAAAACTGAATGAGCTATTAATAAGGTTCTTCCTTAGTGATTTGCAAAGGTCAAGGCAGAAATGAAACCACAGCGATTCAGCCAAAAATTCTGTTCGTATTTAGTTTCTCTCCTCGTCACCCACAAGTTATCTCTTTCTTATCAGTTTCTGGGCTTGTGCAAAGCTTTATTCAGTCGCGAATCCTAAATTGGCATTCGTTGTTTTTGCAGTTTACGCTCAAGGGAGGAAATTGTACCACAAGGTGAAGAGCAGGAGAACTGAAACAATATAGAAATCGACAGTAAGTTTTTTCTGTGCGCACCCTTCATTGAAATATGATGTTAATATTTTTCGATATGCAATTTTATGGACTGGTTATTTGCCTGGAAACTGTAATTATAACTCGCAAAAGGTAGATTTGGAATGACAAAGATGATGTCACAATGCCTTTCTAGGATAAAGTTAGAATGTTTGTCCGTGCAAATTAGTTCATAGATGAAAGTTGCGTATGATAAGGACAAAGACCAGAGATCTCAGCGGAGGACCATGACTACAAGGCTACCAGTGTTAAAGTTTTGGTAGGGCATTTTGAAGCGAGAAAGAAAAGGGTAGAAATAATAAAACCATCATTTTCGCTAAATCATGAAACTTCAAGTTACGTTTCTGTAGCGTAGACGGCAGTTCAGCTTGGAATCAAGGTTGCCATATAGGATTTACAGAAGAAGACCAGACGGGTGGGTGACTCAGGTCAAAATGCTCATAAAAAGGCCAAATCAAAAATATTTCCCAAAAAATACATTGAGCCAAAAAAGGCCAAATTTAAGTAGTGGAGCAAAAACAAATTTTCCAGGCCATTTAAATATAAAAAAGGCAAAATTTGAAATTTGGCCTGCAAAATGGCAACCTGGCAAACCTGCTTGGAATTCCACACTTGATTAAGTTACATTTTCGTAGTCCAATACCTACTCTGCATTTAATCCGTTACCTATATTGACAGTATACTTATTCTTTTTCTCTTTTTGATCATTCATTCATTTTTTTCAAGATTTTGGTATTTTTTGGTCTTGTAACTACTAGTTGATGCAGAGCTACTTCTAATGCACAAGTGACAATTATTCAGCAGAGAGACAATGAAATCTCCTATGTACCTTTCTCTTCTTTAGTTATCAATGTTGAAATATCCTTGATTTTCAGGTCATTGATCATACCCCGGATTACTTTCGATCCTGTATCATAATACGTAAACTTGTAACTTGCCTAAAGCGACTTTTGAAATCTCAAATCATAACACTTTTCTTACTTATTACCTATGTCTAACTGACTTTTTAAGGGCCTGTCACAGCAACGTCAGAAAATGGAGTCTCTGTAATTTTTATCACTGATTGACGAAAACATGACGACATAATTACATCAGTTTTGAAATGGGTTGCATTGCATTCTTCACGAAAGAACTCTTGAACTGAACTAGAATGTGATTTATAAGGCCAAAATACACATATTCAAAAGCTACTGAGTTTCACTTTGTTGCTGACGTACCATAGAGAATACGCCTTGCTCAGTAACGTAAAATATCAAAGACTATCTTATAGTACGAGTACTCATAGACTGTTTTATTCATATGATTAGAGCGAAATGTTGGAGATAAATGATTCTCTGGGGAAGAATAAGTCCCCTCAACCCCTTTTGCTACCACTAGACTTAGACGTGCTGCTTTCTGGGGTCAACTTTGCGAATATCAGCCATATGACCTTCTTCTGAGTCACATGGTGGCGAAAGCAAATACTGATTGTGCTCTTTGCCAGTTCACAACCACACTTTTCTTCATGTGAGTATCATTTCACAAATTGTAGCAGGTCAAATACTTCTGATATTTCACCTTTTTAATCTCTACTTTTATATGGTCGTCTTATCTATGATAACAAAAAGCTGTTGTTTAAACATTTAAAACGCGGAAAAGAGAAATATATTTCGTTGTCAATTTATCTTCATCATGTTAGCTTTACCTCTTGCTAGAGCTATAGTTGTGTTAGAAACATTTCGACAAAGGGCATCCAAAATCACAGTATCTTTCATGATAATTTTCTTAAAATGATTTTAATGTCTAGTCTTTCTAAAACTAAAATCAAAGACATAACATAACATAACATAACATAACATAACATAACATAACATAACATAACATTACATAACATAACATAACATAACATAACATAACATAACATAACATAAAATAACATAACATAACATAACATAACATAACATAACATAACATAACATAACATAACATAACATAACATAAAATAACATAACATAACATAACATAACATAACATAACATAACATAACATAACATAACATAACATAACATAACATAACATAACTAACATAACATAACATAACATAACATAACATAACATAACATAACATAACATAACATAACATAACATAACATAACATAACATAACATAACATGTGGTGTGGTGCAAAAACTCTCCCGTAGTGTGGTGCAAAGGCAGTTCCGTTGTGTGGGCAGTTCCGTAGTGTGGTACAAAAGCAGTCCTGTAGTGTTGTGCAAATGCAGTTCCGTAGTGTGGTACGAAAGCAGTTCCGTAGTGTGGTGCAAAAACAGTCCCGTAGTGTGGTGCAAAACCAGTCCCGTAGTGTGGTACGAAAGCAGTCCCGTAGTGTAGTGCAAAAACAGTCCCGTAGTGTGGTGCAAAAACAGTCCCGTAGTGTGGTACGAAAGCAGTCCCGTAGTGTGGTGCAACAGCAGTACCGTAGTGTGGTGCAAAAACAGTCCCGTAGTGTGGTGCAAAAGAAATCCCGTAGTGTGGTGCAACAGCAGTCTCATAGTGTGGTGCAACAGCAGCTCCGTAGTGTGGTGCAAGAACAGTCCCATATTATGGTGCAGAAACAGTCCCGTAGTGTGGTGCAAAGGCAGTCCCGTAGTGTGGTGCAAAGGCAGTCCCGTAGTGTGGTGCAAAGGCAGTTCCGTAGTGTGGTGCAAAAACAGTCCCGTAGTGTGGTGCAAAAGAAATCCCGTAGTGTGGTGCAACAGCAGTCTCATAGTGTGGTGCAACAGCAGCTCCGTAGTGTGGTGCAACAGCAGCTCCGTAGTGTGGTGCAAGAACAGTCCCATATTATGGTGCAGAAACAGTCCCGTAGTGTGGTGCAAAGGCAGTCCCGTAGTGTGGTGCAAAGGCAGTTCCGTAATGTGGTGCAAAGACAGTTCCGTAGTGTGGTGCAAAAACAGTCCCGTAGTATTGTGCAAAAACAGCCCCCTAGCGTGGGGCAAAAACAGTCCTGCAGTGGAACTCCAAAACAGTCCCGAGTTTTGGTACAAAACAGCCTCATAGTGTTTTACAAGCAAAAGGAAGCCATGCTTCATCAAATGCCAACACAAAGGCTACCTGTTTTATTGAAGGTGAACACTTGCGTCCCCAGCCATACAGTATTACCTCGCCACAAAGAATTTGACTTATAAGAAACTGCAGCCTGCCAGATAGCATAGCATCTACCCTGATATTAGGAACCAATCAGCCCGGAATTTAGTCCTCTTGGCTAGAACCTAGGGTAGTTACATTATCTGCTTTTTTATTTTACATAGGATAGCATTATCAAATCAAAGATTAATTAGATTTGAATAATATGTTCAAAATTTGGTTTAACACAACATACATAAAAGGTTTCTATTCAAATATATTTGCCTATTTGTAATTTTTTGCTGTAATTTTAAGAAAATATTCAGCCTTTTTTTTATTTTTGTTTTTCTTTTCCATTTATAAGAAACCAAGCAGGTTTTTTACAAAGACGCCCACATTTGCATCCTTCTCCTATTACACTCACTAATGATATTTTTTGTAGGTAGATATTAGAAACATATAACCTGAACTAAATTATTATTTTTATCCATTTTCAGTAAACATATATGGTATTTTTGTCTGTTGGGAGGGGGGGGGGTGATGGTCAGTAACCCTTAAATTCCTCTTGGCACTACCCCTTGGTGATTAAAATGTCATCAGATCTTAGTTTCCTAATGACATTTTTCGCATTGCATTGTTACCTTCTCTAAAACCAGTGTTTATTTTCGTGGATATTCCTTTCCCTTCTTTTTAATTATCTACAAATTTATCCTGCTTTCGATTCTTTGTTCATTCGAATTAATCTATTACCGTATTTCGAGTTTTTTGTGTAAACATTTTGACTATGGTCTAAATGAAGAAAAGACCATAATCAAATAAGGTAAAATAAGATGAAATTCTCTTTCCATGGTCATTTATGCTGCCATATCTGTTATATTTTATATTATATTTGGTTATTTTAAGACTAAGTTTAATTACCTGTTTTAAGAAGCAGTACGTATTTTAAGACATTTTAGTTATCTATTTAATTGAATTTTTTTATTAAGCGCCTGTACAAACTCATTTTCTACAGTTTTCAGCACAGTGAAGTAACAAAACTGTTATTGAAGCAAAACAATTTTCCTTTAACTATCACGAAGTTGCAAAATCCAAAGAATTTCATATGCGATGGAAATAGCTGAGAAAAAACAAGCGCCTTAGTAGATCAGCAGATTTTGATACGTGAGATCAGAGCTCTTCATTGGTATTTGTGAGGCTCTTAATGGAAAAAGCTTGCTATAATCTGCTATGGTCGTCATTAACTGTTTGCCGCTTTTCAGTCTTGATCGTTTGTGGTTGTAGTTGAGTGGGTTACTCAATTAATATGTCATTTTAAGAGTTCAAATGCTGCTTTGAGTAAAAGGATCAGCTTCTTTTCTCATGCATTCATCACTTGACTGGTCAATGGAATTGTTGATTTATTTAGTCTGCCATTCACTCGATAGTTCATTCATTAATCGACTCATTCAAAGCATCTTCATTCATAAATCTTTACTAGGGCAAGGAAAGTTTCATTCACAGGCACTTTCCAACAACGTAAACTTCCAAATATAAAAAAATCCCCAACAGCGAGCATGTCCCAGCGCAAAAACCGTCCCAGCAATGGGCACGTTGCAAAAACGAACATGTCCAAGTAACGAACAATCCCAAACAACGGACGCGTCCAACCGCGGACAAATCCCAACAACAGTCACTTCCTAACAACAGACACTTCCAAACAACTAGCATGTCGAAACGAAAAACCTAACACGTCCAAGCACACACGTCCCAATGGCACACGTATCAACAAAGGACCCCCCCCCCCCAATAACAGACTTTAGTGCAAATCGGATTTTTTTTTCAAGCGGCCAAATCATCTCAGACAGAAGACACCTTACAAGAACTAGCAACGTTGTTCCCATTTATGTCCACTTAGTTTTGAAATTTTCACTGTTTTTAAAATTCCAATAGGGACAGGGGCACAGTGGCATGGGGCAAGAGTTTTGAAAACCGTAAAGCATCATGTTTTATCGAAAAGTTTCAAAAATTTGGCCCTGTTATCAAAATTTCTAGTCAATTTATAACTTAAGCAACCCTCTTTCTTCCAAAAAATTCCAATTCCCTCTGTGTCTTTTTTCTACCATTTTTTCTGGGACAACCAGAGCCGAAAGATGCAAGTCTAAAAAACTAAATTTAGCAAGGTCTGTTTTAAACCAATTTTAAACCAATGTATTTATGCATCCTTGATATGTTATTAAGGTAGCCTTTCCACTAGCCTAGGTTAAAACATATCCGGGTTAAAAGTTATCCGTTTCTGCGTCGCGTTCCCACTAACCCACTTGTTAAACGGCTAAGTTTGAAAACGGGTCTCAAAGTGGGTCAGTTGTTACCCGGGTATCTTTTGACTCACCTGCGAGTTAATGGAAACGCCGAACCCGGATAACTTTTGATCCACTTGCAACAACAGCAACGTTTAAAAATTGAGACGGCGCCAAAAATAAAAAAACAAAATCCTGGATGTCGATGTTGCTTCCATTGGCCTACAACGATAGAAATTGAAGGATTTTTGATGCAAATACTGATTTCTCTTACAACTTTTCACCCTGGATACATTTTAACCCGGCTTAGTGGGAACGATCAAAAACGGATTAAAAACGGGTCGAAGAAAAGTGCCGTTTCCATTGACTCACTTTAAAAACGGATAACTTTTAACCCGGGTATGTTTTAACCCAGGCTAGTGGAATGGCTGCCTAAGTTCCTTACTGACAGCTGGTCTTCTGTAGACGAAATGATTTTTCTATCACTGGGGCAATTCAGTCACGTTAGATTCCAGAAGACAATGATTGATCAAATTTTAGGCAATCAGGCTGCAGCTTCATTCCCTTTTCCGTAATCATGTATTGTTTCTTTCTTGCAAACATGCTATGAAGTGATTAAGACTTCATTTTTAAACAGTTTTAAACACTCGAGGCAGCTCAAGGCTGGCACTGGAATAAGCCACTCTCCCTAGGCCCCTAGACCTGTGCATGAAACCACGTGATTTTGTTCTAAGTATCTTGCTATGAGTTTGGCCTAAGTCATACTACTTCGTATTAAGTTTACCATTGAAATCAATAGGAAAAGAAAGATATTGTTTTAACTCGTATTCGGCCTACACTCACATTTCTTTTATAAGAAACTGGCTATAAGAAACTTCAGTACTCGAAGCAAAAAAATTAAGAAACTAATAAATCGTGATAAGACTGAGAACAACGAAATTTTGTAAAATCAAAGAACATCATTGCCCTGTTAGCCTAGAATTTGAGACAGTCTCGGAACGGAAGCGAATCTCTTGGCGTGATAAAAAAATGTCACGAACATTTCATAACAGCATTCATGACATCATAATTAAGAAACTCTTAAGAAACAGTGAGTATTGAAATTTCCAGAACATTAAGAAACTGGAGTACCTAACATCGACCTTTGTTTCTTATAGAAAAAATGAGTGTATACAGCTTCGACCAGGAACGACCACCTTAAAAATACTTGGCGTTGCTTTGGAAACGAGATTTTCCCTCTTTTTTGTGTTATCGCAATCGCAGTTTTTGATCATCATATTTGGATATAATAAGAAGTTTTGTTGAAAACGAAGTAACACCTCTGTAGTTGCAGGTTACTTGCAGTTTATACACTGTAAACTATTACAATCAATTTATAAACAAAGCGAATAGTACTGTCTGGTCGAAATTTATTGATACTTTCAGAATTTATTAACGCCTTTACTTTCGGAACAACTTAGACCCCGTTTACACTAAACCCCGTTCCCAAACAAGAACGGACCCAAAGAGTTCCGTTCTTCTTTTAGTAGTGTAAATGGGGTCTTAGCCTTGGCGATTACCAGAGCTATTTAGATACCACTTTTTGGCAGTTTCCCTGGTAAAAATGAAACATTCCCTGCGCAGCTGTTTCCTTTTGTTCTGATTACATTCAATACATGCTCGTTAATCTTAAAAACTGTTAGGATTTTTTTTAAAATTCCTACGCTGCCTCTTAAATGCAATTCTCTCATTGTTGCCTTATTTTCCAATCTCTCTGGATTGTGGCTTTTTGAAGTGGAATCAAATTTATCCTTTCTTTTCTTTGAGTCGACCCGCCAACAGAGTTTTCACACGTTGCCCTCAGCCCCATTTTATCTTTATGATCTCATATTTCATCCAAAATTTGGATTTCATTCATCCAAAGTCTGTCTTTTTCATTTGTTAATTCAACAAAGAATTTGCTTGTGTTTTCATGAATATTTTTCATGCTTGTGCTGGAGCTCAATTTATTGAAGCCACCTTGAGCGAGAAAGCAAAACTTTTCGATCAAATCTTTATTAACAGATTTTTGATCGAAAAAAACCAATTGCATAATTTCAGCCAATTCAATCGAAACTTTAGTTTAAATGGAGGCTCATAAAAGCACTCTTGTGTGCAAGCAACACGCCCCTTAGACGCTTTCTCACACTGAAACAGGATAGCATAATGTGCAAACCTGCATTTTTCTTCTGCGTGCTATATTTAGGTGTAAATGCAACACAAATTCTTCAGAGACTTTGGCCTTGTGGTTTAAGGATGAGCGAAAAGGAGATCATCACGTGTGAACCATAAATTCAAAGTGTACGGATATTATGAGCTGTACGAAACAATATTTTTAGAGCTTTTGATTCCTATCTGTGCGGTGACTATTCAGCATATGACGTCATACAACTGCAAGGTCTTCTACGACTGTTCTCGGGCTAACTAAAGTGTCACCAGGATGAGGGCTTATTTTGGTGCATTCGAAGAATGCCCCAATCTCAATGTCAATTTTTTTGTTCATTTCATCTCAACGATTTGTGTTGGTCCAAAGACAGTTAAATCGATTCAAATTTGATGATGTATCCTTGAAATTCTTGAATTGGTAGCCATGTTTATTATCTGCCCTCCGAAAAAATAGTGTACGTCTGTTATTGTATTGATCTACAAAGATGCAAGAGAGTTGTGAAGAATATATGATCTTCCATTCCTGGAAGTATTTTATACAGATTCTGTCTTTATTGTGTCTTAATTCTAAGGGATAAATCAGATTCTGCTTTGCACAAATCTGAAGAATTGAGTAGATTTTACCAGATGATCTTTTTTGCTGTCTTTCAAAAACGCTTCCAGTTATACCTTTGTCATTATCCTGTCGTCTGGTAGGATAGACCTTTCTTACATAAATGCAATTTTTAAGTTACCGTTTATCGTAGTTTGTCTTCCAACTATTTTCCGGTGGCAGAAGTGTGGTTATTCATTCAAGATTTCCACCGTAAGAAACCTCATCCACACCCTCAAATGTGGGATAATGATTTGCAGTACTTTGAGCGTGATAACCACAATAACCAAGTGTGTATGAACACCTTCTGGCAAATTTTCACATGAAAAGCACCACGATTTCGTATAGACAAGCCTTAGCGACGTCTCCCAATAGAGAAAGTCGCCATGGCTGTTTGGTACTTCTAGATCTCTAGTGTCGACCACCAAATCCATGTGGCCTGTGTTTCTATACTTGGATGATTCATCAGGAGTCGAATCCATATCAGTTGAATGCGTAGGGCAGGGGCGGATCCAGAGCAAATTTCAAGGAGGGGCAGTTAGTAGTGGGGGCGCTGACAAATTTTCAAAAATTGGTTACCAGAGTACGCTGTATACAACAATTTCAGATCCATTTTCAGAATAAACAACATAACTTTGAGGTAATCCTTGAAGCAAATTAACCTATCGGTCTCAGAAACTTTTTGCCTGATTCTCATTCTTCAAAAGGGGCGCAAAATTTCCAAAAGGGGGCGCCAGACTTGCTTCAACTCGTTGAGGGAAGGGCAACTGTCCCTAGTTGCTCCCCCTTAAATCCGCCACTGGCGTAGGGAAACATGATTATTTCTATTTGTGTATAAAGTAAATACTTTGTACATAAGGATAAGTCTAAAATTTGTAGTAGAATTTATCAACTTTGAAAAAAGGTTTTTGTATTTAGCTCTGCTTGTAGATGTGCCTATACTCTCCAGTCTTGAATACGACTTATTTTCAGAGCATCTTTTCCAAATTGTCAGTCTAGAAAAGCAGCATATTAAGATTCTTGCCCGTAAGTATTTTGCCACAACATTAACAAATAAAACATCACAAAATAGAAAACATTTTTAAAATTCAAATTTAATTACAAGCATATCTAGAAGAGAATAGGCGTCTGAGAATGAAGCTAACGTGAAATATACAAATAATGTGTCGTGTAATGTGAACGCTACCGAGGTTCAAATGTGAAATCTTGCAAACAGATCAATGAATGTAAACTATGAATAACACGATTGTGAATTCATATGAAAAGATTCATTTAGCCGTTAAAATCTTCTTCAATTTTCGGGCGAGATTGTCGAATACAAGGCTTTTCCTTTCAGGCGATGTCGCAAATTCCCCGTGAAAAACGTATTTTAGTTCGTCGTGAAAGGTGTAAAAGACCCCGCCCCTCCTCCCTTTCCCTTTACCCTTTCTGCTATTAGAGCAGGCTTTGTATAAAGACATATGGCAATGATACAGGCTCCTGATGTTTTTTTAAACTCTGTTAATGACCTGATATAAAAAGGTTCTGCAATAATTTTTTTTCTGTCTGCAAATATTAATCGTAAAAAGACATTTTCTTTCACTTGGTTGCTTTTTGAACAGGTCTGGCGGAGATCTTTCAATAGATTAGTTGTTAAGGAGAATATTTGCATATTCCTTCAGGTAGAATAGCTGACAGGAATTTGATTTTGCTTTTTAATCAGTATACATGGTCCACCAGTGTCGGATGATAAAAATATAATCATCGCTTTGATAAAGGCACTGTCAGAATGTTTGCATGCAAGGCAGACCTTGAATATAACTTTTCTACTAAAATTAAACATCGGTGTGCCAAAAGCGACTTCGTTTAACTAGACATCTGCTCTAAAAACACAGTGAATCCTATGTTAATAACCTGAAGATCCATTTCTCATAGTATTTTTAATAGAGAGACTTGTTTTTCTCAATTAAAAACTTTTTTTGTTGACAGTAAAACTCGTCTTGAGCTTGCGCGCACTGTGCAAAACTGTCTCTGTTAAAGTCGTACTGAGATAACCAGACTGTCTCCAAGCAATCGAAATTCTGACATTAATTCTACTTAACTAGGTCTAAAAGACTCACGGTGTTATGAAGGAATTCTCATTTTATCGGCTATCTATATCTTAGCTACATATTCTAAGAAGGTCTTGGTTAAATTGATAAAAGTGCCAGAATTAATATTGGTACAGAGGTAGTTGAATTAAAGAGGTATTTTGAATACGTCTGTAAAAGGTTTAAGAATTTAATCAACATTTTGAAAGATGATGGGCCTAGATGAAATCCTTAAAGACCCAGACAGGCCTGGCAACAGATTTTGGCTACAAATAGGATTATAGAAACTCTTCTGAAAACTGGCTAATCCCTCTAAACCGGTAGGGTTGTTTGGAATTCTTCAATCATTCACCAATTATTATTTACGATAGAAATTAATTAAAGTGGTTTATGCGTTTTTATTAACTGTTCATATCACTTAAGTATTGATTAGATAGAATTCAACTGTAAACAAGTTTGATTGACCTGGCTTTTCTCATCGCACTCCCAGGGCCTAGAGGTTTGACGTATAACTTTATACTAAAAGGATCATTTTACTTCAAAAGACCCAACTAACCATCTTTGTTCAAGAAAAAATTCCCCATATTCCTGAAGAAAAAAGTACCAACTAATATTACAGAATAACGTCACTGAGCTTTTTAGTGCCAACACCTGGAATTGCCTTCCTAAAATAATAAAATCACCTACAGATGCTTGTCAGTAACTGGCCTGGTGAAAATAGATGCATTGCAACCAACAGTTCCCGCATTGTAATTTCTATACTTGCTTTCTGTTACAATTTGTATAAGAACAATTTTACAAAAACACATGCCTCAAATTTAGGCTAAGGTATTATAAAATTTAAGAACAAAGTTCTTAGGAATATATCATGGCGGAGATCGTTTACCAATGTTATTAGAGAAACAGCCAGCCAGATTCTGGATTGTCTGGTTCTTATATAAAAAGAGTAAAGTATATTTCAGTATCCATACTATTGAAACACTTTAACTTAAACGTTTATCGTTATTACTTAAAAAACCATGGACAAAACGACCCCCTATTGGAAGTTCCAATGAGTAACACGACCCAGCCATCCCTTTGTTGGCCTTATACATGTATTGCATACTATACACAGTGTTTTAAGAGACATCAAGCTAGGTGTAAGTACCAGTTTCTAGAAATGGGGACTTATGTCTATCTTTATTTAGCTTATTTAAGCAGGGTATTTGTAGAATATCGACACTTGTAGAATTCATCGATAAATTGTCATGCAGTTTTTACAGCAAAGCACTAAGTCTGCAACATATCCTGTAAGAACACAACAATTCGAGAATCTTGCCATAACTCACCAAAATTATTTGTTTTATTGTATAATATAAACATACGGTGTTTGTCACTGTTATATTCAATCTAATTTTGTTTCAAATGAATTGCTGCAGTACTAAACTATGTTTTGTTTAGGCCACATGCAATGTAATATTGAATTGTGTTTCATATAAATCAAAATCATAGCTTTGTTAAATGCTTGATATTTAGCTATGGCATTTTATATAATAACTTTTTTATAACTGCAGTGTTATAGCCATGCACAAAGCAGCCTTGCTGAACGCTACTCCTGTCAGCCTTTTATAGCTTTTGAGTGTGTAAACTCCCAATTGTCATAAAGTCAAGTGCCTAGATGACAATCCTCGTCACTCATATTGGGCTTCCTTCAACAAACCTTCATTTGTTTAAATTCTTATGCATTTATACAGTTTCAATAGCATTTTGAGATCAGTTTTTAATGTTCAATCCTAATTGACTGAAAAAGCACTGGACAGGACTAATCTTATTGTTAAAGGTTGATCCCCTTTTTTGCTGGCTTTGAAGTTATTTATTAACCTGGTTCATGCTAGGTAATTATATTATGAAGCACATTGCTTAAAAACGACATTCGCAGTACTTTTTGTAAATCAAAAAGGCATGATAATGAGGTTTCTTCTTGTGCCCCACCAAATCAACCCCAACTTTTTGAGCCCCAGTTGTAAGCCCCTGGCCCTGCTTGAGAGTAATCGATCTTTGCAGACCACCAACCCAGTTGTACAACCTCTCCAAACCCTGATGACAAGGCCCTGCTGACAAGGCACTGCTGATTATTTTAACTGGATACTACTAATATCAAAGATACTATATTTGTCTTTAAGTACCGAAAACATCCTGATTGCTTTCCCATAGACAGTCGAGATGAATCTTATTCTGTGAAATGTCATTGCAAAGTTGGTTTCTTCTCCTTCGCACGTAAGCTGGGCAGCTTAGCAGTGCTTATGTTCTAGTCAAAAGTACAGTTCCCATATGGGATTTGACGCTCCACTGCATTTGCTAAACTCCCTTGTTTGTTATTCCCTCAGGTTCCTCTAGTTTATTCTGCGCATCTCAGCTCAAGACGTGTTAAAAGATTCTAGCAAGAAGATCTTTAAGGTGAGACGACATTTCATTTTAGCACTAACGACTTCGTAATTTTCTAAGGATTTTTTATTTGCGATTGATTCTCAATCTACCAGACAGATGACTTAAAATATACTCGGTTTTTGAGAAATTTTGTCTACCTCGTTCTTTTTCTTCCTGCTTCAGATTTCTCAATAAAATCGACACTCTTCTTTTCAACAATGTGTTTTTCCTAATCTTTGTTTCCTGATGCGACAAAACTTTTCGTACTTCAGTAGAGCGTTTATTTCTAATAAAAAAATTATTGGTTTGTATTTTGTTTATACCGTTTATCTTTTGATTTTTATCTTTCAACACCTATCCTCTGACTACCATGGTATTTTGCGGGCTACCTGTTTGCCTTTGTAAGCAATACAGTTATTTAGCCCCATTAAAGAGAAATTTCAAGCTTTGCCTTAGAAATTTTTTATTCTGTTTTAACAAGATTTTAGATTACTTTTCATTAAACCATTGAATTGAAACAGACATTAAGTTTGGTATGAATTTAACCAGTTTGTGATAAACGGGTTTAACAGTTATGAATAAAAAATATAAGATGTTCTTTACGGGTGCCACCATGTCATACACTTTGGGAAGGTAGTTTAGATCTAGGTACTTCCGTAGAACTGGTTGATAAATGTCATAGATTTGCGGATGTTCAGTGCTAGACATATTCTAATTTAAGCGATTGGCATAGATACCATTAAATCATACACTTGGTGATGATAGTTGAGTTCTGTAATAAGCTAGCTATGTAATACTCTGAAATAATCAAGAAATTAGAATTACTACTCTACATCTGCAGTCTTGAAATAAATTCTACCGCAATCATGATGTTGTAATAGCTGTTTTGCACGAAGTTATTTAACTGGTCAACATATAAGCCTTACTATTGTTTTAGTGCGAAGGAAAAGATTAGACTGCAACCTCTTCGGATGCGGGGCATGGAGGCTTTGAGTAGTTGGGAGGGAGACGGGGCTTGGAGCAATTTTGTTACGATGACATTGCTATGTTCCCATTCTGATTAGTTCCTTGCTTGTTTATTGAATTTTGAAAATTTTTGCGACCACGCCCATTAGATGAGCTTAAAATACATTTTCAGATAATTCTTGTAGTCATGTTCTGGCAACCCTTGAAATTTTTACCATTTTTAAGTATACTTTTTTACACTTGATTAATTTAATTCTTAACATTGTATTCTTTTTTTATTAAAAGCTTCCAAGACCTCGAGGCCCCGAGCCACTTTGCCCCCCCCCCTTTGGCAGTCCTGCTTACAGTATACGTGTTATTCAATTCTATACCGCTTTTGACCCTTCTGTTAACATTTGATTGTAGCGTTATTATGAAAATTAAGAAATATAGAGAGTGCGCCCAAAATACAGTTTTTTGGTCGTGGAGCCACGTCTTGTGGTGTTGCTAAAACAGGATTAGAAAAAACCGAAGCTAAGGTTTAGATTAATATTTTGAGTGATAGTGTGGCCAATACGTGCCATTCACACGAACCACATTTACCCGCTTTGCATAAGTTTGTAAATCTGATTTTTCTCCCAGCAAGCTTCCGCTAAGATATGGTCGCCGAAAAGATCAGTGGCGTAGCTTGAGCCTCTAAACTATGTGGGTGGAGGGTCAGGGACCGCGGAGCATGTTACAAATTGAGGGGGCTAAAACGATTTGGAGTGGGAGGGGGGGGGGCAAAAATGCTGAAAGCCGAGAGCAAGGCGACCTTTTGTACGGTTTTAAGTATATTTTTTGAAATTATTGCGAGAAGGAATAACATCATGCGTCCTTTTTCCTTCTTCTTTTCACTATCAAATGTTTAACTGAGAGCAAATTTATCGATAATTTAAGTCTTTTTATTATATCTGTAAAGATTCGAATGTCTGTTTAGCATTTTTAGAGTTTTTCAAAAAAATTTCAGCTTCAGGTACGCCTGGACAGTGATACGTTTTTGCCTCATCTGTAAGGTAGCAATTGTTTTTACCGGTCATGTAAATACAAATAAAGACAGAAGCTTCGAGACGATAATAACAAAAATAATATACAAAACTAAACGTTTCATAGTCAAAATATTTTTTCGGTTTCTATCTACGAACATTTCAATGTTATTCTGTTAGTAAACTCTAGTGACTGGAATATTAATTGTTGGTACACAATGTTGGTTATCTCAAGTGCTTTCATCTTGCGCTTTTCTTAGGTTGAAATAACGGTCCAAAGTCAGTTTACTTGAAAAAGTTTTCGAAAATGTAGAGATAATCAGAATTTTATAATCTGATAATATTGGTTTTCAGCTTGACAGAAAAATGCGAGGGTAGTTTCCTGACCGAAAATTCCAAATCATAAGCAAAGAGAAAATGATCTTTGATACAGAAGAATAGGGTAACGGGAGAATTCACCCCTTATTGTCAATTGCAAACTAGTGACCAATTGTTTAAGTGTTTTAGGAATATAATTTGCAAAAGCGCCCCCTCCCCCATTTTGACCACCCTAGATTCCTGAAAGTGATCACCCATTTTTCCTCTCTCGTTTTTGTCAATGCTTTGAGGTCTATTTCCTATTCTGAGATATTTCAAAACTAAATGTTTGCAATGATCTTGTATCTAATCGAAAACAAAAGCATTATTCATCGTTTTTGAACTTTTATTAAGGCATTCTTGATATTTCAACCATGGTTTTCCAGATCAAGTCTGGATTAATCGACACAAAGACTAAGCATAGATTCATCAGCCGTTATAAATCACGGGAGCTTTACTTGGTCCTGGCTAGAGAGTCTTTAAATGTGACTATCTGTTCACCGTGCCTATATTTAAAGCGGTTTTTCTCGATTCAAGTTAGGCAGTGTCAAAACAAAAATTTTAGGCCAATTTTTAGGCCAAGGTTTGCCTGAATATTCTGTAAAAGAGTATCGAAGTTTTGACGCCACAAAAATCCATTTTTAGAATTTTTGAATTCTGATCCCAAAATCTGGACGAGCATCATTAAATATCTACAAATATGCAAAATCAGTTAAAGGTATAACGAATTGGCTAATATATGGCCATTTGAGCACAGGCTCTTGCCCCATCCCTCTGTAATTTGGTCTTGGTTCATAACTTCATGAACCAGGCCAGAATTACAGTAATCCGTTTGCAAACTTCAAATCTTTCATTGGCCATATCTCGCCCAATTTGGAACATATATAGCTAGTTTTGCACACCGAGAGGTATTTTATGCCGTTCTTTCAGATTATGTGGTCAAATGTGAGAAATTGTCAGAAGGGTTTTTTGATGACGTCACAAGCCGGTACTCGTATTGCTACGACCGGTCAATCATTGCAGAAGTTTTGGAAACTCACTTCACTTTCGAATGTCGAATTCATCCATCACCCTTTCCTCTTGAATGCTTCTAAGTTTTGACTTGTGACTTGTAGGATAATTACCTAAAACTGCAAGATTGTTCAGGAGAGGGAGCTGAAGTGGTAGCATTCGAGAATATAAATGAAATTGCAAAAAATAAGACTTTAGTTATTAATTCTTTGCAGTAATTTTGCCAGGCATTTTTGTTTTAGATAGTTAAAAGTGTAGAATATTTTACAGGGGATAGCCTGAAGTCTGCATAAGAGTGCAGGACTTTCGATAATTCCAGTTCAGTAGAAGAGAGCAGGAAAGAAAGAATACATGATTTGATTTTATGTTAGGAACATTTAGTAAACTAAAGCTTTTCGTCTGACACTCTTCAGAGTTTAACACGCCGGAACATAGATCGAAAACTCTACGCTAGGAAATATATATACCCAGTTGTGGATCGAAATAGGCCAATCAGAAACACGAGCATATGACTGTTGAGGTTGAACAATCAATGGATTAGAGCTAGGACTGGCTCGAACGCGGATGTTGTAGTTTTCTTAAAATGATATCTATTCCGTGCAAAATGTTGAAATTCCAAACTGTTTAGTGTTTTAACTAGTAGAAAAGTATAAAAAATTACTGGCGATTCCAAAAAGGCCCAAATTATTACCGGTGTCTGCCAAGACACCGTTCTTATCCTTATTCTTTTTAAATAATCGACACTTGTATCCAAAATTTTTAGTGGTCACCACATGTTTCCACTCACCAACCTCCATTTCTTTTGCTCGAAAAATATTAATCACTTGCAAAAAACCCATTGCAATTTAAATTTAAAATTGATGTGTTTATACTTTATTTCTTTTCTCTTGCAATTCTTTCTTTGAAAACGTATTCATACACTTTTTGAGTTAGGTTTATATTTATTCTATTACTCTTGCCTTTAGAAAAAAGTTTTGTTGTGCATTTGGAAGCACCTCAGACTACAGAAGCTTCTCTTTTACAGAGAAGGTCATTCATTACACAGGCAGGCAGGCATTAACTTTATTTCTGTTTATATGTGATCGAAATGCCCGTAAAAACCTGCCTTTTGAACGATTCTTTTATTTTAATTCTTTAAAACTCCTTAGTGCTGTGGTGCTCACAAATTCTTCGTGGTCGCCAGACGTAGGGGTCAATTTGAAATATGTCTTGCTCTTCAAAGTATTTATTCATGATTGTATCTTGGCTTCCTTGGTTATTAAGACAAATTAAAGTCAAAAAGTAACTTAAACAATTTTCATCAAGTGTTGTTGCCAACAGGATTAATGTTTCCTTAAAGGTATTATTTACGATTTGCAGGTGTATGCCAACCAAAGCTAGGTACATCTCTCTATTGAAACGAAAATCCTTTTAAGGGCCTTGGCTCCTCGACGCTCTATGAGTGCCCAGGTTTTAGGCTTTCTTTTCGCGACGCAGTTAATCTCGATCACTAATCCAACAGTCCCAGCTTCATTGCATAATTGATCTTGTTTTAATGGGAGTAGTGAGAATTGGAGGCGGTAACGAATTGTATACGATACGCGGATAAGTTGACATGGGTACGATCAGACTGGAAATTAATATTCATTTGTGAATGGTGACACAGTGAGGCTTCAGTTCTAACCAGGAGGTAACTCATTGCTATCTTCTTTGAAGTGAATTCTAGGATTGAAAAAGATCTATTTCTAAGTTTTTATTTTTTAGTAGGTTAATCATTTTCAGAAATTCTATTTGTTTAACCGAAATGAAGTTCTGTTGTGTCATGTTTTGTTGTGCAGTATTTTTTTAGAGTTGTGTTGTGTTGTGTTGTGTTGTGTTGTGTTGTGTTGTGTTGTGTTGTGTTGTGTTGTGTTGTGTTGTGTCGTGTCGTGTTGTGTTGTGTTGTGTTGTGTTCCTTTTTTGTTCTGTTGTGTTAAGTTATGTTAAGTTGCGCTGAAGTAATGTGCGTAGTTTTCTGTTTTGTTGAGATGCTGTGGGGCTTCAATTATACTTATAGTCTAGTTAATTTTGTCAAGTTAAACAGAGTCAATTTTATTTAAGGAGTTTCTTCATAACAACGTTATCGTCAATATTGTTTCACATAGCCATGAACTGGTCAACAGAAACATTACAGAAGGCCAAAGAAATGAACTGACCTGTCCAAAAACTGTAACAAGAAGCGACAAAAAACATTTTCACAAAACTTCATGATCCAAAATTTTCTCATCTGAAAATTTATGACTTAATGGACTTCCATTCAATGTAATTCCATTTCCACACAAAATACAACAGTTGTTATGTTATTTTGTACATAGTTGACCGAAGGTTAGAGCAAACATTGATTCTTATGAAAATACAGTTGGGTACAAGCGGATACAAAGCAAACATTACATTAAGCATGGAGATGAATGTGAAATGCTACATTTTTCAATTGGTTTTGTTTAGAAATGCCCGGGAGCCTATGACAAAGCCCTAACGAGGGGAAAGAGGGAGGGATTTGAAAGAGTTTTGTAAGATCAAGTTTGTTTTCGTTTTAAGAAAAGGCAGGTTTTAAGAGTCTAGGAAGCAGAAAGAGGGTAGATCGTTCCAAAGGCTACCATACCTGGGAATGAAGGTTGAGTTATGAGACAGAGCTTGTGAATTTGGCAAGAAAGGTTGGAGGAGTATCTTTCAATGCGTACATTATGTTCCATTTTTTATTTTATCCTTTCCTTGATTATTCATTAAAAGTCGTTATACTCACGATTTACGATTAAAAGTCGTAACTAGTTTGAATGGTTTCATATACAAAACAGAGAATCTTTAAGACAAATACAGGTATGCAGGGTGTGACCATGGGTATGATCGTGGGTGTAGCTTCTAGACGATCCCTACATCACCCCTTTTCTTACGTTTTAGGACTCCACCTCTGTGAGAGGAAGGGTAAACACTGTTCTTGGCTCTGTTCTAAACCTGCTAAAAAGGATATGGGTTACTTTCGAAATAATATATAACTTTCTCTTCGAAACAACCAAATTAATAGAAACACGGAAGTGAAAAATGCAGTGCATCTGCACAAGTCAATTTTATTTCTTATTAAAATGTTAAAACACGTGATCTACCAGAGGTGTTAGTATGAACGAGATCTCATTCGAAAGAAGTGCCTTTTTCCTATCTTATTTCCGTGTTCAAAAGGAGGGGCTTTGAAGTAACGGGGGATTTTAAAAAATCAACGTGATTTTTCGCTTTCTTGCCAGACTTTATGTTTTAAAGTTTCTGAAAGCAAGAAGGTTAGGAAAATTTCAAAATCAAGTTATGGGCCATAAACAACAGAAGCTTCTCTAGATTTCCGCAAACGTCTTTACGATCTTTTCTAAACGAAGATTTGGAAGGGCACAATTGACATAGGGGGCTTATTAAAGGTTCTGACTGGAGATGGAGGGTCCTTGGGGAAAAGACCTTATAGAAAAAGAACTATACGTATATATATATATTTCATTGTAGTTCTCTTTGCATTAATACTTTTTCTCGCATTTCAAAGATCTGAGACATAGAATGTCCCTAAAACGCCCTCTCTCGCCTTCTTATGAGGATGATAACACAATCAACCAGTCAATACAGGCAGTCATCCTGCCTTTACTGTCTAGTATGAAATTCTCATGGTTGGTATTTTGTAATTCTGCTATAAATATCGGCTTTAAGCTTCTTTGATCCTGCGCGAGAGGTAAATTGATCCGTAATAACAGTGGCCTGTATTCTTTGATCAGCGTGTAATCCTCCGCTTTTCGCTTGTAGATCGGTGCCGTTTGCAAGAGCTGTTCATTGCTGTGCGACAGGCCTCGTGGCAAGAAACCTATCGCACACGACACTTTGTGGTTTCCTTCAATTAGATTTTGAATGTGAGTATATTTTGTTACTTTCTATTGCATAACCTTAAGCGAATAATATTTTATGCGATTTCGATGCATACCTCAGATCAGAATGCTTCGAAGCTCCATTTATTTCAAATTCGACATACATCTCATCATCTCGATTGTTTACATACCATTCAGTGTGGTTTGACGCCGTAATGCCCCAAACTAAGCTTTCAATATCCACTTTTCTCGGTCATTATAATCATCAGCCTTTTGTTGATTTCTAAATTCGTTATTTTTGGTCAAATGCCTTGGTCTTGATGCTGCAATAGTGAAACTCTGTCATTCATATCGGAACAAAAGGTATTTTTTTAAAACATTAATGAATAACGCTTTTGAGGTATACCAGCGGCTCTTAATCTCGTAACTTCACCCCTGTTTATTCTCGCAAACTCCCTCTGTATGATATTACCATATGATCTAAGAGAAAACCTGTAGTTTCACAAGACGGGGGCGTAGATGTTTACGGCTCTAACTCTACCATCAAGGTAAAACAAATGTTTGTGGAAGAATCTCCAAAGAAGGACAATAAATTTTTGTCGTAGTTTGTTTAACTTTGTAAACTGCAGAATTCGCAAGCTGCAGAGTAGCTTTCTATCGGGGAATAAGTTCTTCTTGTCGGGGGAATTCTGTCGGGGGAACATAAAATCTTCTCACCAGGCAGCCTGAAAGGCGCACGACTACCCGAAAAGTGTCGTAGACAATAATTCGGGGTGTTGTTCTATTGTCCCTCTCAAATTTAAACGAGCATAGAGGTTTTTTACTTGCTATGAAATATGCTTTTCCAATTGATCTTCTATTGGAGGCTTAAGGCCCCTAGCTCCTATTCATTTCCTGTTTACGAACTCTAGGTATCTTAATGCTAAGCTGCTTTTTTTAAATGGTCTATTTGCATTGAGAAGTGTGTGGATGCTATAGCGATTAGGGACGCAGAACCCTTTGTTCTGGCGTCCGAGTTCCTGTCGTGAACAAACTTTCACCCACCTTGAGGAGACTCGCCAACTCTCTGTAATTTCAAGCATAGGAATCACGAAGTGTTGTCACATCGAGTGAAAGGACTAGGACACTGCTCGATGAGCACAGCTTTTTAGGCTAAGAATGGAAAGGGGAAGAAATCAGAATTAGTTAGAATGCCAATATCTTAATGCCAATAAAGCCACAATTTATATGAAGCTGTGGTCAGGGTACCAGTGTTTTCGATATGCAAGTGGATACTTTCTCAAGAACTAGCAAAGAAGCATAAAAGTTTTGCCTGAAAAGTTTGAATGCCAATAAGTGGGATTTACGGTTCTCAGTGACATTTTAAAAGTTTGATTGGCGTTTAATATCCGATTTGAAGGTGGAAGACTTCCCAAAGGCTGATTTGAATTACAATTTTGGTGTAAAACGATCTTGTATTGCTTCATAATCTTTTAAGTATCAACATAATCCCTCTTAACGAAGGGAAACGTTAGCTGTGCTCTCGTTCTATTTGGCAGCAAGGTCTTGTTTATCTGAAGATGATCTTCCGAATACAATTGGTTTTGGCCAATGTGTTTGTGAAGATTGGGAGAAGAATTTTGTTTGCTTATTCAGTAAAGAAGGGCCTTGGTTTCCTTTGGCATGAATGTCATTCAAGTGATGTTAACTTCAAGCTTTTTCTCACAAGCTAGACTGCATTTTAAGTAATAGATTTATTGCAACTTGGTTTAGGCTAAATTATCCGTATGAGAGTCAGCAGTTATCATCTAAAAGAGGGCGACCATACGCATATTACAGTATAAGTACACAACGCAATCACGTACAGAACAAAAGCTACTGTTGGTTATTGCGAGCTACTGTCAGTTATGTGTTCATTATTTTCTTGCGAAAAGCTTCGACTAGCGGAGGATATCGCGGGACAAAGCTTTTCGTCTGCTTTTTGGAAGTGTACGTTATTGGGAGATGTTCGTTGCTTGAGTTTCATTAGTGGCTTTTAAAGGTCGAAAATGGAAACAACCATAGTAGAACCTCCATATAACGGACAATGTTCGGACCAGTGTAATTGTCTGTTGCATAGAGGTTCATTTGAGAGTTTTTTGACCATTTGGGACAAAAATATCTGTCCGTTGTTGAGAGGTGTCGGTTGTAAAGAAGCGTTTGTTAATGGAGGCTCTACTGTGTAGATCTGTTAATCTGGTTGTTCTGTTTCTCTTTTGGCCTTTCCTCGTGATAAAACGTCTTTAAACGAATCCCTCCTGCCACTGTGAAGTTTCCTTGAAAATACTTTATGAAAAAAGTTTATTGCTTTGCTAACTCGCATTATTTATTCGGTATTTTATAAGATTTCAGTTACCGAACAGACCTCTCTTTCGTGTTCCTCGCTCGCAGTTTTACTCTATTCCATTCCTCTCAACACATTCCAAGTACGTTTGCTATACTATGTCAATATACTCACAGCAATGGAATTCCTGTTCTACCATTTAAAGTTGTTACCTCTTTTTACTTTGGTTAATATACTCCACTCTTTTCGTTTTTGGCATACAAAGAAGATGTAATCCTGCTATTGCCTTTTTCTTAGCATTTTGCCGACATTTAATCCACCTTTTATTGGACAAACTTTACATAGACCATACAATTTTCTTATTTCCTTACCTCGGTTTAAGCGCTTTCAATTAAGCGCCAGCAAAAACAAACTTCTTCACAATATACCGGAGTAGGAAACCTAACTGGTATCATCTGAAAGATTAAAGTTCCGACCGGATAAGAATGCACTGCTTATGCACTGCACCTCGCCTGCTTTATCACGTGTGTTATTGATCACATGCTTTCAACGTGTGATGCAAGCAATAGAAGACTGACTTCCCAACATCAAGAGCTCAATCTACCTCTTGATGTAAGAAAGGCTCAATATGGTTCGGTAAAGTTCTTGGTATCTAATGATGGTAGTTGCCAGCGTTGGATCAGAATATTTGTGTGGTAAAACCATGAACAATTTGAACATAAGATAGTTTAAAAAACCAGAAATATTTTATCATTTGTTTCTGTGAAATAAAAGAACCAATCCTTAACTTGTCTTGTAATACGCTCACCAAATTTTTGCTGTTGGTACTTTTTTATGACTAATTTGTGCATGGTTGTTGGAGGTTTTGGATGACAAAATTGAAAATACTGGTGATGAAGTTTCAATCCCTTATGTCGTTCAATGTTTTTGCTTGCTCTTAATTTTTCACTCCAATTCATCCATTCTTTGATGCAGTTTCATCTTGGTCATTAATGATAAGAATAGGAATGGTTTTTATTCGGGTTCATAACAGTCAAGATCCTATTTTATAGAAATTTCCAATCGAACTGTGCATCACACTGAGCCTTTCACCATGCCCTTACATTTCCTTTTTTCTCAGCATTAAATTGAATCCTGCAACTTCTTCAGAAATGCAAATATTTCATACAAATTTTTCGGCTATCGTCAAACATTTTGACAAATTCTTTACTGATTTGGTCATATAACGTGGTAGCCAAAAGTATTTGCAAATATTTAACAGGAAATATTTGGTGCAGTTTGTATGAAACATGAATGTCACATGACAATGATATTATACACAACCGAATGATGAGTGCTTTAAAGTTTGATGCTAATAGTTTTTGTAATTCACATTGCAATGAACTCAAAGAATAAACAAGATTGCATTTATTTTTGCAATGCTCAGTTTCATTCTTTTTATCTTTGCTGTTTAGAAAGACTTTTTCTTATAGAAATATTTCTTCATACTCTTGGCTTGTAAGACTTTGATGCGCACAAATGTAGAATGAACCTACAAACCTTTATCATCAAATTGAGGAAAATTGACTTGGTGC
Organism: Rhopilema esculentum; assembly: GCF_013076305.1. Next base: position 9,594,894 of record NW_027019384.1, read on the forward strand.
TTGGAAAAAACAACCGGGTTCAATTTTTGAAACCGGGTATACACATCACTATCTGTTGACTTCTTCGCTAAGCATCTGTGGCTTGTTTTGTAACTTTGCAAGCAAGGTTGGTTTTCGAGCCAGAAAATTTCTATAGTTCCGGTTAAATGTCAGTTCTTTGTGAGCAAGGCTTAAGGAAACATTTTAAAAAGGCATAGTATGAGCTGAAGCGTATCTGATTCGGTTGTTTGCTGTAGGTCGGTATCAATTGATTATTTTTAAGAGGCTGAATATAAAATAGTTTCCGGATTTATGTTTATATAAAATTGTATTAAATGAATCCATTACGAATTTACGATATTAAACTTTTGATAATTCAATGAAGAACTAGTGAGATCCTAAATTTGTACTTTTTCTAAATGTTAATCGTTTCATCAATAATAGGCTTTTCTTAACCGTCGTTCCATCGCCTTTCTATGTATAAGAAAGTGTTGCATTATTTTCCGATGTAGTAATCGGAAATAGATTTTTAATTGTAGGTTCTTCATGTCACGGGTAAGAAGAAAATTAATAGTTTTCAACAATCATCTGATAGAAGGGCCTAATGGGATGATGTTCTTTTGATTGAAAAATGATAACCTTTCCACAGTCATATTTCCTTCTTAACTAGAAACTGGGTGTTCGTTTTGTTTTTGTCCAATGGAAAAACATAACTCATTTATCATTACCTTTGTGTGAAATGTCACTGACGACATTGCCTAATACCTTAATTTTGCTATCTTTGGCAGACTGTGTTGAAGTGTTTCATCCTCACATCCAACTCATTGTCTATTCTTCTACTGTTGAACTGAGAAGGTTCCCAACCTTGAGTGAGGGCGATGTGAGAGGTTTTTCTCATAGTTAGCAAGACCTTTTGATTACCATATAGCACTCTCTTTTGGGCATGCTAGCACCTATCTCCCTACTCTTCATCGGAAAAAATCTCTATTTGGCTGGTAAACAACAAAATTTGCTTTTTCTTGTTCTACGTCATTCAAAATATCCAGCTTAGGCGACACATTTTTCTATTTTGCATGTCCATCGAATTGCAGTTTTGATATCATCTTCAAGCTTGTTCGTTTATCAAAAATAGACTCTGGTAGCGTTTATGCTCCTAACTTGAGTCATGTTGCACCTTAAGGTTGGCATAGTTGTCAAGCAATGTTCAATCTTTTTATAAATTTTATACATTTTAAATGCATTTCTTTTGAATTCATGCATTCTTGACTGCGTGTAAAACACTGTTTTGGAATCTTCCTTGCCGTATTTCTCCTTTACCCCCAAAATTGAATAATGTTTTATGCTTCTAACAAGCTTTTTGCTGTCTTCTTCTTATTTCCCTTTTATGCTCAATGTCGAATTTAGCCTTTTAGTACCAACTTTCGTTCGCATCAAAAATTATAACAATGGGCATTACACATTCACCACATTTACCAATGTAAGTGAGTTATTATTTTTCACTTTCCTCCGGTTTCATGTTCCTCTTGTTAAAACGGTTTCATTTTGCCGTCTTTTTCTTTAACACTGCGAGCCTTTCTGTGTTTGCTACCAGCCCTTGGTTATAAAAATATTATTTCTCAATGTGGTCCAAATAACTTAAAATGCCACCAAATGTAAGTCTGAAACATATACGAATTAGATAAGACACGGGCTCTATCTCCTATCAAATCTTTGTAATTTTGTTATGTTTCTAAAATCTATGAACCAGGAAAAGCAACAATAATCCATTGATAAAACTCAATTCTATCACTTACTCTATCCAATCAATTGGCAACAGATTCAAATAATTTTGCACACGTAGAGAAATTATTTTCTGCTGTTTCTCAACCAATCTGGTTGAAATTCAAAGGTTCTACAAATAGATTTTGATGAAGTCACACTTTGAACTTGAACTCTATTTCTGTTCATGGTATAAAAAGCAGATCTGTACGGCTTCTGCCTGATGGATGTGAATCAAATTATAATGCGACCAATGTCGGACAGATTATGTCAAATCAGATATGTCATTTGCCAGACTTGCTGACCCTGATTGTATAAGCACCGTAGAGTGAAGTGGAAAAACATGAAAATAAAACACAAGCGATCTGTTGCAAACTGGCACGTAGAATCTTTTTCTTCAATCAGAGTCATAGGTCTTTTGTTAGTAAGGCCAAACATCTCACCTTGTCTTTTAATGGAATTTTCATCCCATTTCGTGGACAATTTTAGCAACTTTTAGCCATTTTCGTCAATGACAATGTTTTTCCCGTCAACAAATTTGTTACCTTGGTTTTGACCCCAAGTTTACACGAGTGAAAAGCTGTTACAGCCATTCTTACTGGAAAGTGTTCCTTAGAAACACAGATAACCTTTTTCTTTTCATAAATTTAAGCATTTTATGGTTAGTTAATATTTTGGAAAAGCAGTGCAACATGTTCCTCTATTGCGCCAACGGTATCTGTTCTTCCACAGTGCCATCTTTAAGACAGTGAACGCCGGACACTTATTAGTAATGAACACTTTCAAGCAACGAACAAATAACTTGATTGTCAAAGCCTCGTAAACTAAACCTGTAGTATTCAGTTATTTTCTTATCTTTTCTTCCTTTCACTTTTTGTACTTATTCCGGCCTTGTCTTACAAATACCCCACGCTTTAATGAAGCCACGACACTTCATGGACTTACACTAACGGTTTCTTTGACTCCTGTCTGAAACTACCCCTCGCCTTAGAACGGAGATTAAGTGACAAAATCTATAAAAAGGATTTTTGTCTTTGGTTGGCCCATATAGGTAGGGTTGGCGGTTCTTGGTGGAGCCTCTCTGAATGTATACTCAATATATCAACATACTATCGTTGCGAGTTAAGGAATTTGAATACTTGAATGGCGTGTCAATAGTACAAAGATTACGAAGTATCTGAACAGTTCACTGATTGGACAAATAACTGAGTCATGATTTCATTGTTTAGACATTCAAGACAAATGCATATCAACCAGTTAAAGCTTCTTTTACTCTGTACTGTGTCAAGATGAGAAAAATACTGTATCAAGTAAAACATAAGGAACTATATGACATGGTCAACCACCTTAGTCAGGTCTATTTATCTTCTTTCATCTCTTGACTCATTCTAGCTTGCTTATATCATGATCAAATTTTTGTATGAATGTTTATTATTTAATTTTTAGGTTTTTTTAATGTACTTCTCTAGTTAGTATTGTAAATGTCACTAGAGCGCATTGAATGCAACAGCAATGCACGACCTCAGAATTCTCCACGTGCTTTAGAAAAAAGAGTCGCTGTTTTTGCCGTGCATCAAGTCTTTCCCACAAAGGAATGCAGGATTAATCCTTATGACGTGAATGCGCGTACCCATGATGGTTATTCTAATGCTTTTTTCTTTGACAGCCATGACATTTGATAGACGAGGCAAACAACCAATGGCGTGACGAATTTTTGCTTACGTGACCCCAACCTTTACGAAAAACTATGCTTTCATACCAATTGTCTGTATGAATTTCAAAAAAATATTGTAGCTAAATATCGTTTGATTCCATAAGTCATTAAGTTGCTGCAAAGCTTAATTTTCATTTATTCGATGTCGCTAGTTGTTTTTTATCATGTCCTGAAATGGCGCTGAGGCACTTCAGCAAGAAGTTGTTTTCAGTTGTTATTTTTGAGGTTTTTTAAATAAATCAATATGGTCACCGGTGAATTTAAAATATTTTGTTTCCTAATCACCTTATAATTGACTTTTAAAAGGTTATTCTTTACTTTATCTTCTGCATTGTAGTGATATGCTAGTTGCAATTGTTTAAACTCGACCCATCCATCTGCCTTCTTTTCAAGCCGTGTGTTGGTCGATCAGCAGCAAACATCAAAATACAAGGTAATATCTTTGTTTCTTATTCCAAGTGTGTGCCATCTTCAGCTTTCATCTTGCATTTTCCCAATTCATGCACTATTGGGACATCTAAAAGGCTCATCATGTCTCTGTATGACACAGTGTATGATCTGTATGTTCTCTTCATTCATTTCAACTTTCATTCGACTCTTTAAGAGAAACACTTAATATATTAAAATAGATTTGGCTAACAATACTCTTTCATCCAAATGGCTATAAACAAATCAGATATCAAACGTTTATCATTCATTGATGGTTAGGACTTAGCATAAACTTTCATGATATTGAAATTATATTGTAGTTGTCACTTTTCTTCTAAGAACTTAGGCAGTAGCATCTAGGTGTCACAAAATATCATCCATTGAATAATGGGAAATTTCGTCGCCAGTATTGGATCAAACATGATTTCCAAACTTGACCGTTCTAAATTGAATTAAACTGATCTCCTGATCGTCAAAATGTTTAAGTTTCATTGCACCCACATCAAAGTCTCTAGATGTCCCTTCAAATGCACACTATAAATACTGACGTTTGATTCAAACAGTTCAGAATTTCTTCGAAATTTTTTACAATAATTCAGAACCGGAAATTTTGAAACGAATTCTATGAAATCAAGGTTCGCCATGTATTTTCAATTTGAAGAATTTCAGCTGAATCACCTTAACATGGCTTAGCTGAATTTCTTTTGGCTGAACCATCCACAGTGGGCTCCGCAATGCTTCCCTGCGATATCTTTCTTCGAACAAGGAATATCACCAAACATAGGAGAAATACTTTTGTGCCTAAATTTCTTCCTTTCTATCAAAACCTTGAAAAAGTATTCTCCAGACAACGGGAATCGCCCCCGACGGACACCCGAGAATAACGTACAAACAACCCTTTATGAAAAATCTTTCTTATAGCTAAATTCTTGCACAAAGGACCTCCAAACAAGGGGATCTCCCGACAGCGGACACCTACGAACAACACACAAACAAGCTTGTCCGAAAATCTCTTTCATGTAGCTAAAATCTAGTTCAGTTGACCTTTATGCAAGGAATTTCGGAAAACGGACACCTAGGCACATGGGACAAGCAGTCCTGCCCGACAATCTCTTCGATGCAACTAAAGCCACGTACAAGGGACCTCTAGGCAATGGACATTCCACCTCCAGTTTCACCTATGTGTAAGCTTTGTCGAGGCTGTAATTCAAACTGAATTGGGACTAAAGCCCTATTCACACTACACAAAGTAACCTGGATTAGTTTTTCATAGTGTAAATAAAACTGACCCTGGTTCACCCCGGTTTCATCTTGGTTCCGCCCTGGATTAAACTAACCCAACTCCTAAGGCTTAAAACCTTGATGTTCAACGTAAATCTGAACATCATCTTTTCCTGTCAATTCTTTTTATAAAACCTAGCCAACTCTAGAACAGAAAAAAACATTATCTTTCAAATTCTAATTTTCATAAAGATGCTGCTTCAAAGTGGATTCTTTATCTATGAAAACGTCTTTTGTTTCAATCAAATTTTTCTTAATTATACTCTTTCGCTTTCGATTGTTTTTGCATACGATTGTAGCACATTGTGACTGAGATTCAAATTGACTCATGAACACGTTTCTAGAGGCGCTAGCTTGAGGCCGCTAGAGCCAAAAAGCATAGGGGTGTTCCAAGAGCCTTGTGGAACCTCAAGCGGATCATTGCAATAAGGATCATTGCGAATTTGTACTTGGTTAGATATCAAAGCTTTATCATAGTTTAATGATCAGTGATTATAACTGGAGTTGTCACAATCGGACACAAGGAAAATTCATCAAACGATTCGTCAAAAATATTGTCCAGTCATATTTAAAAAAATTCTTAGTAGCCGCTCCTTTTTCAAAGCTATAGATGGACTGTAGCAAATGTTACGAGTTGGAACATTTATCTCGTGTTCTTTCCCCTCTGTATGTCTAATTAACCTGGAATTTTCTGCTTAGAATTAATGGTTTGCCGCAATACTTTGCGACAGCTCTTGAGCTCTTGACTACCACGCGATGTTTTCTGCTTAGAACGGAGCAATTTATCACAGGTGATTTTGTTTTCAGATACATTGCATTAGAATCTATCTGGTACGACAAAGTTTTAGCCATGCAGCTGCTCTACAGCTATCTCTATTGCGAAAAGTTTATTTTAGTCATTAAATTGGCTATTTTAGAAATTAGCTAAAATTGTTTATAAATCGAGTAATAAAACGAGTTACAAAAAGTTATTTAATTTTGTAATGATCAAAACGAAGTTTTCTAGTATTAAGATTTGTCATTAACTTGTAAATAGAGCCAATATTTGATTAGAGTTATTTCAGGACGCACTCATTTTTTAAGATTTTCGTTTTGCATAATCTAGAGAAGGCAGTAAACTTTTTATGATTGAGTTTGAACATTACCCTAAACATAAGGGATCCCACATGTGACAATGTATTTAATTTTTTGTGACATTGTTGTTTAGGACTAGTAGTGACAGGTATATTTACATCATCGCCACTAGTCAGCACAGATGACGATTTTTATACTGTGCTAATTTCCACGTTTTTTCTTTCAAAATGCCAATGGGCATGAGGATAATTAAGGGTCTTGGCTATATTTAGTAAAAGGCGACTGCTTGAAGGCTTGTTCTGTAGCAAACCTCTTCAGGGCACGAAAACAGCAAATTCTGGTTTTATTTATCATGCTCGGATGTTGGTCTATGGCTTGATAAGAAATATTTGCTTTCCATCTTCTAATTCATTGCTTTCCTCAAATCCTTTATGTTCAACCCTTGGTGGTAAATTCGCACTCCAGCAGGGTGTGTCTTTAGGTTGATCAGGCAAAAAAGCTGCTTTAAATTTACCACCTCTGAAATTCTGGCAACAAATTGGCTGCGAATCTTTGCTTCATTTTGTGTAACTCACGCATAGTCATTAATTATTCCAAGATATCAACATATGGTCCATCTAATTCCACTAGAAATGGATATAAATGTATTTGGTAGTTGTATTTTTTAATTTGCTAATCTACTTTTGATGAATTATGTAAGAACAATTTACTTTAAGTACAATCAGAGATCAGTCGACTTAAAAAAAACCATATTTGCACTCGCTGTTTTTTAAAATTCGCATGCCAAACTTACTTAAGGTCGCCGTCTTAGCTCCTCGTATTCAAATAGACCTAGGGGGCTGGGCCCTAGTAGCCGTAAAACCGGGTTGGAGTCTCTACACTACAAGTATGAAGTATTCATGATGGAAAGCCAGAATATATATGTGATACAAACTGTGAGTTGTCTAATTCCTGCAGTTTTGTCTATTGATTTCCTTTCCCTCCCCCTCCTCCTCCCCTCTTCCCACATATTCAGTTGAACGCATTTGACGTAGTGTCTTGGAGGAACTGTATAAACATTGATTGGATGAAGACAGGACAGCGCACTTTTTGGCTTTGAAAATGGAACTGACCTCTCTGGGCCTTTTTTGTAAAGCAGCATTAAACGAGCACAGTCTTAGCATGTTCTGCTACAATTCATTGGTTAAAACCTATAAACAGGCCGATGACAACATTACAACCAAATCAAGTCTTTAGAACCTCTTGCTGCTAAAACCTTCCCTCTCTGTTATTACTATCAGACATTCCCACTGTCCGCACCCACTGCACCCACTGCCCCACTGCCCCACTGCACCCACTGCCCCACTGCCCCACTGCACCCACTGCCCCACTGCCCCACTGCCCCACTGCCCACCACCCACCACCCA
>NW_027019384.1:9602549-9645632 GCF_013076305.1 Rhopilema esculentum
CCCACCACCCACTGCCCCACCACCCACTGCCCCACCACCCACATGTGTGTCTCAAGCCCTCTTGCTATGCCATGTAACTGGGAAAATGTCTTACGTATGTAAAATATATTTGTCTTTCTATCTCTATTTTGTCCTCATTAACAGACTATTAACATCAGTATTAAAATAAGCCATTGTTTATATATGTAAAGATTAAGATAAGCTTGGTTTAATCGTGCCTACCAGTTTCTCAATTGTATCTTACCGATCGAATCCCGCTCCACATCTCAAGTGTTGTATGTGCGTTGGGCACATAATAGCTTTCTACGGGCCTTTCCTTTGTTTGCTTGGTTCCCCCTTTTTGTGCCCAAGGGGGCGTTACAAAGAAAATTCTTTGGGACCGCGCAATGCTGGAGGTCCACCATATCTTACCGTTCCTCTTGATTTAATTAAGTTAACCTACAGTGGTTAAGGACTTAACAAGCTGCCTCCAAATAACCTTCAAATAAAGACAGATACTAAATGCATAAAATTTTCATTGGGCAGACTGCGGCTTTAATCTCGCCACTGATCGCTGCCCTCGGCCTGTAAATTTGTGTATATCAGACACATCTGGATGTTCTCGCCGAAAGATTACATCAGTTGATTTCCATCATTTGCAGCACTTTCTCTACTTGGACGTTGGTGGAAAGGAAACCCGCGGCTTTTATTCAAGGGCGGCCTATATTTACTTTTTTATTTACTTTGCGTTGAATTCGACTTTCCTATGATTATGAATCATACAAGACGGTATGAAAAAAAGACGGTATAAAATGTATATCTGCAAGACAAGGCATAATCGCGTTAGCCATCGTTAGACATATTCCTTTACTTTGTTATGCCTCTTACCTATAGCCTACAGGTATCTCTTTTAATAATGATACATTGAATGCAGCTTCTATTCGAGCTCAGCAAGGCAGAATTTCGTTCTCGTCCAATCAGATGCTTTGTTTTAAAGTTTTTAGCCAATGAGGACAATTTCGAAAGCACACCTAGCTGTAGAGAGAAAGCACTACTGGAGAGTTAGGCTGCCAAGAAAATATACCTAAATTCTCCAATTCCTGCAGTTGAAAAGGAATGTCTTCAAAAAAGAATTTTTCAAGAACCTACAAAATTATCAACAGAAAGAGTCCGATCAAGATGATTTTGCCCGTGCTACAGGTGTGCGGAGCAGGAAATCATGTGGAAGAAAAGGAGTCAAGTGGGGATTATCTCACCGTAAAAATGTTTAGGCCCACTGCCGTTGCAGAATTTTATGGATTTCATAAGTCCCTAGTTAAAAAGTGGCGAAAGCAAGAAGTATAAATATTGGCAGCTGCTGCATACGAGGAAAGATGATGTTAAAAAAAGAAGAAGAACAGGATAATATTATGGAAAATATTAAGGTTAAAGAAGGAATTGAAAAGAATGAAGGATCTTAAGTGATGCCTATTCGTTGAAGTTGATTGTCCCTTTAAAGATCATTCTACTTTTTAAAAGTATCGCACCAATTAAGACAAAATTAGATCTTCTTACTCATAATGTCAACTAGGTAATATAAATTTGGACAAAATAAATAATTCTGCGTGAAACTTTTTTAATATTAAAAACACAGTAACTCAAGACCCCTACTACAAAGTTAAAAGCAAATTTACTTATTGAGATAGTGAATATTTAGGGGTGTCTCTATTTCTTTGATATCATATTAACATTAAATTCCAGCTTATAAGCTGTGTAGATGGTTCAATATAGCTGGAGCAGGAGCGCAGGGAGGCCTTTCTTATAGGGGTAACAAACAGTTAGAATTTCCCGGCAATAGAATATTTCCTGGAAAAGCCAAGAATTAAGTCCAGATAATACCAAACATTTCGAATGTCAAAAATACTGAGAGTGATTTGCCCGCTCTGCCCTCATTGTCGCTAGGTTTATGGAATGCAGTCACTCGCGGCAACTTAATTTTCTTTTTATTTAGAATGGAAGCAGAAAGATATAATCTTTATTAGTATAGGTTTAGCGTGGGTGGATTTAATGAAATTAGGGTATAAAATATAGTTAATAAATTACTGTTATTGCTATTTACTAGCTCTTTAAATGTTTTTCTTTTGCAAATTGTTGTTGATAAGAAAAGTTTGAGTAGATGAATAAGTTTTTAACATTTTTTTGGAGATCTTGTTTGTAAGATTTAGATTGTTCTCATCAATCCCTTTTTACAACGCCTACAGTTTCATTCAAAGGGTTCGCAAATCAAAACATCGAAGAATCGTTGGTTATCCCGAATATTTAATGTTCTTTTTATCAGACAAATCCAAATAACGGACAAATAATTATGTCTTGATACTTAAGCAACCAAATGAGATTGAACGAAAAAACACGAACAATCGGTCCGTCCCGACATAATTCAAAGTAAATAAAAAATAGCCAATCACACGAAGAAACGATCTGATTGGCTACTTCACACACCGCAAGCGTTATATAATTATCTGACCTAGTAATATTTAACATCGTTTCTTTGACATCGAATGTCATAACAATGGACGGACCATTTGATCGCAAGATATACCAGAGCAGTGGGTCCCTACCATAGAGTTAACTTTATGGTCCCTACCTAAATCGTCATCTGCTCCAGCAAATCTCGTGATCAAATGCTGAGTGCGTTGTTCAAGAGGAAAGCAAGGTATCTTTTATTCTCTAGTCAATAATTAATGAAGGAGTTGATTGAACATTTTGAATGAGTGTTTTAGGGGTTGGGAGGTGAAGCCCTACATCTCACTCTTTTGATTGCCAAAACGACTAGAAACAAAATTTGCAATATGATTTGAACAAGTTCCTTTAAACGATGCCCACATTCAAGAGCATCTATTAATAGCTAAACCACTGCAGACGGACAGGAATGCTTGACAATGTCGTTATAACACACGACCTGGTCGTTTAATTAGTTGTCACTTGTCTGATTTCCCAATGGATATTTTTATATGAAAGTGATCGACCGAAGAAATGATGTATTAGCTGTGCTTGGCAAAGTATGTCCTTTAAACATTCGAGGCCCATATGTCTGTCACTGCACCGAAATTTCACAGGATCTACATGCCAGTTTTCTAATTCCGCACTTTGTTTGGTTCTCCTTCGCGTGGGTGAAGGCCTCTCAATAAATTCATTCTTTATGAATTGTTTTTACAGTCGTGGAAACTGCGTACCAGTGCTGCTTGAATTGAAACAGACGCAAAGATTTCACTGACCGCCAAGTTCAAGAAGAATAGAACTGAAAATTTCTCCCTGCGTATTGGTGAGTCATTTTTCTATTTCTATAGTTGTTGATTGTGTTTTATAAAGCGAAATTCGTCAAGGTGAAAATAGGCAAATTTCCTGATTTAAGTTAGTTGACTATGATTTTCTTTAATGTCCGCCAAACTAGGTTGGAACTCTGAATAAATGCTTTCAGCAGACTTGCGTTTAAACCCATAGAGAGCTGCAACTGTCCTCTGTATGATTTATGTAAAGCCTAATTTTTTACTGAATAAGGTAAATGAGGTCCGAATAAGGTCCGTTTTTCAACAAAACAGACGACGGATGCCTATCCTAGGCAACAAATGGTGGATGCCTATGTTACTTTCGTCGTACCAGATTTCCCGGTCGGTTTCCTAGGATCAAATTCAAAATCTGATTGGCTTTGCAGGTCACCAGTTTTACTTTTTAAGTTTTGTTTTCAAATTCCTTATTTACTGGAACTTTTAACATAACGGGTTCATATAATGATCAGAGAAGCGTCTCGAAATGGCCAAATCAAGAAAATTTAGTCAATCTTAATTTGAAATGTGCACGCCATGCTCTCCGTTGCGGAATAGCGATGTTCTCCGTTGCGGAATAGCGATGCTCTCCGTTGCGGAATAGCGATGCTCTCCGTTGCGGAATAGCGATGCTCTCCGTTGCGGAATAGCGATGCTATCCGTTGCGGAATAGCGATGCTCTCTGTTGCGGAATAGCGATGCTTTCCGTTGCGGAATAGCGATGCTCTCCATTGCAAAAAAACGAGGCTATCCGTTGCGGAATAGCAGTTCCCATTAAACTCATATGTACACCTTCTAGACCAAATCTCCTCCTTCCCCGCTTTTGCAAATTTTCAACCCTCCAAATTTTATTGCAACTCCCTTTTTTAATTCATTGAAAAATTGCAAAGATGGTGCTTATGATTTTTGAATTTTCCTTCTAAGAAAATTTACTTAGTCTCAAGAATCGCATTCAACAGAACCATAGTTCTTGAGGAAAATGTGTCATTTACATAACTAATATGAAAAGATAGATGCAAAACTACCCACCCCTCCCAATTGTTCCAACACCCGATTTTTATCATATCGAACCATTTAAAACCCAGCTCTCCCCCCCCCCACTCGATGATTCTCACTCCCCCGTTTATTCGGCACTCGAGAGTACTGTTTAAAAATTTTAAATTTTTATGAACAGTTTCAAAAATCATTCCAAATTCATATCAGACCTTCATTTATTTTCAAACAACAACAAAAATAGCCTTCACTATAAAAGCTGTAACAGCAAAAGCAAACTTAACAACGGGTCGGAAGAAAATGATACCCCCCCCCCCGCTTATTTTGGGGTCTTTTGAAAACACCTTACCCTTTAGTGCCACCCTTTACTCGGCGACATTTGACTAACATGCGAAATGCGAAATTCTTAATTTTCAACAGCCTGCGTGCATCTTTGTCTTTCCGTTGCGAAGTAGAACCAAAACGAAACTTTCTGCACGCAGGCTAAATTCCCTAGCGATCTTTTTCAACAATGCTTTAACTTTATTGATTATTTACAAGCAACTTAACCGACTTTCCGTTTTTAAACCCCCTGTTTATATGATTTTGGACTCGGTTAGTGAAGTATTCACACCCCCTTGACTTTAAACATAATTTGATACTTACTCATCATATATTGTAACCAAGAAATCTAAACCAAGGTTCCTGCAGTTACTATATTTACAAAATCTCTATCAGATTGTGACCACATTCCAAGCAACTCAACCATCGCTGTATCACATTCTATTGAGATTTCGTAATATATTGAGTGAAGTAATTGAACAACCATTCACCTTTCAAGAAGTAAATGGCTATGTCCAACTGGCATAAATTTTCAATTCAGATTTATCTATTTCATATGAAAAGTGTGGCCTCTCTGTTTGGTAATGATAAAGTTACTAGAAAAATCTATTTTGGTTTGAAACAGATGGTTTTCTATGTTGATTCTGGATTAAAGGATGTTGACTGAGCTTCTCTTTTATAGCTCTTTTTCAACGATATCTCTGGAATCTTCGTATTTATTGCAAGGCACACTTTCTCCTTACATGTCTCGCAGTAGTTGAAGTGAAATCGGGTTCGTTCTTTATGATGTATAGACTGTGGACTCTTAGATAGATCACGTGTCAGTTGTCTCTGCTTCACATGATATAAAGTTGAGTTGATAACATGTCAACTTTACATCTCTTGAAAGATTTTTTCTGGTCATCAAACTTTAATTTATGGCATTTGACGCAAAACCTTCTCATTACTTCGACTGAGCAAGATCCAGTCATTCTCCGATTGCTTTCGTTTTCTGTTTATTTTCTTAAAAGCAACGAGAGAAGTTAATTTTTTAAACATGATTGGCTGCAAGAAGTTTTATTTCATTAGCGACTCCGTACGTTTTATTTAGGACCCTTAATAATTGACGAAATTAAATTAAAATGATATATAATTCTACATTTTATCTACATAAACAAAATAAAGCATTTTTAATAGCGTCTTTCAGAAAAGGGTTTTTAAGTTAGAACCCTTCTTTCTTTTATAAATCCTCTGTTTAATAGGCAATATCGTCGAATCTCCTTACTGGTTTTTTGTGCACTGGATGGTTATATAGAACCATATTTTAATAAGCTCAACCCGCTCATTAAATCTTGAATTCACATTAAAAGTCCTTCTGTATTTACACTTTCACTGAAACAGTATCACTGTTAGATCTCAATGCTATAATTGTTCGTTTTGCTTTAAGTTAGTAATTCATCCTTTCTTCTTTTTTCTTTCAATAAATGCATATTGGCTAACCACAACCTTAACTGCTTCAAGTTACTTCAAAATATCCCTGAGCTGGGGCAGAAACTGTGATCAATCATGAATAGTCTTGTAAACTCACCACATCGTGATTCATGTTAAGGTATACACTCCCTCTTTTTATTATTATTAAAAGAAGGCCATTGTTTGAACAACGACTCGAAAGAGGTTGCACACAATTATCTTCAACCCTTCAAAATTAATTAAGAATAGGATCTAATGATGGAACTTCAACCACAGAACTGAAAAACCATGAAGATTAGCATAAAAGCAAATTTTACGACATCAAATTGGAATTGTTATTAATAAAAGCAAATTTTACGACATCTTTTGTTTTTGAATCATCTTTCAGAAATTGTCACCTCGAGAAATCGGCTCGCACTAACGAATGACGTCAGTTAGCTTTCGGGTTCTGACTGAGGCATTGTAATCCGCGTGTTTAGTCATTGAATTTCCCATTTGAGCCAAAGAGCGGATTTACTCTCTTTCCTTCGCGAGTAAGTTTATCTAACTACTTATTACCGTTATCTAAACACATACTGATCTTGTACGCCATGCAAAGTTGCGAAACAATAAGATTTTTAGTAAACTTTCACGGAAATAAGCTGCAGTGCTGAAAAAAGAAAATCGTTACAAAGTTTACAAACTTGCTTCTCTTCTACCGTATAAGCAGGATTTCTAATGCTATTGTTGTAAAATTTTAGTAAAGAACTTGATCCAATATCCTGTGCTCTGTCATTAGAGAACAGAAGACCTTTTTATTAAGAATATACCAAGTTTCATTTGCACTCATCTTTTTTAGCCTTATTCAACCACCAATATAGAATTCTCATGTGTGACGTTACAAAAAACTATTTTGAGAATTTTCGAATTTTGACCACATAACATAAAAGAACACCATAAAACACTCCCATATATGCTAAATCAGTTAAATTTGTCACAAATCGAGTGAGCTATGGCCAATAGAAAATTTGAAGTTTGCTAACGGATAAATGTTATCGTGGCTCAGTTCAAAAAGTTATGAACTGAGACCAAAAACAGAGGTTTGATAGGGTCAGAGCTTGTGCTCTTCTTGTCATATCTCAGCAAATTTGTGATACCTTTTACTGATTTTGCAGATTTAGAGGTATTCCAAGATGCTCTTTCAGGCTATGGGAACAAATTTAAAAAATTGTAAAAATAGATTTTTGTGACGTCATCACTTGACAACTCTATTTCATCAATGTTGTACATCAACATGGTACAATAAAGGGGTTTGTTTTGGTTCTGGGATGAACTATGGATCTTTCTACCAATGTTTTGATCTTGCTAAATAAAGAACAATAAAGCTCTCACCATTACTGGCCACTTTTTCATAAATGAATTCACGCCCTTCAAAATTCACGGACACACCTTTTTACATAAAAGACAAACCCTATATAAATATATTATATATATTTAGGGCATTCGTTTTTTAATCATTTTAATTATCTCAATATTTATATTCCTTTCTGTAAGCAGTCCTAGCTATTTTTATTTTGCAAAAATCTTTATGCTTAAAGTTACGTTCACGTTCAGATGTCACGTTCATCCTGAATCATAAGACGAAGCCTCATTTTCCACTCCAATCGTATAACCAAATGTAGCCAATTAACCAGTGCACATAAATATATAAATCTGTGGTTGGTCAGTCCCTCATTCCTTTTCGGTCTGATCAAATAGTTTTCTGGCTTCGTCAATGCTTTACTGTCTGCCAGTTGCTTTTAATTAATGTTGCCAAGTTGTGGAATTCTGCTTAAGTTTGCTCATAATAAGATTTATCATACTTCTCGTCACAATGTGTGGTCTTATTGCTTTACATCGTCACACAGATTCAAACATACAATGCCTTATATCCGCAAATATCTACATACTGAAGCATACCTTTAAGAATTAAGATATCACTTATCATTTTCTAACCATATTCCAGCCTGTTGAGAGGCGAGCAAACGATCATATATCTCAAAGCATAACAGCACAGAATGTTGATGCACGCTTATATCTAGTTGTCAGCCTCCAAGTTTTCTTCTCACCCACTATAAGAAAACTAGTACTTTTCTGAATCATAAATCGTTGTCTTTTCCTATCTACTGTATAGCTTTTTCATACGCCATAACACAGTTATAAGTTGGTTTGACCAAAGTCCCGAGAAGAAAATGATTTCAGCAGCTGGTACACCCAGGGGCCGCGCACTACTCCCAAAGTGGAGGGGCTGAAATGGGTGTGACCGAATTTTTTTGATGCCACGCCCTCTTGAACGCCGGAATACGCCCATTTTAGAAAATGCTTGCTTATTTCTATTGAATTTTTATAAAGAGTCTGGTTCAGAGAAGATATCAATAACCATAAAAATAGATATAATTAGCTCGAGGGTAATAAAAAACCAAGCTAACCAAGTTAGAAAATATGTCATATAATTAAACAAGATGAAACAACTAGAAAAAGAACAAAAATGGTTCTCGGTCAATGAGAACTGCTACTACATAGGGGTAAACTATCCCAAGTTGCGTTAGAGAAAACCTTAAAAAGAATTTTCTAGCCTATTATTGCAAAGAAATGGGTGGGCTATAGCCCCTGCTAGCCCAATGGCTGCGCGGTGCCTGGCTACACCTAAAGCTCCTTAATTTTTTATTTCTCTAAGAAATGTTTAAGAGTTCTAGCTTATTGGCCCGGATGAAGAATAGCATTCTACTGGACTCCTGACTTGACCCCTTTTGGAAGGAAATAGAGACGGAGTTAGTTTCACCCCAAGCATTTTAGCTTGTCTGTACTCTGATTGGGATAGAGCCTTTGGTTGGCGTTCTCATCTTCCAGGCCCAACATGCCGTACTATATACAGAATGATGTCAGCAATATAATTGGAGTTCCCTTTATCTGCATTTAGTTGCTAACTTGCGGTGAACGCAGACACAAACAAATAGCGTTGATCACTAAACCATATGTTATCAAAAGCCCAAACTGCTTCGCCGAAAGCCTGTAGGCACTTTTGCCTAAATGGTTGGCAAGAGTCTCGCTTCAGCAACCATGAAGCACAGACCTTGTTATTGCCAATTTCCAATTTATGGTAAGAGTCACCTGCCGCTCTTTTTATTCGCATAGATTGAATTTAATCGACTGTGTGCCAACAAAATTTATAGAAATAGTAATAATGTACAGAAACAAAGGTCCATTCTTCAAACGTACCTTGTAAAGTTGTTTTCAGCATAGTAGCTAGTAGGGCAGAGTAGAAACATATCAAAACGACCGATTGCTTAGGTTAGGCTCAGTGTTGAATTAAAAAGTTGAATTAGGTTAAGTGTTTATTTGGTCCCGTCCTTGGGTACTGGAATATGATTTAAGTCAATGTGCTACATGTTTGGTTTCCAAGTAACTTAAGCTGCAAAAATACTTCCGACGGCACGCTAGCGTCCATGATGGTTTGGATTCAGATGTGGACGAGTGTCTTCGTTTGGCACCTCTTGTTCCAGTTCATCATATAACAAGAAATCATTCAATCATTATTAAAATTGCTTGAACCTTTAAATTGCAGTCTTATAGATAGTTACTGTAAATGTGAGTAGAAAAAACACGACGGTCATATGTGGCGGTAATATGTGGCGGTCATACGTGTCGAACGATCAAAGTCAGCGACTTTGTAAATGTCAATTTATTTATTGGTTCACCAACCTAGAGTGTTGAGGTCACAATGTCTCTATAGAAATGTATTGGTAGTTGTAGCAGATTCTACTTGATTTCTTTGGTACCAGCAGCTCTAAAGAAAAATAGGACGACCGGTCAATTTCCTCTTGATGCTTTTGTGTTGTAAGAAACAGAGGCCCTGATGCCTAGAGTATTGAATTCGTTTCTAAAAATGGTACGTCAGGTGTGGCAGTCTAGATTAGGGATTTTTCGATGTCTATTTTCATCAAAGTAATTCAAGCTTCTAACTGTAAGGTGGTGGGCTTTGTGTACGATTTACAGTACGTTTTCACTCTATTAAGTCCCTTATGTGAAGGAGGCGAAATATTTTCAGGCCATTACCTCAAATGGTGATGCAAGAACAAGAGCCACCCAGAAATAAGATCAACACTAATGAATGACAGGGTGTTCAATCCCATGCTGCAGCACGGGGCGCATTCTTTTTTCTTCGATCATTTTTTATCCATATCTGAATAACAATCGTCATCTTTAATCCATATTTTTGCGTCCTATGGTAAATCCTATTTGGTTTTTGGCCATAAAGACTCTTAAAAGTGTCATCCTATGAAAGACGAATGGATATATTTAAGACCTACATGGAGATTTTAGACCTATATTTGACACTCTTTCTTGCCTTGTGTTGTTGAAATCGAGAGGAGAGCCAAAGATTCGAGGACCCTGACAATAAAAAATAAAGCACAGTCACGTTCAATTCTTTTTTTTAAATGATCTGAAAATCTGAAATTTCAAAACAGGAGCATTTGGTGAAAAATTACAGAAACAGGTGTTTGGATAGGAAGTTTAGAACTAGATTAAAACTCGAATCCTATCTATTTTACTCAGGTGTTTTTAATCAAGGTTTTTACACCTTAGCCTACTCTTCATAGTCAAACCAGAGTTGAAAACGCCAATTCTTTATGTAGGTTTCTTGATCATTCAGAATAACAGTTATGTCAGCGACATATCTTTCTTATCGTTTTTTCTAAACGTCACCCTTAGCAAACTTTTAACGGTTTCGATTAAACAGATCAAAATCAGTGACTGATAAGTAGTCCGTTTTTTTTCAATCACCCTTTCATTGCTGTTTGGATCAAGAACTTGTTGTCAGATTCAATCAAGTTTCATTCCATTTTATCATGATTTTACGGACTATTTTCTGGAGACAGACACAATACATGTAGCCTTTTGATAATAACTATTCTTTTGAAAACCTTTCTCTTACAGTAGCCGAATAGATATGAATCTATTACTTTCTAAATAAGCAGAAGCTATATCAAGCTGAGGCAGGGTAATAGGTTTTCCTGAAGTTTCAAGCCAGGCTAACAGATCAGTGATTAACGACAGTAAGAAAAGCGTGCAACTCATTTCGAGATTTTTAACTGATTAGCTAGATATAGTTGAGATGAATCTATACATGATGGAAACGAGGTTTGGGTTAGTTACATAGATTATCATATTACCTAGTTCTTCTACCGGAGGGTGGTGGCGGTTGGCTATTGCGCTCTCAATTTTTTGATGCAATGGAAATTTTGCACTAGGCTTGACATTTGAATACTGTCTCTACCATAATATTTCAAGTTTCACAATTTAAGGTGTCATCAGTAAATACTTTTCCTCTTCTTTACCGCTTCCAAACGATTTATGGATTTCATCCCTATTTATTTACAGACCTAAATTAATTTTCCAACCCATCGAATCGAAACAATGGTTTCTAGGACACCAGGCTAAATGTTCAAACCGTTGTTTTTCCCGTTATCATTCTGTCCCATTTTGTTGTCCAGTTTTGTCGCATTGCTTTAGATTCGTCTTGCCAACGTAGATTCCTGAAAACATCCAATAAATCATAATCAAATTCAAAATTAAGAGAAAACCTCAAGTTGTTTCTTGTGAATAGTAGACTTTAGAATGTATAGTTTCTCATACTAGGTCAAATTTCTCAGCTTTTATGATTTTTCGCCTTTAAACTTATGAAAGCAGGCCGAAATTCCAGTTTTTGTGAACTTGATTTTAGAAGTTCTTTGTCAACTGTTTCGATTTGACGATTGACGGGCGCAGTTTACGGCTTTGCGAATGAGGCTTCGTGTTCTGGTCATAAACATTGGGATTATGGAGGCACCAGACAGCTAAGAAAGGCGATTTAGAAATTATACTCATTTTCTATCGATAGTTGCATCTTTATATTGTTTTTGCAGGAGTTTTCCACGAAAAATCTTGGATCTCCCTGCTCCTAAGGAGTTTGTTATGTATGGAATTTTAAATCTTATATTAAATGAGTAATCGTGCGACATAAAATCTGTTTTGTCGCAAGAGAAATCTGTTTTTCAACAATATATTTCCACCGTTTCAAATCCCCAGAAACCGAAGTTAAATATGTTGAGATCCCCGACCTTTGCCGTGTTAATAGGACGAAGGTGGAGAGAATTTGACCAGCGGTTCAGATAATCACTCTCTTAATGGCTGGAGGGGTGAAATAACGTTTCTTGGGTTTTTTAAGTTATGTTGCTAATGGCTAGTGAACGACTTATGTTCATAAGACAAGGTTGTTCTTTTGCAAAACCTCTCCTTTCAACACATTGCTTTCCAATTTGAAAGTTTGCTCCTTTCCACACATTTCTTTCTCTCGTATTCTCGCTGTCTTGCTCCTTTTTTGTATTCCGACGGACATTGCATCTGATAAAAGAGATGCCTTGATAACGCAGAAGGTACCTGTCAATCTGATAAATTTGTACGAAGATGTCGCAAGAATTGACTCGAAACAGCATTTGTGAGTAGTGACGTTTTTTTAAATTAAAAACTACTTTGCGTAAAAATGCGCTTAACCTCTTATGTGGAAGGTACTTAGAATACGCCACAACATTTAAAGTGTATAGTACTTCGAAAACCCAACTGACGATATCTTTTTGGTTTTGCACGCTGGTGCTGAATCATCATCTGTCTTTACTGTAGAATACTTTTCTGTTTTTCTTACCTTTCGTCAATCGTTTAAGCTTGGTACCAGCAAAGTTTGATTTCGATAGCCTCTCTATTTGTGCCCAAAGAATATCACTTTTACAGCCTACATCCATCATCTTTGCAAGGGTTTGTTTAGAAAATTATTTTCAAAATTCGTTGTTTCTATGTTGCAAAGCAGGCTTAATTACAAAAGATCTAAGCATGCTTGGGTCACAATCGATCAGTTTAGCGGGCCGACTTCGTCATACTACATCACATTTGCACCAAAACAAAAGTTCCACGCCTTTACTAACAAACTGCCAGTTTTATTCAAAACCAGTTAACTTAAAAGCGTATCCCGCATCAGTCTTTCGAGAAGCCGATTTAACGAGCTTCGAGGACATTTTTATCTTGAGGTTTTCTATCTAAGCCACAGATAAAGGCGTATTTTCGTATGAATACTACTCCAAATAATGATGAAAATGTGTTTTAAGCTCAGTGGAGTATCTCATCAGTTCATTAATTCTTTTCGATATTTTTAAGTCTCACAACTCAGTAAGGAAAACCTGAAAGAATTCCTGCACAAATTTGCGGTGTATATGATATATTATATGCTGACAAAAAACTCTGGGGCCAGTGTACCACATTCTAAAGATATACAGAGTTTTCGAGTTTGTTGAAAGCAGAATAAGATTAGTCTATGTCCTCTTGGCTTAAGGTACACCAAAAACATTACAATGTTTTAACGCTTTCTTTAAGTCACCATCAATCTTGAAAGATATTGCAGTTAGAGGATTTTCTCGATTGTCCACGCACTGTTGTGAAGAGCCTGCAGTTGTGTTCAGTCTGCTGTTTCAAGAGGGTGACAAGATGGAGATGATCTCCTTGATTGCCACTGAATCGATCTAAGAAACAGCACAATACATCAATAGGCTTCTAAAACCAGATCCAGTTGTAAAAATAAGTATAAATGAATGGAATATGATAGCATGGACAAAACAAGATAATGAATAAGATGCGAAATCACTGAAAACCAAAGCAAAAAGCCCTAAGTCGTAGACTTCAGGAACAAAGTTATTTTATTATTCGGATTAAAATAAAACGCCCTTCGTGTTATGATAGATAGATTTATTAGAAAATCCTTTGGACACTAAAAGGCCTTCCAAGTATAAAGAAAGCGAAACTGATGAATATATGCAGGAAAAAACTTTAATGAATTTAATTCTGTTAATTCTAATCACTAGCAAATGATAGAAGAAAAATTGTCTGATAAGATTCCGTGTTGAAAAATGTTTACGATTTCTATAATCCAAGCTAACGAATGGATCAAGCAAACAAAAAGGCCTAGCTTGAACTTTTAATTACGTTTTATGTCGCTTATCAATCGTTCCAGGAATCCCAATGAAGACTCGTTTGTATATAAATTTAGACGTATAACAAAAGAGCACATCTAGAAACGATTAGCTTAGGACTCTCTGCCTGCTGCTGCACGAAGATACCTCAAAAGAGCATCGCAGGATGCATATGACCCTTGATACCGAATTTAACTAGGAGATCTGTAATTAGTTAAAAGAAGCAGGAAATTGTCTTGAGGTAGGAATATGTAGGCCTATTTAAGATGAACTGTGATCGGGACACACTAACTTTCACCACCATACTATCATTTTTGGTCGGGACCGCCGATACCCTGGGGGTGCCAGAGCCTCAGAGAGTCAAAGGATGAAGAACGGGGGAAGAAATTGCGAAGGAGACCAAATACTTTAAACGTAAAATGCGTTTAATATGGATTTAAAATATATATAATTTTCTTTTTTACTTGTTATTCGTGTTCATAAAGTCTTGTTAATCGCTAGCAGTTCAGATGCAATTTTTTTTAAACTACAATGTGAATAAAATTCAGGTTTTAAATAGAGACAGTGTGATTACCAGCGAACCCTGTTTTGCTCATGGGCTCAGGGGCATTTGCCCTCTTACCCCCCTCTCGGTGGACGACCTTAAACGAATAGCGAGCTCTTAGTCGATGGTTAACCTATTAGATAGAAGGACATTGCATTCTAGCTGCCAGTTGCATTCACATTGATGTTTCAATGGGATTCGGAAATCAGTTACAATCTGATTTTTTATAAAAAAGTATGAGTACGACTTTTTATACATTTATACGAATTACTTTTTGAGCAAAAAAAGACAATGTGCTTGCGTGTTTAGTTTCCTACAGTGACTTTGTGAGAAAGACAGTAGAAAAGATTTGAACTTTTTTCTAATGAATAGTCAAGGAATAAATAATCTTAGGCTCAGAATCACAATTTTTTAATGGTATTGAGGGTCAAACAATATTTAGGCGTTGTTTAAGAGCAAATTTGTGCAGACACAGAAGGCCAAGTTCTCAGGTATTCAAATCGACAGGCAAAGCCCGTAACTACGGAGGCGTTTGAAGATTTCCGTTAAATAACATGTATGCACGAACGTATAAGTCAAATTTTTTAATCCTAATGAATTTTGTGTTTGCATTACCATGAAACATGGCAAACAAGATTATTTCACTATCCTTTCCAACAGTTTTTAGCACCCATTAATGAATTTATTGTCATTTTGAAAGGCTTACACTTAAAAAATGTAATGCTTTGCAGTAAAGTGGGCCCTCCCAATTTTTTCGTAAAGAAACAATATTAGTAGTTAGAAAAGGGTTGATTTCCGGCATATAAACACGGAAAGCCTTCTTTAACCCCATCGCTCTAATATCCCTGTTTACATTTATTTCTACCTTTTAAATCACAAATTAATCACCATCGCGTGAAACCTATATGAAAATCTTGTCTCGTTCCATTCTCCTCACGCTTCAAAAATGTCATTCAAAATTTCTGTTCAGATTCATTTAAAGTCAATCATGTTTATAAAAGTTCTTTTTGGTAATACCATTTCCTTTTTTTATTGCTTAATCTGCCTCAACTTAGGTTTTTTTACAACGACTTTGAATTTTTATTCCACACAATCCAAAAGGATTTCAACTTTAATCTTCTAGTGAGCCATAGATTTTACATTGTAAATGGTTTATACGGATTTTGTTCTGTCCAATTTTTGGTTTATTAACTCAGTTTTCTTTATAGGAATTATTATAACATTAGATATCCACTTCTCGTCCCATATGATTGATTTCCTTTATTTCTTAATACCTTATTTTCTTTGCTCATTTCCTTCTTTTCCTTCGAAATTGGATTCAAATCCAGCAAAGTGCTTATTCTTGTTGATATCTTTTAAATAATACTTTCTATTTTATGCACCCATTCATTCTTTCGTCGAGTTACCAAAAACTCCATTCATTGAAAAATATATTTTCTACACTAGTCAATTCTTTTCATCTACTCAGGAGTAACAATTCATGAGAACTCGCATGTGTTGTGTATGTGTTTTGTGGATATGCGATTCAGGGGTGGAATCCTATAAAGCTAGCATGGAAGGTTGTACTGAAGGCAAATTTCAGTACAACCTTCAGTACGACCTTAGGTGTGAAAAGTCACACCTAAGACCACACCCTTACCACACCCAATATAATTGCATTTGGTTAAAGAAAATCATTCAAACTCTTTGATGACACAAAAAGACTGGAACTAAGATACACTCATTTTTTTATAAGAAACAAAGGTCGATGTTGAGTACTCCAGTTTCTTAATGTTCTGGAAATTTCAATACTCACTCTTAAAAGTTTCTTAAAAGTTTCTTTATTATGATGTCATGAATTATGCTATGAAATGTTCGTGACCTTTTTTCACGTCAAGAGATTCGCTTCCGTTCTGACGCTGTATTTAGACGTGGAAAGTATATTTTTATCCCTTGTGTCTTAATTTCTAGGCCATCAGGGCAATCATGTTCTTGGATTTTACAAAATTTCGCTGTTTTCACGATTTAATAGTTTCTTTTTTTTTGCTTCGAGTACTGAAGCTTCTTGATTTTTTCTGATTGTCCAGTACTCGTTTCTTAAAGCCAGTTTTTTATAAAAAAATGAGTGTAGTCTAATGAAACGATTAGCTTCCCTTTTCGCATCCCACTGTGGAATGTGCTATGTTGTCCGAAACAAGACTACCTTTGACAAGAGCAATCCTTGCAAAGGCTAATGAGCCGTTGCTCTTACATTTCCATTATGTTTTAGTAGTTCCTTATTTTACCTCGATAGTATGATAAAGTTTTGCAACACAGAATTCGTCCAACAAAATATGAACTCACTTGTTACAGCACCACTGATGTGATTGTAGCCAAACTAGAAACAGCCAAAGCTTCTTCTTAATTCTTCTCATTGTGTGGTTTTTCTCAGACTCTTTCCAAATAGCAGATCATGTACTTACTTCTAAAGACTAATCTTGCCCATCTCGTTTCCTTATCTTGAAATTGCTTATCCTTCCAACCTCTCTCCATGTTTCCTACCAAAAATTGTTATCAGATAATCCTTTGCTTTCTATAACAGGATAGTTAAACCAAGGATTGAAGATGAACCCGTTATCTATGCTTATATAATTGGCATCTACGCTTATTTGTTGACAAAGTTTTACTGGTGATTTCGCATGTTTTTCCTACGACGTTTAGAGACCGGGATACACATAAAAGTTTTTTAACAGCCCTATCCGGTCGTGTAATTATTGAGAAAGAGGGTAATCGAAGGAATGTAATCAGAGTTTGGAACGAAAGCCAATTCAGAGAAAAACAAAAGCAGAACTAGGGCCATAGAGCAGCGAGGAACTCACAATTTTGAGCTAATCAAAGCTTACTGTTCAGAGAAGAAAATTATGATTATGTCTTACTTGCATTACCCTAAACTCTTCTGACGTCTTTGTAATTAACAGACGTATTACCAACTTGACTATGTAAAAAAGAAGAAAAAATTTTCAGTGCTGAGAACTGCATTAGAAGTCTTGCTGAGTGTTTGGGGCTTCATATCAAGCACACCAGAGCCAGGATGTCTGGGGGGGGGGGCTATAGCCCCTTTGATTTTGCTGAGCTATGATTTTCAGGTAGTTGCATCAAAGATAATGGGAGAACAATTACAATGAAAGTTTGCTAATTTGCCCAGCGAAATCTGCATATCCACTTTATAACTTGGAATAAAGACATTTGAGCAATGATTTTGGAAAATCTAGAATTTCGATTTTTTGAAGATTAAATACATGCTTTTAAGCCAATATTTGCAGCAGGTTGGCAAATTCAGAGATAAACTGTCTAACATCAGAATTCTGTGCTAACATCAGAGCTGTCTCGCACCCTTTTTAGTCGGTTTTCTCTGTGACTGTACTTTTTCGGTAAGCCATATATAATTAATACAAATCTGTTACAAAATACTTCATTATTATCTTCATATCATCAGCGTTCAACAAGCGCATAGCAACATTTCGCAGCTTATCCTGTATTTTTTCAAACCAGACATTTTAATGTGACGCCGCGGATTCACCAAGCGGAGAGCATACCTTTTAATGATTCGTTAATAACGATAAGTGTCGCCTACCTCCTACCTTTACTTAAAGTATTAACGACTGTTATTTAAGTAACGGCAAACGTTAAGTAGAGGGTTTAGAGTCGTACACCTCCAATCTCAAATGATATTTCTTGTAAATTGCTGATTCCTGCTGCTGTTAGAAATTACCGAAAGCTCTCCGAAGTAAGGCACAAATCCACAATGCTACCTAAGTTCCGACCATTTCAATCAATGAATGAAATTTAGACTCAACATAAACGTCAAAATGATATTAAATGAATGTTATTCATGGCATCTATGTAATAGACGATTAAATTTCTACCTTCTGCTGCTCAAATCAATTCGAATTACGGAACAGTTTGCTTTGAAAATAGTAAAAACTAATAGAAAACCACTCTGGATTACTTCGGGGGGTGGTTATAGAAAAGAGGTATCCCGGTGCAAAATTAGTTTTCTCATTCATGCCAGCCACCAAGTTTGCCGAGTAAGTAGCAAATAATGCCGAGTCTGCCGAATATATGGCTTTTTCGTGATTTTCGGGGCTGTTTCCAGCTCCCCAATTTCTCACACCCATGTCACTGCCACTTGATTTCTTGATGCTACGATTTAACTAATGTTAGACCATTCCATGGCAACTGATTTGAATCGGCAAGACGTAGAAAAGCTGCTTGATAGGGTAAATGGATTTTCTCCTTTCTTTTGGAAGTTTCCGACAATCAAAGCATTTCTGTGAACAGTTATGGTCTCTTGTTAAATGCTGGTTGAGAATGAGAAAGGGATTGAGCAAAGTTCTAGAGAACAGTTAATGAAGATAATAGCATAATGGCGGCACGTTTAGTTGTTTGCTTTTGCGCACCAGAATGGTATTGCAGACCTTATACTATTCTGAAGAGATATACAACATGCCTCAAGGCCTTGCATTTTTCAATGACCCGTACTTTGTTCATAATGTCATACATGCATTACCTCGTATTTATAAAGAGGCTACAATGCAACATCCAGTTGTTTAATCAGCACCGCCCCATTGGCGAACGTTCCTGTTTAATCTGTCATGTTTGTGCATCAGCCTTAAATACCGCTATCACATTGGCGCAGAAAGAAGGAAAGCTTTTGCCATTTACATCGTGGGAATAAGCCTCAATATATGAGCTTTGTGACCGTTAGATGCCCCATGATTATGTCACGAAGGTCACCGTTAACAAAAGTTGGCTTTGTTAAAAGCGTTTAGGCCCTAATCTTAGAAGTAGGAACGGATTCTCTCTTCACTTCAATGGTGCCGTATTTAATTCGCTTTTTAGATTCTTAGCAAAAACTTTTCGGAAAAATGAATTGTTAATTGTTTGTCTTTAATTCTGACTTCTATAGTAAAAGATGAAATGGCAAGTTGTGTTGTATTTTGCTTTGTTCAAATTTCAATATTCGCGTGAACGCAAGGATGCAAAAATGCTGAATAGTTGGTCTTTTTTCTACTTACTTTCTAATGCATTGGTGGCAAAACATTACCTTTCGAGATGCTTGAAACATCTCCAATTGGATTTGACTTATCAAGGGCTGGGTTTTGATCTTGGAATGAAATTTAGGTGTCTAAATTGCAAACTGGCCTCTCTTCCGATTTGTTTTGTATCTCCGCCAGCCTCTGTTCTAGAATTTTTTCACGGTCTCTATTGGTTAATCTTACTTTCTTAACCTCTATTCATAAAGCAAATGAGTCAGAAATAATTACACGGGTTTTGATAAGAAGCGTGTTTAAGGAGTGCCCTTGTCACTCCCTTTCCTGAATATGTTTAAAATAATTTCCAGTGATATCAATGTTCTTTGTAAAATCTGTATGTATCATTGTTTCCAAAAAGTCGAATTTTTACATCCTTCCTGTAAATGGATTACATTCTATTAACTCAAGTAACTAGCTGAAATCCAAAACGAATCTTTTACTTATCATTTGAAAAGTGAAATCATATTGCGTTTTCAAATACTAACTTATTTGTCTCGCAAAGAAACAGTTGTGAGAAATACTTTATTTAGGATTTTTAAAGACTCCGCAGAAAGGCATCAGAGGCCTACTACAATTTAGCAATTTTTTCCTTTTTTTCATTTCAACATTTTTTAGCAGTTTTTTCAAAATTCTATTAATAAAAAAACAAAAAATTTAACGGTTCAGTCACATAAAAAGTTGTCTGTTGGAAGATATTCTATTTTTCTTGCAGAACAAACCATGGTAGTTCCACAGAAAGATCTGAAAAGTTTTCTGAATAGGATTAAATTCCCGTGACTTGTATTCTAGTTCGCAAACATAAGGAATTGTACTACAAATTTGCAGGTCCGTCAAAAGTAGGGTAGGGAGGCTAGGGGGCTGTAGCCCTCCCCAATAATTGTCAAACTGTAGCATATTTCCTTAATAACAGTGTATTGAATGGGAAGCAATACAATTGGCAGCCCTCTCAATACCAATTTCGTTTCGTACGTACGAGCATGGCAACGGTAGCTCCCATTCATTTAACTTTGTTATCAACACTTAACTATTTTAGAAATAATGGCCCATGATGTAATTTCTACCAGAATTTGTGAACTAAAAATATGTTGTTGTATCAACTAGAAAATGGCAAGTTCTACTCAAAAATATAATTTCACTTGATGACTTGATGGCCATTTATGGCAGGTAAAATTGCACAGATTTAGTTTCACTTTATTTTATTTCCAAATACGGAGCTAAGCGATGATTCAGAAACCACAAAAATTGACGTGTCACAAAAACGTTTTCTTCTTATGCATCGCTTTCGATTTGATCAAGCCCTATCTTGTAGGGCGTTACCATAACTTTGAATTGACAACCAATACTTACAAATTATATGACTGTTGATGGACTTCCGCTGAAAACCGAAAATTTTCTGTGTATGTTACAAATGACCTAATCTGGAGGGGGTAGAAAGTAAGAATTCTTCAAAAATTCTCAAAAATTGCTCATAACCAACTTCAGAAGTCTATTTTAATAAAATATAAAAAGAACACAGTATAGAATATGTTTTGATTGGATTATAGTTCAGTAAGACTTGAATGTCTTGAGAAAAATCAGTTCTACTCTTTGCAGCAGTATAATCAAAAATACAGAAACTGGCGTACCGGAGCTGCCGACCCTTGTTTCTTTAAATAGCTATTGCCTGTCCTAAAATATTGACCCCTCCCCGTTATTGTCACTTTAACAGCTCGATGCAAACACATTCTGTTCTTGGCAGCTCAGAGGCACTTTTACAATTAATGCCAAAGCCCCGCGACAGTGCTTCTAACCCCATATTTCAATTCCAAAACGTCAATTTACTGCAATTTACTGTAATTTCAGTGGAGCCACTTACCGGGTATCTATGACGTCAGGTCTTTCTTCCTTCTTAATTCAAAGAACAATAGTCTACCGGAATATCTTCCGCATTTCATCTTTACCAAAAATTCTTCAACCCTTTGAAGTCAAAAACATCATGATAGACCTCGTTACAGTATCTACCCAATGTTAGGGTTTCTAACAACGAGGCTTCTGCTTGGGTCCTAAAGAATAGCGAGTTATTGTCTTTGCATTCTGTGCGTTTATCATCTTCTTTTGTCTTGGTCAGCATTCCTTCTATATAAGCTGGTTTGTGAACATTTCCGTAATTAACTCGCTCTAACCTCGCAGAGCGCAACACACATGAAATACGATAACCGCGGCAGACATTGGCAAGCGTTGTTTTCGAACTGAGGCAGCTTTGGATGTCATTGTGAGAGATATATTTACATTTGGTTAAAAGTTTGTTTTTCTCTTCAGATCTGGCATGTTAAAGATGGGAGCTTTTACATTGCTAACGTGTTTGAATGTGCTATTCGTTATCATCACCCAGGTACGTTTTTTTCAAATCGCATTGTAGATTTATTTCTAACCGAAATTGAGTTTCTACCTTATTTTGTCTTGGCATTCTTCGAGAGCCCAATCAATTGACCCCCATCTTTCGTAAAGACAGAACCTTCAATGAGAATTATTAATACCTAAAACCAGAATTAAAACAGTAAATTCTCAATTAAATCCCGGTTGCTTTCACCGCACACTGATTTGAAGGTCTCCTAATTCCATTTTGTGTGCTTGGTAAGGAAATTTGAATCGCACCGATCCCAAATTTTTTGTTGACGTGCTGTCAAACAATGTTCAAGCCGAGGAATGCCATTCAACTTCTTATCTCTGTAAGTCTGTGTAGATTCGGTGTAAACAGTGAAGTTTTCAGATGTTTTTCGAATATAACATATTTCCATGCTTGCTCCCTTTTCGAATGATCGATTCAATCATATCTTGTTCGATTTGCTAGCAGAATGTCCAATACAAAGTTTTTGAAATTCCCCTGCCTGTTTAAAATTTTTAGTCCGACTGCTCATCCCAACAAAGTGGAACAATTGAATGCTCTGTTATAGCCTTTCAACACCGCCCCTTGACTGCATTTTTTGGCATTTTGGATTAAAACGAAGTTGCACAAGGTTGCTTTTGTCAAACATTTATGTCGACCGTAGAAAGAAATGCTTACGCAAACCATTAATAATCTACTATGATTCATTTGCAAATTCTAGTATTTATTTTTAAAGTTTTGGGGGCTCTCGATTCGTGGATTTATTTTGATAAAAGCAATAGTACTCGCAAACAATTTAATTTCAACTATATTTAAAATCAATTATATTTAACCCCGAAGGCAAAAATCAGATGAATTTCTAAAATATTTGTATTGCACCAAACAAACCTCGAGCCTGTTTAAATAATTTACCAGTCAATAACATTTGTGATATTTTCGTAAAATATCTTCATGTGCTTCAAAATTCCCAATTTCCTGATTAAAGCCAACTTTGCCCTTTATAACTATAATGTTCAGTCGATGAATTACATTTGATAAATCTGTGTACAATTTGTAGGAGCTTAGAAAGAACCACATTATTTGAAAGTTTTAAGTTCGGTCAACCTCTCCACTGAACGTATTGGGAAAACAACATTCGATACCTAGACAAATCACGTGACAATGTAAAGTTACCCGCTGTGACCTCTGCCTGAACGAAATTCCATATTGAACAATTTTTATTAGTAAATCAAACGTTCTGTCAATATGTTGCCAAAAGATACCCTCTTTCTAGAAAAACCGTCGAGTTTGGTTTACCTTCGAACCCCAGCTCCCAACCGCTCCCATGCAGTGCTCATTCAACCCTTTATCCAGTTTTTCAGCCCTTTGGTTGCGTTCCAGGGCAATTCCTAAACCCGAAATTAATGATTTATTGAATAACACGAAGAATTTGCTTTATGAATTATATAATATAGGATCAGTTGAACTTAAATCAAGGAAGGCTTGAGTTGACAAAGCTTTTTCTTGACATTTTTCCAGCGTAATTGCGGTTTTACGCTGAAAGGATCTTTTAGTGGCCTATCTTGGTATTTCATTCATACTACAGTACTACAGAAAGTAGACCGCGAAAGAACCGCTGCGACCAAGCTCGTTGCTTTCTCAATGGGATTTTTCGAATGATTCTTGTCAAAAAACTTTAATTGAAAACGTCTTTGTTTGGCAAGTAAAAGTGTTCCAAAATTGAAAGTAGAAAGCATTATAAAGTTTTTGATGCTGGCAAAAACCGATAATTTTCTTGAAAACAGGACCTTGTCATCAAGGGTTACGCCCATTTTCACAGTCTGGGGTTAGAAAAGAATTTATCGTTTTCGGAGTTTTGAAAAATTTAGAGAGCCTTGTCGTCAACTTTGTTTCTGCTGTGTACACTGGTTTGTCTTGGCAATTACAACATTAGTATAAATTCAAGCAGCATCTCTTCTATATCAAACTAAGTCAAAGTAGTACAGTTCATGTGGATCCTCATTGAATCTTTATCTTAATCCTATACAATATCTCTAGTCCTTCATGTAAGGCAGCAAGCAGGATGTATTAGGTCTAAGCTCCCAGTTCAGCACCAAAAATCGTATTGTTTTCGGGTGGCAGACTGTTAGAGCTCTTAATTTCGTGGCCTTAGTCGTGAATCCCGTTAGCCAAGACTTCACTGCAAGATGGCCACAACAACTCGATTTAAAAACGGAAATAATACGAAGTACTAATGGTTTCCCCATCCAATTATCGCAAGACCAGACAAAACGCATGTAGAAATTGGATTCCTCTTTAAAAATCTCTAGTAAATATGACTTCAGTCATGCTGTAGTAAAAGACGAGTCACGGCAATATTAGGAAAGCTGATTACCTAGCTCTTGTGCATATTTCAGCCCTGGATGGCCGAAACAACCGGGTCACAAATTGTATTATTTTCCTCATTGGATTCGTACCGAGGGCGGGTAAATCCAGTTCGGAAACTGAAGCTTAGGATCCGTCTCTGGGAAGGTCTATGCACGAATATCCCCGTCTGCACTTACCATTATGGAAGCAAGATTGTGTTACTCATTGTGAAGACTGCCCCTTCCAACTTTCCCTTCCGTTCGACGAGCCTTCTAGCAATTGATTGTTTCCAGTAAGGGAAATACTTCAAACAAATTTCTGCAATTTTGACCAATTAGAATATTGTCATATGTATTATATTTGGGTAGGGTGGAAATACAAGGATTGGTATGGTATTCGGAATGAGAACCCCACGGTATGGATTATGAAGGGGCCCGTGAAAGTGCAATGTCTACATAGGGTGATAAGCAAGCTAGATTTGCCCTGTGACCTTGCCCTGAGACAAAATGATTTTTGTGCTATATTCATCTCTCTAGCCCGGTGACGTTAATTTTACATTTTACATACTTCTACGGTGTAATTGCAAAAGGACTTGCTTTGTCTCAAAAATCAATCAACTTCATTGTGCTTGTTCAAAGAAGTGGGGTTGCCTCTTCTTTTCTTCACCCTACAAAATTACTCATCACACGTTATACACAAGGTATTCATCAACAGAATCTATAATTTCCAGGTTTTTAACTGCTCGAGAAAGGTATTTCAAACTTTGGTTTCCAAACTAAGAAAAATGTGACTGCCTTGGCTTTCTCAGAATTTCCAAATTCCAAGAACTTGCGCATACTCGAAAGCTTTACCCCTTTGTTTGCATAACTGGGTGCCAGGCTCGTACCAATTAGTATTGCTGCTGGTAACCCCGAACCCCTCATAATCCAGTCTGGCTGGCAACTTTTTCACTTTTACCAGTGACATCCAGTCTGGTTGTGAACCAGTGACACCGTTCATAAAACGAAATGGCATACGTCTAAAGCAGCTTGTGCTCCCTGCCCACTGTGTTTGCCGAAATGACAAGAACAGAATTCGAGCCCTCTTTGGAATTTACGAACTAATAAAACTCATACTTTATTATAGTAATCCATTAATTTTGATTTCATTGATGATTCTTTTTCTATTTTTAGAGAGCTTAATCAATTCCTTTTTGCCTTTATCTTCGAGTTGGTTTAACAAGTAATCTCTGATCTCGGTTACAAAGTACAAAATCTTGTTACCTTGAACTTCCAAACAAGGGTATGAATAAACAGGGATTTGATAAGTGTTTGACATTTGCGGGAAAATCGGATGATCGTAACCTTCTGCGGCGTTGCACTCAGTATTTCTATATAAAGATAATAACGAAACAATCGAGACCCCTAAACTCTTGAACATTTTAATCAGGGGGATTTTTCTTCTTCAAAATACTTAGTTGAAAGATTGAAATCCCTAACTGGTTTATTGAGGCTTAGGATTCGAATTGAGGCTTTTTAGCTCACTAGAACATTCAATATCTGGTTAATACACGCTTACCCTACTCAAATGCACCCACCCTGCTCTCGGCGTCTTTGACATCAGTTCTGCCAGTATTGTCGTTGGTGAATCTCGTTTTCATTCCACCTTTGCGGCTAACGTTAGATCCCAGTTTGTTATGCTTTGGTCCTTGAGCTATCCATAGATAGGCATTGTATCATCAAGCGAAAGTTTTCTAACTATAGCAAAAGGCGTATTTAATGCAGGTTGACCATTTCCTCGGCTGTTCCATTTACATTGCAACATTATTTGATAACCTAGCCTCGTTAATGTAAACATCCCTCGTGAGCGTTTTGTATCCTTTACAAGCAGGAAGCAACCACATTATGTATCTTCTTAATTAAAAATCTTGTCGCTGATTAAAATCCTACCATAATCAAACTATTTTCTTGTTTGCATTTTTGTCAATTTTGGTCTTATCGTCATTTGTTTAATTACTTGAGCCTCTAAAGCAGTTTGTCCTGCTACCTCTCTTCATTTTTCACTGCAAACCAAAATTCGTCTCTTTAGTAACCAAAAAACGGATGTATCGGTTCAACGGGAAATTCAAACTGCCTCTTAATGGACTACTAATTAGCCAAAATTGAAATTATCCCATTTTAGTGATATATGGAAAACCGATAATTAGATGGATGTATGCCTTCCTCGGGCTAAGATTTTGTTTCAAGTAAGACCGTCTTACTTAATTCCTTCCTTTTTCTAGTCTTTTTTTTCTTCCTGTCTTTCATTTTCTTTTGTATCGTATACCTTATTATCTATTCTCAACAGTATTTTCTCTTTTAACTATCATCAAGGCCATCGTTTGCCAGAATAAACTTGCATCTATCGAGGTATGATAAACGATACGCCGTTTTACGTTTTCCAATTTCTGAAATTGCGCTTACACAACTGGGCATCACCCTCAATTGGTTTGAGGCGTTAAGAATAGGCCTAACACTACTCAGTTGCTGGTGTATTTGCCTTCCTAGCAGTGCATTTATGATTCCTTATAGTTCTAAAATTCCCTGGAGAAAGTATGTATTTTGGTAACGAGGTAGATTGTGCAAATCCAGTGGACAGGCAAGAAGATGAAGTCGATCAAAGTTATATACTCACTGCTAACTTGCATGATTCGTCATGTTTCGATCGCAGAGCAACGCATGGTGTAATATTATGGGAGAAATGTTACTTAAATAAAATATATTTGATGTTATGGATAGCTGTTTTGCTCTTAAACGATCTCATTTTGCCTTCCTCCTTCGACAAACGCATTCCTTTTTACACGAACTCAAACTGAACCCTCTTGTGCCAAAATCTGTAAGCTAATCTAGAAAAGATACCATGGACATAAAGCTTGTTATGCATATAAATGCTGCATTTGTATATACACGTTTTCTTTATAAGAAAGTTTTTTCAGCCCAGCCCTCAGACTTTCTTAGCTATTTCCTAACACAACTTTCCTAACACTTTCTTAACTTAAAATTGGAAAGTTTTACGTTACTAAGCATGCGCAGTGATGGAGAAGATGAAATGCTATGAATATGCTATATTTCTCAAAAACGGTCAACCTGATACTGTATTTGTCGTTTCCTGTTCAGCACATTACTGTATTGTAGAAATATTTCACTCGTACACCACAATTTCCTTTGAAACTTTGAATATCTAAATTGTTCCATTTTTTATAGGTTTCCAAGATCCAGCCCTGAATTTACTTAACTTTTTGATGAACCTAGGGCACAACTTTCTTCTGAAATACTTTCTTATAAAAAAACGTGTACGTCAGATGCCATATGATGTTGTCACTGCGCGTAGAAGCGCCAAGTTCTCCTTCTGCGGTTAGTTTCACGATCGCGTCGAAGAGTTGATGACAATTGCTTATCTCTGGCATGTGAGGTATGATTTCCGAAAATGTTTGCCATTGCATACAGAAACCACTTTTCTAGTGATACCGTCAAGAATAGATGATAACATTGCTTTATTGTTCAACGCTCTATGGACTCTTTGGGGTTACCTTGGTATGTGTGATGTTAAAAGGATGGGTCTTATTGAGGCATGAAGTGAGGCGATTGCTGTTAATTTTTGCTATGGTATTGGTGTTATGTTTTCTTGTTTCGTGGTATGAAGTGTTGCGCCGAAGTACACTGTTAGTTGACGAAGTACATTCTTGTTCTTTAGATCGCAGTGTATTCTATTACTCTCCCGTATTGTTTTCCATAACCGCCCATGTAATTCCATTCTAGCCTACATCTCTTTGGGACTCATCGACTTTTTAGCCTATGTTAACACCGTCGTGAACTCTTAACATCGTTTAAAGCAAAATGTAAAGAATACACGAACTACAAACTAATATCATTTTAACCCTTGAGGCATGCCGGCTGTTGAACACGTCGCATAATCTAAGTTCAGATTTCACAAGCCTCAATGAAAAATATACAGTTATTTAAGATTAAGATATCTTATTGCCCCAAAAATTTGTTTATGAATGGTTACCGTTACTGGAAATTTCGGATAAAAGCAGATTACATGTGGCTTATCTTCCTTGACACGATTAATTACACCACGCAATTGAGGATTTGTTTGAATGGAAAGCCTAGTGATTTAAATGCACTGCTTAATATCGAGTACAAGTATCGGTAAATGAATTTTATTACTTGAGTTCTTTGCTAACTTGAATGACGACCAAGGTGGTCATCAACTAAGTAATACAGCAGTAAAATTTAAGATAATGAAAATTAACTGTGAAATTTAGAATATGTTGGAAATATTTTAATTCACCTTATAGGCTGCCAGAGGATCATCCTCCTATCAGCAACATGATTGTGGGCTATCATGATCTATCGTGTTATTCATGATTGTTATCATAATCATCTCCACGAGCATGTTCAATCATCTCCACGTTCATTTTCAATCATCAACATGATCAACATCAATCACCATAATCAAACTGAATCGTCTTCGGTCATTTTTATAATGATCGTTATCAATCACCATGATCAATCACAATAATCAATGGCAATCACCACCAAACATATATCCTTGATCATCATTCATGATCACTTTTCTCCATCTTTGACCTTCATCCAACCATTGCTATAATACATTGCCTTGGTTCTAATGTTTACTCAAGCCATAAGGTACCAAACTGCGCCATGTTTTCTCGAAAAAGCTCATTCACATCATGTTCTGCGCTATTATGTTTTGTCCTTAAATTTCAGAAATGGTTTTTCTCCTACTGCGCGTCCACCGCATTGCTACAGTGCTGTTCCTTCCATCTTTTACTCCTTTGGCGTGCACACTTGTGGCCCCCTCCTGATACTCATAAACCGGGCTTTTTTACGAAGGCATAAAATAAATGCAAAACGGCCTTAAAAAAATAAATCTTTATTAGCTGGAGGAAGAATTTTTCAAATGTATTGGAATTAGTTATCGAGGAGTATCGCACGACACAGCTTATCTATAAACGACATTTTGGATAACAGTTAAACGCGATAGGGAGCTGATTCACGTGTTTCGATTTTCACACAACATCGATACTACGATTATTGTTTTTGTTGACTTTTCATTGCAAAATTTCAATAGTCACGGCATATACCATCTCTCTATGACATATCTACCTATTTTGAAAGAATGGAGACTGCAACTCCAGTAGAAAGTTTCTATGATTTAATTTATGTTTATTTGAAAACACAACATGCTTATTCGCAACATCAGATGCGAAAAGGACTAACGTGGCCGCCATTTCACTGCTATGAAAACATTTTACACAGAAATTGTGTTCTAGCCAAATGCGCAATGGAAAACAAAGGCTGTTTTCAGAAACACTGCCGAGCCTTTAAAGCTGGGCTTTTGCTCAAATTACTTTATGTAACTAGATAATTAATTACTGGAAAGTAGGCTTTAGTTTGTAAATTAAGCGGATTTAGCTGATTTTCACAAATATTTTACTTGCTTGGTTTAGCAGTGTTTTTGTCATTCCGGGTCACATTGCAATCATTTGTCATGATTCGATTCAATACAGCGATTTTGGAGCTCATCTGGCTACAGATTTTCACCTGATACCCCTAAAAATGCATTATACTTGCGTAGTGCTGAGATAAACTCAAAATCACGACTAGAATATGCAGACAGAGAAAGATATATCCAATGACAACCGGATGACATCGATTACGAATTCTATCTGGACCCGAGTACTGTTGATCCGTTATCCCTTCAATGTAATCTGGACAATTCACTTATTTGAAATAACTCAAGAATGGGAAATGACCCAGCATCTTAGACCGCATCTCCGCAACCATTTTCTACTTTGCCCCTGCACTCTCTTCGTTGATAAACAACATCTTTCCTGGACTAAAAGTTTTCAAGTTCAAAGGGGCTAAGAGAGAGGCTTGAAGCAAATCCACGTCTTACCAGAGAAAAGACCCAAATTGAATGTTACTCCATTTCATAAAGCTTGTCATTGGTTCTTTTGAACCAAAATCTATATATCTCCGCGTTTATAATACTGCAGAGGCAGTTTTAGTTCTCCAAATAGAATGAGAGCTGGTTCGTGCCTTCCGAAATTGAAAAGATAGCTTTTTAAAAATTCTTTTTTCTGCTGGCTTCCATCAATACTGAATGCTCCAATTGCAACAAGATTTTTTCCATTGATGACAATCATTCACTCCATAATTATCCTATATATTCCTCGTTCTCTTCTCACCAATTCCTAAAGACACAACTCAACTAAAGACACCCAACGAACTTGATTTTCTCGCCTTTTTGCCTCTAGGCAAAATAAATCACTGTTGTTTGTTGCCCGCAAATTTTGGCAGCTTTCTTTCTCCAAATTTGTAACTTATTTGCGAATGAAAATATCTCAAAGCAAATACCCTAATCCCATAAATAGGTCTTTTCTGGTTAACCAGGTATGTGTGTTGACGAAGTGTCTTTCTGTCCTAATGTAATAGTAGTGATTATCAAAACCATGGATCCAATTAAGAGAATTTCAAATTAACCAAGACTCCTGAGAGCATTTAATTAATGCTTCTCGATTGGGGGGGGGGGGTTGGATTGCATTCGAACCCATAATTCTTGAAGTTCTTTTATCGCCATTTCGCCACTCTGTAGGTTTAAGTTCTGAATAAACAAAGAGTTCGGGAAATCGATCTCTTTACATTAATCCATGGGTCTGTAGATCATACAACTTTCTCGTATAAGAGACGCAAAAGGCTTGTCAACGGTCTATTTGCCTTGATAAGATCAGATAATATTTCTCGTGTGGCATATTCATAACAGCAAAGGTTTTCACGTACTGCCCAGAACCGCCTTTGACTTTAGTATTCTTATGCAGCTTTAACTATCCTCAAAGTTTAGTAGGCAACCAATGATCATTTTTAATCGGCAACCAATAAACAAGTATTTGGTACACACCCAGACCTAAACGAGAGCTTGTTATAATGAGAATATATGAGAGCTAGATTATAGATGATATGTGAAAGATTCATGATAACGTGAATTCAGCAAAACCAAAGCCTATATATGCGAGCTATCTTTTATGGTGGGTAAAACTTTCTTGATCAAGCATACTGCATAAAGGCATGAATTAACTCCAAATACTAACGAAATTTTCAGATTTCCGAATTTAGGATCGACACTTCATCATCCTGCCTTCGTATATCTAGCCTGGGGAAATGTTACCCGACAAATTTATGCACTAGGAAACATTTGCTGGAATTGCTAATGAAATCAATGACCTTATTAAGGAAAGCTTTCCTTTCTGTACACTTATCAAATAAACTTTTAAGTCATTTTAGTCCTGATAAACATTTTCTTAATTTGTGGGTGGCCAAAGATACAGTAGCTGTTGAGCGGCAAGAGAAAAACAAGTTTTCCATAACAGATGGTATAGTCGTTATATTCATTGTCAGATCTAGGATTGAGTCTTTAGGTTTTGTTCATGAATAAACAATTAGCCATAAAACAAGCGGTATTTCAACCTACACATTAAATTCGACATCATGCCGCACACCCTGCCAATTCACGAAATTCTTCGTTGATAAGACAAATGATTTTTAAACCACCAATTGTATTAGCAGAGCAAAGAAACATGCATTAGATACAAGCAAAGCGACATGTTGATTGTACCAACATGGAGCGTGACAAGTGTTTTCCTAGCAGAGGTATATTTCTTTACAATTATGCGGGTGATATTGGAAAGTCTGACCGATACGGACGAATTTGCTCCAAAATTCTTCACTGCAAAAATTTGGAACTCATCATAACAAAATTATTCTTTTTGGGAACGAGCGCCTTGTCCGATTTCATGAAATCACGCGCATTATAAGCACGGAAACATTTTTGGCAATTTCAAGAGCAGCTCATTCAATAAGTCAAGTTTTGTTGGGAAGGAAGTCCTGAAAAAAGAGAAAAATCTTAATGATTGGGCTCCATTTTTATTATTGTTTTAGGCCAAGTTTTTATGCGAGCTATTCTGATGAAATAAAACTTGTCTTTTAATCTAACTAGTGCTCTCCCATTACCCAGTCTTTCCTCCCTAGCAACCCTCCAATGCCTAAAAGAAGTGCATCAATCATACCAATACCTATAATATTAAACATGCTTGTTTTTATTTAATTTCTTTCCCTTTTTCCATAGGTACAGTGTCAGCTGTATAGACACAACAGATACCGTAGTTTGAATTATCGTCAGTATGTGCCTATAAACGGAGGCTATCAGTTGCCTCGTTATCGACCGAATTATCTAGCAGCACAAGCCGGACAACCCAACGCACCGTTTGGTACTCGCCGTCCATTGCAGGGACGCTTCAATAATCTGAACGGAGGGAACCCATATCGGCCAGTTGGCTATGGAAATTACTTGAGACAGCTAAACCAAGGCTATCTGCCGCAAGGCCAAAAAAATACCGCCTTCCAGTTCTCCCCGTACAAGACAGGGTTTCCATTGGGTGCCCAGATACCCGGCTATTCCCCCAACCATTCACCTTTGCCGTTGTCAGCGCCAAGCTTGTATGGTTACGGAGGCTACCAGGTCGACCGTTGGGGACAGTGGAGCAGTTGGTCCCAGTGCTCTCGTAGCTGCAACGGTGGAGTCCAAGAAAGGACAAGAAACTGCTTGACGTATGTCTATACGAAATTTATACCCTTTTGTCTCTAAGTCGTCATTACCAGTTTTCTGAGCTAAAAAACATCAACAGTTGTGTGCGTGGCCTAAATATGGGACCACACCTGAGGAATCATGCCTTTTATTAAGATATATTTGTCAGTAGGGCTGAAAAGGACATTACCTCTCGACCTTCAGTTGAGTGTGTTAAAAGTTCGTTTTTATTTTATAGGCTGCCAAATTTTCATTTTCGTATAAAATCATTTTCATATTTTTCTTTAAAGCTCAATGCAAAACCATTTAGGTCCAAGCATTGAAAGCTATATTTCAGCAATTTTTTGGGAAATTCCCAACTTCTCTTTAAACCACCCATTTTCATTCTTATTCATTTGCCAACAGCCAAAATGACCTAAAGTAAACCAACACTTCTTTTAGTGACTTCTGCGGGCATCTTTGACCATCGCTCTAGTGCTTTCTTCGTGTATGTTTTCCCCTTCTTTTGAGCTTTTCACAATCATTCAATCTCCGTTTCTTTAGCTCTCATTAAAATTCCAGCGAATCTTTACTCCTACCAGCACCTTTTATGAATTATTAACTTCACGTAGAGAGCACCCTTGGGGTCGATGATCAATTAATTGGTCTCAATGAAACTTCCTTCACCTACAAAAACGATTGATTCTTTTTCTTAGTGCCAGTGCAAATCTCCTTTCTTCATTTTAATAATCTTACCATATTTGCGATTGGATTATGATCCTATTTAAGGCCCTTATTTGTGGTTTTTGAGTCGAATCAGAGCTGTTTCCTTCTCAAAAACATTAACCAACCAAAGATGCAAGTCGCCATGAACTCTATCGCAATTTTGTCGTATGAAGGGCTTTCACGTCATTTGTGCCTCTAACTAACATTCCCTGACATGTCATATTGGTGATAAAACGTTAAACCTATGACTACGAAAAACCTTGCTAAATTTATTACTACGAAAAACCTTGCTTCGCAATAACAGTGGTCTTCTAAGCCTTTTGTTGCCGCATAACATTGTGAACTCCATGCGGATTAAATTTATTGTGTTATGGTTTTGCACAAAGAGCGACTGTGGCTGCCTTATTTTTCACTTTAACTTGAAATTCATAGATGCACAGTGTTCGAGTCACCTCGTCTAACTTGCTTTTAAAAACCTCATACAAATATTTGGCTGCCCATTCCCCTTTACCTAATCAAGCATTAAACCTCTAAAGATAGCAACATAGGGTGTGTTAGCAATTTCCTATGTTTTCCAGTGATATGATTTAATGTGTTTAAACTCAACACACCCAAATTAGAATCAAAGAAAGATTGAACTCTCAGCCATCTATACATTTTTGACAAAACACCCTTTCAAAATGTGTATTTTGTTTTGCTTAGCGTTTATCTTTGACATCGATATAGAAGTAGTCAAGATTTTGGCTCACTAGAGTCAGCGCTGAGTCAGAATCAGCTAACAGAGTTGTTCGATGCATTATTTCTACGGGAATGTTTACAGTGAAACGTCCGTGGACGTCTACAACGGACACATGCTTTCAGTGGACATCTCCTTACAACAGACAACTTCCTACAACGGACAACTCCCCACCACGGACAACTCCCCACAACGGACAACTCTCTACAACCGACAACTCCCTACAACCGACAACTCTCTACAACCGACAACCCCCTACAACCGACAACCCCCTACAACGGTCACGTTGCTTTTAGGGACAACTCCCTACAACGGACACCTTGCTTTAAGGGGCACCTCTCTACAACGGACACCTCCCTACAACGGACACCTCCCTACAACCGACAACTCTCTACAACCGACAACCCCCTACAACCGACAACCCCCTACAACGGTCACGTTGCTTTTAGGGACAACTCCCTACAACGGACACCTTGCTTTAAGGGGCACCTCTCTACAACGGACACCTCCCTACAACGGACACCTCCCTACAACCGACAACTCTCTACAACCGACAACCCCCTACAACCGACAACCCCCTACAACGGTCACGTTGCTTTTAGGGACAACTCCCTACAACGGACACCTTGCTTTAAGGGGCACCTCTCTACAACGGACACCTCCCTACAACGGACACCTCCCTACAACCGACAACTCTCTACAACCGACAACCCCCTACAACCGACAACCCCCTACAACGGTCACGTTGCTTTTAGGGACAACTCCCTACAACGGACACCTTGCTTTAAGGGGCACCTCTCTACAACGGACACCTCCCT
This sequence comes from Rhopilema esculentum, assembly GCF_013076305.1. The sequence goes on from NW_027019384.1 coordinate 9,637,805, forward strand.
ACAACGGACACCTCCCTACAACCGACAACTCTCTACAACCGACAACCCCCTACAACCGACAACCCCCTACAACGGTCACGTTGCTTTTAGGGACAACTCCCTACAACGGACACCTTGCTTTAAGGGGCACCTCTCTACAACGGACACCTCCCTACAACGGACACCTCCCTACAACCGACAACTCTCTACAACCGACAACCCCCTACAACCGACAACCCCCTACAACGGTCACGTTGCTTTTAGGGACAACTCCCTACAACGGACACCTTGCTTCAAGGGGCACCTCTCTACAACGGACACCTCCCTACAACGGACAACTCCCTACAACGGACACCTCCCTACAACGGAGAATACCCTACAACGGACAACTCGCTTCAAGGGACACCTCCGTACAACAGACACCTCGCCTTAAGAGACATTTTCCTACAACGGACATATGTTCGTTGAATAGGCGGGGTAAAACAGCATCAAAAGAATTTTTAAGTTCTAAGCAAAACCTTCCGAGACATCATTGTTAGGAGTCACAGGTCAAAAAGAGAACTTCCTGTCATTGCCAAACCGCTCAATTCCTTGATGATTTCCTCCGTATTCACTTCAACTCCCAAAATATATGGCATTTCCTTTATTGGTCATCGAAACCTTCAGACTGCTTTTTGACGTTTTATACTCTGAAGAGTGTCAGACGAAAAGTTTCAGTATGACTCAAAATACTTTCTCTTTTCAAAGCAATTTTGAAATTTTGTACCACCAAAAGGTTGTTTGATGACATTATCTTGTTTCTGGCTACATCTTCACAACTGCCTATAGGTGCATGGTGCAAGCAGTTGACCTGGATTTGGGATTTGCATTGCCTTGGACAAACATAACGTTATGTTTACATATCCTATTTCCGAAATTGATCTGTTTGGCTTTTATTCATTAAAATAATATACAATTTCTCATTTTTTTTAATATGCCTTGTTGAATATCTCAAACCAAGCACCGTTACAGTTTTATCATTTCTAATTCAACATATCGCCGTTCCTCTTGATTATCCGGCCATGTGGCTCAGGAAATCTTTTTACAAATCCAAAAACAGTACGCATTTAAAATCAGATTTCCGTTTTGCTCATCATATTAGTTTATGATATCAAGAAACAATCCCCACAGATACTTGTGTCTAGCCAAATGCGCAATGGAAAAAAAAGGCTGTTTCAGAAACACTGCCGAGCCTTTAAAGCTGGGCTTTTGCTCAAATTACTTTATGTGACTATAATAATTAATTACTGGAAAGTAGGCTTTAGTTTGTTAATTAAGCGGATTTAGCTGATTTTCACAAATATTTTACTTGCTTGGTTTAGCAGTGTTTTTGTCATTCCGGGTCACATTGCAATCATTTGTCGTGATTCGATTCAATACACCGATTTTGGAGCTCATCTGTACAGATTTGGCACGCTGATTACCCCTAAAAATGCATTATAACTTGTGTGGTGCTGAGATAAACTCAAAAATCACGACTAGAATATGCAGACAGAGAAAGATATATTCAATGACAACGCGATGACATCGATTACGATTCTATCTGGACCCGAGTAACTGTTTGATCCGTTATCCCTTCAATGTAATCTGGAAAATTCACTTATTTGAAATAACTCAAGAATGGGAAATGACCCAGCATCTTAGACCGCATCTCCGCAACCATTTTCTACTTTGCCCTTGCACTCTCTTCGTTGATAAACAACATATTTCCCTGGCGGACTAAACTTTTTCAAGTTCAAAAGGGCTAAGAGAGAGGCTTGAAGAAATCCACGTCTTACCAAAGAAAAGACCCAAATTGAAAGTTACTCCATTCATAAAGTTGTCATTGGTTCTATTAAAACCAAAGCCTATATATCTCCGCGTTTATAATACTGCAGAGGCAGTTTTAGGTTCTCAAATAGAATGAGAGCTGGTTCGTGCCTTCCGAAATTGAATAGATAGCTTTTTAAAATTCTTTTTCTGCTTGGCTTTCCATAAATACTGAATGCTCCAATTGCAACAAGATTTTCCATTAATGACAATCATTCACTCCATAATTATCCTATATATTTCTCGTTCTCTTTCCACCAATCCCTAAAGACACAACTCAACTAAAGACACCACAACGGACATCTTGATTTTCTCGCCCTTTTGCCTCTAGGCAAAATAAATCACTGTTGTTTGTTGCCCTGCCAAATTTTGGCAGCTTTCTTTCTCCAAATTTGTAACTTATTTGGCGAATGAAATATCTCAAAAGCAAATACCCTAATCCCATAAATAGGTCTTTTTTGGTAAACCAGGTAATGTGTGTTGACGAAGTGTCTTTCTGTCCTAATGTAATAGTAGTGATTAGTCAAAACCATGGATCCAATTAAGAGAATTTCAAATCACCAAGACATCCTGAGAGCATTTAATTAATGCTTCTCAATTTGGGGGGGAGGGGTGGATTGCATTCGAACCCCATAATTGTTGGAGTTATCCGCCATTTCACCACTCTGTAGGTTTAAGTTCTGAATAAACAAAAAGTTCGGGAAATCGATCTCTTAAACATTAATCCATGGGTCTATAGACATACAACTTTCTCGTGAAAGAGTCGCAGAAAGCTTGTCATCGGTCTATTTGCCTTGAATAAGATCAAATAATATTTCTCGTGTGGCATATTCATAACAGCAAAGGTTTTCACGTACTGCCCAGAACGGCCATTGACTTTAGTAATATTATGCAGCTTTAACTATCCTCAAAGTTTAGTAGGCAACCAATGATCATTTTTAATCGGCAACCATAAAACAATATTTGGTACAACCACCAGACCCTAAACGAAGAGCTTGTTATAATGAGAATATATGAGAGCTAGATTATAAGATGATATGTGAAAGATTATGATAACGTGAATTCAGCAAAACCAAAGCTATATATGCGAGCTATCTTTTATGGTGGGTAAAACTTTCTTGATCAAGCAATACTGCATAGCATGAAATTAACTCCAAAATACTAAACGAATTTTTCAGATTTCCGAATTTAGGAATCGACACTTCATCATCCTGCCTTCGTATATCTAGCCTGGGGAAATGTTACCCGACCAATTTATGCACTAAGGAAATTTGCTGGAATTGCTAATGAAATCAATGACCTTATTAAGGAAAGCTTTCCTTTCTGTACACTTATCAATAAACTTTTAAGTCATTTAGTCCTGAATAAACATTTTCTTAATTTGTGGGTGGACAAAGATACAGTAGCTGTTGAGCGGCAAGAGAAAAACAAGTTTTCCATAACAGATGGTAATAGTCGTTATATTCATTGTCAGATCTAGGATTGAGTCTTTAGGTTTTGTTCATGAATAACAATTAGCCATAAAACAAGCGGTATTTCAACCTACACATTAAATTCGAACATCATGCCGCACACCCTGCCAATTCACGAAATTCTTCGTTGATAAGACAAATGATTTTTAAAACCACCAATTGTATTAGCAGAGCAAAGAAACATGCATTAGATACCAAGCAAAGCGACATGTTGATTGTACCAACATGGAAGGCGTGACAATGTTTTTCCTAGCAGAGGTATATTTCTTTACAATTATGCGGGTGATATTGGAAAGTCTGACCGATTACGAGACGAATTTGCTCCAAAATTCTTCACTGCAAAAATTTGGAACTCATCATAAACAAAATTATTCTTTTTGGGAAACAGAGCGCCTTGTCCGATTTCATGAAATCACGCGCATGTATAAGCACGGAAACATTTTTGGCATTTTCAAGAGCAGCTCATTCAATAAGTCAAGTTTTGTTGGGGAAGGAAGTCCTGAAAAAAGAGAAAAATCTTAATGATTGGGCTCCATTTTTATTATTGTTTTTAGGCCAAGTTTTTATGCGAGCTATTCTGATGAAATAAACTTGTCTTTTAATCTAACTAGTGCTTCTCATATCCCACCGTCTTTCCTCCCTAGCAACCCTCACATATGCCTAAAAAAGAAGTGCATCAATCATACCAATACCTATAAATATTAACATGCTTGTTTTTATTAAATTTCTTTCTTTTTCCATAGGTACAGTGTCAGCTGATATAGACACAACAGATACCGTAGTTTTGAATTATCGTCAGTATGTGCCTATAAAACGGAGGCTATCAGTTGCCTCGTTATCGATCCGAATTATCTAGCAAGCACAAGCCGGACAACCCAACGCACCGTTTGGTATCGCCGTCCTATTGCAGGGACGCTTCAATAATCTGAACGGAGGGAACCCATAATCGGCCAGTTTGGCTATGGAATTACTTGAGACAGCTAACAAACCAAGGCTATCTGCCGCAAAGGCCAAAAAAAAAACCGCCTTCCAGTTCTCCCCGTACAAGACAGGGTTTCCATTGGGTGCCCAGATACCCGGCTATTCCCCAAACCATTCACCTTTGCCGTTGTCAAGCGCAAGCTTGTAATGGTTACGGAGGTACCAGGTCGACCGTTGGGGACAGTGGAGCAGTTTGGTCCCAGTGTCTCGTAGCTGCAACGGTGGAGTCCAGAAAGGACAAGAAACTGCTTGACGTATGTCTATACGAAATTTATACCCTTTTGTTTCTGAGTTCATCATTACCAGTTTTCTAGGCTAAAAACATATAACAGTTGTGTGCGTGGCCTAAATAATGGGACCACACCTGAGGAATCATGCCTTTTATTAAGATATTATTTGTCAGTAGGGCTGAAAAGGACATTACTCTCGACCTTACAGTTGAGTGTGTTAAAGTTCGTTTTTATTTTATAGGCTGCCAAATTTTTCATTTTCGTATAAAATCATTTTCATATATTTTCTTTAAAGCTCAATGCAAAACCATTTAGGTCCAAGCATTGAAAGCTATATTTCAGCAATTTTTTTGGGAAATTCCCAACTTCTCCTTTAAACCAACCCATTTTCCTTATATTCATTTGCCAACAGCCAAAATGACCTAAAGTAAACCAAACTGACTTTCTTTTAGTGACTTCTGCGGGCATCTTTGACCATCGCCTCTAGTGCTTTCTTCGTGTATGTTTTCCCCTTCTTTGAGCTTTTCACAATCATTCAATCTCCGTTTTCTTTAGCTCTCATTAAAATTCCAGCGAATCTTTACTCCTACCAGCACCTTTTATGAAATTATTAACTTCACGTAGAGAGCACCCTTGGGGGTCGATGATCAATTAATTGGTCTCCAATGAAACTTCCTTCACCTACAAAAACGATTGATTCTTTTCTTAGTGCCAGTGCAAATCTCCTTTCTTTCATTTTAATAATTCTACAATATTTGCGATTGGATATGATCCTATTTAAGGCCCTTATTTGTGGTTTTTGAGTCGAATCAGAAGCTGTTTCCTTCTCAAAAACATTAACCAACCAAAGAGAGCAAGTCGCCATGAACTCTAGTCGCAATTTTGTCGTATGAAGGGCTTTCACGTCATTTGTGCCTCTATACTAAACATTCCCTGACATGTCATATTGGTGATAAAACGTTAAAACCTATGACTACGAAAAAACCTTTGCTAAATTTATTACTACGAAAAACCTTGCTTCGCAATAACAGTGGTCTTCTAAGCCTTTTTGTTGCCGCATAACATTGTGAACTCCATGCGGATTAAATTTATTGTGTTATGTTGTTTGCACAAAGAGTCGACTGGGCTGCCTTATTTTTCACTTTACCTTGAAATTCATAGATCACATCAGTGTTCGAGTCACCTCGTACTAACTTGCTTTTAAAAACCTCATACAAATATTTGGCTTGCCATTCCCCTTTACCTAATCAAGCATTAAACCTCTAAAGATAGCAACATAGGGTGTGTTAGCAATTTCCTATGTTTTCCAGTTGAATATGATTTAATGTGTTTAAACTCAACACACCCAAATTAGAATCAAAGAAAGATTGAACTCTCAGCATCTATACATTTTTGACAAAACACTCACCTTTTCAAAATGTGTATTTTGTTTTGCTTAGCGTTTTCTTTGACATCGATATAGAAGTAGTCAAGAATTTTGGCTCACTAGAGTCAGCGCTGAGTCAGAATCAGCTAACAGAGTTGTTCATGCATTATTTCTACGGAATGTTTACAGATGAAACGCCGTGGACGTCTACAACGGACACATGCTTTCAGTGGGACATCTCCTTACAAAAGACAACTTCCTACAACGGACAACTCCCCACCACGGACAACTCCCCACAAGGGGACAACTCTCTACAACGACAACTCCCTACAACCGACAACTCTCTACAACCGACAACCCCTACAACCGACAACCCCCTACAACGGTCACGTTGCTTTTAGGGACAAACTCCCTACAACGGACACCTTGCTTCAAGGGGCACCTCTCTACAAACGACACTCCCATTCCAACGGACACCTCCCTAACAACCGACAACTCTCTACAAACCGACAACCCCCTACAACCGACAACCCCTACAACGGTCACGTTGCTTTAGGGACAACTCCCTACAACGGACACCTTGCTTCAAGGGGCACCTCTCTACAACGACACCTCCCTACAAACGGACAATCCCTAAAACGGACACCTCCCTACAACGGAGAATACCCTACAATCGGACAACTCGCTTCAAGGGACACCTCCGTACAACAGACACTCGCCTTAAGAGACATTTTCCTACAACGGAAATATGTTCGTTGAATAGGCGGGGTAAAACAGCATCAAAAAGATTTTTTAAGTTCTAAGCAAAACCTTCCGAGACATCATTGTTAGGGGTCACAGGTCAAAAAGAGAACTTCCTGTCATTGCCAAACCGCTCAATTCCTTGATGATTTCCTCCGTATTTACTTCAACTCCCAAAATATATGGCATTTTCCTTTATTGGTCATCGAAACCTTCAGACTGCTTTTTGACGTTTATACTCTGAAGAGTGTCAGACGAAAGTTTTCAGTATGACTCAAAATACTTTTCTTTCAAAGCAATTTTGAAATTTGTACCACCAAAAGGTTGTTTGATGACATTATCTTGTTTTCTGGCTACATCTTAAACAAATTAACTGCCTATGGTGCATGGTGCAAGCAGTTGATCCTGGATTTGGGATTTGCATTGCCTTGGACAAACATAACGTTATGTTTACATTCCTATTTCCGAATTTGATCTGTTTTGGCTTTTATTCATTAAAATAATATACAATTTCTCATTTTTTTTTAATATGCCTTGTTGAATATCTCAAAACCAAGCACCGTTTACAGTTTTATCATTTCTAATTCAACATATCGCCGTTCTCCTTGATTATCCGGCCATGTGGCTCAGGAAATCTTTTTACAAATCCAAAAACAGTAAGCGCATTTAAAAAATCAGATTTTCCGTTTTGCTCATCAATATAGTTTATGATATCAAGAAACAATCATTTTTATATTGTCTTTTCTTCAATTTTTCAAGCAAAATACATTTCCTTGTTGGACTCAAAGATTTTATGTTGACGAATTTTGGCCAAAATTTCATTTTCTTGTACTAAGACCCATTACGATTTTCAAATGTTTGAATATTGATAATGTCCTAATATTTTTTATCCTTAATATTTTATAAGAAAATCTCTATGCCAACCGGATGTTATCTGTTGTTTATTTCTTTCTTCCCAAATGCAATTACCTGCTCATACGATTTTAACGAAGATAAAAACAGATAACAATCCGGTTGCAATAAGACTTTTCTTAATAAATATAAGATAAATATCTAAGGACATTATCAATATCAACATTTGATAATCGTAATGGGGCTTAGTTTAACAGAAAAATGGAAATTTTGGCAAATTCGTCAACAAGAAATCTTTGAATTTCAACCAAGGAAATGTATTTTGCTTGAAAAATTGAAGAAAGTACAATTATAAAAAT
>NW_027019384.1:9650826-9849298 GCF_013076305.1 Rhopilema esculentum
ATTCATAACAGCAAAGGTTTTCACGTACTGCCCAGAACCGCCATTGACTTTAGTAATATTATGCAGCTTTAACTATCCTCAAAGTTTAGTAGGCAACCAATGATCATTTTTAATCGGCAACCAATAAACAAGTATTTGGTACACACCCAGACCTAAACGAGAGCTTGTTATAATGAGAATATATGAGAGCTAGATTATAGATGATATGTGAAAGATTCATGATAACGTGAATTCAGCAAAACCAAAGCCTATATATGCGAGCTATCTTTTATGGTGGGTAAAACTTTCTTGATCAAGCATACTGCATAAAGGCATGAATTAACTCCAAATACTAACGAAATTTTCAGATTTCCGAATTTAGGATCGACACTTCATCATCCTGCCTTCGTATATCTAGCCTGGGGAAATGTTACCCGACAAATTTATGCACTAGGAAACATTTGCTGGAATTGCTAATGAAATCAATGACCTTATTAAGGAAAGCTTTCCTTTCTGTACACTTATCAAATAAACTTTTAAGTCATTTTAGTCCTGATAAACATTTTCTTAATTTGTGGGTGGCCAAAGATACAGTAGCTGTTGAGCGGCAAGAGAAAAACAAGTTTTCCATAACAGATGGTATAGTCGTTATATTCATTGTCAGATCTAGGATTGAGTCTTTAGGTTTTGTTCATGAATAAACAATTAGCCATAAAACAAGCGGTATTTCAACCTACACATTAAATTCGACATCATGCCGCACACCCTGCCAATTCACGAAATTCTTCGTTGATAAGACAAATGATTTTTAAACCACCAATTGTATTAGCAGAGCAAAGAAACATGCATTAGATACAAGCAAAGCGACATGTTGATTGTACCAACATGGAGCGTGACAAGTGTTTTCCTAGCAGAGGTATATTTCTTTACAATTATGCGGGTGATATTGGAAAGTCTGACCGATACGGACGAATTTGCTCCAAAATTCTTCACTGCAAAAATTTGGAACTCATCATAACAAAATTATTCTTTTTGGGAACGAGCGCCTTGTCCGATTTCATGAAATCACGCGCATTATAAGCACGGAAACATTTTTGGCAATTTCAAGAGCAGCTCATTCAATAAGTCAAGTTTTGTTGGGAAGGAAGTCCTGAAAAAAGAGAAAAATCTTAATGATTGGGCTCCATTTTTATTATTGTTTTAGGCCAAGTTTTTATGCGAGCTATTCTGATGAAATAAAACTTGTCTTTTAATCTAACTAGTGCTCTCCCATTACCCAGTCTTTCCTCCCTAGCAACCCTCCAATGCCTAAAAGAAGTGCATCAATCATACCAATACCTATAATATTAAACATGCTTGTTTTTATTTAATTTCTTTCCCTTTTTCCATAGGTACAGTGTCAGCTGTATAGACACAACAGATACCGTAGTTTGAATTATCGTCAGTATGTGCCTATAAACGGAGGCTATCAGTTGCCTCGTTATCGACCGAATTATCTAGCAGCACAAGCCGGACAACCCAACGCACCGTTTGGTACTCGCCGTCCATTGCAGGGACGCTTCAATAATCTGAACGGAGGGAACCCATATCGGCCAGTTGGCTATGGAAATTACTTGAGACAGCTAAACCAAGGCTATCTGCCGCAAGGCCAAAAAAATACCGCCTTCCAGTTCTCCCCGTACAAGACAGGGTTTCCATTGGGTGCCCAGATACCCGGCTATTCCCCCAACCATTCACCTTTGCCGTTGTCAGCGCCAAGCTTGTATGGTTACGGAGGCTACCAGGTCGACCGTTGGGGACAGTGGAGCAGTTGGTCCCAGTGCTCTCGTAGCTGCAACGGTGGAGTCCAAGAAAGGACAAGAAACTGCTTGACGTATGTCTATACGAAATTTATACCCTTTTGTTTCTGAGTCATCATTACCAGTTTTCTGAGCTAAAAAACATCAACAGTTGTGTGCGTGGCCTAAATATGGGACCACACCTGAGGAATCATGCCTTTTATTAAGATATATTTGTCAGTAGGGCTGAAAAGGACATTACCTCTCGACCTTCAGTTGAGTGTGTTAAAAGTTCGTTTTTATTTTATAGGCTGCCAAATTTTCATTTTCGTATAAAATCATTTTCATATTTTTCTTTAAAGCTCAATGCAAAACCATTTAGGTCCAAGCATTGAAAGCTATATTTCAGCAATTTTTTGGGAAATTCCCAACTTCTCTTTAAACCACCCATTTTCATTCTTATTCATTTGCCAACAGCCAAAATGACCTAAAGTAAACCAACACTTCTTTTAGTGACTTCTGCGGGCATCTTTGACCATCGCTCTAGTGCTTTCTTCGTGTATGTTTTCCCCTTCTTTTGAGCTTTTCACAATCATTCAATCTCCGTTTCTTTAGCTCTCATTAAAATTCCAGCGAATCTTTACTCCTACCAGCACCTTTTATGAATTATTAACTTCACGTAGAGAGCACCCTTGGGGTCGATGATCAATTAATTGGTCTCAATGAAACTTCCTTCACCTACAAAAACGATTGATTCTTTTTCTTAGTGCCAGTGCAAATCTCCTTTCTTCATTTTAATAATCTTACCATATTTGCGATTGGATTATGATCCTATTTAAGGCCCTTATTTGTGGTTTTTGAGTCGAATCAGAGCTGTTTCCTTCTCAAAAACATTAACCAACCAAAGATGCAAGTCGCCATGAACTCTATCGCAATTTTGTCGTATGAAGGGCTTTCACGTCATTTGTGCCTCTAACTAACATTCCCTGACATGTCATATTGGTGATAAAACGTTAAACCTATGACTACGAAAAACCTTGCTAAATTTATTACTACGAAAAACCTTGCTTCGCAATAACAGTGGTCTTCTAAGCCTTTTGTTGCCGCATAACATTGTGAACTCCATGCGGATTAAATTTATTGTGTTATGGTTTTGCACAAAGAGCGACTGTGGCTGCCTTATTTTTCACTTTAACTTGAAATTCATAGATGCACAGTGTTCGAGTCACCTCGTCTAACTTGCTTTTAAAAACCTCATACAAATATTTGGCTGCCCATTCCCCTTTACCTAATCAAGCATTAAACCTCTAAAGATAGCAACATAGGGTGTGTTAGCAATTTCCTATGTTTTCCAGTGATATGATTTAATGTGTTTAAACTCAACACACCCAAATTAGAATCAAAGAAAGATTGAACTCTCAGCCATCTATACATTTTTGACAAAACACCCTTTCAAAATGTGTATTTTGTTTTGCTTAGCGTTTATCTTTGACATCGATATAGAAGTAGTCAAGATTTTGGCTCACTAGAGTCAGCGCTGAGTCAGAATCAGCTAACAGAGTTGTTCGATGCATTATTTCTACGGGAATGTTTACAGTGAAACGTCCGTGGACGTCTACAACGGACACATGCTTTCAGTGGACATCTCCTTACAACAGACAACTTCCTACAACGGACAACTCCCCACCACGGACAACTCCCCACAACGGACAACTCTCTACAACCGACAACTCCCTACAACCGACAACTCTCTACAACCGACAACCCCCTACAACCGACAACCCCCTACAACGGTCACGTTGCTTTTAGGGACAACTCCCTACAACGGACACCTTGCTTTAAGGGGCACCTCTCTACAACGGACACCTCCCTACAACGGACACCTCCCTACAACCGACAACTCTCTACAACCGACAACCCCCTACAACCGACAACCCCCTACAACGGTCACGTTGCTTTTAGGGACAACTCCCTACAACGGACACCTTGCTTCAAGGGGCACCTCTCTACAACGGACACCTCCCTACAACGGACAACTCCCTACAACGGACACCTCCCTACAACGGAGAATACCCTACAACGGACAACTCGCTTCAAGGGACACCTCCGTACAACAGACACCTCGCCTTAAGAGACATTTTCCTACAACGGACATATGTTCGTTGAATAGGCGGGGTAAAACAGCATCAAAAGAATTTTTAAGTTCTAAGCAAAACCTTCCGAGACATCATTGTTAGGAGTCACAGGTCAAAAAGAGAACTTCCTGTCATTGCCAAACCGCTCAATTCCTTGATGATTTCCTCCGTATTCACTTCAACTCCCAAAATATATGGCATTTCCTTTATTGGTCATCGAAACCTTCAGACTGCTTTTTGACGTTTTATACTCTGAAGAGTGTCAGACGAAAAGTTTCAGTATGACTCAAAATACTTTCTCTTTTCAAAGCAATTTTGAAATTTTGTACCACCAAAAGGTTGTTTGATGACATTATCTTGTTTCTGGCTACATCTTCACAACTGCCTATAGGTGCATGGTGCAAGCAGTTGACCTGGATTTGGGATTTGCATTGCCTTGGACAAACATAACGTTATGTTTACATATCCTATTTCCGAAATTGATCTGTTTGGCTTTTATTCATTAAAATAATATACAATTTCTCATTTTTTTTAATATGCCTTGTTGAATATCTCAAACCAAGCACCGTTACAGTTTTATCATTTCTAATTCAACATATCGCCGTTCCTCTTGATTATCCGGCCATGTGGCTCAGGAAATCTTTTTACAAATCCAAAAACAGTACGCATTTAAAATCAGATTTCCGTTTTGCTCATCATATTAGTTTATGATATCAAGAAACAATCATTTTTATAATTGTCTTTCTTCAATTTTTCAAGCAAAATACATTTCCTTGTTGACTTCAAAGATTTCTATGTTGACGAATTTGCCAAAATTTCATTTTCTTGTAACTAAGCCCATTACGATTTATCAAATGTTGAATATTGATAATGTTCCTAGATATTTATCTTATATTTATAAGAAAACTCTATGCAACCGGATGTTATCTGTTGTTATCTTCGTTAAAATCGATGAGCGAGGTAGATGCAATTTGGGAAAGAAATAACTATTTGTTTTCATTCTTTGCTGCAATTACAGTACGAAAATCGATTTAAGTTTCAAAAGAAACCTGGGGAGAGTTTCCTGCCACGTGTTATGCCATATAAACCTAAATTATCTTGTTATTGAGGTTACTAATGAGCCACGCCATTTAAAGTTTTCATTCTAATTACTGTTGTACGTTGACAAAACCAGACTAAAAATACTCGATAATTCCCCTTTGATTCCTCGTACTATTTATATAATATTTGTTTTTACGTCTTGCGAATTTTGCGTCTCGTGCTGTCAGGGTTGTAAAGTGCGATTTGTTAACGAGACATACTTGTGAATTGTGTTCCACTTCGGCCTAAAAACTCTTATGTTTTATTTGTACACTTAACTACGTGTAAACTTGAATTCTCGACCCCAGCCTTCCAGTTACCTTCGCACATATGATCAGTCTAATCCAATGCATTGGTAATTGCCATTACGAAATACTTTTTATGGCCTCTTACCGATCTGTTTTCTTATTTTACTGCATTTTCGTAGAAATTCGTAACCACTTCTAACCGTGCTTTATGTATTTTTAGTGCCAAATTGTCAATGACCCTCAGCTTGTACAAGGGACAAGGTGATCATGGAAACTGCCCTGGTTTCGGCAAAGAGTTCCAACCTTGCAACACAAAAGTAAGCGATTACACATAACTATGCTCCATTCAATAAAAGCTCGATTTTGCTTATATTTAAGTATCAAAGTGTTGTCTTTCGTCCATATCCAAATCAAGATGGTATTAAGGTTGCGGCTACAGATTTGGTTATATTTTATGCCTGTGTTATTTATAATCTTTGCTTCGGTTTTGCTGTGGTTTAGAACGCCATAAATCAGACTTACCATCATTTACACCGTGACCAGTGGATGAAGTCATGGCTTTGCGCGTTGCCATCTTTACTAAAACCACCTCCTTTATTCTCATACATTCATTAAAGGTCTCGCTTTACAATTGCCTTTCACTTTTCCCTAGAATTACGCTTTAGAACCGAAAATCCCTTTTTTCCTTCCCTGGAAATGTTTCTTAGTAGTTTTCCGTCGAATAACAAGAGAAAAATAAAAGAAGGAAACAGGTAATGTCAAAAGCAAGCTTAATCATTAGAATCACCTATTCAATCTTTAGATCTTATTCCTGTTTCTGATAAAAAGTCAGTCTACTCGAAATATCGTGATTGTGGCCAAGCTAATCGTCAGGTGGGACAATACAATCGAAATTTGAGAGAGTTTTGCAATGACTTTTTCTCGTATTTAAGCACCTTCACACTTCTTCAACGCCAATTTGAAACAAAACAAAAAACAAAATATGAAGCAAAAAATAAAACAACAATAAAACAAAACAAAGCATAAAACAAAACAAACTAAAACAAACAATTCAACTATAGTATCATGTTTTGGGTATCCAGTGCCTTCGAATACAGAATCAAGTGTACACGATGTTCCATTAGCTATTTTTGCCCAAATTTTAGTAAACAGTGATTTGCCATTTGTTTAAGCTGGTAGGTTTGGATTGTTTCAATTGGTTTCGGGTAGTTTCAAGCAGTTTGGTAATTTTTAATACTTTGAAAACCCAGGAAAATTATGCGAAAAACCTTGTGAAAAACTACGCTCAGTTTTTTGTAAAAGAAACTGGCTATAAGAGTACTGGACAGTCAGAAAGAATTAAGAAACTCCAGTACTCGAAGCAAAAAAATTAAGAAACTGTTAAATCGTGATAAAACTGAGAACAACGAAATTTTGAAAAATCCAAGAACATGATTGCCCTGTTGGCCTAGAACTTAAGACACAAGGGATAAAAATATACTTCCCATATCTAAATACAGTATCAGCACGGAAGCTAATCTCTTGACATGATAAAAAAGGTCACAAATATTTCATAACATCATTCATGACATCATACTTAAGAAACTCTTAAGAAACAATGAGTATTGAAATTTCCAGAACATTAAGAAACTGGAGTACTCAACATCGACCTTTGTTTCTTATCAAAAAATGAGTGTGTTTACTTTTTCTAAGGCGTTTAAAAAATTTTGCACAAATCATAAGAATGCATTATTTTGAAAAGTAAACTTTAAGCATCACCTCAACAGTAAATCTTCTAGCTAAAAGCATTTGAGCCTATTTGTTGCTAAGTAGACACGAGTTTTGGCGAAACGGTGCTAGAAAACATGTTGTTTTGGCCTTTACCTTAACAACTGGGATCATCGTTTCACTTAGATATTTTTGAAAATTTGTAACCTTGTTCAAAGCGTTACACATTCCCACTTAGCTAGCAACACCTTATTAGATTAAACCCAAACGATTTTGTTTGGCTTCTGAATAATGCAGCTAGTATTTTTATCTAAACCATAGTTTTCATTTTTGCAATACTTTATTCAATTCTCCTTAGTTCCCGGTAGAGCTGTAAATATTGAATTTGTTTGTTGACAACCATGACCCATTTTGGAACATGACCAAGAAATTTTATCTTTTTTAACAAAAGAATTGGATTATGGGAATATCCTATATTTCGTACTGATAAAACTTACCACCCGCATATTAGGCTTTTCTCGTCATCCTTGGATTTTGGAAAACATTTTCGATGTGGCTTATTCGGTATAAGAAAGTGGAAAATTTTCGGCGTGGAAAATTTTTCTATCGCTTTTCTTGCTTTCTTCTAAAAAATAATTGTTCTTCAAATCTTTATTTTGACTTTAGATCCAAAGTTTGTTTCCTTCTCTGCTCATATTATTTAATCTGAAGGAATCAACAGAAAAATGTTATATTTAGCAAAGCAATGACCAAAAATACATCAGTCATTTTTTATAAATGACAAGTATAAATGAATTAATTTCAGCTTCCTGTAGTTTGTCTTCTAGAAATCACGTAAAATCCTTTCCCAAGCACACATATTAGTGAGTTTAGTTGTAAACACCACATCATAGACATGTATTTATTTTTGGTATAAATGGCAAAACCATAATTAGAAAGATTTTGCAACCAGCCTGTTTCGTTATTACCTTCTGGTCATCATAAGAAATTTTGAATGCACACGTCGAAAACTTATCTGCACCTTAGCAACAGCCCTTAATAAAATCATCGATAGAATTAAGTCTCCTGCTAAAATGATTATTTGTTAAGTGCGTTAACAATTACTATATTCAAATTAAAACCAACCCCGTTGGAGGTCCAAATCAAGGTGAAGATATTTCAGAAAATATGAGTAACAGGATTTTATTCTTATTGAGTTTAAAAGTTTTAAATAACCTAAACAAACTATATTGCGAGTTGTGAAAAACTGTCCTTGGTATTAGATGGGATTTCTAGTCCGCTAAATCAGGTTTTCGTAGTCTTTCGGTTGCATATTAGCGACATAAATATATATTTATATATATGAATCGTTTTATTAGTTTATGGAACAAAGAAAAAATGTTTGGAAAGTAATAAATTTGCTGAGTTTCTGCTAATATGACGCTGACAGTAAAGCACTTTCTTATACCGAAGCGTAAACAATTCCTGTCAATTTTCATATGTCTTTCAATATCTTTATGCTACAACACCAAAAAAAACAATTGTTCATTGTTTACAGAAAGCATATGAATAACTTCCTCCCCGAATTCATTAAAAAAACTAATTGAATAAGTATTTTTGAATTATTTGGTTTTATATTTAGCTCTTTCTCGCTGTTTCATAAACCTCAAGCGTATGTAGTATTTTATTGTCGCTTCTTGTCAAAGAAGTCATCTCATTTTGCAACATCAAATGACTTAATCAACTTTTGTTACATACCAATATACAAGGCTTTCTTCATGTGCATAGAAATACATAAAAGGGGTGTATATAAAAAACTATTTAATTAGAATGTTTTGATGTTGATCAGTTTTTGCAGCAGAAAGGAGTTCTTTATTTAGGACACTTGCTCTGGCCCTCAACTGCCACCCTCATTTGAGAACTGTTGAAGAGATTTTTGTCAATAATATTTCATTTTTTATCAATTCTGAGACTCATCTACAATAGTAATGAATCGCAGAATTGCATTCTTCGATATTTTCTAACTTATTACGTAACTAGATTATAAACTTGCTTGTTTTTCAGACGTTATGCAGGCAACCCCTAAGCTGCACAACCTTTAGATGTATGCAAAAAGCTTCTGCAAAACCTTTAGATATAAACACAAAGTTTTTTCTGTGGATATGTCTCATAGATTTATCTATAGACTGCCCAAAATACGCTGATTGTAAAATGCTACGAAAAAAATAATGATTTGCTTTTTTAAACAACCTCCACTTACTATCAAGGTTATAACAAGACCCTGTTAGGATTATTATTTAAAAAAAACAAAGAATGAAATGAATAGCAAGAGTTAGAAAATTAGGCATAATACCTTCTGCTATTTTTTACTTCAACCAGAATAACATTATCTCTAGAATGAAGTTTAAAAATTGAATCTCTAGCGAGAGTATGCTAAGTAAAAAACACTGCTCTCTGAAATGACTGTGGTAAATCTCAAACCATAAATTGGTTGATATATGAAAAACTGGGTGGCATCTCGACGTTGCAATGAAATCCCATCAAAAGCTCTTCTGGTATACCTCGTTAAGCATTAGCTATGATCAGCATTGCTTAATTCGTTTATCTTTTGCTAAACATTAAATATTTCGCTCATGTCTTCAGAAAGCCCAAAGCCTCTTGCTATTTCAGCTGCAACCAATATTTTAAGCTTAATTTGAGTGACCTACGAAACATATTACCAAATTTGTTTTTCTCACGAATATAAATCATGTAAATAGACCGCATTATCCTTTTGAAACCTTGTTTGTTTTTATTTTCACCAAAGTTAACCACACACTGCTCAAATTATGTTACAGATGTTTTTTCATTATGAAAAATACCAACTTGCTTAAGCAGGCGTGTAACTTTCTTTTTCTCTAAGCTGATCTGTCTATTTTTAATCAAGAAGGATCCTATTTTTATCCTGAATGTATTCTTCACATTTCAACATATTTTTATCCTTAATTTCATTTTTTCGATATAATTAGTTGGTTATATCTATAATTCGAATATCGTCGTGAAAGAGATAATTTGAAGCGTTGCCCATGGAAGCAGCCCCTTGAGGACTTTACCATTTTGAATTATTTTGTTTTAAAATTTCCGACTTTAGACACCGCAAAATATTAAGTAGTTTATACCAATTATCAATGTTAATAAAACAAGGCCAATTTTGTAATTTTTAACCTTTGTAAGAGAGAAGTCCTTTTGGATAATTTGGAGAATCTACTGTCCGAATTCAATCAAGCGTACAGAATAATATGTAATTTAGCTACAACATTGCATAATTATCTATATATTTTATCTAACTGAATCTTTTAGTCTCATCAGTATCCGAAGATTTTGAATCGTTCTCAAGACATACTATACTACAAATCGTGCATTTTCTGTGAAGTTATGCAATGTAGGTTTCTTCCAGTTTTGCCGTATGAAATTTAATTCAATATTTTCGTTACAGCCTTGTGTATCAGTGAAATCTTTTGAAGATCAGAAATATGATGCAAGAGAAAACCAGTGTTCTCGTTTCGACAAAAAAGAGTACCTTGGGCAGAAATATGTTTGGCTTCCATATATCAGAGGTATATATGCTCTAAAAAATTTGCAGATTTCTTTTCTTTCATTATGAAATATTTTTCTCTACTTTTGTATTAGTAGTACTCGCTAATTAAAATATTCTTTTACATAACTTTTTTCTCAATTCTAGTTCATAAAATTTTTTGAAAAATTGTCAAACATTTTGACACGAGTTTGAAGCTATGGCCTATGAAAATGTGTGTAGAAATCCTCCTGTTCAGCTGCGTCAAAACCTATATTATTAGAGAAAAATTGCCTTATGATTGCAGTAAAGTAGCCGTGCTGTATTTAATCTGGTCAAATTTTTCACTCTCGTACGTTTACTTATTTCTGATATTTTCATTCTTATAACTATTATAAACGAATAACTCACCTCTGTTTCCTTTTCAGAGGGACTAAGTGAATGCAGATTGTATTGCATGGCCAAAGGGTTTCGAATGTTTGTCGAGTTGGCAAATAGAGTTGACGAGGGAACACCCTGTGGCAAGAAAGGGAACGAGGCTTGCTTTAATGGAATTTGCTCGAGAGCCAAACCAAATGTAAGCTTATGTTTCCAATACCAAGAAGTTCTTTTTATTATATTGTCTTTTTTGCTTATCTCTTCAAAAAAGTAGCCATTGCATCGATTCCCCGAGAACTTATTCTTGTCTCTTGATTTCATGTTTAGTCTCGGGAACCGTATCGTTGCTTTAACTGTCACAGAATGTCCAGTTAAATTTATGTGTTTCCCCCTAATATGCATTTTTCTTACATTTAAGTAATTTGCTACGTTTCATACTCAAATTTTTTTTTAAAAAAATGATGCACAATTTTTCCTTTTTTGTTTCATCATGAAATTTTTTTATACGAAAGACGTTTTTAGATATGTATCCAAAAGCAAAGCACGTATTTTTTTGTAACTCTCTTTTTTAAACTTGGTTAGTTGTCCTTTATTTCTATCTTTTCACAGATTCCTATAAAATTGTACTAGTATTGCTTAGAGGATGTTTTCTTTTTCGCCTTTGCATTAGCTTGATTCTCTGTACCGTTTTTTACACTGACAGAAACAACCAATTCAACCTGTTGCTGCAATTGGCAGCAAGCATGACTCAAGTACACAAAACAAACAAACCCATCCTTCAACACTTTTCGTCGGTAACAGGCCCCCTCCTGGCTTGAATCTTGGTGACCGAGTCCTTGCTGGACAGCCCAAGGGCTACCTGCCGCTAGGCCAACGACTTTGGCAGCAAAACCATGGTCAGTACCCTCATGTGCAAAGCCGCTTTCCACCTAATGTACAGCAGCCGGGATTTCATCAGGGAGGCGGTGCACAGAATCAAAGGCGTCTACCTCAAAACTCAAATTTAAGGGCACTAAATGGCCACGGTGGGCATGTTTTCCAACAGTACTTGCAGAAAAATACAAAAACTGGACTGGGACTGCAAACAAACAAACCAAAATCCCAAAAAGTTTCCAAGGTCGTATCCGGTCATTACAACACGAGAGAAGGACTAAAACTAGGTTTGCAGCTCTCTTTGTATTTTCCTAACCATGTTATATCAAACGATTCCTATTTAGAATCTGTTTTCATTTGTAAAAATAAGGTTAAATTTATTGTCAAAGATTAGAAAGCATTCGTTTTCTATTTTTTGCCTTTATAGGCTTGTTCTGTAGGAGAGAAAAGTTACTCTATGGTTTATTTCCGTACAGCTCTTTCCATCTCTTTGTAGAGGTTATCAAATTGTCAAACATGAACATACAACTTTCCAGGTAATATTGAAGCCTTGTGTGAAGGCTGTTTGCCGTAAATGTTTCTAACTTTCTTATTCGTTTCAGGGTATAATACTATTTTCAAAATTCCTGTTGGAGCTTCAAACATCAAAGTACAGGAGGCTAGGCCGTCACCAAATTATTTAGGTAAGGCTTTCGTTTCCATGCGAAAAGCTGTTCCGCCACAGTGACATCTAAAATTATCATGGTTCTTGGTTCGGGCGATTATTTTGGTATTTTCTGTAGAATCAATAAAAGAGATTAATAATAGATGGACTAATGTCATGTGAAGTAAAATGCCTGCATGAATTCCCAGCGTTTGAAGTGGAAATGGAATATAGAAGTTAAAAGCAACTCCTTGAACATTCTTGATATTTATACGAAAAAGTTATTTTGAGTTGAAATACTCCCAAAAATGGAATGAGGGTACCGAGAGTGGTTGCATTATGGACCACAGTCCATCCTCGTCAGTACATTAGTTTTTATTAAGATATCTATAACTCTTTATTTACCTTTCTGTCGAACGAGACACTCAAAGAATTAGTAAAATGTATCTCGGCTCTCCTGAACAAACCTAGAAAATATTTAGATTTTCGTTTTTTGGTTACGAAAGAAAAATGAAATTCTTAACTGTATTACTTTTCCAAAGCTTGAGATTATACCAATATCCTGTTACATTTTCCTCTAAGAATCTGCTTGCATATTTCTCTTGGTGCTATCTCATACGGGTTTTTTATATCACGTTCTGCTTTAATTCTGCACCATGTTACTTATGTCTAGATGCACCTCTTGTAATTACCGAATATATATTAAAGATATTCTTTCGTTATCAGCCCTAAAGGTTGGCGATGATTACCTAGTGAACGGAAGATGGAGCATCACACTCAAAAAGGACGTCAAAGCCGCCGGAACAACAATAAGATATCGCCTTGGGAAGGGACCTGGAGGCAAGGAAACCATTACAGCAGAGGGACCTACCACAAAGGAACTGCAGATTGTGGTACTTAAACATTTTACAGTCCTCTTTAAGCCTCAGTCAAACTGACCTCAAACAAACCAAACATTTTATCGAACACGAGTCACAGTTTTACCTGGCTTTTTTCTATGTTGTTGTCAGCAGGTCAATTGTCAAGCAGAACTTACATTTCACCAAGCATTTCCTCGAAATCAGTAGATGTTGAACGTTGTAATCAATGCCACAACATAAGCAAGGCTTTAAGATTTCTTCATTATAAAAATTTGTTATAAAAATATTGCTGAGATCTTTTTGTTTATATCTCCCCTGCTATAAAATTTAACAAATCACAGCAAAAATCTTTGCATCAAGGCTCGTTCTATGCGCGTGAGTGAGACGAAGCCTACATTTACTTATCCACAAAATCCCCAAAAAGGGAGTTTCCTAAAACAATCACTCTCATTTTCCAGCTTTTATTTCAACAAGGACCACCAGAAGTATCCTTCAATTATACACTTAAGGTGCGTGAGTCACAAAACGCCAGAGTTTTCAAAGCAGCAGCCGTCTCTGTCCGTCAATCAGATGTAAGAACAAGAGGAAGGAAAGCACGGCCAACATTGCACTGGAGTGTTGCCGGGTGGACTAAATGTTCCACGCCATGTGGTGGAGGTACGTTGATACGTACTTACATATGATTATCATAGATCCTTTCATGATTGCTATAGTGACGTCAGAACAGTGACGTCAGTATAGTGACATCACAACAGTGACGTCAGATATTTAATAATGCTGTGATAAGCGACACACGCTAATAGTTTTGGCATATAGTTAGCATTTGGTAGCTCTTAATATCAGGTTTAGCAACAGCCTTAACAACCTTCGTTTATCGATACAGCCTTTTTGTAATTTGCCAAGTAATTTGACTCTTGAGAGTATACGTATTCACCTACCTAAAACGAAGACATTTTAAGTTAATTTCCATTAATTTTTCTGCAAGTTTAATTTTCCATTTCTCGGTATTTATGCTTTTAACCTCAACGTCTCGATTCTTTTTAAACTGTTTTATAGCCATATGGTCTAAGCCATTAAGTCATATTTTTAGACGACTCAATAAAGACCTTTTCAACTTCTATCTCTAGGTGAGCAGCAGTTGAACATACGATGTGTGGCTGTGTACCCAAGCAAACGCACCAAAATCGTTAAGAGCTCATATTGTCACACACTGAAAAAGCCGTTGCAGAGAAAAAGAGTCTGCAATATGCAGCCATGCAGACCAAGGTAGCTTTTTGCTTTGAATCTTGACAATGCTTTCTGCCTTCCTTATTGCAAGAAGTCTTCAAAAGACTATTTGTATATTGCAGTAAAATGTCTAACCTTATCCAAGTGAATGGCCTCAAAACTTAAGGATAAAGTATATATCACTAATTATGAAAAAAACATATCGCCTTTTGCGTTTGTCATAAAATTTGGAAACAACAACTTTGAATGAGTATTGATTAAAGTACTGTATGAGTTGTAAGAAGAATTTTCAACAGATATATATTTTGAAATGTGGTTTTCGTTACTCGTTGCAGTTTGCAAAACTTATACCTAAATTGGTATCTGAGTACCTTTTCTTGATGTATTTGTTATATTTTTCAAGTTAGTATTTGAAATCAGTTTTACGTAAGCTAAAATGTGTTGTATTCAAACAAAGAATGAAAGATCCTGTCGTGATATTCATGTCTATTTTGGTAACGTTCTTTGATTTTTTATAGATGGGTATTATTACCCTGGAAGCCGTGCAGCCAAACTTGCGGCGAAGGAGCCACCCAAACAAGAGATATTCGCTGTGTTAGAGTTGTATTAACGCCGCAAGGAAAGGTTGAAGTGGATGCGCCTCACTATGAGTGTGGGCCTAGTCCAGCCATACGCAAGGCATGCCCGTTTGTTTCTTGCTATAGATGGAAGAGCAAAGCCTGGTCTCAGGTATCCTATACTTAATTTACCTTAATCTTATTGATCACTTCAAATGTACAGTATTCGCTGTCTATGAAGCCCTATGTATAGTTGGAGTCAATCTGTTTAAAAGATCCTATTGACACCCTAGTGTCCATGATGTCGCCATAAGCTTAAGGTTGTTAAAAAAATTTAATTGTTTAAATGTCGTACATGAAATGGATTTGAAATCCTCTAACGAAGGCTCATCAACAAACTTCTGTTAAAAAAGAATTTTGAAATTTATTGAGCTGAATAGTTTTGTATTCGATGAGGTGCTTTTTGTACCCCCCTAGTGCCTACTTTCTCCCAAATAGAAAGACGTTCAAAAAACATGAATATAAACTAGGGAGGGAGCTTTAGCCAAACAGAATGCTACAATCCATATCATCGATCTTACTTACGGTAAACTTAATGTTACTTCAAGAGGATAAAACACAATTGAAATTTGCCAGAGTATTAAGCATCTCTTATGCTGTTTCGATGCCTGCTTGATGAATCGTTTGCTCTGTATGTTTAATTTGAGGGCAGGGTTAAATAGCAACTACGGGAGAATGGGAGCAATTCGCTTATTTATCTAAACAAATATACGCACCTTCAAGTTACTAAAGGAGAAATTATTTGAAAGTCTTCAAGCAGACACTTTAAAAGACAGTATTTCTTATTCCCCAAAATTTTCAGATTCACTAATAAACTCTTCCATTTTTAGTGCTCAAGAAGTTGTGACAAAGGTGTGCAAACGCGCAAATCATATTGCACTTCCGGGGAAACGATCGTCGAAGAGCAGCTATGCGATAAAGAAAGGAAACCAGAGCGGGCAAGAGTTTGTAACCTTAGGCCATGCCAAGCAGTGTGGTTCATGGGCACCTGGAACACGGTCAGTATACCACAGATTTATTTTGGTGTAGCCCTGTAACCTCCATTTTAAGTAATTGGTGGATGGTTGGTGGGCCTAAAGCTTCTATACCTTATACTGCGTTATAGGCAAAGAGAGGAGAAGCGTTTCGGATCCAGTTTAAATACGAACGAATTCAAACAAAGATTCTCAAAACATCATCATATTTTGTCAAATCAGCAGACAATATGTTTTCCTTTTGCCATTTGTCATTTCTCTCAAGAGCCCTTCTCTTTATGTGAATGTCTGATCGCTTCGATGTTCAAAGAAGTAGCAAGATGAGGCAGGAAACTCATATATTGGCTTATCTTGCAATACACTTTACGCTTAAAGGGATTAAAATTTAAACTAAATATTATACCTTGAGCTGAACAGGCATCAGTTGCAGTTTATATTTGAAAACATTAAAGTTCAAAGATTGTTATACATACCCATTTAAGTTTTCACACTTTAGTTCTTTAATAACTTTCAAATAACAATCCCATTTGATAGAATTTTTTTCACCAGGCAAACATATCTATTAAGTGTTCCACCAATCGCGATAGTGTACCACAAATATATATATCATCCTATTTTATTATAATATCACTTATTTTATGATCTTCCCTTTCAGTTTTGTCTTTTGATTTTTTGGGACTAGCTATGTGATTTTTGGCTCGCCGTTCCCTAAACTTTGTGATTGATATCATTTTATCCCAGCACAGATGATAATCAAGTATATTAATCGTTGCTGATCTCTCTTCTTAGTGTGACAAACTCTGCGGTGAAGGAACAGAGAAACGTTTGGTGTTCTGTGCTGGGAAAGATGGATCAGCGTTGTCGGAATCGTTCTGTAAAGGCCAGCCGAAACCAGCTCCGACTAGACCTTGCAACACCAAAAAATGCGATGGTGTTTGGTTCACGTCAAACTGGACGCAGGTATGTCTAACCGTGCAATAGTGTTGCATCGGATTTTTATCAGACCGGATTTGTATTTTTGCTAGCTTTGCTTTTACTAAGTTGCAAAATGTTAGTGATAACAATGATTTCCATATTAAACCTTTAGTGTGGAAATTCTGGGGTATTTTAATCTGGGTTGTTTTGTACAAGATTATCGTACCATAATGTAACTGGATCCCCCACCCAACATAAAATTTGGACGTTCCGACAACAAGCCGACTTTACGTGGCTGTTATTTGTCAGAAACTCGGCCATGTCAGACTCATTAAATTTTTAATGTATATCTGTGTGTACAATGTCTTTTCAGTTTGGTTCACAGATAAATTCCTTGTAAAAACGTAAAAGGAAAAGAAGATTTAATATGTAAACGCTAGCATACAAAGGGGAAACCTTTTACACTTGAACCAGAGTTCTTATTAATATATTTCCAATATTTGTCCTGTTTCGCATTTTTACTTGTGGAAACAGATAGGAAAGAGCTCCCCAAATTCTTACTTTACCTTACTTTACCTTACTTTTGTGTTTTGCAGTGTTCGAGTGAGTGCGGCCCTGGTGAGTACACGAGAATGGTCGTTTGTCTGAGCAAGGAAAACAACTCCATGATTCAAGTGTCTGACAGCAACTGTGACTTGCGTACAAAACCATCCTCTACTAGGCCATGTAGCGCTGGTCCCTGCCATTCAAAATGGTTGACCACAGAATGGAGTCATGTAAGTTGTCCTTCTTTGTTTATTTTTATTCATTGTAAAATCATCAAATTGTTTCATAAACTCGTGAGCCATCAGTTTGTTTCTACACCTTTTGAGTTTGATCTTTCCTTTATTGAATTAAAGCTGAAATGATTAAAAAACCACATCTTCCATGTTTTTAACAATTTTCTTCCTTTCCTTTGCGTAGTTTATGCAAATCGAAGTCCTTAACATAAAAATGCTTTTTCAAAACTTTCTCGAAATCGGGGTTTTCAAAACTTACTTGAACCATGACTATGCTTAAACAGTACATATCTGCGATGATAAATCTGATTACATATCCAGGACGTATCAAAATGCCCTCACGACAATTAGAAATATGTGGAGGCAATCGCGTAGAACTACTTTTGAATATAAAAAAAGCTATTATGGACAAGCGAGCCAAAAAATGGATATTGCAATTTGCGATTAACAATTTCTTCTTACATTCTATCAGAAATGACATGCAACTAGGTTATGATAACATTACTGGGTGCAGTATTGTGGCGGAAAGTGGGTTTCTACCTCGATGTCAACGAACGATAGTTAATTCAAAAATTTTACCTTTGTTTTAGGTTTATCATTTTAAAGACTTCTCTTGTGTATTATTTCCTACATATGTTGGATTAAGCGTGTTTTCATGTCGTGTTCTGTACCATCCTTTTCCTTTAATTTGCGCTTACATTTTATTGTTTTGATTTCAAGTTTTCTTTGAATTTTAGTGCTCACGAACTTGCGGGAGAGGAATACGAACCAGGCTGATCAACTGTATGCTGAAGGATGGTCAAATTGGGCGCGGCTGCCAAGTCGAAACAAGGCCAAGCTCTGCGATGATATGTCAAATAAGGGCTTGCGAAAATGAAATAAATGAAAGTAGACCAGTACCAGAAGAGGGAGAAGCCCTGAACAAATTAAAATCTACTCAAGCCACTAATGCAAATACGCAAGTTGATAGTACAGAGGCGACATTTTCAGTTTCATCAACGTCTAGAGACACTTTAAGGCCGACCTCCATAAGCGACTACGAAACAAGAGAGCCTACAACGATATTGAGAATGCTTACTGCCTCTGCTAAGGCTTCAACCGACAGGGTTCAAGCTACTTCTAGCAAAGAGGCATCAAAAAGCTTTGCCGCTGCGGAAATTGCTTATGTACCTCAATATGCTAGGAGATTTACCTTTAACCTTATTCCCAAGCAAGTTAAAACTACATTAAAGACGACGATAAGGTCCACGACTGTGCCAACAACGATCACAACTAAGCCAGTGGAAGTTTGCAGTGACACATTTAAACGTGCTTATTGCTCAGTTATACTTAGAATCGGGTTTTGCAAATTCACTACTTATAGAAAACGATGTTGCCAATCATGCAAGAAGAGATAATTGCGATTATGTTTCATAAATACAGTATATCCAGTCGGTAGTTGCTAGGGCAACAGATTCTGCCTCCCTTTCGTGACGATGAGACGCGATATCTACAGTGCTATCGAGATAGATTTGTGCAGAGTTATAGGGTCGATTTATAATCCATTGTCCCCATTGGTATTTACGAACGACTTGGCTGTGTTGAATAGACTCGTATTGGTACACAACTCATAATACACCATACAGGCTATTGGAAATATCCAAAGAGGGCATACAGGAACTGTCCAAATGAAAGAAAAATCACAAGCGTGACAGCCCAAAATATGCATCTCCAACAAGTGAATTTTTTCAAATCCTTGCACCATAGCCCGAAATTTGCATCTTTCAACAAGTGAGCTTGTTCAAATCCTTGCACAAATATAACCCTATGTTGCTATCGTTAAAATAGTACCACGCTGATAACACTTGGAAAGAAATCGGTACCAAGTTGCAAGTGTAGATTGAAGAGTAAGAAATACTCGCCCAAATTTATCACTAATACTGCATACTTGATACAACTGGCTACGAAATGCACAATTTTAATGATAGTGAACAAGCACTGCCAAAAAAGGGACATTGATTTCCAAAGACTGTTGTTTCAAGGCAGAAGAAACTGTAGTTGGGAAAATTTACTGTATATTAGAGACTTGGTAATTAGACTTAAAGAATTTATATGCTATTTATAATATTTTATAGCAGTTATAGTGTAATCTGTGTGCAAATGCACTCATTGTATTGTCTACCGTCTGTAAATAGTCAAGGGTAGTTTGCTAAATGTATTTTCATGATTTGCAAGCCTTGTGAGAAATTTTAAGTATTTCAACCAATTTAAAATATCAAATTTTGTAGGCATTGCAATTTGATTTCAAAAATATTTTCATCGACCTTTGAACACGATTTTTTAATGCCTTCGCGCTATATCATCTTTCTTAATAAAGATATCGATTAACATTTAGCCATTGTTTTTCGTTAGGCTTCTTTCGTGACAAACAATTGATAAATCAATGGCTCTTGAATTTAAATACAGATGTTTTTTTCAATTTTTCTTTTTCTTGTTAGCTTTACAGTTTATTGTGACGTGCGAAATTTATTTTTAAGTAATAGCAGAATATTTACTTTTAAGTTGGTACATTTGTTATTAAGTTTGATTCACGGTTTTTATTTATGTAAGCTATTCATCGTTTATAAAATACTTTTTACAGGATGTTTGTTCTCTGTATTCTGGAAGAAAATGTGGGCAACAGTTATAGAAATTTGTGTAAAAAATGTAAGCCTGGACCTGTAACTGACGTTTTACTCTAACCTTATACATTGACCTTTAATCCTATCCCATTGCTTCTGACCCTGTTTTCGACAATACGGTCCGGCCTTAACATTATCCTGTAACGTATCCAATCTGATTGATGTGTTTATTCACGAGAAAATATCTCTGTGAAAGCGTCGCTATGTGAAAACTTCAAGGAATCGTGAACTGACAATATCTCTCGATGCTAAAGTTTTTAATGCTCAAGTTCTATCCACTGGTTATTGTAAACTTTTAAGGAAATCAATCTATCAGCGTAACAGTTCACCATTGGAAGCTTTGCATCATAAGGGTAAAGGTAAACATTTCATAACGCTTTTATTATAAGCAACCATTGAGCCACGTGCATTGAGCCAGCGCTTTTTTTGTCAAGAGATTAAGAAATTAAAAGGTACATTTCACTGAATATTTAGATCTGTCGTGTTTAAACAGCCTTATTACAGTTGACTAAGGCCTCATAAGTAAAATGTCTTGTGCTCAAAAGATTTATACTCCTTATATGCCTGAAATTGTATCACCGTGTATAACTTCCCGTTGAATGATAAAAAGCTTACTATAAAGCTGAGAAACATACCTGTTCATGAATTCTCCATAAGTAGTTGATGATTTAATTTAGATCTGAAAATTTTTGCTCCATCTTGGACTTTCTGTATTGCATTCATGCATATATTTTAGTTAAATCTATTATAATGTTTTGTCTTAAATGTCGTTTTTCTGTTCACGCTCTCAATTTCTAATTTGCATTAGCCAAGCATTTTTTACTTTTTGACTTGTTGTTGAAACTTTTGAGCATTGAAAGGTAAAAATTTTTCCAACGTGTTGTGTCGGAACTGATCGCAGAAAAACATCACCAAAATTTTAGTGAAACCTCTATCCTATACCTGGATCAAAAGAAATCTGAGCGTTTGTTTACTTAGAACTGCAGTAATTTGCATAAGAGGTTCTAGGTCCCGTCAACATGTTGCTTCTATTGCAGCCACGTAGCTGCAGGGGGCACGGGGGGGGGCTGTGCCTGCCCAAGTGAAAATTTTGACAACTACTTGCCCCCTCTGGCTACACTTTTTCCAAATGATATTTTGAGAAGCTGGCATAATTATAATTCCGTGAGCTTGATTTAGACCAAATATATCTGTTTGTTATATATCTGCTCTTTTGTTTTAAATCCTGCCCTACTCAAGTATGGTTCTTGCTAGAGTTTGCCCACCCTAGCCGACATCTACCTCTACGTGGTTGCCCTATCGGTGAAATGGCTGATCTTGACACTAAAAACAATTTATCTAGCATCACTGATAAAAAATATTATTTTTGTTAGTTAACACATTGTTTTAAGTTCTTGCTTTATTCTTTTCATTTTTAAACCGACAGCC
Source organism: Rhopilema esculentum (assembly GCF_013076305.1). The sequence continues at coordinate 9,672,640 of NW_027019384.1, forward strand.
TATCGGTATATAAACATTGCTGACATTTCCCTATAATGACTGTTTCAATGTTTATTTTGACCTGTAAATTGATGGTATTTTTTTGCTGGGGATGAAGGGCACCAAATCCCACATCATCTAAAAAAATTATTATTTCTAGACTAGATATTTAGTCGTTTGATAAGAATTATTCTCATTACAACCGTGAAAGACTAATCCCAAACTATCTCGCGTGCTTGCAGCTTCTGAAACAGACAAAAAACAAAAAACTTTTACTTTTAAATGAGTTGTCTTGTCTTTTTTATAGGTTTTTTTCGAAAAACTTTGGTTAGCCAATTGCAAATTTCGTTTGTAAAACAAAACTACATTTCAAAAGCATCTTCGCAACTGGTTTCTACAAAAATATTCTCAAGCATAAACATAAGATCAATAGTTATTCATATTTCCTTACTCTTTGATTTCTTCTTTACAAATCAAACGAGAATTATGTGCCTCCCCCTCCCACTTACTTTCTCTCTCTACTCAATTTTGCCCTTTCTTTTCTTTTGATTATCTGAATTCTTATTGTAATTGTTTTGTTTCTGTTCTTAAACTCAGAATTTGAATTCATATCATTTTCAATAGTTTTCACTGTAATATAATCTGATTTTCATTGTTATCATTATTATATTTTCAACTCAGTATTTAGGGTGTTGGGCTTGAAAACTGTCCCGGTTCCTCCTAGCATCCTAGGCAATTATATTGTTAAATTTTTTTATGCTATTACAATTTGCAAATTATACTTCAATATTAATCGCTTTATTGACATCTAATTTTGTAAATTGTTGCTGAATATGAAATGAATTTGAATTTGAATTTGTAATAAAAAATTACTGCTATTTTCATTTTTCTGGTAGCCGGGGTAGCGAGCTGCTGCGCGGGCGAGGTAGCCTGTACGATGGTTCCCTGTGATCACATCCTACAGCAACAGCAACTCAAAACAATCCGGTTCAAAAGTCCTTCCAAAATGGCGGGTCCGCTGAGTAAGGTCAGAGTTTTAGAATTGGCTGGTTTAGCCCCTGTACCAATGGCTGGAATGATTCTTGCAGATTTTGGAGCATCTGTAATTCGTATTGATAGGATGGAACAAGGTTTTGCTGAAGATTTTCTTGCAAGGGGAAAGAAATCGATAATGGTTGACTTGAAAAATAAGAAAGGCATCGAAGTTGTTAAAAAGCTGTCGAAAAATGCCGACGTTCTCATGGATCCTTTTCGTCCAAATGTAATGGAAAAGCTTGGACTTGGACCAGATACACTTCTCAAAGAAAATGAAAAACTTATTTATGCCCGACTTACAGGTAGGTTCAGTTCAGTTCATTTCATTTCAAAATTCCACTACATACAATAAATTCAAAGATTAACTACAACTAAAATACAAAAAAAGGAAGGTAAAGAACAACAAACCGGGGGAAAAATTTTTGTATGTAAAGGAATTTCTTAAAGGAGAAGCTCTCTCAATGGCTTAACTAATCGAGAAGAGAACACCCCCTATTCTTAAAAGCCTGTGTTTTGAGGCCTATAAGATACTTTGTATCTGTTAACAATATTTTTTTTAGAAGAATTGGCTATCTTATCGTTAGCGTATCTATGTAAATGCAACCAGAACCAGAATGTCCCAGATATACATAATCGTAGCTGCTGATTTGACCATCGTAACTTATTCCTGAATTAAACTAATTGCCCTTTTGTTGAAAATGTTTCTTATAATTGTAAAGCATTGGTGTTGCAAAAAATTAAACTTGTTGAGAAAAGGTAGGATCAAATTTTAGAGAGTCAATGCTTACAAAACATGTATCCTCTAAACGTTGTTTTGAATTACCGTATTTACTCAGTGAGCGCTGTGGCGCTCTTTTAATTTCTGGTACTTTTGATGCAGTGCTTATTTGGGGGCAGCACTCTTACGGGGGTGGCACTTTTTAAAAACCCTGTCTTTTTTAATAAAACAAACTTTTTTAGTAATAAAACATACAAGTTTGAAAATATATTTAAAAGTACATAAAATTTCAAAGTCACTTTGTCTTCATTTTCGGAGACCAACTGCATGCCAACCATTGTTGGAGATGCCTCTTCAACATCAGATGGCGTTAATTTGTTGCATTGAAACGGATTTATATTAGGTTCATCCAAAATATCCAACTGCGATTGAAGAATTTCTTCCAGAGCTGCATGGCGTCGTCCTGTGACCCCTCAATAGGGAGGTTCAACGCACAGCATGTGAAAGACTTCTTGATGAAGTCAATTGATTTTTGATCTAGCGCCGCATTTACCAAAGATAACTGCAACTTTATTTGTCACAAATGTGGCGCTCATTCAGAGGCGGCCCTCACACGGGGTCAGCGCTCACTTGAATAAATACAGTACCCTTAGATTTATTCAATTTGCTTTCTGTACAACAAATATATAAATGCAAAGTATAACACTGTGCAAAAGAAATGTAGGCCCATCCCGAAAGTGGTGCACACGCCAAAATCAAGTGCATCAGTGCCGCTACAAAAACTATCGGTGTCAGAATTTCTAGATTTGCAACCATTTAAATAAAAGCATAGAACAGCTAAAGATTTTGCAAAATTGTTACATAAAATTCTGTTCATCTAATACTTTAAATTCTGTAAAGGGTATCCTTAGAGGAGATACAAGCTATTGGGCTGGGGAGGGGCTGTAGCCCCCTAACATTTGATTTTTTTTTTAAACAGACCCCAATCGGATAATAGTCTTCCCTTAGTCCAGTAAATATTTTTGTAAACGATGGAATTTTTGTTGGGTAGCCTCCATAGATTTGTTTTTCCCATACGCTTATGCACTCACAGGTGGCCCTGGTTGGATTTCCAGAGGTGCACCATTATGACAACGTGTTGAAAATAAAAAGAAGTCTAAAAAAATCTCTTGTTTCAAGGGAAATTGAATAACTTACAAGTTTTTCCCAAAGTCTTAATGTTCAATGCTTAACAGAGCTGCAGAAGTATTGCAGTTGTATCTATATCAAAACAGAAGACAACAATTAAAACAATATTTTACCCTGCCTAAGACAGGCTTAAAATGAATGGAACTCACTTTTCAAATTCTGCAACCAAACTTCAAAATATTTGCAAAAATTATCGCAAAAGTTTTTGTGTGTATTTTTTGGCAAACCTCAACTTTTGTTGCCTCTTCTTCAAACTTTAATGCAAGAGGTTAAAAGGTCAAGATTAGACTAGTGCATCAACTCATGGCCACAAGACTCTAGTTGTTTGACAAGCCAGCTTACACCAGACAATTTGCATCTCCAGTCAAGAAAACATTTGATCAGGTATACGTTTTGATGTAGAGCATTAACTATGAAACAAGTTTGATTCCATAAAAACCTGTGGGATGTATAGTAAATCATTATCATTTTTTCCAACGTTTTTTAAAGTAATTCATGACTAATACTTCTCTCTATCTGACCTAAGCAGTGCTTTTTGATAATAAATACCTTCTTTACAAGAACCTGATCACCTCTATCCATCTAAGTGTCCTTCATATCAGCAAATAAAAACATTTATTTGTTGGATGCTCCCTCATGCCCCTTGGTTAAATTCCATATCATTGCTTTTCAAATGCTGTCTATTTTATACATTAAACCTACAAAAATATCTTGTGTTCTATGGCTCTCAAAAGTATATTCAGGCCGACTGGAAGTGCAAAAAACCAACTTTTTGAACAAGAATGCTTGAGTCATTACCAGTGAAAATTTTGGTTTGATTTTCTTGAAATGAATAACTTTATTGGATGTCAAATTCAAAAAAGCTTCCCATCCAATATCTCTTGCACACTTGAACATTTGTCAACAGTGGCTCAAATTATCAACAAGGCAAGTATAATACCACGTTTGCTGGTTGTCACACTTCACAATCTAAAAAATTCTTTTGGCCAAGTATGTTATAGTTTCATACCCATTGCACTGTTTTACCATCATATCCTTGACAAAATACTACAGCTCCTGATCTCTAGCCTTTACACCATCTTTAAAACCTCCATCATTACAAGTTGCTATTATACCCCTGCTCTTCTAATCCAACATGGTGTGCCACAAGTTGACTGCCTTCGTCCTTTCATATTTGTTCTATGTTTCAACATATTTATCCAGCTAAGATTATAACAGTTCAAGGTTTATTTCCATGGGACCAGCACAACCGTTCCTGTGGTGTTCACTGATTACAATTCGCAGATAATGCTGCCATTATTGCCAGCAATGAAAAAGAAAACCAACTTATACTGAATCATCTCACTTGCTGGTGTTAATGGGCTAACATGATCATACCTGTTGTTAAATGACATCACTTTTGCAATAAAAATATTTTCCTTCTTTTATATTCAGTATCATCCAAAACTCTTGCCAGACCTAGATCTTTTACAAAATAGCCCTATTGTGTAATCGAATGTGTTGCAAATCTATCGTATCCACTGCAGGGTAATACGTTCTAACTTGAAATAAAAAAGAGAATTGCAAAGAAACTTCATCCCACTTGGAAGAAGGTGATCGCAGGAATGCCCATATATTGCTTCGTACCAGTGGCGGAAATTCATTTTTCAAGAGGGGGAGACCCACAAAAATTTCCGCCACCAATGTTTCTATTCGAGTGGAAATATATCGGTCGACCCTTTTACTTTGAAATTTTAAACCAGGCACATAAGCCTTATTCTTTATCGTCACTTTTAAACATGCTTTTTTAAAAATCGTGTGTCTTAATAGGGTTTACTCTTTCCAATTCAAAAAACGTGGGTTGTCGAGAATCTTGACAACCTCGTATCCAAATACATCTGTCAATGGCTCAACCTCCCAATAAGGGCTACTTTGAATGTATTTGTTCACCAAACGATAAAATTCGTTCCTTGTAGAAAAATATACGAGCAGTAGCACAAATATACAGTATTGTATATAAATGAATTCAAAAGAAGAATTAAAGACAGCTCAGTAAGAACATAATTCGCCTGCAAAACATCCTAACTTCTCAAGGATCTTTATTAATCACACTTTCTTAACCAACCTCTTCCACAAGGAATCAAAGTTTAGAACGATGTAAATGTAACTTGTCAATCAGAAAAACTTGCGAAGGTAGGACTTGAACCATTTTGCCATATCTTGCAAAACTTTCTAGCTACTTCTCTAAAATTTGTTAATGGGACTACATTCTATGCGACTACATACGTGGCTATCTTTCACCCCCAATTATAGCATGCATCGCAACTATTTGAGAGCCCTTGTAGAACGGATTGCTATAATTTTCTGTTCTCAAACTAAAATTAAACAGGTTCTCAGTTATGAAAACCATTTGAGCTATTTTAAGCCTAGAAAAGAAGCACTTTCCTTGTATCATCTGTGTACAATTCTTGTATTCCAATGTACAATTTTTGTCAATTCTAGTGTATACAGCTTCATTATTTCCTTAGTGCAAATTTGTAATTGTTATTCCTGGCTTAGGAAGGTAGGTTTTAGGCCATTGAAGAGCTTTGTTTATCGAGCAGTCTCCTGGTCATTCCACACCTCGTTTTTCATACGCCTGGAACTACAAAAGGCTAGCGACTTCCTTCATTCTAAGTGAAAGTCTGGTCATGTCAATTTCTCGATTAACTGACCCTTGAACCTCTAATTTGCAATCCTGGCCATTGAGCTATCCTCGCACTGAAGTTTTCTATAACTATTTGTCGAGCTGCTCTCATATTTTCACCGTGTTATTTCTTCAAATACACGGTAACAAATTTGTTTCAATTTTAATGATTTCTTCCGTTTCCAGGCTTCGGTCAAGATGGCCCTTTATCTCAAAAAGCTGGTCATGACATCAACTATTTAGCGATATCAGGAGTTTTATCCATGCTTGGAAGAAAAGGAGAGAAGCCCCTGGCACCCCTAAATCTGGTTGCTGATTTTGCTGGTGGCTCCTTCACGTGTGTCATTGGTATCCTAATGGCTTTGTTTGAGAGATCTACGTCTGGAAAGGGACAGGTCATAGACTGCTCTATGGTAAGTGACTTTTCATTGCAACTTGAGTAAATTTCGCCTCACTGCAATCAAGCCTGCTTTTGTCAAATAAAAACATCCATCCTGATTCACTTGACTCATGTTCAAGCTGGAAGAAGTCGAATTATATTGCTGAATCTCAATGATGGCGAATTTCTCTGTACATTAAAGGTAACGATTATCGTTTGGTTTTCGTATCACTTTTGAAGTTATAGATGCCCCCCCCCCCCCAAAAAAAATCCAAATGACACCCCGTCGGCAGCCAAATAGAAGAAAAGAAAAAAAACTGTCGGCACTTTGAAACTGTCGAATGAGAGTTTATTTCTTTTATAAGAACCATTAAATTGAACTTCAAAGCCGACAGTTCCAAGAAATTTTCTGGAATGTATTTTAAGCTAAACTAGAAGACGCAGTCGCAAAATTTTTCTTCTCGCTTCGCTCGCATGAAAGTCTCTTCTCATGTCTTGACGCCGGGCTTGTGCTAACTATTAAATGCGTAGCCATTTTCACTTTCAACGAGATAATTCCTTGATATTCAGTTAAAATAGGCCTAGATGCTTGACCTTGACGTTGTCCTCGATCTTTTTAAAATAACATTTTCAAAAGCAAGATCATACTGTCTTTGGCAGAAACTAAGCAATAAATGGCTCAAACTTGCTTAGCCAGTAAATGGTGTAAAGGCCTACAAGCTAGGCACATACAACAGTTTTTCGTTAATTTTCAAAACGTTTTAGATTTAAAGAAACTGTGAAGGGGAGTTCATGAAATATGTCGCCAATCATTTCTAAAGTCGTCGGCACTTGAATTTTTCTAAAACTGTCGGCACATCGTTGTTTGGGTTCTAGCGCCACCCCTGCTTGGCAAAGCGATTTAGAATGGTTCTGTTTGCCTTTATCTTTTTCACCATGATAACCATTGTAATGGCAAGTTCTCAATGTTTCCTAATTAATTTTTTTAATACACAGCCTGTTGTGATGTTTCAAGGAAATTCAAATTGTTTTTCAAACCAAAAACCTATGTCAAAAGAGCTAGCCAACCTCTGCTTTTATCTTCATTCAAACACAACATGTTGTTAACTCTTTACATTGGTCCTTTGGGTAGTTCATTTTTTGTGTATAGACATAACTCTAAAATAAAAAAATAATTTAAATCAAAGGTTTGTTTAGTTCATGTTTGCTTCTTGATTCTTCAATTTATTTTTTATAATTGATAAATTCATCAATACTTAAATTTGGTCTTTTTATTGAAGATATGTAATCTTTTTCTAACTTGTTTTTTTATTTTTTATTTTAATTTAACCATTCATTTTAAAATTTTGAATTTTTTCTCTTATCAGCATCTATTTAACTTTTTATTTGTCTAATTGTTAACTTTCATTTAAATTTTATGTTTTCTATTTGTTTGCTATTTTGTTTAATTTTTATCATGCGAAAATGGAAAGGTGCTTGGATGTCCTTGCTAACATATTTGCTTTCTCCATAACATTTCTTGAATAAACAAACACTTCTTGACACCAATAAAGCACAAGGAGCTTGTTTTACGACCACTGTTTTGTCTTTACGACTACTCAGCCCGCCGGAAGAGCTGCAGGGCAGGGGGGGGGGCGAAATGCCAAGAAAAGGACACACAATAGCGAAATAAGAAAAATTGCCTAAAATTGCCAGGGCTGGGGCAGCCACCCCTCCCCCCGCGCTCCAGCGTCACTGTTTTTACTTAGCTTACCTAACCTTATTTTTTCCGAAATACAATTCCGATAAGACCAAGGACCGAGATACCGAGGGGGCTGGGGGCCTTAGTAAAATACTTTTGTTTTGTAAAATATGGCTGTTGCTATACTTATTTATCGGTCTTTAGAATAGAGAACCTGAATAGACAAAACAGAAGTATTTCTGATTAGCACCTAAACCTTTCCTTTCATTAATAAAGTATTATGCATTCGTTCTAAACTTTTTCTCAAGTGTTTTTATATCTTCTTTCCCACTGCCTTGACATTCCCACTGCCAAGTTTTTTTTCGTATGTTCCCATCAAAAATCTTAATTTGTATGCAATTAATTTAGTGACTTTTCCGTAATTTTAAAAAATCTAGCAATCTTTATGTCATCATTGTCATTAATTAAAATCTGAATTTCTGATAGTTTGATCGTTGTTTTTAGTTTTTTTTTATTTCAAGTAATAACTCCACACATCTAATCCATCGGAATTATCACCACCTTTAAATGCATTCATCATGATTGTATCTGAGACAGATAACAACATCAATTTATTTTCATCTTTACTAGGTCGTATTTCTTTGCCGGAAAGATATTTTTTTAATTTGTTTATTGTCTCTCAAACATTTAATTTCGTTTGATTTTATTTATTTGTTTACTTTTTAAATAGTATTTACACTAATAAATACGAAAATTAGCAAGTTTGTATAAAAACTGAAACTCTTTTAAACTTCATATGCACATTTTGTTAGCAAAACCCAGGTCATAACTGCTATTTTCTTGGAAGATAATATAAAAATTCTGTTTCCTTTACAATCTAGAAATTTTATTCCATAATTAATAACATCAGTCAAAGGGCTATTATGGGTTTGATCAAAGGGGTAATATATAGACATTCATTTTTTGCAGTTTTTTGGCTTGCTACAATAAAGTGGCTTTCTATTTTCAAGCCTGCAAGTGGCAGAAACGATTTTGAGTTTACCTCACTTTTAATTCAAATCCCCCCTGCTTTTAAGTTTTTACCTTTTTTGTTTTTGTTCACAATTAGGTTACGCCTGTTTTCATCATATTCTGAATCATGACTGACCTACTTTGCTAATTACTTCTATTTTTATTTTTATTAAAAAAGGTATCTAGGCCAAGATGACCTCTAACCTAGTTACAATATAAAAATAACAATAAAAGTTAATAGAATTACTGCTACAACAACTTGTCAAACGTTAATATCAACTCAATTTTAAATAATACAACTTTTAATTACGAAAGCACGAGAATATTAAACATACGCAATATCAAAAGCTATTTTACAGCGAAAAATCTATATAATCAACTAATAATTAGAATCCGGGGTTTGAACATCTTGGGAATTGGTACTGTTCTACTGTTCTTTCAATTTTGTTTCAAAGCATTTATATTGAAATGTGGCAACTAAATTGAGACATTTCAAGTCTTCTTGGCTTTATCCAAATAAATTGATTCCAACTTGTTAGCTGCTTTAAATTAGGGGCTGTTCGTTGGAGTTCATTGAAGAGATAGCCCCTTTTATCAGGGAATTAGCAGAAAATAAAGCACACCATAAGTAAATAAAATTCATCTCCTAAAACCCTTAAACCTGTCGCTAAGCAGAAACTGCAATGTCGTTCTTCTCTGGGGATAGGGTTTTTTCTAGAACGGCCAGTTTCTACTTCTAGATTATGAGCGCTTAGTCTTGAAAGTGAAAGGCATCGTCTTTTGTTAAAGTCTTTGAAAATGTCAAGTCAGGATTCGAATTTGAAAACCGTTTTAACTTGAGCATATGTACATAATTTCTTATTTAGTACAACGTGCATTTTAAGCTTGTTCATTATTTCACTCGCAAAATGACTTCTAACCTTAGATTTTATCGCAGCAGTGGTATCGTTGTGACTGATTTCATATATGGTGTTCAATTTGTGGGCTTTCGATACCCATTTGGGGGAGCCATTGTTTGTGCCGTTCGAGAGCGCTTCAAATGATTTGCAAACGTACCTATCTGGTTCCAATTCAAGAATAGACTCAAGCCTGAACAAGAATTTTAAGATATTTATGTGCCTGCTACACTGAATGGAAATTCTGCCTAATTCAGCATAGCCTCAGTGCAAGTAGTAGATTTAGCTCCAAGTATGTATTTACAAGCAGAGAGATGTAAACGTTCAAGGGTAGGCCACTCATCAAATCCCTAGATTTCTGAGCCATAATATATGATGGGTACTATCATCTGGTCAAATAAATATAGAAAGAGTCCAGGCTGTAAACCATTCAACTCTTTGCATCGAACTTCGTCTTAAGTCAGACTCTGATTATTTTGTCTGACTTATCGGGACTATTCAGAAAAGGGAGAAAGGAAATAGAACACAAAATATGTATAAACCTTTCTTTTAGTTCGCATTAAAAAAAATCAGTTTTTTTTTTGCTTTTTGCATTTTAAGTTTTCATTCTCCACCATCGACGACATTTTTGCAACTAAATTACCAATTTCTCCACTATTCGTAAACAGGGAATAATCCATAAGTGTTTCAATTGCTCGAAAAACTTCCTGACTACTAGGCTTGATTGGTATGTCTTCACTCCTTTCCGCGAATTCAACATCATAATTCTCATTTTCTTCATCAAGGACGCCACGAATTTCTTCTACAATCTCCTTATCTCTTAGCAAACCTTCGGTCACTTGAACATCACAGTCGACATCAACTACATCTTCACACTGTAAACCAGCAGGCACAATTCGGTGGCTATGTGCGCTTAGCTTCTCTAAAGCTTCTCGTAATTGATAAAAAGGGTCGTCATCTTCTTCACTGCAAACATCTTCAGAAAATCCTGATTTCGCGAAACAATTAGCCATCGTTTCCGTACTAAACTCTCCCCAGGAGAGAACAAGCACCTTCATAGCTACGAGTATGGAAATTACTGGGAGTTGCTTTCCTATGTTAATTGCAGCCAACATTTTCTGTATTTTGCGGGCTCTGTACTTTGACTTCAATGACCAAATTACCACTTGGTCTTTCGGTTGTAACGCTGACGTTGTATTAGGGGGTAGAAAGTAAAGAGTAATTGATTTGAGATTTTCAATTACTGGATGGGCTGGGCAATTATCAATGGTCAGGGCACCTTTCGACCATCTTTTTCGAACCTTTCGTCTTGCTCTCTCACCCATTCTTCGAACAACTCCGAATTCGTCAAGCTCTTTTTTTGGGCACGATAACGGCAAGGAAGGCTTTGTATGTGTTTTAAACAACGTGGTCTTTGCGATTTTCCAATGACAAAAATTGGAAGCTTCTCTCCAACCATATTTGTAGCTACAAGGCCGGTTAGCCGAATCTTGCTGTTTTTCCACCAGAACATTTTTCTCCTTTCAAGCTGAGAGTTTTTTTCGGAAAAGCTTTATAAAATAGCCCAAACTCATCAACATTGATTATGTTTTGTGGTTGATAGTTTAATAAAATTGTGGGTACGGTTGCTTTCCATGGGGCAGTCATTTCTTCAGTAACATCGTTGCCTTCACCTGTATAGAAAATACCCAAATACAGTAAAACCTTTTACTACCTGATAGTTGGGCATGCAAACCCAAATCCGTTTACGATTTCTGAGACAATAACTCAAAAACTTTGACCAGTGGCTCAGTGGCCATACCTTAGCTTTTGCACAATTCGAATGTTCGAATTTCGATTCTTTGTAACAAAAAACTAAACATTGTCAAATTTTCCTTTTTGTGAATGCATAGACGGAAAAATTGAAATGGAAAATTTGGCAAAAAACATCGACCTTCTCATTCCTATTATCAGAGAAAGTGAATATCAGATAGAATCATTCGTAATAGGTTACCATATGTACCGAAACATTTTGTCACCAAAAGACGGAGAAGTTCTAATCACAGAAATTGAGTCAAGTAATGTAATGGACAAATTTGCTGTGGCTATCAAAAATAGCACTAGATACAACTGTTGGACATCTATTAAGGTGAAAGACTGGTCGTTTCTGCAGAACAGTTTTTTGTTTTCTCATAATGGAAAACACAAGTTGTAAAGTTGTTATTACAAGCGAAAAAGCTGTTAATTTAGGTGATGGTCTTGGAATGAGAATACCATGTAAATTAATTTTTAAAGGATAAAGTCAGTTTGTTGACATTTTAGAACAAGAGTTTTGCAAACATGAATAATAGATACAGTACTAACCAGAATCTTTTCTTCCATCTATCTATCCATCCATTCGACGCCTGAAAGTTACCTATGCCCAATTATTTGGCAAAATACAAGGCTTTAGCTTTGAATTTAGATTTGGATAAGCCACGATACAGGGATGTTTTGATGACGAGCATTCAAGAACCATTTATAGCAGGCCTTATCCAAATCTTTGAAAGAAGCAGTCCTCAGTCTTTGCTGGTTGTTTGCAACACGGCTAGCTTCCACCTCTTCGTTTATCATTTTTATCCTTTATTCAACCATACAATGTTTGTTTTAGCACATTATAATCGCGAATAGCTGCGGCACATTTCATTCCTTTATCAATTTCCTTCAGTATTTCATACTTTTCTGTTACGGTCCTAGTTTGCAGCTTCTGCTTTGACGCCATTTTTAAAAATAAAGTTTAAATTTGAACACCAATACAATGCAGCTTCAAACGTTTGAAGTTTTGACGTTCTAAATTCAAGACAGTCTGACTTAAAAGGTGCCTTGTACCTGAAGGGACAGGAGAAAATAGTCCGACTTAACGAAAAGTCCGACTTGAACGGTGCCCAACTTAAGCGGATCATTTTGGCTTGAAATAGGTAGGAATATCCAAGGGAGACAAGGTTTTAGTCCGACTTAAAGAAAAGTCCGACTTGAACCGTGCCCGACTTAACGGGGTTATACTGTATCAGGCAATGGTTGCTTAGGATATTTTAATAACCTAAAAATAATTGCTTTTAGGTTTGTTTTTTTTAAAAAATTCAATTGAGTTAGAAAGACAAGCCGTAAATATTTTTGTAAAGAAAAGTAGAGCTTTCAATTTTAGAAGAATCATAGAAATTTTGTTTGAATTGTCTTCTATTTTTCGCAAGAGCCTTGGTTGATTTTGACTTACACCTCTAATTAATTTTAAAAGTTCTCTATTGTCCAGATATAGTTTACTTTTTATTTTCTGAATATTTAAAGATAATTAAATCTGGGCATCGAGCTGGCTTCCTATTATCAATTATTTTAGGGAAACCTTTCTTTCGGCATAATATTGCTTTATTAATATAATGCTATGTTTTTTTGAATTTATCATTAGTTTTTTGTAATGGAATTTTGAAATGAATATGAATAAATTTTGTAAAGTCTTTTGGTATACCATTTCAATGTTCATTATGTATGCATGCCAGGGATTTGCCCTTATTTGGACACTTCTGACCGTCAGTTTTCTCATTTTTCTTTACTCTTGAATCATCAAGAAACCAATCAGATCTTTCGTCTTATTGTTTACTTTAAATCTTGTTAAAAATAATATTATGTAGATGCCGTTCTTCGTTTTTCTATTCTTTCTTTTCAATCATTCTTTAATTATAATGCATTTCGCTCGATGACTAATCTTCCGATCCTGAGCTGTCTTGTCTCTGCAGCTGGTGTGATAATTGATTGGTGTAATGTATATTACAATATTTCTGCTATTTTGCGTTTTAACTCTTCCATATCGCCAAAAGCCTGCAAAGAAAGATAAAAATGGTTCCAATAATTAGGCTTTGCAGATTTTGACAGTTTTATATTCATGATATCTGAAATCAACGTTCTGCCTTGCGTTTCGCGTTAAATTTGGTCACAAACAAGGAGAAAAACTATCCTTGCTAGTCTTTGTATTACCGCCCTTCTTTCAAATCATTGCTTATATGTCAATATTAATTATCATAATTTATTACAAAGATCTTATTTTACAAAAATTCATTTCAAAGCGTACATCATAGGAATGATTACAGTTTTCTGTAATATGATTTATTGGAGAATAATTATGATAAATTATGCTTGCGTATTCAAGTTTGTCTCCAAGTCTGTGGTTTTCTGAATCCCATGGCCTTATCGTTTTTAAGACAAGACCGTGATTCTGCCATATCTTAATAGCATGTAGATTGAGTAGCTCGATTAGATATTTCATCAAAGGCTTTCATAGCATTTTGCGATTGCGTATGAAAATGATTTGTTGTACGACCGAAACATCTTCTATAACCAATTGTTGTTATGTTTTTCCAATTGTCACGCCCTTTTTGTCATAGATGGCTATCTGGAAGTTCATATTTTTGTACATTTACACTCCCTGCAAATATAGAGAACTTTAAATTAATTCATTGGGAAAGTTTTATATCTTAGCATACCATGACATTTTCTTGCCATAATTCAAATTTAACCCTTTTGTTTTCGATGAGTAACGAAAAGATCCTTTCAAGCAACAAGGGGGTTGTATAACTTGTACCTAGATTCGTAGTAATCATGATTTAGTTTTGAATATGCTTTTATAAGAAGATGCTTTTTAAGAAAACCGAGGCTCTATTTGCCAAAAAAATATGAACAATGAGAGATCATACCCGGATGAAAAATAAGAAGAAAATGCAATATGTTTTCTAAAATTTCTCTTATGCCAACGGGATAGAGTATGTCTTATCAGTTAGTCAACCACGCTACTAAACAGGTTATGCAAAACTGCTATTTGGAACAATGTATTGTCTATGTTCGTAGAAACACCAAAATTGAAATTATGTTGTAGAAAAGTGTTAGAAAAGTGTTAGAAAAATCGATGTTGAAATAGAACTATAACATTGAGTCTCGGCAGGAATTATCTGCTTCTTTTGGAATAATAATGTAACTGACTTCACGATCTTCTTTGATGACATGACATTCAATGGCAAAATGCTCTTGAAAGTATCTCGAAAGAAAAGAAAATTAATGAAACAAGAATAGGAGTCATTTTTCTCACGGAGCTCGTTTTTTTGGCAACGGCCCAAATAATGAGCTGCTCTAGTTTCCACCAGGTTCCAGTCAGCTGCTTCCAAACCTGAAAACGCATATGTTATTGCTGTATACAGGTCTTAATTGATATTTGCTTAAGACGATTGATCTAATCTGAAGATGAAATTCGGGGCTTAGGTAAGATGATTCCTTTCAAGTTGAAAGTTTCAATGAAACAGCTTGAAGCTTATACTGATGGGTAATCAGCTGATCAGGCCTGTATATCTTATCCTGTTTTGTATTCCATTCAATATGCGAATAGCATCTGGAATACTCCAGACATCTCTTTTATCACTCGCCCATTCATAAACTAAAGCATACAACTTCTTATGTAATTTCATTCATACCCATTTCTCTTTTGTTTACGTCTTTAAAAATTCATTGAAGCTCCGAAAGCCAGTCCTTCGTTTCATAAAAAATTAACAACTTATTGCATTCGCGTCGAATCCAGATGTTTGAGATACCCTATCATGAATTCCCTTTACATTGAGATGCCCGACCGGTATATTGCCTTAGGGTGAGGTGGGTTTTGTTTGTGGATGCAAGCAAATAAGGCATTTTTTACCAGAATTCAACCTTAGCATACAATGCCATTAATCAGAATTTATTAGTTCAAGAATGAAACAGGTTTTAAGAATTTTGCACCCGAAGCAGTTTCTAATGTCGATAAAATTTAGGATTTTCCCATTTATTTTACAGGCAGTATTGAGGATTTCCATTAAAGCTGTTTTGCGACCACTAATATGAAGGCTTTAAAATTATTTGCCTATCAATTTTTTAGTTAAATGTAATCAATTTTCTATTCAATAGTCCATAGGTAAATCAGTTATGTTGTGTACCAAAGGAATCTTTAACTTAAGTAATTCTGTGCACATTAAAGGAACGCTGTGCTCGCTATGATAAAATTTTCCTGAGATTGATTAACGTGTAAGATTTTAATGAAGAATGCAGTTGTGCTAGAGTTATGACGCTGGTGTCAATGGCACTTACATTCTTGGTGCTTATTTAAGACATTGTTAGTTTTTCCAGTTAAAACATGAAATGGATAAGAGATTGCGATGTTTATAAAAAAGATTTTTACTACTACAGGAAATGATCTTTGCGCCGGTTCATGCAGTGAATAAACGTTTTATGCTACGTTAAAATGAGCTGGCAAGCAATAAGTTTTTCTCTTCCATTGTCGATTTTGGGGTCATTTACTCGAGTCTAGGTCTTTGTTTCGTTTTTTTTTCAATATCTTAACCGTATGTTCGTTTCGTTTCAATCTACTCATGCCAATTATCAGTGTATTACCATACCAGTTTCTGTGAACTACATTAATATTACATTGCAATAACAGAAATGGTCCCGAAATGGAGCATTGAGAAGCACCCA
Organism: Rhopilema esculentum; assembly: GCF_013076305.1. Next base: position 9,688,690 of record NW_027019384.1, read on the forward strand.
AAACCGGTGAACGTTATTTTACGCTCTTACCAAATATTTTTATGAGGAAAAGTGGTCTAGGTTTAAACGAGTTTTCGAGAGCAAAGATTTCAAAGGAGAAGACGAAGAACAAAACAAACTAAATAGCTTCTAGAAATTGAATTCGATCACATTTTAGAGAGATTTCATAGATTTTGATCATTGTTACTGTTATGTTCTAGTTTTTAATACTGTAATGCTCTTTTGTAAGCTTTATGTGTCTACTGGTAGTTGCTTCCATTTACTTTTTCTATGCCAAATCTCTTTATTTTAGTTTTATCACTGCACAATTACGATTTATCACTGCACAAATTGGTTATCACTGCACGTTAAGATATACCCTGATTCAGGGGCCACGTTGGTGAACTTTGAGAGGTAGTTAAATCCTAGGGGCTATCTACTTTTGAACCTAAATATTGTGGTGTTCCAACTTTTCTTGGCAAGGACTATTGTTTTCTGCTTGTCATTGTTGAAAATCTAACAGCAGTTTTTTGTGACAGCAAGTGCAAAATGGAGTAGCAGGAAACTGCCCGATGTTTTTCGCTTCATGTATTTTTTTTGCTAACCAAGTACCTTTGTTATTTTGGGAAAGACCTGAAAAGGATCAGCTGATTTTCTGCATTGCAGAAACCGAATTACTGTAGATTCCGATTTGAACTGCTCATTTGAATTTGCAATGAATGGTTTTGTTTTAAAAGATATTTCGTCGTTTTTTTATTTGCATTCCGGGAAGGTTTAGCAAGCTTTGGTGTCCCTGAAGATGATGCTAAGACTGCATTCCCCAATAATGAGACAGGTTTCGTCCTAATAGCAATGCTTAAAAGTGCACATTGGTTAAGCGAGATGGGATTTGTGTGACAGATCCATATTTGCAAGACAATTTGATGCTTCTAATGCATTTCATCGGATCTTTGGAACGTTTAGCAACGTGTGGGCTGACTTTGTGGTATATGAAGCAATCATGTTATTATGAGCTCTCTTCTTTTGTACAATTGATAAAACAGGTCTGAAGTTATGATAAATTTGGATTCATAAATTTGGAGAGAAAAAAGACACTTAAAATTATACTTTCTTGTTGTTCTTTGTTGCCTTTTTGTCATTTTTGTTTGTAAACCCTATCACATTTTAAATCACATACCTTCCAGTTTCTATGCAACACAAAACTATAATGGATTTTTAACTTATTCCCCCCCCCCCTCCCTTCCTCCTTCCTCTTTTTTCTTTTAAAGAAATGTTCCCCAACAAGATTTCATTGCTTCAGTATTTTCCAGTTAATTTTCAATTGATAATTATGAGAGACTTCCGTCAGCCAAATTGTCTAAAGAGAACAGGGGTACGGTGTAAATTTATTTTATCCTTTGCTTTGGAGTATTGTTTACAGAAACTGCTATATCTTCAAAGCAATAGCTTTTACTAGAATAATTTTTGATCAGAAAATATCTCGCTGTTAGTAGAATGAATATGTTTGGTTTTTGTAGCTATTACAAAATCCGCATCTTGACAGACAACTGCTTATCTATTTGAAACCAGAAATTCTGTAAGTGTTTTCAGTCGAATCAAAGAAAGTTCTTGGTTCCAACATGAGGTTATCACAAACCAGATACGAGACCCATTTCACTTAAAACGCATCGGTTTGTATCCAGGCCCCTTTAAGAAGAAGCAAGGGAGGTACCTTCTCAGGACCAAAGGATCGTATAAAAGCTACAAAAATTTGCGTTCTTCATTTTGGGCTGTCGGCATTTTTGTGTAGGACGAAGAGATATCAATAAAATATAGATACAAATGTGGGTTTTTTTCTGTTCTCAATCACACAACTTACACTTTTTGCCTGGTGTTTTTGTTAATTTTATCTTGATTCGAAACAATTGGTGTCATATGAAGGGGGACATGTTTTTTATAGACAATATGTCAAATAACCTGAGGGAAAAATCAGATAATTTTTAGACGTTAAGTCATATCGAAATAACTTCAAGTCATTTTTTAAGCTAAGTTTTCAACCAAGGAGCACCAAGAATAACTAAAACAGCCGTTTTGGAAGTGGCCGGGGTCAAACCAACCAATCATTATCATTTAATTAATAAACCAATAAATACATTTAGCAATGAAGTAGATCAATAACGAATCAATTGAATATTTAACAAGATCTTAATTTCCAGTCGCCGAAAATAGACGAATGGGGCGCTTTGATTTCCAATACTCTTTCTGAGTTTTAATGTGGTGTAGACAATCGAAAAATGAATTTATAAGATGTTTGAGTCAGGTCAGCATTTCACTAAGCAATTACTATTACAACATTGAAAAATAAATAAGTTAAAAGAAACTTCATGATAGTCACTGCACTGCCTTTCAATCAAGGGGTACAGAAAGGGGTAAGGAGTAAAGCGCCTCTTTTTCTCTAACAAAAAGGATATCAAAAGTACTCTTTTCATCTTTGGTATTGGCTACCGTTTTATCAAGAATATTGATATGACTTTCCGATCTTCAATGAATTTTCCTTTTGTTTTGATGCCAATTTTCATTTTTAAGATGACTGCTGCAGATTAAAACTGAAAGTTGCAAGCTGCATAACCATTTTTCAATGCACCTGTCCTGAAGCCTGTTTCCGTCCCCCACAATTGTTCCTGCGCCCGCTTGCAGTTTCGAAATCTTTCATTTAATTTAATAATTCAAGCGAAATCTTCTATTTAAAAAAAATTACTTTTCTTACTCGTTGTAAATAGTTGGCTTGAATTAGCTTAATGCTATATCTCGTTGCCAACTGTAAATAAATTATTTATTACTTTTCATTATTTTTTAAAAGCTAACTTTTTTCAACTGTTTCTGTGTATCATATTTGTGACCGCAAGTGCATGTATCGTTTTGCTGGTGACCTTTGATAATAATGTGTGGGGTGGGGGCTACATTAACCCTCTTTGAATGTGTCTCCTCTTCGCTAGGAGATCATAGCCCAAAGATTATTTTGCGCGTCTTTGACATCACCACACCAAATCATTTTCTATAAGCGAATGTGATTGGTTTGTATCAATACACATCGTTTGCGTGTCTTTGACATCGCCCAATCAGTATCACACCAAATCACCTATAGGCGACTGTGATTGGTTTGTATCAATACACATCGTTTGCGTGTCTTTGACATCGCCCAATCAGTATCACACCAAATCACCTATAGGCGACTGTGATTGGTTTGTATCAATACACATCGTTTGCGTGTCTTTGACATCGCCCAATCAGTATCACACCAAATCACCTATAGGCGACTGTGATTGGTTTGTATCAATACACATCGTTTGCGTGTCTCTGACATCATCCAGTCACATCGTACCAAATCACCTTTAGGCGACTATACCCAATCCTCTTCACGGTGTGGAGAGTACACTGGTCTCCATTATCCAGTCTCCATTATCCAGTCTCAGAAATATAGTTAGAAACTAGTCACAGAAAAATTTTGATCCACTTATTGTTTGCCACCGCAGCTGTCTACAATACTTTTCCCCAGATTCATGAGGCTCTGATACCCTGTATGTTTAGAGCTGCTAGCTAGTTATCGTAAAAAGCGTCTTGTATTTCGACTGCGGGTAACAAGTTAATACACGGTGCATTAAATTAACTCATTGAAATGAAACGACTTGCTACACAAGGTTTGGAACATCGTGGCATCTCAAAGAATAAACGAAAGGTGCAAACTAAGCATGTATTTAACAGTGAGAAAAAGATAACAGCAATTATAACACTGTCAAGTGTAATCAAAATAATTTCCATAAATCAAATAAAGGAGAAAGTTTTTCATTGTATGTTGATTTGATTCTTGTGACCAGTTCATTCTTTTATTTTGTTACGTTCAGTGTTCTTAGCAGATGAACTTTCAAGTTACTTGCTTTTGCAACTGTTGTTTTTGTAGTTAGTTTTGTTTCCACAGTTTTCAAACAAGGTCCTCAATACTTTTCTCTTTCTTTTTAATCGAAGACAGGTCACAGTGTTGTACTTTACTGTGTTATGTAATAACTCTGTACTTTACCAGTACTTTACCTTTGACAGAAAGATGTCGCTAGGTCACTTTATTCACTAAAGGTTTCCTTCATAAAATTCACAATGATATGCGCTCTCTGCGTCTGGCGTTTGAGTAGATTAGTTTTGATTCGGTGGCCGATACTTTTGGAAATTAACTTAATTGTCTGCAAGGTTTGTGTCTGCAAATGCTAAGACTTTGATATCCTTTCTTCCCTTCGAATAAACTTATACTCTGCGCGACAGTTCGTGGAATATTCTTGATGTCAGAAAACTCAATCTTGGAAATGACATGTCGTAACAGACATGGTTTAAGCAACCGTTTAGGCAAGTTTACGCGTTAAATAATGTCTTAGTTCTGGTGAATCCGGACATGACTAAACATTTCAATTCTTGGACGGCCGCGCACAATATATTGAGATAAATAACTGAACGTTTTGCCAGCTGGGAGGAATTTATGGTTTCCTTAATGCTCTTCACCTATGCATTTCACATATCTACATCTGTTGATGTGTGGCGTTAAACAGGGATGTCTTCATAACAAAATATGAGGGAGTGGGTATTTTTCATAAATGGGAACATATCGAGAATTTGATAGTTTGGCTGAATGAATGAGACAATCTTAAATATGACTGCGGAAACGAGGCTATTCCAGCTTGAAATTGGCAATGCAAATTTTAGAATGGCACGAATTAGCGGAGGGTTAGCATATGTTGCTGAACTTCACCTTTCGTACGATACTCCTCAACGTCAATTTTACAAACCTTCCGATCAAGGAAAAGGAATCCTCTTCAATTCTAAAGGCGAAATCAAAGGAATTTAACGACTGTTCGGTGCTTATCAAGTTTCTGTGGGCTGCAATCAACAACTATCACACAACGCAACTTCCCTATGAACCTCTATATTAGTCATATTCTAGAACACACACTCTCTGTATCCTAAGATTATTCAAATACTGTGTAAGATGATTCTAATCGTATACAGAGCTCGCCTTTGGAAAATAATGATTCTCCTCCCAATCTTCAAATGTTTTGGTTCGGTGCCGTTACGAGCGCGTTTTGTCCATCCCACACCTGTCACCATTGTAATATTTGGCATGTTGGTCAAAAGTTGCTGAAGAATAAATTTCACTTTGCCAATTTGGCTATTCTGGCTTGAAAACAATATTATTGTGATAGTAATTCAGAATAGAAGATGCTAAAGGTGCGATGGTAATTGTCTTCCAGAATTCAAAGAGAATAGGTTTATGTCACCCATTCGAATCTGCAACAATTCCTTTTTTAGAAGAGTGCATGCCTTGCCTCTCCTGTCCTCCTTAGGCAAGGAGATGAGAATGTTTCCTCAGTGGCACCTTTATCAGATGTACCCATTATTGTAGCAAAAATTGCTTTTATTAGCTAATCCTGATATGTAATTGGACCATAGAATAGTAACATGCATAGAATATGTAATTTTTTCATGTAATGTCGTATTGCTTTGTGTAGGCTTTTGAGGTAGTTATTCCTGAAACTGTTTGCTTCAGAAGTTTTTACTCACGATCTGAAGAAAGTCCTTTGTGTAGAACAGTTAGACGTTTTCAGCAGCAAAAGTTAAGATATTTTCGAGAATCCAGAACGTTCTTTTTGACAAAAAACAAAGTTTATCTAGTAGGCCCTGTCATACCTTCCCTCTAGTAGGCCCTGTCATACCTTCCCTAATTCACTACTCTAACGAGAAAGGACGGTATATTGCATCATGTATTTTGTTGCTCCCTGTCCACATGTTTGCAACTTCTCAACTTTAGTTACCCAAGGAAGCATGGTACAATATCTTTTTTTTAAAAAAGCCGGCAAAATGCTTGTATGAAGCTTGCTGGTCATTCGCTATTTGATTTTCTTCTTTTAAAGACTGGGATGTTCTATCTGTCTGTATTAAGCTCTGAGTGATGCTCTGGGTTATGTGTAATGTTATGATCCTAGTTTGTTTACATCCTGCTCGTTCATTTTCAATGGCGTGCCATGCTTACAGTTTACCCAGGCAATACATCGAGGGACACGAAGATAAGGCTAGCTGGGTTGAAGCTGCCAGACCAAGTCCAGGACTTTCAAAGACCACGTGAAAACTTCAATGTAACGGTTTTATTTATAGCCTATCAATTCATAAAAATACAACATCATATCATATCATGTCATGTCATATCTGGACTTAGGTTTTACTGCCATGCCTGATGGCTTCCAACTTTCCAAGATTTTTCGTGCATGTCGGGCTAATGTGTGTGTTCGATAACGAGAGTGTAGCTTGGCGGGTAGTAAGGTTGTCAGCGACTAGTGTTTGTAAAACGCAACAAAAGCAGCAAAGTGGTCTGGACTGAATTGGGACTATTTATCTGTTACCCGTTTAGTTGGGACTCTCTACAGACAATTAGTGACCAGGATGTTTTGAAATTCACGTCTGTGGTAGTGCGTGCCTTCGTTTTGCAAACTTCAAACTGGAACCGTTTTGAAAGAGTACAGAACCTGCAGACGATGAGATCAGACAAAAAGAAGGAAGTCTGCCAAGGCTGATCTGGAGACAGTCTGATTTGATCATTTCCTTTTACAATTACAGCACGAAAACTGCTTCACTTTTTACAAGTTTTACATTTTGGGCTTACATCTTCTCCTTTGGCTTCTAAAGGTTTTAAAATTGGTGTATTGTTAGTTTGTTCTTTGTGCGTTTTTCGTTCTAGTTTTGCGTGTGAAGAGGCTCTCCGCGTAAACAGACATTGAATCCTGTTTAGAATTTATCACGTCTGGCCAACTCACGATAAATTTCTACCTGGCAGAATTATGACCTTAGCAAAATGATATGACTTGCAAATGCCTTTTTGCATACAGGAGTTTGTATAAAGAACACTGCTGCTTTTGAGGGTATCAAACGAGGCGGACAGCTTGGAATGCGTGCTCAAGTAGCTTAATCTTTGCCTAGGCCACTTTGAATCCTACTCATATCCAAAACCGCACGGATAATCTAAGCTCAAAATTACTTGTAGTAAATGGTAGTAAATTCATTCATAAATTGAATTTCTTTCATTAAAAGCTCTCTTTGCACAACTTGGCAGGTGCAATCGGCAACCATGCATTCCGTGATTCGCCTTCATGCCGTGGCTCCGCATTGCGTGACTCAAAGTTCTTCTGTTTGCGTTCGTGTATTTCGCCACATTAGCAGCCGATCAAGAGAATCGCTGTAGCTGGGTCACGACTATTTAGCAATAAAGACGTAATTATGCTTGTATAAATCATCATAAATAATGCACATATTAATCTGAGCATAATTTATGATGACTGACTTGTGCCGGGAAACGATTGTATAGCAGTTCACTGAACTGGGTGGGCTTTTATCAAATTTTGAAAAATTTAGCGCAGTCTATACTTAGAGGGAGGCCTTTTAAAGAGGGCGTCGTTTAAATGATTGGATGTTTATTAAGCATTACGTGGCTCTGCAAAGCTTTATTTAGCATTAAAACGACCAAACTAAACTATGAAAAATGTCTTCTCATTCATGTATGAACATTACAAATGGTACAATAAAAAAAGATTTCCCTATTGCTGGCAAGGGACGAGATAATAAACGGCACTGAATTTATAGTTTGAAAAGTCACTGATTTGTAGTGAGTCTGATTGAATGTTGAAGGTTTTATAACACCACACCAAAGTATTCTTATTTTTGACCCAAACAAGATTGATATTGTACAAAAGTTTCTTAAGTTTTTATCATGTTAGTCTACAATTTCTTTCCAGGACTTATTGTTTTGAAAAATTGCTGTACGTACTCTTATTCCCTTAAGCTACATCGTTCATTTTGCGTATTGCATATCGAAAATAACTGTTATAATCTTTCGAAACCGCTAAAAATATGATAAGGAATCTTTCAATTAATTTCTTTGTTTTTGCACCAATTCAAATATGTAAAAAAGACCGAAATTCTTATCATCACGTGCTATCGTTAAAACAACTGCATCAGATGATGTATCAATTGGGGAACACTTGTTCTCTATTTCGGTTTTCCTTACTCAAATCTTTGACAGTTGAATACTAGATATCATGAATGTGCTATAAAAGAATTCTTTCCTTCTCCTGATGATAAAAACTAGGTAATCATTTAAATCAAAACTTTTATAATCCATTTTTCGAAGTTTCCTGGTTTTTTATATGATGTAGTTTCGGTCTGAGTTTTCTAGATATAATCATCCATGGCAACGGTTTTGATCTACAGAAATGTGACTGCCAAAACAGAAACACCCTACAGAGACGCGGGGTTGGCTGGGGGCTGTAGCCCCCTCCCTTCCCTTTATGCTAGAGTATGATATAAAGGTTGTGGCTTCTATGGTAGGTTGGTGGCAAACTACCATATGACTTTACCAGCTCTCCTAGCACCCATTCCAAAATGGGTCACGATATCCGCTCTACATCACCCTCTCGGGGCCTTCGCCGACGGGGGCTACGGAAAATGCCCCATACTTTTTCGTGAAACAAAAGAAACAAGTATAGAATCTTTTGCTCTCAGCCTGCAAGTAGACTTGAAGCTATCCCCCTCCCTGATTGCCTTTTGATTTTTCGGATCGAAATATCAACAAATTGTGCAAGCCTTCAGCGCGACCTTCTACCCAGTCCTTTTTCGATCTGCGCGAGAAAACATTGAGTGAAATGTTGGATCGTTTGACCACCAACGTTAGATCACATTCTAAAATAAAAGAAAAAATATTGGGAGAAATGTTGGGTGAAATGTTGGATCGTTTGACCACCAACGTTAGATCACATTCCAAAATAAAAGAAAAAAAATGGGAGAAATGTTGGGTGAAATGTTGGATCGTTTGACCAGGGCTTAATTTGCATATTACTCGGATAACTGTAACGGCAGAAGATAGAGGGATGAAGAAAAAGATAGTGGGTAGCAAGTGATCTGGAAATAACTAGTGATTTGATACATTGGATTCCTTTTTTCTACTGGTATGCTTTAATGAACAAGATAACTCTTACACATCTTTCAAACAGAAAATCGACAATTTAAATAAGTTCTTTGCTTCAATTTTTACAAAAATGATTTATTGAACCTTCCACACCTAACGAATTCCAGTTGTTTGAATATGTGTAAATTAGTTAAGAAGTCATTTTTGAGATGAATAAATTTTTGAATGCATCGAAATAACTTGGACCAGATACCATACATCCTAATGTCATTTCCAAACCATTGCATTAAATTTCAAAGGCTTTCAAAATATAGGGGCTCTTCCCAAGCCGTGGAAAATAGTTCAAGAAAAGAAAACGTTTTAGGCCAGTTAGCCTAACCTTAGTTCTATGGAGAGTGTTGGAAAAAGTAGTAAAAGAAATCATAAATCATCATAGGGTTAAACAAACTGGTTATGAAAATTTACTGATCTCTTTGTGTGATATATTCATACCACTATGTAAATCATTCAAATAAACAAAGTCCCTTCCCGCCTGGTCAATTTTGATTCAGTTGCAAAGAGTTTTCCATGTTGCAACTACTCGAATCCTTTGAAGAAGTAACTTCAATTTTAGATCGAGGAAAATGCGTCGACGATATCTACTTTGATTTTGCGAAAGCATCCTATCCTTTGCCACATGAAATATCATTACTCAAATTACGATGTTATGGAATCAACGAAGAGTCCTTTGCCTTGATTGCTCTTTTATGCGCATTCGGAAACAGCGCGTCGGCCTAAGTTACATGTCGAATTTGGGTAACGTGTTAAGCGGTATTCCACAGGGAAGTGTCCTGGGCCCATTGGTTTTTTTTCTTTACATGAATAGCTTATGTCATGATATAAGTAGACACTGATCTGTCCTTGATGATAAACAAGAGAGATTTTTGCAGAGGAAAAGTGAAGGAAAGGAAACACTGATATTTCAGCCAATAAGGGTTCTGTGGTGAGCTGTTTTTTACTTTAATTGTAACGCCCAACATATTTTTGTGTTGTTCCTGTCTACGGTTGATTGTCGTCATCATTTTCTCAAGAGGATCCAGTGGGCGACCTATCTAAAACCTCTTCCTACTAGATTTTTTTCGAATCTGTTGCTTTCGTTGCAATAATTTCCTATATTTTCTGGCAAAATTGCCCTTTTAGAACGTTTGAGCAACGAAATGCCTGAACAGCCGGCGTTTAATGTGAGTTGCCTAGTAACTAGGCCTTCCTAGCACTGACAAATTGATCAATCATAGTGACTTTAGATGAATACACCTGGCTCTTTTCGTCAAGTATGCTGATCAACAGCCATGCCTACACGATTAATGATCGTGAGAAATGAATCATCTTCTGTTATCACGAATTACGATATCATCGCTTATTTAGCCAAATCTTCTTCTATTTTCCTTGAAATGTGAATACAAATGGGTAGGAAAAGGCCAGCTTCCAGCGAAAGAGAAAACGATGTGTTGTTCACTCACTTGAAAAAATAAAGAAGCTTGGACAGCCTAAACATCCCAGAAAAATTGTTCGCTTTTGGTTCTTTTTGTCTACACTAGTTAAGACTAAACCTTTCTACAAGACATCCTTCGCAAAATAACGACCTTTTGTAAAATATTTTGCAATTATTACCCTCAAGACTTATTTCTGAAAATCTTATGTACCTGACTAATTTTTCAAAAAAGGAAGAGCATTGATTGAGGCTGAATGTAAAACAAGGATTGGAGAAAGTCAAATTGATCGGCTAAAAATTTCATGTGCTCCTCATGGTTTTCACAAATACGTAGAGTTTAGAAGCCTAAAACTGGTTACATGCTATTGCTTGGAGCACAAAAAATTGACGGACTTGGCTGTTGAATCATATTTTCATAAAGTAAGCTAGAAACATCAAAAAGACCAAGACAAATATCGTCTTTTTGATAATTTACCCAATATTTTAAGCTCGAAGGTACACGAACTGTTCCTTCATAATAGTTTCCCCCAAAAAACGCACCTAATTCGTACCGTTGCAAACTGTACTCAATTCTAGGTATCAATAGGTTGAATGTTCTTATAGCCAATAAGTGCCTTTTAAAGTTTTCACAGATGAAATTTGAAGGGTACTAGAGTCTGGGAATGTTGCCAGAAAGTTCGTTTTTGTTATGAAGGAAGAAGTGGACACTTTCTACGGTGGACACTCTACATAGTGCACTTTTAATTAAAGATGCCCTGCAACGGTCGTTGCTAATTCGTGAGACACTTTGCAGATATCGTTTCGTTGAAATACAGTTCATAATTTTGTCGTCTGCAAGTACACGGAAAAGGGTAACTATAGTAACTATTGTTGTATTAGTAAAAATCGTTAATAACCTGTCGTGTATTTTTGCTTTTATAACAGTGACAATGCGACTTTCATAACAGTGACGTTTATACTGTAAATTGAACTGAGGACCCATCGTAGATCAGCATTCGCTGAAAGGCTAAATTGTTTGAAAATGAAATGGAATGAAAATGAAATCGAGAGGAGTGAATCCTGCATGCGAATGCTAGGACTACTTGGTAAGATGAAAATGCATTCTAATTGCTTGTATCTGATGTCATCCAATATGGTATTTAGCTTAGATTTTAAGTCATATTTTAGCCAGTTTCAGTCTTGTACCAGGTAACCCCCGATGCAAAATTGTCCCTATCAAATTAAGGCAATCAAATGGCAAGATTTGCGCTAATGGAAAATAATTCGTTTTTTATGCCATTATGACTAGTTCTTTTTCTTAGTGGCATATATGTGAGCTTTTTATCTAATCAATGTATATATACTCTTTGAAATAAAATACAATTATAATCAATAGAAGAAATTCATAGATAACCTTTTGTATACAGACATTATATTGGTTTCAAAACAACAGTTCATTCGATAACTGCCACGTCAGAAACACGTGTTTAAGCTTTGGGGGGAAAAGTTAACCATTGCCATTGATAAAGTTCAAGGCGATTCATTTTATGCGATATTATAATTTTTTTGTTGGATCGGTAGTATATTTTTTGATGCATACACAGAGGGCAACAAGAATTGTGTTTAAATGATAGATTTACAATAATATGTAAAAATGATCTCTGTTTTGTGTTTTCAAGCTATTTAGTTGAAAAACCACCGTTAGTTGGAAAAAACGATTTATTCATGGCAGATTTTGTTAAGTTTTTAGATAACCATGTTTTCTTAAAAATACGATTGCAAAAAGTCCAGCATTGGAATTGAGCTTTTTGCCTCTCCGGCTCTCCGGCACAACTGCAAAATATACTCCAGTTACCTTATTAAGCGAAATTACTCTTTATTACACGTGACTTGATTTTGGTAATATAGAAAAAAGTAATCAAGAAAAAATGGTATTTCTACGGTAAAGAAACACATTTTAATCTTAAGATTTTTTCACAATTTTTTTTCATGTAAAGATTTTTTTCACATCCCTTGTCTTCTTTTTCTTCTTCGAAATTCTTTAACTTGTGCAACAGAACAACAATTTCTTTGAAAAAGTTCCTTCATTATTATTACCCATTTTTTTATTTTTTAATAGGTTTACACCCGTAACGTCGCGTAGTAAGGCACTTCCCAAAAAACATAGTATAAGGACTCTTTTCAAATATTATTCCAAGTTTCCTTTCAATAGGTACTGCATAATCAAAGCAAGTCAAGCTATATGATAGTACCGTCCATGGGCGTGTATTTAGTAGGGTAGTAGTGTATGATAATTAATATACAGTATAATTTTTCATATCAATATAATACACACACTACAACCATCCTAGAGCATAAACAGCAAATATAAAACACAACAGTTTATGCTTGAAAATATGAAACATTTTATTTTAGGCCTATATATGTTTCTTAAAATTGAGCATCTTTTAAAGAAATTGAGGGGTGTTTCTTGCGCAAGGGGTTTTCATATATGCGAATATTTACTGCATACTTTCTATGGAATATTACGGGAAATTTCGCTTATTTCCAAGTGCGAATCTTTAGATATTCAAATTCATTGTTTATGATACTGATTCAAAGTCTTTTTGTATTCTATCTTTGAGTCACAAGATAACAGGCCTACTTCGTACTAAAAGCCGAACTTCACTTGACTAACTACTTCACATGCGTGGTGTAAATTTTGAGTAGGTTTAAAGTCTTAAGGCTAATTACCGAAAATGATGGAAGTCGCGCAAGCGTACAAACGCGCAAACAGAAGGCACAAATGCAGGCGGGCTAGTACTGGCGTGAAATTGGCTACTTTATTTCTTGTCGTGTTTCCTAATAACTTTCTTTCCTCCCTTTCTTCAATCAAATCTTTCCAGATTTTGGTTTTTTCCAATGTGGTACGAATTTGGTTCCATTCTGCCACTACAAATTTGTATTCTCAAATGACTCATATTTAAAAGTTTTCTCAATCATAATGGTCAAGAAATTATCATTGCTATAGCAATTGCCCTACATTGTAGCTTAAACCTTGTGAAAGAACCAAACCGATCGCGAAATTTCAAAGTTATTTTCTTACCTTCTGCAGGTCGAGGGAGCTGCGTATCTTTCCAGCTTTCTTCACCGAAGCAGGGACTTATTCATTTGGCAAGGTGAACGGGGAGAAAATCTTTTAGACAGTGGAGCACCTTTTTACGACACTTACAAACGAAAGATGGAAAGTTTGTGTCAGTTGGGGCACTAGAACCAAAATTTTACCAAGATCTCGTCAAAGGTTGGTTTATGTTTTCATTCCACCGCTACTTCTCAGGTGTTGCTGTTATTTTGACGTTATATGCACAGTAGAGTGAAAACAACAAGCTTTGATATGTATTAAAAGTTGCATTTTCAAAGCTATTCTTGAATTCTGTACCAATATAAAATTGTCTACGAGATCTTGCATATATTTTTCGTTAAGTTAAAGATTTCACATAGAAATAGTTTCAGCAAAACAGTCTTTACTCTCTTATCTTGTAAATAGATTACTTATGTTGCTCACCCTAGTGATAAGATCTTTTTAATCCTCTTCTTAAGGCAGTTTCGAGTGTAACAGTAGGGAGATTAAGTTGTGTTTATTGCGTAGAGATGGGAACATGTACCTCTTCTTGTCAACCCCAGCCAAATGAGCAGCCTACGTTCAGGAAAATTCTTTCCTCTTATGTCATCAACCACATTCGAAAGGTTATGTCGCCTAAGTGATAATCTGTATTCTTCTTCCAGTTTAAGCCAAACCCTTCTTTTTCATTCAAACAAGGATTTCACTGTTCGAAAGATTATATCAAAAAAATTATCAGGTCATTGCCTTTATTTGATATTCGCCCAGTCAAATAAACGCAGAGTTGGGCCTTACTTGCATTGGTAACAATCATCGATTTGAATTACAACACTTCTATTCTGATCTTTCTCAACGAAAGCGGAATATCAATGCGATATGTTTTTGTATCCCTCGGTTTCCGTCAAACCGCTGTCAAATTTAGTGAGGACGACTTATTTTTCCTGTTTGTTTTTTACTTGTTTTTCAGCAGATTTCAGAAATCAATCGTTCATTAGCAGAATTGCAGGAGATAGATGACTGAATCGGGAGAGTGTCAGGGATAGGGACATCAGAACAGGGGGATTCAACATCAACTTTTTGTTAGAAGTTCCCTCTTTTTTACATTGGGAGAATGCCCCTTTTTCTGAGATGTGAATCCCCGTCCTTGCTGTTCCCCTTCGATCTTTAGAATGCTTCCGAAATCCCTGGTGAAGAAAGTCGAATATTGCAAAATTGATGACTAATCAGGCGAATTCATTGCTAAAATCGAGCAGCAATTACTGACCTGCAATTATTGAAATCTAACACATGAATCGACGTGATTCGTTTATTGTCATGTCTGAGTATGTCAGTATCGTCTGTGCCTCAGGTACTCTAATAGGATTTCACCTCATTCTTCTATCTCGGAAACTGACCATTGTATTTACTGTCCGTAACTAGTTTAATTATAAAGTTTTTTATTGCCTCCGGTAAAAAATAGCCACTCAGTAATGAAGACTTTGTTTAATGAACATAGTCCAGAAATGTCCTCAACCTTCCTCCGGTTAAATTTTTCCCCATCAAAACCTTCCTCCAATTCAAGCAATCAACGTAGTCAGGGCGTGGCTAGGGAGTGGCTACGGGATAAAGGGTGACAGACGCAATAAATCGAGACAAAGCTATGGGTCTGGGTCGATGGTAATTATCGCATACAATAAAACTTTGCTAGAATACCAATCACATTACAGCTCAAGAAAAATGTCCCTTATTAAATGTCGAATAATAAAATGGATGGAGAAATGATATAATATTAATTGAGAAATTTCAAAACATAGAACACGATCAGCATTCTCTTTTCAGATGTATTTTCTGGCAGTGAAAGGGCGTGGTCTAGAAATTTTGCTTCTGTTCGTGCCAACATTCACCATTCAACTCTGCGACGGTTCAACGTGTGTTTTGAATACGCAACAAAGAAACAAGTGCCAAATAAGTTGTCTCAACTATTTTTTAAAATTCTATTTCACCAAAACCTTCCTCCAAATTTCTATTGTTTCTCAAAAACCCATCCGGTCAATGACCGTGCGACCGTAATATTTTCTGGACTCTGTTAATTATCTATGAACAAAACTAGCTAACTTTTAGTGCAAAGGTTTAAATTCAGCTCATGAACAAAGCAATGTACCCTTAAACGTTTCTAATTCCTACATAATCGTCTAGATTATCTCCTGATTCCATAAAAGTATTGGTACTCCTAGGTTCCCCGCAATACAAAATTTTGCATCCGCTATACCTCCGTGAAGTGACCAAAAATTTATGCAAATCTCACAATAATTATAAAGGGTGTGAGTTGGGTGTCTTTCCAGTACCCTTCCTTCAACGTCATTGGCGAACCGCAATTTTTCCTGTGCGTTATTGCAAAAGATTACGAAACTTTTAGTCACCTATTCTTCAGCTTGAAGCAAATGTACATATTGACACCATGTCATAGTTTTAGAATCATTTTTTTCTACGTTCCCTGTATTAATACCTAGACCATTCACAATTGTTAGGGTCAAGTGCCCTTGCTCCATTTAGACCCGAACACAGGCTGAGCTACTCTAACATCAAATGACGCTCTTTTTCTTGCAAACCACTGTCTATTTATAAAATGACCTTAGGACGTTCTTGAAGCACTTGTCTAAGAATTTTATGTCTATGTCTGCATGGTTTGCATCTAGTATGATAAGGCCATCAATTGTTTTATTTTTACCCATTTCGGTGATTTGGTAAAGCATTTGATATGGCTCCTGAGAATGTTGACCATGGCCATGTTGTTTAGATGACAATGAAATGACAAACAAATTGAGTCCTTGCATGATTACTTGTATAGGATAAGCTTTTTCAGATAATGTCGGTATTGTTCTGTTGAATAATCTGGACAGTTTCACGTTCAGTACTGGAGAAAGGAAAATTTGTTGGGGGCACTAGCGTTTGTGAACAATAGGAACAGAAGGGATCGCACATTCGAAACAAATGGTTTTGTGATTTAAGTATTTGCAACGCCCCCCCCCGGCCCCTAAAAACACTTGTAGCCACGACCCTGCATACATCTACTGCACAATATAAAAACATAGAACATACAATTAAATAATTGATAACCAAACTTCTTTTACTATTTGCTCATCTCACATTTAAGGCCAAGCCTAGGCCCCTAATGGTATTCTACAAATAAGTTGCTAAACCCTTTTAAGTTGGTTGAATAAATATTTATTTGGAATAATTGTAATAAGATATCGCATTGAAGAATTGCATGTCTTGGCAGATAAATTCTGGATTCAGGTGGTCAGATAATGTTGTTTACTGCCGTGGCTATCATAGATTTAAAATGCAACACCTGTTTTGTCAAGCATACAGCGACACGAAATCTACGTTTGGTTTCAAATGACAAATAGTCACAAATAATCACAGAGAGCAGGATGCGCCTGTTCACGTTTTTATGTTTTTGTGAATGGCGTACTTAGTAGCCCTAGTGTTTACAAGGGTGTTTGCAACTGATCCGTGATCTATGATCTCTTTAATACCCTTGTTCTATCTCGTGATGGGGTGATCAAATTTCGACACCACATCTAACAGTTATCTTTATATAAAAACAAGTTTTTGTCTAATCTACATAATTTGATGCTTCATATTACACAGTTGTGATTTTTTCCCTCGATATCAGCTTTGCTATGCTGATTTGAAGTACTGCCATAGTTCAACGCTATTAGGGTGTGTGGAGGCTAGACTTAATAATCAAGTACTTTAAGTTGCACCCAACATTGAATCAAAGTGTTAATTCCGTACTGGAATGGTTAGAGATCAAAATGGCATCATGTTCAGTAAACCTAATGTAATGAAGCCTGTTTTGGACATTCAAGACACAAAATTTGGACTTAAATAAGTTTTCAAGATTCCTTCTTGGTGTCTTTTTTCCATTGTCAAGTAACAAGGACTTAGAATTTCTTGGAATTTTTTCTCATAGAAAATGGGTTTGGTTTTGTACGATTTTTGTTTCTATACACAGTGTAGCAGGCTTAACTCTAGCAGTAAATATGACTGACTATTCCTAGTGTACTTTGTGCTAATATTGTGACTACCGGCGAGTTTTTTTATCGTTAGCTACAAAATACTTGTATTAAAATAGACGTTGCTAAACGAAGGAAAACCTATTTTGGAAACATTTGTTACTCTTTGATAACAATTTGTTGAATTCTGTTTGTCTGCACATCATTCAAAGCTCAACTACGTCACGTATAAGGATGACCCTTTTAACTTGTAAGCAGATTTGTCATAAATGAAGGATACTACATGCCATAAAAGTTAACTTACCTATAGAGAAATATTTGATATTATGCTTTCCTGACTACCTTAGCCGTACCGCCATTTTCGTGTTTGAAAATGGGTGTAAATCTGGGATCTTCAAGGAGAATTCCGTTCACATTTTGCATTCTTCAAGAACGCCATGTTTAATTTCATTGCTCGTGTAGCAGCTTTCATTATATACAATCTTCAGAAATAACGACAGACCTTAAAATCTTGTTTCCTAATGTTTGTTTTCAACTGTTACCTCGTAGCTGTGGTTGCATCATAATTTTCCAACCGTCCTTTTGTATTGCCTTATTACAATTTGTGTTGCATCATCGATATTTTTTCATTCCCTCAGGACTTTGCTTGGAAAAAGAATTCCCACTGCACTTTGATGTGTCTTGCTGGCCGAAAATGCGCGCACGCTTTACTGAAGTTTTCGCAACAAAAACTCGGGAGGAATGGGTCGAAATATTTAAATCTGAAGACGCTTGTTTTGCACCAGTACTTGGATTGGATGAAGCTGCGAGTAACTCACACAATGTTGCGAGAGATTCTTTCACACAGAACAGAATTTCCAAGAATGAATTCCTGGAACCAAGGCCTGCTCCCAAACTCTCAAGAACTCCTGCGCAAAATTACCTGAAGGCTCAGCCAGCAATTGGAGAACATACAGTTGAGGTATTAATACAGGAAGGTTTTTCTGAGTTAGAAGTTGAACAATTAATTAAAGAGGATGTTATTAAACAATATGTCCCTTCCTCTTCACTTTGAGTAGAACGTTTTATCTCAATTAAAATTCTTACGTTAAGATTAAGGTTTTAAGCATTTGAACTGATAGAAAGGTGGTCTTCAAGTTACCTTTTTATACTTGAAACGCTTATCATTTTATACTTGAAACGCTTATCATATTTCCATACATACATGAATATTCATACTAGAAGCTAAAACATGAAGAGAAGCAGCGCTGAAGTTAACATTTTGAAGAAAATAAATGTTAAAAATGCATTGCATATTTTTGTGTGCATAAAGAGGGAGTAACTACATTTTATAAAAGACGATATTTTCAAAAGGGACTGTCTTTTCGACTCTCTGTTACCATTAAAAACAGATGCAAAGATGACTTTAAAGGATTTACCTTGCTCGTGTCTCTTTTATGATAAATTTTGCTTTACGTGGTTTGTTGAAACGAATAATGAAGCTTGTTAGTCATATCAAGATTATCTGCCAAACTAGTGCAATCTGAATAGCACATCTTATTATTAAGATAAAATCAATTTATTTTTACGGAAATTCTGCCTTGAAATGTGCTGTGTTTTCAAACGTTTCTTGTGGTGCTTTGTGCTTTCTTGATGTACTGACAGGAAAAGCAATTTGGGCTTTGGAAAGCGAAAGTTTATTTAGTTTATTGTAAAGTAATGTCAACAGCAACGACATAGACTTTTTGATCAATCTGCTAGCATATTTTGTGAGAAGGACTTTGCTTGAACTTTAAGTCCTTTCTAGATTCTTTCTAGCCAGATGTTTCCGTCAAAACAGTTTGAATCATCATGTTTGGCGGTCGTAGGCGATCATAAGCCAAGGAATTTTTTGAAAAGAAACTACTTTGAATAGAATGATTCATGGCTAGCTCGTTTCAGTGATTCTATATGTAATTATACCTACATTGATTCTTCATCAAATTTCCCTTTGCTGCTTTTTCTCCGCTTCGACAGTCGCCTCTTCAATTACATGATGACGTAACTAGAACCCAGACACTTGCTAGTGATAGTAATGATTTGCTACCTCCTGAATGAATAGAGACTATTATGTTTTTCATTACCTACTTTCTGTCCTGCTGATTGGCATTTTGTTCATATGGTCTAATCCTCAATCTACCATAAGCATGTATCTACTGTCAAGAACCTGCCCCTTGACAAGAGGACATCGACTTGACAAAGGTGGGCATCGAATTTGGGTTCCAAAGAAGAACCAAGGGCAGAACGCAATGCTGATGATACCATTTCATTAAATTCTGCAGTTAAGGCACGAGAGAGTGGTGCCCATTTGCGCTTTCTAGCTCTCGTTTTACAATATAATTTTATTGAGTCGTGAGATCCATGCATCCAGAATGCCCTCATGGCAATCACCTGACCTTTTAGCCCTTGGGCCGTCGGAAGGACCTCTACCCCTATACTCAATTTAGCTGATAAAATGAAAATATGAATTTGAGTTATGAATTCATAAATGAATTACGTATTAAGAATTGTGAAGAGTTTTGTAATATTGATTACGAAGGCCCATCATGGTTTCCTTCCGACGCATGGCTGAGCCCCAAATATTAAATGTGGTAACCCCCCTCCCCCCCCCCTTTAAAATAGATTATCTTTCAAAAACCAGGATTTTTTGCTCTCTAGGGATAATAAAGATCTACTCGCCTTCTTGTTATCATTTGGGACCTGGATCTAGTAACGGCCCTGGCATTAACTCAAATACTGAATGTTATCTTTGTTCTTTTTTGAAAAACTTTTTGACCCAAAGTTCAACCAAAAGCGTATTTGGTTTACCTTTGCTAGCGTTCTAGACAATGTTCACACTGTCTAGTGGACAGTGGTAGTCCTGAACCTGGCCTTACAGTACGAAACACGGTCATGTAGTGCTGTGACAAAAAAATCATAAAAAAAGCATGAAGTAAATTACAGTTAATTCTCGGCTCTAACAGTGAAGCTCAGCCCCAGACCCCCCTTCAGTTCTACAGCACATCCCTATCACCGTGTTGTCTTCGAACAATTTAACTAAAAAGTGGCCGCTATGGTATCAAATCGAGAAACAGGAAGAAATATCTGTCTAATTTCCAGTAGTAGTTACCTCACATTTATCTGTAGTTACCTAGTTACCTCAATAAATACAGTCCTCTAGAACTTAACTCTTTGCGAACCACTCGGTTGTACTTTTTACCCTGCAGCGTTTACGATCTTTATGTTAATGTTTACGCTTGAATCTGATTCTAAGTGGGGTTTCTTAAATTGAGGTTGTGGGCAATCGTCCCTCCCTTCTTTTGTCTAATTTTGTCGAAAAATTTCCTCCCCACTTGCTTATCTTTAGAATGACTCTCACAAATCCATCAAAGTTTCTATGATAGTAATGGCTAACATACTTTTGAGAGATACCCTTCCAGCCAAAGAAAATGGCACAACCTAAACGAATTCTTTAGGGTCCTCGCACCAGATTACTGATCTCCAATGCCCATGGCTAAAGTTACTCTGACCGCGCTATTGCTTACTTTTTTCAAACATTTTGCCCATAATCAGCATTTTTCAAACAGAATATCTCTGTTACGGAATGTAGATGGAAGTAGATTTACCAAAATTACTTTTTAACTTGCTTTTAATAATAGCCAGGTCCAAATTTCATCGACAAATTTTATCAAACAAGATAAGCGTGACTACCTTGCAATATATTCGAGGTAGACTCGGGACTGTGTGATTGTATTGAGTGCTGTATTGTTCAAAGACATCGGGCCGGGTTTCATTGGGTCTCATCAAAGACTACAGAACTAGCATAGTCCTCCTTCTTGTGACTATGCTTTGAAGATGTGCTGTGCTTGATTGTGTTTCTGTTTTCTCAGAACTAACTCTAAATTAGGTCAAGTGCTCCGAACCAACCCATTCAACACTATAGAGGATGGCTTTAGTGGATCTAAGAATAAGGAAAGCTGAGAGCAACTTTCGATTTGCTATAGTTTACATTGGAAAACCTAATATCTCCCTTGTTCGAGGGTGGTTCAAATAGCAGGGGCAGCCCCAGTTTGCGGGCATCCCTCCTCGTCGACGTCGACAACCGCAATCCACAGAAAGCAATTGCAAACACTGGAATCTTGTGGATTTCTCTCAAATAAGAACACTTTCATCGCGCTAAGCCTGTTGATAAAATGAGGAGTATGGACAGACCATTGATAATCCATGCTGCTCGCATCTCAAGTGACTGATATGGGCAAATTGTGTGGATCATGTGATTTCAAGTTCTAAGAGGACAAACTAGACAATGGAAATGTTTTAAATGCTTATTATCCTTCTAAAGCTTGGAAACGACAAGAATGCAAAGAATGACAAAGATTTCAAATGCTTTCACCGTTTCTAAGCTGGTTGACTGGGAAAGTAACAAGAAATGAATGCTTGCCGTTGTAAACAAACCGTGAACGCGCGCATTTCCGTGGAGTGAGCAGCAACAGGCCAAGAAAGCCTAGCATAAAAGTAAACAGAACTGAATGACCGACTTCAAGCTTTTCAGTAGTCTTGCTTTGTTTTAGCAGTTTAGGGGGCCACACCCTGTCGATAAATACTTCGCTTACCAAATATATCTTTACCAAAGAAAGGAATAGGCATGGCTAGCTTTCCTTGGAGAAAAACTCAACTTGCTGGTACTGACCTGAAATTATCGTAATATTCTGCCAGCTAGTTGGGTATCCAAAATGGAGGAAACTGCCCAAGATACAACTTTTAATAAATGCAAGATAGTTTAGACTTCAAGAAGTTTTAAGCAGATCTTGCACTCAAGGCATTGACTTTTTTGTGAGTTAACAGCATTGACATTTGCGCAACAGCAAAGCCTTAACGAAAATGGCTTTCCTAAATACAGAAATCTTGCTAATTTCCCATTCACGCCATGGTGCCCTTTGTCGTCCTATTATTTAGCTGTTCATTCATAAACCAAAGTACTCAATTCTGTTCTACGATTTGGCGAGACATTCGAGTGTTTTCAAGCAGCCAAGTAAACAAACAAAACGTTATCATATGCTTGATTGCTGTTTTCTTCCGAATGTTTAGAATTTGTATTTTAAATGCAAATGCCACCTGACAACGTGACTCATACATCTCATAAAGCAGACACCTGCTTTTTGTATACGCTAGTTTCCAAAGCGATATGAATGCCTCTTGGCGAGAATTATTCTTTCTATTCTTATCCAGGCTTCTTATGAACTCTGAATTGCTGGTTTTTGTGAAAATTGTATTTTATTTCAAGTCAATTATCTTTACAGACGCTATATATGTGTGTTCTTGAGCAAATCTACCTGTGGAAGGAAAACTTTAGTCTCTGTGTTACTTAGTCTTCCCATCATTCCCCTCTCGCTATGCTCTTTAACTTCCCCTGCTTCTAATTGTTTTCTAGAAAAATTCTCCAAACATCCCTAAAAATTCTTATGTTCTAGAATATACCAAACACCCCTGGATTTTTTCAGCCCCACCCTTTATTTCTCTTTTCATTTTTGCTCACAACTTCTCTCGATTTCTCTCTTTTTGCCTATCCCCCTTTCACCTACCTGTCAATTTTATTTAACAAATTCATTGCCACTTCCACTTTCTTCTTGTGCCGTTTTTTCGTTGCTGTCAATTCACTTTTATTCCCATCCGTTCCTCCTTTGCTTTGCATTGCCGCTTTCCCACATACTCCCTCTCGTGCTTACCTTTTTATATTGGAAAATGTGAAAGAGTAATGAATGAATGAATGGCGTATCTGTTTCATGAATGAAAAAAGTAAAACATATAAGATAAGATTTTAATTGAATGGCGTGAATGGCTGGGAATATAAACGGTTTTGAGTGCATACAAACGGTTTTGGGATCAAACATAAACAAGCCAACATTTATTGGTTTCGTTCTCTCAGTTAGGTTCAATATATAATTAGAATTCGCATCCTTCGGGGTGATCATTTCGTTTACTGTACTTGATATTGTTAGAGCTAATCCGTTTTGATAAGCGTTGTTAAAGAAAGGGAAGCAATGAATACTTGACATTAATAGAAGATAAATGTCTATATTTCCTAGTGAGAGACTGACCTCTGATTGGATTTCAAAGGTTAAGTGTGTTTTGACACAATTCCATTAAACGCTATGTTGCTTAAAAACTATGTTGCTGAGTGATTGATAATAATGACGTAAGTAAAATGGTTTAAATTGAAATATACATTAAAGGAAAACCAACCGAGCAAAGTAACTTGTTTGTTTGCTGTGCCTACAACATTGTTAAACTCATCTTGTGAACCTTTTTTGTGTATAGAGTAATATTTTTACTTAGGACTCCATTGGTAACATTCTCAATAGGCAAGTGGCACTGACTGGTCATCCTCAACAGTCACGTGCTCGTGTTTCTGATTGGCCTATTTCGATCCACAACCGGGTATATATATTTCCTAGCGTAGAGTTTTCGATCTATGTTCTGACGTTTTAAACTCTGAAGAGTGTCAGACGAAAAGCTTTAGTTTACTAAATGCTTGCTTTTTCAAAGCCATTTTCAAGTAATATTTTTATAATATTTTCGTAATATATAGTAAAATTTTGGAAAAATGAACAGCTTTACAAAATTTTTAATATCTTGATTTATTTATGTTCGACTATGTTAAACTTTATTCTGCTCAATATATCTGTTTTAAACAGGAAGGTTTCTTCAAACTAGCTTCCAGTTCTAAAGGGCCATTTTTTGTCAAAAATTATTGATCGAAAATTGTATAAATGAACAATAAGCATTAAAGAAATGTGTTTTTAAATAATAAACCATGGGTGATTTAAAGATACCTATATGCCCGGAAAAACCTTCTTCGTGATTTTTTTATTTAAAAGCCAAAAATTATTTTTTTTCCCTTTAATATCAATCTCGAGGGTGTGTCTTATCATAATTGATCAGAAAATTTAGGAATTGTTCATTTTCTCTTCTTTTAAATATCAAAGCAAATCAAAGTAGAGTCTTTGAAGCTCAAGTGACTAATAAGTTCTTTTTAGTGCGTTAAAGCATCTATACTTTCTGAGCTAAATAAATATGAATAAATATTTTACATTTACATCGCTTTTCTTTACTCGGCCTAACAGACAACCTGTAAATCAGGAGTTTTTTTAGAAATTTTTTTCCGGTGAGCAAAGTAAACTCTTTTTAACAAGAATACTATAAATTTTATCCAGCCGCAATATTCTTAAGATTTTCGTTTTGAGCCTAAATATACTCTCAAAGTATTTTTATTTTTATTTGTTTCCAGTTTGATATTGTTTCAGGGAAGCATCGCCAACTTTCGTGAAAAAACACAATTTTTGAAAAAACAAGATACGTCGGTTATGCGATTATTTGTTTTGAACACAGCAAAGCAGGCAACTGCTGTAAAAAGAGAACAATAATATGCGAAATGAGGCTGAGAAAAATTCTTTTTATTTTTGTAAAAATTTGATGATGTTGAGTCTGAATATTCTTATAAATAATATTCTAATAAAAAGAGTCTACTAGTTGGTGATAGAAAGCTGAATTTTTACTAAAGTCAAATTTATCGAATATATTTCACGTTGTATTTGTTGATTATGTTGTATTTATGCAAAAAAATTCTAATATTTCTAGCAGTGACGAATAATCTTTACGATTAAGTTTTCAAGGCTGGAGCGGTCACCTGACGGCCTACAGGGGAAACCCAGTGTGGCAGTAGATTTGAAGTGGCACTTGGACTAAAAGAAATGGTACGCAGATGTTAACCTTTCATGTTGATTCAACCTTTCTCGACCCACCCTTACTCGTCGGTATACCAAACATCATAAAGTTGGCCCCCATGTATGAAATATTGTAAATTCAGCTCTAGAAGTTGTTCGCATAGTTCTGTCACGTTTTGAGGTCACTCCTATTGAGATATCCGTTTACCATCCCCTGATAGAAAACCTTAATAAACAAACAACAAACGAACAAATGTTTTATCAAATTATCTTCCTTCGATTTATGCATTCTTGAATCTGTACCCAGAAAATCTATCCCATCTTACGACGTAAGCAACTTTGACCTACAGGTGCCCACCATCAAGAGGTCACGCTGTATTTAGAATTTCGTGAATATTCTTGTGCGCAAAAAGGGGTTCGTGATATACTTACACAGGCTTGTGTGTCGGTATGTATTTAAACGGTTAGGTTTCATCATTTACACTTTAATTATCCAAAGGAGAGATTTCCTGCCTAATTATTGCGACTCATTTTTTCAGTTTAGCTCGAAAATGAAGAATATAAGAATATTTGGTAATCAACCATAGAAATTTCAACATAAATATCATAATATCTGATAAATATCTGGTAAAAAACCAACAGTGTAACAAGGCTTTATAACAAATAATTCCACTGTATAGCTTTCTTAAGCTTGCCTGAAAACTACTTCGTCCAAAGTTCCATTTGCTTCTCTCTGTGGTCGTTTCTCTACACTCTGAAGCCATTATGTTGAGTGATTGTTTGCGGAGGCCACTATTACACTTTTCTCTATTTATAAGAAACTGGTTTAAAAGAATCTAAGAAACTTTAGTCCTAATCTGAAGAAAAATTAAAGAACTGTTAAATTTCTATTCGTATTAAAAGAGTCCAAAAGGTTCTATTTTGTTGAACTTTTTTTGGAAAAGAGAGCACAACTTTGATTCGATCTGCATGGGTTTGTTTCGCAACGATTTGCGTTTATATTCTCCATAAAATGTCAACTTCAAAATAATAGGGCAAAATTAGGTCCCGAAAATGAGAAACCAGCTAAGAAACTTTAAATACTAAGACGCCAAATTTATGATGCCAAAAAAAACTTTTAATACTAAATGATGATCCAAGTTTCTTATAAAAAAAGTATGCATTTTTTTACGCAGGGGTAATGCACTTTTACAAAATTCGTGTGAAATGCCATCAAAATAAATGGATATCTATAGTCTTTGAGAACCTGTCTGGTAACTAAAAGATCTGTTCTTTGGAATAAATCAATGTATTCTGTTATCCCAAAGATAAGTATCAATACATTGCTTGTTGAAATTTGTAGAAAATTGTGATGTAGCGACGAAGGAGCGTTCATTCACAACTTCAAATTTATTCTACAGTTGATAATTTATGCATTGAGGCGGCGATCCACTCACTACAGAGGACTTAATTTATGCATATTTAGTATGCATTTTCAAACAAAAGAATATGTCATGACGTAGTAGCATGACCCGCCAACCAAAATTTATTCGTCTGTTTTCATAAATGAACTTTGCGTAGTACAGGAGTGTTGTTGGATGAACGAGTTCGTTGTCGGAATCGTGTTTTCACATGCACAGTGCGCGTTTAAAGGCAGAATATGGATTTGTTATAGTCACAGATTGTACTTACATATAAATCAAGTGTTTCTTGGGATCTGATCATTGGTTTTAAGTCAAGGTTTCGCTGTTAACTGCCAAGCTAGGCAAGATGGGCTGTTGTTGCCAGTCACTTGCTAAATGCTTTGGAGTGTGGCTGTGGTGGACTTTGTTCGCTAGAATATATGTATTGGGTCAGTTGAACTTATTCATAACCCAGCAACACATGAAATCAGACCTAAGTAAGTATTTCAAATGTAAAACAAGGCATTTTGATTCAATTTGAATAAATTGATGATTTTTGAAATGTGAACTGATTATGCCAACTGAGTTGTTTTGCCACCCAACAGCACGTGATTTTACGTCGTTTCATCATTTTTGTGTAGATCTCGACTTTGGCTCCGATATTTATTTGATTGAAAATGGAAAGGTTCCAGCAATTCTTCAACACCCGGAATCATTGTATCGCCTACTTGCACCGCTGCCAACAGATGTCAACAAAGTGCAGTTAACTTGGCGATCGTTCCCTCTGGTAAGTCGGCCATTTTCCAATACAATGTTAGGGGTTGGTTTCTTACCCACAGGAGACATCCGTCCTGTCTGCTTTTATAAACTATGTCTAATGGTTGATTGCTTGCAGAGAAATGTCTTTTTAACCATTGCTACAATTATTCTGAATGTATTTAGGTACAGTCACATCGGAGCAATAATGAACTTGATTTTGAGGACTACGATTCCGGTTAGGCCTTTCGGTACTGCCATTTCTTTCGCTAGGTTGTCGGAAGTACTATCACCCTAGGGGAGAAATGTCTGGGTTTTTTCTTTAGACAGTTCCATGTCGGGCTATTCGTCTTACAGTAAAAATGCAGTTTTTGGGGGTTTTTAACCACACAAGGAGACATGACGTTTCTAACCGAGATGATAGGAAGACTTTGCTACGTTGTTGTTTTGGTTTATACGGAGAGGAAGTTTCGCTCAATACAGAACCACGTATTTTGTAGATCGGCTTTTAGTCATTCATCGTATCGTTATTTCACTTGAGTACAATTTGATTGGCCTATCATTTACTCAATTTTCTGAAGTCATTCATACTGTGCTGGCCGGAACAACAACGGGCGACTGTGATGAATTATTTATCATGAAAACAACCTGGATATGAAAGTTAATAGAAATCGTAAAAGTCAACGCACTTTGTAAGCATTTTGAAAGTCGTTGATAAATCTGCTAGGCTATTAACTTTTTCTTTAATTCGCAAGGTTTCTAGCTCTGTCAGTAGTCTAATGTAGGACAAGCCCTGTTTTTGTTGAGCGAGGATGTTTTCAAAGTGTAGTACGTTACCAATGCAACGTTCCTGTCCCGCACTCATTGTTATCGGCTACTCATAGAAACGCCGCTTTTTTTCTTTTCTTTCGGTAAATAATTGCTACTTGCTGGCTGGCGTGTTGCGAAAAAAGAATGTCTTTCTAAAGATTTGCTACTGTTTCCTTTATTTTACAACCCACCTATATCGCTCTGCAATCTCCTTAGCTGTCTCTTTTACAAAGATTCAATAAATTACTTGTGCGATGAAATTTTTTTTATAAAGATTTGGACAATAAATTGCTTGTTAAACATGCATGTTTGAAAATCTAAGATTCCGATTTTTCCACAAATGTATAGCATCTCAAAAATTTTCACAAAACTGCTGTCAATCCCTGCCAAAGAATTGATTCTCTAAGCAAGCTCATTGATCCCAAGCAAGCTCATAAGTTATTGATCCCTAGCTTACTTGAGTTCAATAAGGATACATCGGTGGTCCAAAAGAGAGTCACATGAGTTTGTCATAGCATACTTCATGACAGATTTGTGAAGCTTGTGACTAATTTCCTTGTAACAGCAGACTTGTGTCAACACATGGGTGTTAAGTTGCAATTCATCACAGAACAGTCCAACTTCCTTTTTTGTCCTCTCTTTTCTCTAAAAATAACTAAAACTTACATTATTCCACTTATATTGTTTCATGGAATGTTTTATTCAAATACCCTGTCCATTAGGTTGCAGTGATGAGCTCAGGAGATCTTTTGCCAAGTTATGTGTTAACTGAAAGTTACTCACATGCTTGTCATTTATCACTGCTGAGATCCCATCCTGAACGCCTCTTTTTCTTCCAGTCAATTATTTTCCATGTTATGAATGAATGAATTTACTTTTACCTGGTAATTTTTCCTTTTGATAGAACCATAAATAGTGATGCCAGATAAGTGTCATCAAGCACTTCCTAGAAAACTATTGTTTTGAAGGATCCCACTTCCTTTGTTGAGGCATGGAGCCATTCATTTGTACATGCATTATGACATTCCTTTAACAAGTTAAGGGATTATTGATAGAGCATCAGTTAAACAAAGAGATTTGGGGTCATTATAAGTTTCCTCTACTATCAATACAACCTCTGATTTCCTTAATTGTAAACACAAAGTTGGTGGTTATTTATAATTATTTGCCCATTTTCTTGTCTGATTATGACAATTTGTGTCTGGGCACCTTAATGCAACATGTGGGCCTCAAAACCCTAGCTATTAACATAATCATTCATATTTAGCTAAAAAATTTGTCCATACTTGTGTATTCAAGCCCCTGGTAGTTTTAAGAAGAAGTATGTCTTTAGTCCAGAGGTTGCCAATATTGTACATTCCATTCTTTTTTTCAGAATTTTCAGTATTCACTTGAGATTTCATCAAGTAATCCTCAAGTTGCACCTATCAATTTTGCATTACCTTCAATTGGAACAGTTCCAACATACAATGAAGGTAATTTTAATTCACTGTTCACTTGTTGTTTAGTTAGCACTGTAATTGTCCTATCAGATATCTCGTAAATCCAAAATGTTGTCCAGGGCTGAAGGAAGAGGTCTTTCCTCAGTTTTCAGAAGAGAGACAAAATGCCTTTTTGCAGCTTGATAAATATTTATATATATATACTGTATTTTGCCTACATGTGCCCTGCCCCCCCTCCACTTTTGGATTGCTTCCTTTTTCCATGGTCCAGATATTATGCTTAAATTTTTATTGGTGCAGTGATTTTCATTTGTTTTTGAAAGACCTGTTATGTATTATTTTAAACCCCTGTTTTTTTAAATTTGTGAAGTTAGACAGACTATTTTGTGAACAGTTTATAACTTGTACCTGTTTTTCAAAAAATTAAATATCAAGGGGCTCCGCATGATGAGGGCTTTTTTATTAAGTGTTGTAAATTATTCACAAACAACCTTCACAGATTCAGCTAGCAACTGAGGCAAAATATAAAATTTGTGGAATTGAATCCATAGTATTTTCTTTATATTATTTTGAAACCAATGTTTGAATATGATGTTTCCATCAAAATCTTTTAATTTGAATTATTTTTCAGTCTTTTCCTTGGAATTTCCATGCACTCACAAAGGAGGGATAACTGAGCTTCATTTCTCTGTAAATTTCACTCAAAAAGGGATTTTGAAGAATCAGCTCAATCTTATTGTTAAGAAAGAATGCAGTTTGTGTGAGTATAACAAGCTTGTGATAGTTTAATGCAGCAACAGTTTATTTTGGCAAGTTTCTTGTCTTTTTATCTGAAATTATTTTTTTCGTCAGAAAGTCCTATGAGACTAGGTAAATTTATAAATATATTTAATTAATAGCTTTTTTAAGAACAATTAACTTCAGGTGCAAGCTTTTATTATATACAGAGGTGTCCCCTTGTTAGTATGTTCAAAAAAGGCCCCGATATACTTATTTTCATGTCAGTATGTTTGTGCACAGAATATTGCAATGTAGCAAGTTTCATTAGTATATTTATATGTATATATCTTTTTTAATTTAGTAGAAGTTAGGCTAAAAATCAGACATGTCTGCTGCTGGTTGAACTTTGTCTGTTCCATCTTTTTTATATATCTTTACATTGATGTCTCAAAAATGTGTGTATTTGCATAGAGTGTATATTATATGTATAATTGGTCTCTGTTTTTCCATGATATAGCACTGCCACATATTGATACAAACAGTGCTGAGACTGGGACGAACGTTCAGAGAAACACAATAATTGCAGCTGCTGCTGGTGTCACAGTTTCGTTGTGTTTCTTGCTTTGTATTGGTTTATATATTCGCTACCACAGAAAAACGCGTAGGCTGCAGATGAAGTTTGACACAGAGTATGAACTTGCTGCCAATAGGTATATTGAATATTTATAAATTATATATATATATAATGTATATATGCTATAGTTTTTCAAACCAAGGTGAATTATTACTGTTAAGTGACACTGTTGTCAAAATATATATCCCCTATGTCAGCATAATGAATAACTTGTATATGGGCATAAATTTGAAAATTGCATGTGTTTGCGTTCAGTTTTGACAATTCCCTTTCTACATATGCTTAATCACCCTAAAATGCTTCTTACATGGAAACTTTACCTGTGTAAAACAGCACAGACATTATCAGGCTGTCTTTAGCATATGTTTTTGGTTTTGATAGGAATATATATGAATTTATTTTACTGTTAAACGAGGCAATTCTTTGTCATTATTGTATGTATCTAGGTAATTATATTGTTTGCATTGTTGTTCTTATGTAATTATATTTGCTTACTAAGCGAAACAAGACAAATCAAAGACCAGCATGATTTGATTAATCATGTTTATGAAGAGGAGGATGATGCTCCACCACGACCCATTTTCAATCCAAAGAAGGCAAAATCAAAGAAATGGAATAAATTATCAAGACATAGAAGGAATTTGAGAATTCCAGTTGAGGGCAATCCACCCTCTGCATATCAGCAGTCCACAGCAACCCCTGCTTCCCCAGGATCTGTGATGAGAGTGCTTGAAAATATTCCGGAAGAGCATGAAGAAAACAAAGAAGATACAGAAGAAGAATGTGATGAAGAAATGAGACCTATGTTGTCTAGTAACTGCAAAAATGGTTCTCAGGTTGACAAAAAACCCCCTGTCTCACAAGGTGAGTGACTATAACATATTACTTAAATTATAATTATCATGCTTTTTTCAAAGATAACTTGTATTTATCTTTAATCAGTTATAAATAGGCAATTTATTACTTGTTTGTTAGAAAAAATTAAGCAAAATCAATTAAGACAGATATTTGACAAATTGTTTGAGGCTTATTGTATATATGAATATCAATAAATTAAGTTAGGGATAATTGAATTGGATTCTGGAAACTTGAATCTTTTGAAGCCTTTTTAGAGAAGTTTTCATTTGCTAATGTAAATAATGTCCAAGATAGACAAAATGTGTAAAACCAGTTCAAGTGTTTGTATAAGTAGAATTTTAACCTTATTTTATTTTAGATCTTGATGAGGTGTCAAAATGCCCAGCTAAGAAATGCAAGCGATCAAAACATTCACAGAGTGGTCATGTTGAAGTTACCCTGTCTGGGGATCGAGCAAATGGTCACAACTGTCATACTAGAACTGACCACGAAGATGGTCTCTACCATGTTTTGAATGATCATTGGAGGCAGCAGTTTAGCGGCTACATTCTTGAGCAAGATGCTGTTGCCATTGACCCCAGGCCCTTTTCAAAAGGTTAATTGCAATGAAAAACACTTCTGAAAGCTGCTAATTGCTTCTTGACTAATTTTTGTCAATTTTTGAGTTTTTATTGAAATGAGGCTTTTGCTTATGATTAAAACATGTTTGTGCTCAGTTCTTTTGCTCCAAAAGTTCAGTTGCAGATGTTTCCTTTATTATATAACCTTCAAAATAGCTTCAATTGAGCAATGGAATAAATTGATGAAACAGTTGCATAGTTTCCACATTTATCAAAATTTTTGTTTCTGCATTTTGAGTTTGTTCAGAGTAACAATAGTGGAAGGTGATTACACATTATGCTTTCAGACAAATAACAAAGCTTCTTTCGTATATTTTTTTTTAATTTTCTCAATTAGAGCCCTTCTCAGTACTAGTCAAAGCTCATTATTTCTAAGGTCAAACTTCATAATTTTTTCATCATATCAACAAACAGTAAACAATATTTTTGTTGGCAGGTGCCTATGGCTATGTACACAAGGGAAGAGCAAGAATTTTGAGGCAGGAAGACAAAGTTATGCTTGTTGCTGCTAAAATCATGAAAGGTGAAAACTGGGTTTATCAGACATGCACTCTTTATTACCTGATCCCTGATTAAAAAAAGCTTGAAACATTTCCCAACTTCAGTTTTCCAAAGAAAGTTTTTCAGAATAAGTATTAGAAATGGTGAAGGTGTTTGGGGAGCATCTCCTCTAAATAATAGCAATTTAATTTTCATAGTTGAGTATATATTTGATTCCAGCCAAGAGTGTTTCAGTACAATTGAGGAGCTTTTATATATTTCGTATTAGTACTATTTAGGATAATTTTTTCACCATATATTTCAATGTGTTCATTCAAGTCTATTGTCTCTTGCCAACAGATTCGATGGATTTTGAAACAGTATCTGCGTTTGTCTCAGAAGCAGTCATAATGTCAAAGTTTGATCATCAAAATATCCTACAACTACTTGGGGTTGTTATACAAGGAAATGCTCCACCAATGATAGTTATGCCATATATGAAACATGGGGACTTGAATCAATTCCTTCGAAATGCTCGAGCCACGCCAAGAAAACCACAGGTTTGTTTTCACTGATTATTATTGTTTATACAACTGTGATACCTTGATTGAGCACATCTTCCCCTAATTAATTCACCAAGTATTAAAGTAACATTTGTTACAAGCACCCTTTTTAAGAAAGGCATTGTAAACAAAGGCATGGATACCTGTTTGGTAAGTGTATAGAACTGAATTAAAGAACATTTGAAGGAAAATAAGTACACTCTACGCCATGTAATCTGTCTATGGTGTTTGCAAGATATCATTTTCAAAGGATTTTCTACAGTTTTTTATAGATGAAGTTGAAACTAACCTTAGCAAAATTGAAAATTTTCAAAACTTGCTATTAGTTTTAGGCAATCAACTGATACCAAAAGCTCATAAGCCATATTTCAATCAAAAAGTGACCAATCAAAAAGTGTGATTCCACTCATGCGCTTGTTGACTTGCTATCGATTGCCCTTATTTTTGCCCCTATTTATGTCACC
Source organism: Rhopilema esculentum (assembly GCF_013076305.1). Next base: position 9,722,641 of record NW_027019384.1, read on the forward strand.
AAGTGAAATAAACTGCTTTGTAACAACCCTCTTTTATGCAATCCCAGAATAGAATGGGGCAAAAAAGGGTAGAAAACACAAATTATTACATGTGTTGAAACAAAGATGTGAAAAATTGTCTCCTATTTCCGGTCATTTCTGTGAAGCAGGGAAACTTTCCAATAAAATCTTCAAATAACAGATTTTCCAATTTCAAAAAGATCTTATTGTCATTTTAAATTTTTTTATGTTCAGTGCTCCTCCTTTAGAAAAATAGAATTCTTAGCACCTTAAAATTGCCTTGTGTTTAGATGAGTTGTTTGGCTCTTTGGATATATATATCCATCAGTTTGAGACTGTAAACTACAGTTTGGTTCTGACCAAGGTCACTAATTACAATTGGGTAGCATTTATGTGAAGATGTTCCGTCTTACCGCTTTTGTTTTGTGGTTGAATTTATGAATATTGAAAACAAATCTCTTTTTTTGCAGCTTCTAAGCACACGGCAGCTTATCAACTTTGGTCTTCAAATCGCAAAAGGAATGGAATATTTAGCAAATATGCGATATGTTCACAGAGATCTAGCAACAAGGAATTGCATGTGAGTTTTTCAAGATAGTTTGAATATTTTTGTGTATGGTGTTATCCTTGCCACATTTTATTAACATAAATTTATTTATATTCCTCAAAACAAACTAGGCTATTATAAATTAGGATTAAATTACAAATCTTGTATAAACATTAGAAGATGACATATAGTACAATTGAATAAACTACATATTCGTTTTTAAATTATTTAAAGAAAGCACTGTTTTAATTGAAATCACTCTTGGCAAATTTTCTCCAAACGTGTCTCCCAACAACACATAACAACATGGACTTTTCTAACAACTTTGAAAGATTAATTTTTAAAATTTTCCTTCTTTCAGGGTAAGTGAAGAACTTGAAATCAAAATATCCGATTTCGGTCTGGCAAAAGAAGTTGGACATGATGACAGCTATGTAATGGCAAAGAAAACAAAGCTGCCAATCAAGTGGATGTCAATTGAAAGCCTGAATGGCGTGTTCTCAGAAAAAAGTGACGTGGTAAGTGGGGTTGGGTAATTTCTAATCAACAGATATATGCACACGTATTCTATATAGTTTTTTTATTTTCTGTGACAAAACTTGAGTAATGTCACACCTCAATTGCAAGAACCTTACGAGAAACTCCAGGCGATCTAGGCTATATTTTCTGATTAAAATAGTCACGTGACAGGGGCAGACACTTGTTCAAATATTGGGGGCAAGCCTATTGTTTTTATATGATTGCGTTACGTTTTCCTTATTTTTTGAACAAAGGACTATTATCCTCCAAAATATTAGTGGTTTACCGCATGTCTTGGGGGCGCTCATGTGACTTTTAGAAAGAGCTTAGCTGACTTAGGCCTAAATTTTATGTTACTATTACCAGCAATATTTATTTAAATAGCTATAAGTAGAGCTGACTTAATGGTGTTCAATATATTAATAAATTTATTTGTGTTTTTAAACAGTGGTCGTTTGGTGTTGTTCTTTGGGAACTGATGACATTGGGCAAGCAACCCTACTCAGGAATCAATAGCACATCTATGGAAGAGTATTTGTTAAAAGGAGAGAGGTTATCACAGCCGAAGAACTGTCCTGATGAAATGTGAGTATTTAGTAAAGGAGTATTAATGGGTTACATTTTCTTGAAGTTAACGTCTCTTTTTAGATAATTTGAGCTGTACTATCCATTAGTGAGTTACCTGTGACATTTTATGTTTCTGTGTAAAGGTCGACAAAAATCTTTTTGCCAATTACACAACACATTGATGTTTTGCATCGAGTCACTTATAAAACAGATTTTATTTGTATATATATTACCAAATTGCTCCATTTACTTTTAGGTATACAACAATGCGACTCTGCTGGAGAGAAGACCCTTGCGAAAGGCCGCAGTTCTCAGGACTCTGTGAACGAATTTCCTCTTATGAGTCAAAATACAAGAAGTATTCTTTGGACTTTACCTTGGCTAAATCGCAACCTGTTGCATCATGATTATTATATCTGTAAGTGTGTAAATAAGCCTGTAAATATGATTTTTCTATTATGTCCGTTAATAAAGTAAATTATTTTTCAATTTCACACACTAACCGGTTCTACCTTGAAATCTATTCTTCTCTGGCTTTCCACTAATATGCTTTGGAAAGAATACAAAATCATCAGTGTAAAACTATTATTCGCAGCACCAAAATGCTAAATATCTCGTGTTTAATCGTTATAAAGTGATAATAGAAAGGCCATTTCATTCTCTAATACTGTTGATTTGTTTGATATTCTTTCCTATATTCAACTCACCACAATTATTTTCTTGTCAACCTTTATTTATTGTTTCTTATGACTTCAAGATTGAAGTTCCTATTTTCATTCCCTGTCGGAATTTTTGCGTTAATTTTTATACCCATCATATTACTTACCTTTCTCGAGTTTGTATTGTTTTAAACACCCATGGTAGTTATACATAGATGTACATCAAATACACAACTCGTAACACATATTATATCAATAAATCATTGTATATTTGCAAGGTTAGTTTCAAACATGCATGATGCTCTTATTAAGGCGTTCAATATATTTGTCAAGGATTCAGGAATCAAATTTGTTTTTGACGGGGCTAAAGGGCTGTTGATTTTAGCTATATTTTTATTGCTATGCCAGTTCTAGATAAAGTTTATATGGGTTTTCTAAAAACCAATAATAATTTCCACAATAAACAATATAAGTTGTATAGCCTTTGGTTCACCTATGGTATGCTTACCAATCATTTGTTTACCTACCAATCTTCATTATACATGTAGTCATTTCTGCCAGACCAAATTTTCATCAACACTTCAGTCTTAGACCATTGACAGGAATTTTATGCCTGAAGAGCATCAACATCAACCACCCAACTATAACATTCTTAAATGAAATATTTTATCCTTTTGATCTGTGTAAACCCAACCTGTTCTGATTTCGCATCGTCAATAGCCGTGCATTTATACATCAATCGTTTTTGATGTAAAGATTGGGTTCCTTTATTTATCTTTGCATGTATTTATTTTTAAATAGTATTGTTGATTGTTCAAATGGGAAAACGTTGACGCTTCGATAATTCGGAAATCTTTGTACAAATTGATTCATAGAGTGTTTTTAAGATTATAGTCTATTATTACTTCCGTGCTTGATCATGAATATAATTCATATCCTTTCCCACTCGTTATTTGTTAGAACAATGTTGATAATAGAGATATGTTTGAACCTTTTGTAATTTGTTGATTATGAATCACTTCAAACATTAGTCAAGAGTACGCTGTACCAGTTTCACGTAAATGACGATCCATTTCCACTTCAAAGACGACCCATTTTCCTGCAAAGTTAATTTCATCAGGTTCATCTTCAACTCACCATAGGCTCGAATTATGCCGTTTTGAGGAGTCTTTCTCAGACTTCTGACACCCGTCTGAAACGACATTCCTCTTTTCTATACCTCGCATACAACGTCCTTAACGGTTGCAGGTACAGCGTTTTCTTTTGTTTTGTGGCAAGAAACTGGGCTGTAAGATCAGATTTCCTCGAACATTTAAAAGATTCGTTCACCAGCCTCCTGTTGTATGAAGTCATTTCCAGCTTCTTGCCCGTCTTGCCTCTTTGTCATGTTGCGTATGCTTTCTATAGCTCAGTTACGGTAGTAATATATTGTAAATAGTAAGAATGTTACATTTAGTTGCGGGTTGTTCGCGTGCTGTTTGCGGGATTTTCAAGGGCTGATTCTGCTTCGATTCCAAGTCCCGTTGCCGTTTATAATCTTTTGTCGCTCCCTCCTTTTATAACCTGTCCCTCCGTTTCAACATTCGCCTGCTTCAAGTGATCATCACTTTAAATAGATTTGATATTTTTATCTCCCGCCCCTTCCCGCACAAATTCTGTCTCATCCCCTCGTTCTAATGTTGTTTGGTGGCCGTAAAGAGGCTGGTTCGATGAACCTTTGCCCTCGTAGTTTTCTATGTTCTCGCTGCAATCAAAATGCGATTTGCGAACACTTCGTTGCTAAATTTCTCTATAACATTAAACTGTAAATTGCAATTGGTAAAACTGTAAATAATATTTGTAATAGATCATTGTGTTAAAGGTGCGCCCGTTTCGGAAAAATGCCAACGTAATTTGAATGGTGGCAACTTGTGTAAATATATATTATTTGTCTAATCGTATGATGAGACTTCGATCCGTTTACCACATTAGTTGAAGATCTCAGTTAATTTTCTCCATAAAATACATACAGAAAATTACGTCAAGCCTTTCTATTTCGTATATCTACGAGTTTCTGGTTCACGACGAAGACAGCTTGCAAAGGCCTAAGTACTACACACTACACTTTTTCAATAAAAAATTTCCAAATGACGCCAGTATTTAAAATTTCTTTGATTTATTAAACAAAATTCAAAGATTTTCTATTTACTGCTTCTGAGGCATTTTCAAGTACGGTGCAATGCTTTGAAGAATTGCGCTTTCGACAAAATGAGCCTTGAATGATATTGTAAAATTGCTTCAGGCCCTGAGCTGACGGGTGCTCTAGCTATGGCAATCAGTATTTTAATAATGACGTCATCACGTGCCACGTCTTTTTCCTCCGGGTCCAATAAGAAAAGCTCTCGAAAAGCCTTCATCAGCATGGCCGTAAAGCACAGATTCGAGTGTCAGTTGAAAAAGTATAGCATTGGACAAGCCATATGAGAATTGAAATTGGTATTGACAGAAAATTCAAGTGATGTTGTCATATAGATAAGGAATAAAGCAATGTAGTTAGCATTACAAAAGATGTGAATGGCGTGAATAGTTTTCGAAAGCAAAACATGAGTTTAAGTTTCTTAGATTCTTAGTTTTTCTTTGAACTCAGTACTACACTTTCTTAACGTTAACACTTTGTCATAGAAGCACTTAACCAATTTTAGTGAGACTCGATATTACGAAAAAATTAGAAGAGTGCAAGAACACGTCTGGCCTCGGATGAAAAATTAGTAGAAAAAACATTATTTTTGCAAATTGCCTTTCGTGTTAGCAAAACAGAACAGATTTTTTCAACTATGACCTGTCCTACTAAAAGATGTCATACATAACTGTTATTTTGGGGTCTTATGAACAATCTATATTATGTAGATATAACAACTTTCATAGCGCCATGTCGTTTAAAGGCCGTCAAAAGCTTGAAACCATTTGGCTTTTCAACCTTGTTTACACTTTTGAAGAAAAAAATTCTATTTACTGACAGGTGATTAAACAAATTTCAATTATGTACTCATGTCAGTGTGGTACTTACTGCTCAAGAACAGTAATTAGCGTTAAACAGGGGTAAGGCCGTGCAACCTTCTGTTATGTGTTTTTTTAAAGAAATATACTGTTTACACTCTTTAAATACACTCTTTCTATATAAGAACAATTTTAATAAGTACAGGCTGAGGCTTGGCTACTGTAAAATGTTATTTTAAGCAACAATTCATTGCATTTTTTGAGGATTTAGCGAGGATTTTTTGCAATGTGTTGGTGCTTATTCGGGGAATTTAAAAACTTAAAGCAAATGAAGGTTGTCTCAGTCACTTTGCTGGCAAATGAGGCCTGAACACCTCCCTAGAGTTAAAAAGCTAGCAATCACACTGATTACACCCTATTAATTTAAAAACAAATTAAGAATAATCCAGCCTCAAATTTTCGAAAACAATTAAGAACAGTCATTCTGAACTTAAATTTACTGGTTCTTATAAAAAAAGAGTGGAAAAGATATAAAAAGCATAAATTTCAGGGTTCTTGTGCCTATGCCATTTATTAAAGGGCTTTTATGGTTAACGTTATATCATTTCCCTCTTTTTGTTTGGTTTTCGAATAACTAACACTCAGAAAACTAAATTAATAGAAATTAGAAAATCAAAATCGGGGATATGCGGTTTTGCCTTGTAAAAAATTTGGGGATGTGACTTAAAGCAATTTGAATTAGTGAAATATATTTAATTTTTAATTTTTTCTACTTTAGTTTAGGTTTAAATAAGATAACTACATACAGCTTCCATCCCTATATATTTTAGTCACTGTGAAAAATGATTTCTATTATTTTACTAATGCAAGACTTTTAATGTAAGATATTAATGTAAGTAAGAAAATCTAAAAAATTGTATCTGCACTGAAAAGACTAGTGGAATGTTATCCCTTACTGTTTTCATAAAAATGGAGTGTCACAAACACTGAAACACTAGATACAAGTTAATATAACTTTAAATTTGCTTCCTGATTCCTGATTTTTTCCCTTTGACTGAGAAGAGCTTGGAAAAAAGGTCAAAAATTTCTTACGTTGTAAGTCTTTCAGTGACAGTGTCATATTTCTTTTTACCTTAGGCCTTATTTTCAGATCCCGTAAGATGTCTATACGGATCGTCCGCTTTTATTATTACTAGATTTTTAAACACGGGGAATAGGAAGTTACCAGCAGCAGTTTCAAGGACTGCCGGGACTGGGGCAGAAAACATCTGCGGGACTCTTGTTCTTTACAGTATCTATCTTTTTTCTTAGATGTGGGGCCCCTTTTGGCTACCATAAGCGCGGGGCTTGGGGCCATGCCCCCCTGGACTCCCGTTAAAACCACCCCTAGAAGGTACTCGTGGAGTTTTTGGGTGTTTATGGCTTATGCTAGAATGGGGCCTTGAAAATGCCACTTAGGCTCCTTCGTCAACAGTACGACAGGATATCTTGTAAATAAAACAGGATATATTGTAATCATTTTCAGTCAGACTCACATATATCAATATATAGAATATGACTCAGGTAACCCCCTTCCCCCTGCCTCCAAGAGCAATTCGTCATTCATGTAGTAAAAGCCTGTATTTCAGAACCATTTTGGAATCCTTTTAATGCTAGGACTCCTGCCTGAAGCTCACTCATCCAATAGCCTTTTGCATAGTCCTTTCGTGCAGCAAAGAAATGTATTTATGAGATTGTAATAAAAGTTATTTGATGTTCTTATCATTATATCCTTTGCAGGGTTATCAGCTTCTCCCTGAACTGACACTAGGATTGCCAATGAAGTGGCAAGACGACTGACTCAGGAAAACAGGTACGTTAAGAATCATGTTTTCAACTGTATTTAGAAAGAAACAATATGCTGAAAATCACTGAGCATTTGTAACGTATTAACTCGAGGGGGCAATTACCCCACAAACCCCAGTGACATTTTTAGGTTTCAGACGATAGGGTATTGTTCTTTTTCAAGAAGACAGGAGAAAAACAAGTTGTTTGTCAGTCTCATCGAAGATCATTTTAGGTATTAAATTTCTACTACCGTTCTTATCTTCCTAGAATATTCCTTTGTAAATATAAGCTGCGCCAAACCATGCTCATTTTTTCACTGTGATGTTTCTTGAGAAATGTTCTCAACTGTTTTTTGTCGAAAACATTGGTTTACGTAAATTTACATATCTCGTTTCACAAATTAAAACCCTCTTTAATGATTACATAATCGTAACCTTTAAATACAAAAGAAAGGAAGCACAAGACGAGTAAATGAAAGCCATCCATTAGCAGGGACGCCGGAACGACCAAGGGGCAAGAGGGGCAGGCTAAAGTAAAAGGGCATTTTAAAAATAATTCCCAGCTTCTTCTAATTCATTCGTAATTGCCATTTTACTTCGATCTTTTGTAGTTATCTTGAACGTTGGTTAATTTTTGGCATAAGGTATTTTTACAAGTTTTGAGAAATATCGTCATGAATTAGGCACTACAATCAGAATTTCATTTGAATCGCTTTTATTGTTACCAGTGACCGATTTTAAGAACATTTTAATGAATAAGATCCTCTGGTCCCCCTTGCACCTCCTACCAAAAGGCAACAGGGGTGGTCGACCCCCGCGCCCCTTTCTCCGGCGCCCCCTGTCCATTATTGACTTTACTGTTAGATTTATCTGCTGGGTTACAGCAGGGGTGCCGTGAATGGGAACTCTGGGAGCTCAGCTCCTTCTTAAAATTCAGAGAAATTTTAGGGGGCTCAGCCCCAATATACATTTAATTGGGGACGTTCCTTACTGGCCAATGTGAATTGTGAAATAACCCTTTATCATGCTATTGATTTTCCATTGATGAGCAACTTCTATTAGCCTTTGAGAGTCGGTGAATTGTTTGATAGTTTTCATAGACACAACAGAGGATCTTTAACACAAAAGCAAGTACATAGGGTGTGACCGTTGGCGTGGTCTCAGCACAGCCCCCTTTCTACCTTTTATAGGATGGCACCTTGGTTTTAAAGTGGCTTTTTTCAAGCGTTCCCGTAAGGTAAACACAAGCTGTCTAACTTACATGTTTTAGTAGTTATAACATAGCGGGAAATCAAAGGGAACGCTATTTATACTGATTTCTGGTTCTGGAAGGGAGGGTACGGCGAAATGGGACCACTTGCTAATCGCATATTTATTGCTTTCGAATTATTTTTTAAGAATAAAGAAAAGTATTTGCAACTTTTAGAAGTCTTAAGTTTTTAATGGAATAGTCCAGAAAGAGATCCAACTTTTAAGCTTCTTTCAACAGCTTTACGGCTGCGCCAATGACATTACCACTAGAGGATTTTCGCGGTTTTCACCGTGGATGCGAAAAAGGCTGTTTTTTCACAGAGGAAAGTGAATCTTGGCATCTACATCCCAGAAAAGCTTAAGAAATTGCCACCGCAAACTCAGACTGGGTGATTTGCAAATAACAAGACGGCATTTCTGTAACGAAAGAGTTGAAAATGACCTCTTTTTTAAGAATAGTCGCGGGAGTTGGGTTACTGTCCATACTGATTTGGATTCTTTATTTTGATGTTGGCAGCTAAACTCATTAAACGTTAATTTTAAAGGCAATAGCTGGATTTACGCGACACAGCAGGGCATTTCGATTGGTATCAGTAACTGGAATTCGCTTGAAAGCTCTTGGTGACGTGTTTGTGCTAGCCAAGATCAAAATTGGCAAGAGTTGTTACATAAGTTTTCAAGCCAAACACCTTTGCACAACTTTGTTCTACAGAAATAATGATGATTTGGTAATCACTCATAAATCAACTTAATCATAATAATAGACGTGTCTTTGCAAATTACATGCAAGGTTGATTTATTCTGAAGACGTATGTTCAACAGTCAGAGCACCGGAATTTTAGTTGCATCTTCTTCAGCCAAAGCTATGCATCTTTGTTGCAATACAAATTTTGTGGGCAAAACAGTTCATTCTACTTGATTCCTTGCATAAGAGTTGATGCTTGGAATTTTTTGTTGCTTCAAGGCAAGGAGTTTTGGGTGGAAGATCAGAATTTGATCTTGATTCTACATCAATTGTCTCAATAGATACGAGCCTTTAGCTGAATTATTGGATGTTTGCTTAGCTTCTTCGCTGCAATATTCACAGAAGCTAAATCAAGTCAGCATTTAATACTGCAGAGGTAAATATATTCTTACTGTTAGTTTAAGCAAAAGATTTTTAAGATTGTGTGCAATCAACTCTTTCTATGAGCATGGGTTTTTACGTTAACTGTAGAATAAAATTTATTGATTGGCATCTTCAAGTGGTCTATAAAAGATGTAGTCAATTGGTTGGATAATGTAGCTTTTCAATGCGTTAGGTAAAAAGCTTACATCGTAAAAGGTCTGCAAAAACCCTAAACGAGTTAAAACCTATGATAGAACAAATGCAGAAAGTCTGGGGATTTTATCAAGTAAAATGCTGAGATGCTGAGCGAAGAGGTCGAAAGTTCTGATGTTCCATCATTTCATTCATTCGTCCCTCTTTCATTCGTCAATTGCATCGTTGGTCTTAGTCAGGTTAATATTGATCATCTTCATTGTATTCAGTAGACAGTAAAAATGGTTTTTGTATTATAAAACTGTACATTCCCACAAATTCAACGAAATTGGCACATTAGGTTGATTGAAACGGTAGTTTTTTGTTCAGTATCGTTTTGAATCTGTCACCATTTGATTTGTTCTTTGTATTTGAAAGGACTGGGGACAAACCCATTCAAAAACGTTGCTATTAGCAACAATTAGAAACGAAACAGAGAGGCAAAGTGGCCTAGCCTTCGATAGGCAACGTAAAAATGTATTACACCCGGCGTCAGACATCAAACATAAATAAGCAATGGTGGTAGAAAAGGATGAAAAAGAGCCTGGCTGCAGTGACAGTGAGGGTGCAGAATACGATGACTGTAGTGAAGGAGAGACTGAGACGGCAGCACAGGAGTCAACCGAAGCAATGGGAGCTCAAGGGGAAACTGCTGCTGATCCCAAAGATAATGTCCCTAAAGAAAAACAAACGAAACCAAAGACAAAAAGGAAAAGAAAAAGGTAATTTTGAATACTAAACATGGTTTTTTAATTCACAAAAAGAAGGATAACAACCACCATTCCAAGGAAATAGAAAAAGGTAATTTTGAATACTAAACATGGTTTTTTAATTCACAACAAGAAGGATAACAACCACCAGTGTTGTGGAATGTCTGACTTCTGACCTCTTAAAAAATAAAGTTCTTATCTCGGATTCATTTTTCAAATTTTGTATTGCACTCTGATTCATTATAATTCACATCTGTCATTGCTTTTATAATCTCAATTGTTGATCAATGTTTTCCCAACCAGAATATGCATGCATAATTTTATTGACCTACAAAAATAAGATAAAGTGATTGAATATATGTTTGCATGTTTATAAAAAGTAATATTAAGTATTTCTGCTGCTAATAAAGTTCTTTAGTTCTTGTGTTATAAAATCAAAGCTAATATCCTAATAAATGTTTCAGGTGGCTGCTGGTGAATTTAACAACATGTAAATATGATTCAGGTAAGTAAGGCCTTGATATATTTTGAACAAATATTCTCAAAATTAATTTTTAAACCCTGTAGATACTTGTAAATGAATGCATATATACACTCCCCTCACGAAAGTATTTGGACAGTTTCGAATTCAGTTGCGAATCGAAAAAATATAATTTTATCAATATGTAAGCAAACTCTGTGAGGGTTTTTCCTCAAGATGGTAGCAACCAAAACACATGAATTGACTTCTGAGCAGTGTCTAGAGATAATTTTTTATCACAATGATGGGAAAATGCTATCATTAAATTGCTTATATCATTGGATGCACAAAGACTCAAACCTTCAAGCTATGCAAAAAAAATTGAAAAATAAGAAGTCTAAAAATTTTTCACGGTCACAAAGAGCACAAGCTCTCGTGACACCAACTTCTGAGCGCTCCGCCCTGACCAAACTTGCGTCAAAACTGGTTTGCATCATTACGCAAAATTGCATTAAATGTTTATGAACAATTAAACTTTCAAGGAAATTGCAAGGAAATTGATAAAGAATTGTGAATGTACCCTCGTACCGACCAATTTCAGCAAGACTTGCAGCGGTAAAGAAATAATATGGCTTTATGGCCCTGCACTGAATGATATTTCTGCTTTGCAAGAAAATGTTAAATGTTACCAAATTTCAGCCATGTTTTATAATCGATTGGCGCCATCTCCATGCAAACATTTTTCCCAACTGAGAGTGAATACGTTGTATTTCTCTTCTTTATTTGAAAATATTTTTGTCTCAATAACCAGGTGTGTAAAAAATTACCATTTTTTATTGGCCCATTTTAACTGAGTCCAAATCACCTGACTTTGCCTTCTTCGCTTATTTGACATCAGTTGATTTGCATGAGGCTTGTAGCGCAAAGGTTTCTCATTTTAACAAAAAATGATAACAGATAAAAAGCGCAGAAGTTTTGCAGCAATTTGATGTTCTGGTTTATTTTGGAAGGGTTTCTCAAAAAATTATTATCACAAAGTTAAAAAGTCGTTTTTGCCAGCCTAAATTTGTTTTTGTTTGAAAGAGCAATCGATCTTCGAACTGTCCGGGTACTTTCGTGAGGGAAGTGTATTTATACTAGATTGACCTCAGTGTGTTTAAGAATCCACTTCAAATATCATATGCAAATATATTCTTACCCTCAGAACTTTTCAGTAGCAATGTTTATATGTGTTATAGTTTAAATGTGTTGTTTTGGTTGTAGATGACCTTGTTGTTTTTATCACCTGACAGTAACACTTTCGAAAGTCTTTTGTTTATAATCAAAGTCATCAGACAGTAACACTTAGAAAAGTATTCAAAGACAGCAATTGTTTGCAAATCTGGGGATCTGGACCCCCTTTCACATTTTTTTAAGCTTTACCAGTTATCAGTAGTTGACTGTGACATGTTATCCCTTGCCTGTAACCATCCCATTGGCCTTGGCACACTGGAGCCAGGGGGCTGAGTGGGCTGTAGCCCCCCTACTTTCTTGCTAAAGTATGATTCCAAGGTTGTGGCATCAAATATAATGGTGGCAAACTATTTAAGGAGCCCCCCCACTTTTCTAGAGCCCCCCACCTTTCTAGAGCTCCCCACTCTTATATGCACTCTAGCATCTCTGTGGCCATTGTTGTATCAAGATATCATGCATTTGATGGATCACATACAGAGCAGGATTCTACTTTTACCTACAGGACTAGAAACATTTTCTAAGTACCAAACATTTATCAATAATTTCTAAGGTTGATTCTGTTAATAACAGACAATAAATGGTATATAGTAATTATATTGATAATAACATAGTTTATACAGGGTAACAGTAACATCTCCAACACTCCTAGTGATGTTGTTAAGGGTCTCTGTAGCTGTATGAATTAAGATAGTGATGGCAATGCATTTGAAATGAAATTGGTTGATTTTTTGCAGTGAAACGTGTAACAAAGAAATTTGGCTTTCGAGAAGTTAATGATGAAGAAGACTTCATTTTATACTGGACAGATTACTCTGTCAGTCTAGAACGAGTCATGGATATGAAAAAGTACCAGGTACAAATTTTTTGTTTTGACTTCCAAATATTATAATATGATTATGTAAATGGAATTTGATAGTCAAACACACTAATATTTCTTACTAATTGAATAACACTGTAATAATTCTTGATTTTTTCTGCTTCTAAAAGCAACTGTATTCTGAATACTCACTGATTCAACAGTTTAACATATTTTTATTTATATGGCTATTTTTCCACCCTCTCTTCCTTGAATGTGAAAAATATTTCTTCTTCATTTTCAGGACTTGTATTTAATTTGATAATTTTGCATTTATTCTTAGAAAATAAATCATTTCCCTGGAATGAGTGAAATATGCCGTAAGGATCTGCTAGCTCGAAACATGAATCGTCTTTGGAAGCAGTTCCCTAAAGATTACGCTATTTTCCCAAAGACTTGGTGTTTACCAGCAGAGTGAGTCAAGCTAATATGCTTCTTTACTATAATTTAGATTGACTGTTGAAGATGAACAAGTCTGCTCTCTGTTGCATTGGAGCATAAAGTTTTCTAATTAAACTCTTACAAAACTTTTTCTTTTGAGGGCGCGTCACTGGCATATAACCAGGATGTATTCAGGCGGCTGCTGCTGTACTAAAAAAGCAATTTTCTCCTGAATAGTTTGGTATGCAGCTGTCTCCCTCAACTCCCATCCCCTCCAGCTATGGGTCAACATCAAAACGAAGAAACGATTAACTACTCTCTAATCAAAACTTCCTTGAAGCCATATAATTGTCTTCAATGACCCCCCCCCCTATCAGGCCCCTATTTTTGTTAGTTTTTAGGTCGCTTCGGAAAGAACCAGATGGGTCTTGAACTTTTTTAAAACTATTGAAAGATAGTAAATTAACTTGGTTATGCTTTTTCTAAGATGACTGATTTTTGAACACTCTAATTCGCTCTCAAGGAGGATATAGTTTTCGTGAATAAAAGACACGATTTAATGAGTTTTAAGCTCGTTAAAGTAGACCTCTGTTATGGGCAGCATTCTTCGAGTGTTCTGTGGCCGCTCTTTGGCTGTCTTAAGTTCTATTTCTGTTCTGGTTAACACTGTTTCTGTTTGCAAATAAACACAAGTCGCGCTTCTTTTCCCACCACAAGTTTAAGAGATGAAGAATCGTTGATTTTACGCAACCTGTTTATGGAAATCTGATAAGTACAAATTTAGGATTATCCACAACAATATTTTTCATTGGACAATGATACGATTGGCGGTATCGAGATAAAACTTTCCCATAGATTCTATGTTTAACTACATCTTTTGTTCAACCTGCCTATTTTGAATCGGTAAAGAGCTTTATTCCGCTTTGTGTAGTGTCTTCCAAAACCGCATGCCTTTACACATCATTCCTTTTTTACAACTGCAGCATTGATTTGGCTAATAGAGAATGAAAGCACTACTTAATACTCTCTTATAACGGGAAATGCAGTCAACGGTTAAGGGGAACAAGGTTGTTGTCTCTCCACTGTTTTCATAACGGCTCACTCTCTTCAAACTGGTCACATCCCTGTGTTTCGGAGGGGCTGTGTATTTTGCATTTGTATTTGGCTCTACCTAGCATCCGAACGTAGTTTTAAGGACACTGAGACGCTTATGCTTATCGAGCAGTTTCCTGGTCCTTCCTCTTGATGTGACCACACCTCGTGATTCCTACGCCTGCAATTACAGAGAGCTGGCGACTCTCCTCATTCTGGGTGAAAGTTTGGTCATGCTAGGGAGTGTAACCACGGGCCCTTGGGTCTGGAGTCAGCGCCTCAACTTATTTCATGCAAGATCTATTTACATTAGTTGGAGATTCTTTCTCACCATACAATTCATCATTCTTTCTCACCATTAGTTCGTTTTGCAGTAAATGAACTGTCTTATGCAGTCCTTGAAATCGCTTCATGTTAGTCTTAATTAGTGTATATTCACTATTGTAAAAACTAACATTAAATGATCTACAACACAATACAATACAATTTAAGAGGCCCCCTAAATCTGGAGGCTCTGGGGCAGTCTGCCCCTACTTGTCCCCCTCTCGGCGGCCCTGTTCATCTTCCACGCATCTCTTTTGCAGAGGCCTGTTTGTCCATGTTTGTCTGTTTGTATATATTGACCTCCTCTAATTCTGAACTGTGAACTTGAGTCACATGGAAGTGAGGGGTTTTCTCACCAAAGATTTTCCGGGGTTTTACGAACTCACTTCAAAAGGGCCCACCGGGAAATTTCCCGGTGTCCCGCCTAGCCACAACGCCCCTGAGCGTTGTTCTGCACCATGTCTATACCCTATCACTTAATTTCGAGGGCACATGGCAAATGTGTCGTTTTGCATGAAATTGCCCCCAATCCTAGCCTTCGTAATCGTCACGTATATTTTTTTGGCTTTTGACTGTAGTTCTTTTTCAATGAGTTTTCCAGTTCTCTTGATGACGACATTACTCGAACTAATCTTCATGTGCCAGAAGTTAGCCTTTTTAAGATGCCTGCAGCAAATTGAAATAATCATATTAGTTATAAAAAATTATTAAAACCTGCGAATCATTGTTGGTACGCCCTTGTCTCCTAGCCTGCCCCTCTAACCTTACCCCTCTTCCGCCTTGGTTGTCATTTTTTGTGTGCCTACACTTTCTAATTTAAAAATATTGTACTGAGGTGAGAAACTATTCCTGGTTATCAGGACACTAGGAGAGCTCTACAACCCTCTTATCTAAGACTCTTGTGAACTTTATTTTCATCTCTGTATCTTGTCGTGAATTCCTTTTTCCCAACCTGGAGAATTGTTGTTAGCAAACCAGTGTCTGCTGTTAATAATCATATAATGTTACCGCTTTCATGTGGCTTTAAAAGCTTTGTATTGAGTAACAAACTATCCTCTGTTTTCCTGTTTCTTCAACCCAAGGGAATGACATTACTAGCCATTTATGTTGTTTTTCAAATGTTGCCTTTCCTTGGAAACATCAGCTCTATTTACCTTGGTTCCAAGCTGAATCTCATTACTGTAGTTATTATGGCATAAATTTGGTTAACAAAAAGTAATTTATATTAAGCTGATCCTAGAGACTGTCACACGGAAATAATTGCAAATTAGTCCAGGATCTTCGGTTTCTTTTTAATGTTTAAAGTTGTTTTGACCTGAAATAAGAATCGCCAAACGGACATGTGATATTGTTTTCGGCTTTGTCAGCTCGTAAAATATTTCTGAAAAAATTGTTTCTGTAAACGATAGGTAAATGTAAGGAATCGCTTATCATTTTAGCCCAGGCCATCGAGCGTTGGCTCTGCCTGGGGTGAAACAATGGCGTAGAGCTGAAGGCTTGTTCTTTCACCTTTCCACAACACTTCACCTCCGGGTAAAACTTGAAGAGCTAAGGTGTATATCCTACAATTTTTACGAGCTGAGATGTAAGAGCGACATAAATTCGAACGCAGTTTTAGATGAATGGAGCGGAGAAGCCAAGACGCCCCTCCGATTCTCTGCTTCTCCGCTCCTGTCTTCTATTTCTTCGTTCAAAGTTGCCTAGCTCTGGCACCGTTGGTAATCTTACTAGGGTTTGGGATTGTCACGGGGTCCCTTTAGGGCGAAGCACTCATGTTATACAACATCTGACCTCATTTCGACGCTCCTGGTTTTACTGTATAAACTCGAAAATGTAAAGGTTGCTATTTAAATTGTTTTATTCGAATGTCAGTGAGGACTTGAGATGACCTGAGGATTAGAATGTCATACACGTTTATGTCAAGCATGCAGAAGCGCATAGAAAAAGTTTTTGAATTCATCCATTTAGGAAGCTGTTTATGTGGTCTAAAATGCTTTTTATGTAGACGAAAGACGTAAGCGCGTAAAAATTCTATGCATAATAGTTAACAAAATTATATGCGTTGACGGAGTTCCAACATTTTTGGCTGTTTCTTCACGTCACTAAAAGGCATTCATGGCTATATTGAACAAAAAACTTGTCTGTTTGAAAAACCAGTCAGAAAGTAAAGTCTTTTAAGTTTGACTCCAGGAAGTTCACTTATCATTCCAAGAATTATACCTGCAGTATCATAAGAAAGAAAATGAATTCTACGCCTATGAAAGCTCAAGAAAACATAATCCTCAGTATGTAAGAGTTCCTCCAGAAACATAGCATCATGACATTTTAAAGGAGGATTGGTAAAATGCCAAAACATCTTATTTGTAGCAATTTAACTGGCTTGATTCCATGAAGACTCCTGCTTTAACGAATCTATTTCGATATGTGACAGTTTGCATAAGGGAAGTTACGTTGATTGGCCGAAATGCTTCTTATTTAGAGAAGCCGATGACGTAATGGTCGACAGAGGGGACAGCAGACAGAGGGGTTCAACTCAACGCTCGCGGGCAAAAATTGGAATTTACAAGTATATGGACCGAGGAGCGAATCACTCCAAGAAAATCTCGTACACTTTTTGCGAAAATTTTATTATCTTATCTGAAAATCTCCGAAAATCCATTTGTTTTAGGGGAAATCTGGTACGCTAACTGCAAGAGTGGATTGCCCCTCGATATGAAATGCCCCACTAACTGCAAGAGTGAATTGCTCCGCTTCCATTTACAGTGATTACTCACACTCACACCACTTTGTTGCTTCATTGTTCTTAACTTACTTTACTCATTCTTCTTTTATCTGCGATTGGCAGTATTTGCAAGTTGTGTTGGTTTATTCAGGAAATGATAATTTTGCTATGCCCCATGACCTGGACTATATTTTTTAAGTTTTGACTCGCTCCCTTACTGATTGGAGAGTCCTTGGAAAATCTCCACTGCTGATTAAGGACCTACCTCCTTAAAAATTTTGAATCAAATTTTCTAGTCTCTGGCAACCTGTTAAAAAAGCAAAATGTGTCATCGGTGATTGGCGAGACCTGCCTATGCTAACAACACATGAATATCATATTATACATAACCGTCGGTTTAAAGTAGACACTCATCTTTGCACGTTTATTTCGCAATATGTTCTTTCATCTGACGTCAAGTATCTCCTCATCACTTGTGCTAGCTTGTTGCTGAGGCTGCTGTTCAAATACAACTGCCTTATAGCAAACCGATGCAGTCGCCTCTTAGCTGATTCATTCCATTCATTTTTGCTTCATTTCCTTTAATGAAATTTCTTTTTAAAACTAATTTACTGATTTTGTCAAATGGAATGTTTTACTATATTAATTTTGTCACATGGATTGTCACACATATTACCTGGAGTGTCAATAGCTTGATTAGTCAATTGAAATAGAAGTTGAAATACTATTAACAAGATGTCTCTTTTGTTCCTGTACTGGTTAGCTAAAAATTAATGCTTGAAATGAAGCTTCTCAAGCAAAGAGAAACCAAACCTTTGTTGAATCTGAAATTACCCCTAGATCAACCCAGGAAGTACACAAAGCTATGAAAATACACATTTAAACCTTGTATGTTATCACCAAACTTTCACGAGACCAAAAGACTCATCAGCATTGCACATAAAAGAGGCATGTAAATCAACTTGATTAAGCACATCACAAGGGACCATTTTGTGCGTGAATAAACGCAAGAGAAAATGCATCTTATATAATTCAAAACATTTCATCAAAAAAAATCAATATAAACACACTGAAACATTAAAAATTTATTTATGTAGCGTGTATTCAAGAAAAAGCATAAAGAAACTGATGTTTTTTGAGTGCGTAGGCCGTGAAAAATTTTCTATTTGCCTCATTTGGCTATCTTTCGTAACAAATATAACCTAGCAGCTTTCTGGACTTTGCCGCGACTGTTACTAATCATGATAATTTATGCACGAAACATCAATGTTTGTCTTTTATGCAAATGATTCTTCATGGGTCCCGAGAGAGGTTAAGCTACCTGGTAAATTTCACAGATCCTCACTTCAGCCATTAGCTCATTACGATCTCTTAATATCAAGCTTTTATTTGCAGTTGTTTTCAGAGCTACAAAATTTATGGCCATGTCTTTAAAAGAAAAGTTTTTAAACGCTGTTGATTTTTCTACATTTGATATCAAAAGTTTCTCGAAATTTTAAAGCAACTTTTGAATAATGTTATTTATCGACATCGTTCTTGGGGAAAGAAAGACATTAATTTTATCGTCAAATTTACTATCACCTGCTATCTTACAGCTTGGCGGTTTTTTCTTTTTTTTAAAGTTAATATTTGAATATATTTTCATATTTTGCATAATTATCTCGTGCAAATTGTGACCAATTACAAACCGTAGAAAGATTATGAAAACCTACTTCATATTCTTTTAAACAACATCGTTTAGCGGGGTACGATTTCTTTATCTAACAATTTTCCAAAATGTCGCTGTAGCATGAACTTTTAGCAGGCATTGTTGCTAGCTTACTAACTTCTTTTCACTAATCTTGTACTTGTGCTTCTTGATCTTCTTATTCTTCTTCAAATCTTAATGGACGATGAGACTTTGAAGCGAAAATAAAACATTTTCTATCAGAAGAATACTTTATTGATGAAATTAAGCCAGTAATCGAAATGAACATCGTGAGCACGGGCAGATAATATTATTTTCTGTATGTCATATTCGCAAAGGAGTTTGCGCTGACTAGACGACCGGATTTTTACGAACCAATAATACCTTGGCATAATGACAACTAGATGAACGTATTGTCGATGCATTTTCCCTAGGCCCACCTGAACGTCTCACAGCACTTTATAACTAATATTTTTAAACTTCGTACTTCTCTTTCGTAGCTATGGAGAGCTTCTCGCTTACAGTCGACAAAAGAAGAGCAAAACATTCATAGTTAAACCTGATAGTGGCAGCCAGGGACGTGGTATTTTTCTTACCAGGTCTCCTAAGGTAAGAACAATGCTTTGATTTATCTGACACCTGTGTTGTAAGACTAGTAAGACTAGAGCCTGAGGTAGAGCCTGAGGTACAACAGTGTGGTGGGTAACGAAACAAACTCATAAATCTACATAAGAATATAACAACCTCTAAACGAATTCATTTTGAAGGAGAAAATTAAAGTTATCTCATTAACCAACCAGCTGGCCAGCCTAATCTTCTCTTTATTTACATGTTAGTGCAACAGTATAGAGACTTTAAATTATCATAGTCCAAATGTAAAGGATTATCTATATTAATGTCACCAAGGTCAGAAAATTTCCTTCAATCTATTGGACAGGTTCCAATAACTTGTACCCGTAAAGCTGGGCCAAATCATCGAATGAAAATGTTATCTTCAGTCTTATCGTGATATTATCTGTCTCATACTTCAAGATTAATTGCTATTAAATACATATCCTCCAGACCAGCTAAAATGAATACTCTAACGACTTTTGTTTGAAATGCTAAGATTGTTTTACTGTGGTTATGCAATCATGTGTATTTCATCTCTTTTATGACGTCAACACTGCAAGTAGCGTCTGCTCTCTTCGTCACACTTAATTATGCCTTTTCAACTATTAAGATTATCTATAACACATGTTCCTTTGCTGAAAGTTTTTTTGTATAGAAAACACATTTGCAAAAATCTTTCATCACGATTTGGAACACAAATGAGTTTTGTGGATATTTCATTAAAAAGAAAACATGCCAGAGTTGGCATAAAGAAACCTTGATTTCATCTTGAGTACAGATTTAAGCGTATTTTAAAACATGAGACATCTTCATGAGACATTGCAATAATATAGGAAAGTAATTGAGAATCAGGCTTCTCTACTAAATTTATCTTGAATAACACGAGTCGATTTGATGTTGAGCAATTCAAGCCCGCCAAGTTTATTTCGTGTTGTAAAATTGTCACAGAGAAGCCCTCAAATCTGGCTTACCAACAGAATTTATGTGATGAAAAGCAGACTAAACCCAGATTAAGACCTTAGTAATTTCGTTTTCCTACACAAAAATGTCGATCTTAGCTAAAACTGACGTAGGACAATTGTACTAGTATTTATACTGCCCATTGCTGGTTTTGGGATCCAATGCATTTTACTCCCTTCTTTCCCTACTCTCTTCCCGCCTTGTCAAGTTACCAGGTAAGATCTAGTGTAAATGTGAGAATTTAGGACTCCGGAGACGTACATCATAAGCTCCACTTTGATTGTTCAATGGCACACAGATTATATAACTGATGTTATAAAACCTTTTAAATGTATAATTGGGGAAAAAAACAGTTGTTACTGCGAGTTTTGTGCGAAATTTCGTCACCAGATACTGAAAATCCAGTAATCTTTTAACCATCTGATTATTAATTAAATCATGTGTGTGACTTTTTATTACAAATTATTGCACTATTCCGATTAAAAATTGATATTTCTTCTTATCCTGGTCTGGCAAAGTTACGCATAAGTAGTTAAAAACTACTTAAGAAAACTGTAATGATTCACCTCTGGCATTTAACACAAAAGAAAACTTTGTATGCAAAACTATGGAAAAAGATATCTTTTACAAGTCTTGCCATGTTGATAATAGCCTATTATCATTAATTTCAAAGCATGTCTTAACAGGCTTGTTATTGAAGATCAAGTAGACGGCATTTTGCGTCATCTTTCCTTGATTGTAATCTAAAGTTTGCCTTTCTTTGCAGCAAGACATTAACCCTGGAGAAGATGTTATTTGTCAACAGTATGTAACTAAACCCTTCTTGGTTGATGGGTTTAAATTCGATCTTCGTATTTACGCTTTGGTGACGTCATGCGACCCATTAAGAATTTTTGTATTTGGCGACGGCTTAGCACGATTTGCCACTGTCAAATACACGGATCCAACAAACAGTAATTTGGTAAGCTCATCTTGCTTTCAAATATCTGTCAGTTATAGGCAGAACATACTTATTTTTGTCTTGCTTTTAGTAATATTGAAACAATTTCACCTTCAATATTTGGTTACAGTCTTGAAAATTGAAATAAATGTATACAGTCTTGGACACAATGCTGGTACTCAATTAGCTGGTAAGGAGTTTTTTGATATGCACGTCATAAAAAAACATGATTGTTCAAGACGCTATGTAGATTTCTTATGACATATAATCTTGTCTTGACTTTTTGGTGCCGTGACCATCATTCACTTGAAAAATATCAAATGCTTTTCCTAGGATAACATGTTCCTGCATCTTACCAACTATTCAATCAATAAGGCCAGTGATGATTTTATAAGAGACGAAGAAACAGGCAGCAAACGGTAATTATGTTTGTATGTTCCCTAATTCCTTTTCTAGTTACTTTGTTCGAAGAACCTTTTCTTTTGGAAAAAAGATTAGTTAAGATTCTTATCGTTTATTCATTTTTTAATTTTCCTTTCTTTGTTGTTGCACGTCAATATTATCATCATCATCCTTTTCACTTTTTACAACCCCTAAGGGTCAATACAATAGGGTCTGCATTTCACAATAACACTTAAGTTTGCTGAGATTGGTTGAACATAAATAAAAAAGATATCAGAGTTAGTCTGGCACACTATATGTTTTTTTAAATTCCAAATAGGTATAATGTCAAAGGACAAAGATTTTTAACAGCATTAACTCTACAATACTTTTTAGCGTCCTTATTAACTCTACAACTTTTTGCAGCTCTGAATGGATTCGTTGAATGATAATGTTCTTTTCTTGTTTGAAAACAACTTGACCAGTACATATCTTATGCACAAATCTCAATTAAAAAAGTAACCTACGCGTTTCAAGGGAATCCCAGTTTATATGATCTTAAGGTTTAGTCACGCTAAATTTCTGGTTAAAGACACCCATTTCAAAGAGCGCAGCATGTCTTTTGACCATTTCTGTATTTTAATACATTTCTTTGGGTCATTTCTTTGGGCCATACTTCGGGCCATTTTTTAGGGCCATTTCTTTAGGCCATTTCTTCGGGCCTTTTTTTTGGGCCTTTATGATTCTACTGTTATAGCATGACACCCTTGAATTTATTTGACTGTTTTACAAAAATCTGTGTTTATTGGTGCTGCAACATCTCTTTTAACTTCTTAGGAGAATAACGACATTGAATAGATGGTTTGTTGAGCATGGCTATGATATCGACCAAATTTGGGGGAGAATTGATGTAAGTGCTATTTATTCTGGTATTTTCATCTTCATCGTCAATTTGTAGCTTAAATTTGCTTCCTTACACACACGTATACTTCAACCTGCTACATCAGCTATTCAGGCTTGTAGCTCTTCTTCTTCTTCATTTTCTTCTTTATCTTTATTTTTCTTCTTGATCATCCTTCATTCATCTTCCTTACTCTTCATTTTCTTTGCTTCTTTACATACTCCCCCTTACACGCATTTCCTTCTTATCTTTTCTTCATCCTCCGTTTTTTCCATTCTCTTTCTTCTTCTGTCCATTTTTTGCACACATTTATTCATATGTTCATATGTTTCTCTTTCTTCATCTTTTCCATCTTCTTCTTTTTCTTATTTTCTCTTCTTCTTGTTCTACCCATCTTTATCTGTTTCTCCATCTCTGCCTTCTTTTTCCAGCTCTCTTTTTCACTTTTTTTCTTCCGATTAATCTCCATATCATTACCATGTATCTTCATTATCATCTTCAGTGATACAGTCATTGATGCCATCTTCATATCATCTTCATCGTTGTTTTTTCCAATTATAATTCATAATGATCACCATTCTCAGTATCAGAATCATTTATATTGTCTTCATATTATTCTCATTATAGCTACTTTCCTGGTTAAAATTCTTCAATATAACCTTGTTTTAAATATTATCTTCAACTAACCTTCCTAACGACACCTTTCCATTACTAATCGCCCTTATTATCAGCTTCAATGTTTTACTATAAATATTATCGTATAAAAATTTTTGCTATATCTTCATCATTAACATTCACCTTCAATAATGTATCAGTCATCTTCGTCTTATCTTTAATTCTTCTTCCATAACTCTTGTTATCCTCTTTTTCACATTAAAGGACAGTATTATCAAGACACTGATATCAGCCCATCCGACCTTGAAGCACAATTATCGAACATGCTTTCCAAATCACAATAAAGGGAGCGGTTGTTTTGAAATTCTTGGCTTCGACATTCTTCTCGATAAGAAGTTAAAGCCTTGGGTAATAGAGGTGAGTAATCTACGATTTCTATCTTTTAGTAGCATTTTACAGAGGTTTCTATTTGCAAACAATATTTTGCAAGCTTAAAAAAATTGCTTTGAAAAAAGCAAATACTTTTTTCATCTGACTCTCTTCAGAGCATAAAGCGTCAGAACATAGATTTCCTAGCGTATTATATAGATTTCCTATCCACAACTAGGTATACATAGATTTTTCCTAGCGTAGAGTTTTCGATCTATTGTTCTGACGTTTTATAATCTGAAAGGTGTCAGACGAAAACCTTGAGTATAATTCAAAATGTTTGCATTTTTCAAAAATAGCTTTTTATTTCTTTACGATCAGAAAATCTTTTATTGGATAATTTACCCTTCAAGCTCCTTACCTTGTGTGCTCGGCTTCATAGTTTTGAGTGCTTTAAAGCACTTGATCAGTTGATTACTAGACTTGTTTTGTATTGCTCCGTTTTGTTATTTTTGCATGGTATTGGTCAATGTACTTTTGATTTTCATACAAAGCCGTAGCAATGAAAATATTTGACCTAGAGTTTACTCAAGTTTCTCTAGGATGATATGCACGAGCCTGTTCATATTTCGCTTTTATCGATTGCTCGAAAAGCAACCTGGGATTCATTTACGGAAAAGGTTGCGATGCCTATTGGAGTATCTTAATACACACTTTTTGACAAGTAATAGCACATAAATATGACAATATAATTGAATATACAAGCTTTAAAAATCAATTTTATGTTTACTTGAGTGCAGAATCCTTATGATAATCGTCAATTTACCACTACGATACCTTGTTCCTATTTAGAAAGTCATGTTTTCAATTTTAAAATACTTTGATATGTATCAATGTATCAAGCTTCTTTTGGTCCTGCAACTACATGTTTGGCTGTATCAATTCCAGACACCTTAAGGCATGGTAAAAATTATTCATTTTTTTCTCAAAATTTGAATAATTTTTAATTTTAGGTAAATCACTCCCCAAGCTTTACAACCGATTCTAAACTAGACAGAGAAATCAAAGACGCATTATTTATGACACTTTAAGACTTGTGAACTTCTCGTTGTGTGATAAAAAGAAGTGCATTGAAGAAGAAAGAAGAAAAGTCAGGGAACGACTATTGCAGAAGCCTAAAGGAAAAGATCACAAGTAAGAAAATCATATCACAATTAGTGTTTCAAACAGGTTTTTAGTTTTATATATGTTAATTGTGATTAGAAATCTAATTTTGTTTTCTTGTAATTTGAGCGTTACAGTTTGTGACGGCCCTTTGAAAAACAGCTCCGAAGGACTACCGTCTTCAAAGAATTTAAATTATTTTTATTATCATTAGTAAAGGAAATATTTTCTTTTTATTTATGGTCGCAGCCTATATAGCTGCTACTGTCTCAACCACGGGTCTAATGCCACAGATATAATGATACCTGCCTTGAACTCACAAATAACCTGTGATTCTGTCAGAATCTTAGTCGCAAAATTTACAAATTTACAAGGGTCATGATCCCAAATGGAAAAAAATTATCTCTGATTTCTTTGGCCAGCCCAACACTCCGCTTTCATACTCTTATTATTCGTCTGACTTGCCTCCTTCACAGACGCGAAGATGATCAAGACAACACAGCTGACCTGGAAACACTGACAAAATACGAAGATAAGCATCTCGGGAATTTTAGGCGCATTTATCCGGAAGGCAACGAGGAAAAATACAAATCATTTTCGAAAACAGTTGTTCGCTGTTTCAAGAAACAGCCGCTTCGAAGGCGCGTTCAGAGTGCGCACGCATCCAGCGAGAGGAAATAAAACAAAAGAATCAGGAGGTTGATATTATGCGGAAGAAGAATTGTGGGAAAAGAATATCAGCTGACGGAGTGCGACCAGAAAGCCCCCGGCCAGGGAGGAGGATACGCAGGGATCGTCATCATTACAAGTCAAAGGATCATGTAAGAATTTTTAATATGATGTCATCGTTAAAAACGTCATCAAAAATAGCTTACCAATCAATATTGCTAGTAATCAATAAATCCAGATGTTTTATGTATCTTGCAATGGAGTTTACTTTGTATTCAGCAATATGTAAATTATAACTGCCGTTCATTCAATCTTCGCTTCAAAATTACTCGTACTTCATTTAGCAAAATTGTTCCATAGAGTTTTTCCATTCTCAGACAGAAGTGATATAACCTTCGCTGAATTTCCTGTCGAGAAGCTTTTTTAAGATGATATAAAAGACTATCTTATTAATAAGACCGGATTTTTATTGCAAATGCCTTATATATAGCACTTACTTGGCTTGTTATTTTACTCTACCGGAAATATTATTGAATAATTCCATCTTTAGGATGTTTTACGATGACGTATTTCGATTAGCCTAACAATATTACCTTTACGGCGTAGAGTTGTCCGATACTTTTAGTTCAAGGGAAATCAACCCTCGTTCCTCTAGAAATTAAAGCAAAAAGAATTCGATTCTTCTAAACCGATGCCAATCGATGAAAACGATGAGCTGGAAAGAATCAGTGCCATGATGCAAAGAGACAGCCTCATTCGCAGTTTGGGTGTGGTTGATCAAGTTCATCGCATGTTGAGTGGAACTTCTCCTTCGAAAAGAGGCAATGAAGATCAAAAGGTTCGAATCTTTCAACGCAATTTTATGGTTTGGTTATTCAGTCCTAATGTGTTTCTAGATTCAAAATTTTGTATTATAGAGCATGTCACATGCTTTAGACAAGCTCTTTTCGTTTTCTTTATATTTTAAAAAACGTTATATATTTTACTGTATTGAATTTTCTCTGTTTCTAACTGTACTTTATGCTCACTTGTGTTGAAGTTTCAAGAAAGGTATGTAGTTTGAACTAGTGAAAAACTGAACAACATGTAGCCAGAATAACGTCCTTATCAGTCTTCCACTGTAATTCCACCGAATTTCTGATTTGTTCTTAGTTATTTAAGATTTTCATAATTTCTTTGCGTTGTTATATCTTTTTTCCTATAGGTAATTAATGATTATTAATCTATCTCACAAGAAAAAATGATTAATACAAAATGCACGTGGCATCGGTACGGGCAATTTCTTCTTAAGGGAAATACTCTGTTTATAATTTAACCAAAGTTTTACTGGTTAATAATTCTTTTCAGGATGATGCGAAAAAGACTCAAGACAACGGACCACAAAAGCCTCCGACTTTGCACAAGGCGCGACCCCACAGTAACAATACACAGAGTATCACCATACGATCATATTTAGGACGGTTTTTAGCCCAGTCAAAACCTAGCATTGGGTTGAACCCAATCGTTACTTCTGCAGTGACTACAGATAAGCCTAGCAATGCGCAGCCAGTGAAAATTCCACAGTCGCAATCTAGCCAGAGTATTGACAAACGCAATGTTTTACCCTTTGGTGTCAACTACTCAGCGCTACACAGGCCTAAACTTAACAGCAGAAATCCGACCGGGCCTACTCGGACATTTCATGGAAGTTCAGTCATTGAGCAGGAAATACGTGCTTTGGCCCGGTTAGAGAACGATAGCGGTAACTTAGATAAGTATGAAAGACTTGAGAAACAATTACAAAATACCGGATCCATTGTTTTGAATAATCGACACCTTGAACAGCGAATGAGCAATCCGGAAATTCTCAGTCCACCATACGGCCCAATCTTACCATCTCAAACATACTCGAACCTGAATCGATACTGCAAGCCGGACCAGAGTGTGGGCTTATCAATAATATCTACTCCGGCACCGGTCCAGTATAAAGAGGATATCCAAACAAAGACCGCTATTGGATCAATTGGCTCCGGTCCTCTTGAGATCAATGGCATCTGTAGGTGAATATGCTAGATCAACATTGACTCTATTGTTAATGAGAAATTCAGTTTTAACCTTAATCAAAATTGTAATACTTTTCATAGCCTATTCATTGCTCAACCTTAACAATATGTATCAATTTTCATGTTCCAAATGAAGCTACAAACATGAATTTATGGACTGGCCAACTAATTTTACTGCATCGATTTTCTGCTCTGTGAATTATTAAACCTTTTTATAATCACGTATCAAGGTACAAAAGTAAGAGCATAAACTAGCTCCCAGGGAATCAACCTGTTCTACATTCTACACACAAAAACAAGAACAGCACCATAAATCAGATTCTTCTTCTAGATTTCTAATTCAATGCAGTTTATTGACTGGAACATTAAGATGATTTATTATTGCGGAAGCATAAATTTGTATTTCATTTGATCGTAGCAAAACTACGAAGACCCAGCGGGCACGTGGGGCATCAAATACTGTTCGATTAAAAGTAAGTTGTATTCATTGATACCTTAGCCTTCACTTTTATTACTGTTTTTGTTGTAATCCACGACTTGCCGTTGATCAATACTTTATCAATGAGAGCCTATTGTCTGGCAAATGATGTATGGTTTCCAGGATAGCCTTTCGTTTCAACATACAATTTATTTTGGTACTGAAAATTGCCTGCTACGGAAGAATACATCACATATTGGGTCAAATAAATAAATGCCTGGTCTTGTACACTTTTTACAAAAAATATCACAATGCTATAAGGAGCACTACGAGTAGAAACTGTCCAAATCATAACCATACCTTCTTGATCTAGCAAGTGTTTTGATCTCCAACCCTTTTTGTGCTTTCATCCCAAAAGTGCTTCATCGCCAAGTGCTTTTATCGCAAAAATACAGCTGAAGTGATATAAGATGCATGTTTGTATTTTGTCAAAAAGTACTTATATCATTTTAATCTTTAATTTTATTTCTCTTTGCAGCAAATGGAGCTGGTTGAAAGCAGAGCTTTAGCTTTGAGCTAACATTCAACGAAGACAAAAAGAGGAAAAGGAACGAGGAGTTGTTTGATGGTAAATACACCCCATGGACGATTCTTAAACTTAAAATCAGGAATTTTAGTGAGACTGTTGTTTGTATAATGATCCACAAAGTTTTGTCATTAGAATAAAAACAGTTCTAGTGGTAGAATTTTTATATGGAAAATGAAAGCTGTTTTGATAAAGTATTATTAAATTTGTATATTTTGACCTAAAATTTTAACTGTATATAATTATGTGAATACTTTTTCATATATGAGTCAAAAGTTATAAAAGTCATATGAAAGCCACTAATAAACTTAAGTTTCGCTTATCGTAATTGTCCCTCTGATTTCTCTTTAATATTTTGTTCGTCGAAAAATAATCCAAACAACATACTTTTCAATACTGGTATATCTCACAGCATCAAAATTTGAGAAAAATGTGAATTTTATAACTTGATATCTTTTTACGAATAACCATTAATGTTAATAAAATAAGAAGATATCAGCCTTAAAAGTTTTTTACGTCTCTTTTTCCATAATACTGAAAATCTCTTTTAAGCCATGTTCAACAACTTACCACAAAATACTTGAAAATTAGCTCTAATATTAACTTAAAATA
Source organism: Rhopilema esculentum (assembly GCF_013076305.1). The sequence continues at coordinate 9,752,020 of NW_027019384.1, forward strand.
TTAACTACTGTTAATGAATTTTTATTTCCATTTGATATACATCTGCTTCATATAATTGCTTAATTTATCTTCACTTAAACATGGAAGATGAATTTTGATATTTTTCACGATATCAATTCGTTACTGAATAAAAGATTTTTAAAGGCTACTGCAAAGTCAGATTGTGCACCCTTTGAAAAATTTGTGAATTTTCAAAATGAATTTTTTCAAGTCAGGAAGCCTTTTTGGGCCTTAAGTGCGCTGTGAAATCAAATTTATGCAAAATAGCCTGGGTGTCCTTTTATGAATTTTTTATCTTCTCGAGTCACTTTTCATGAGCAAGTAAACTTGAAAGATATAAATTTATTGTAAAAGTTTTAAATGTACACAAAGCATATAAGACAAACTCTATTAATCAATACCCGGTAATAACAAATTAATATTATAATATCATGATGCAATCTGTTACAACAGATGCCTTCTCTGTTTTTACATGAAGGATTTCGAAATTGTATGAAATCTCGATAGTTTGTTCCTTGAAGTAAAAATTTTCAGCTTACAGAAAAACTTTATGCTTTAGCGATCGATTCCAATTCCACTCTTTTTTTTAGCTTTTTTACATCAGCCACTGTGAATGTCTGGCAAAACTTTTCACATTTCGCTCTTTGACAACATTTCGCTAATATCAAAACATGGCAACCAATAACAATAACAACAAACAATAACAACAAAATAACTTCATAACCAACTGGTTAGAAAAAACAAATTGGCAGCTTTTTTCAATGTATTTTTGAAGATGTATGTGTCCCTTAATCAAGAGACTAATTTTCATGAAATTCATTCAATGTATATAACTGATTATATGTTTTCTTAGTGCTCACATATGAATGCAACTAATTGCGAAGAATGAAGCCTTGACAAAGTAATGAAAAATTGTTTTGACAAATTTTCTTGTATATTTTACAAATGGTCTTACCTCTGATCAATGAGCTGTGCTATAAGAGGCAACCACCATTGATAGAACTTTGTTTCACGAAGCAGAAATTTCGCAGCATTCCTCAACAGGACAACCGACAGAATCTTCTGAGGCTGGATCTGCAATGTGCACCCACCGGACAGCTTTGATGCTTAGATTTGTAAAAAAATCCATTTCAAACCCTTCCTCTCCTTTGTTGGTTCTCTGTATTTTGTGGACAAGATGTACTCAATGTTACCCTACCATATCCTAACAAGTGTTGGACTGAACAATTCGCTTATTCGGCTGTTTTGTACTATTAGGGAACTCTTGTTTAGAAGAACGTAAACTTTAAAAATTCTGATTCTGAAATATTTGTGAATTTTAATGCATGATACAAGATTTAGCCTAGACTAACAACGAAATTTGCTAGCTTACTTTAAAATTCTATACTACAGACTAATAAAAAACCTGAACTAGATAAAAAACTTCGATACAAAAAGCCAATATCTAGCTAGAGCAAGACTATTTACAGCAACATCTCTAAAATACGTTTTCAAAACGAAGCAAAGTTATTCAAAATTCGAACAAAAAAATCTTAAATATTGTTTCTTCAAGGATATTTGAATGAATAAAACTCGGTAAAATAATACTGTTTAAAAATGTTTATTATTATAACTAAATCTTTAACAAAGTTCATGGGGATTAAAGTGAACTTTTTTAGGGGCCAAAGGCTTTGTTCCTGCCACAAAATATTTGCACAACAAAAATGTTGATAATAAGCAGGGACTTCACCACAGGGAGCAGGGGGCATGGCCCGAAATTTTTCTCCAAATCTAAGATTTGAATTAGCTCAAATTTCTATTTAAACAAAGTTATAGGCTATAACAAAGACATGAAACCAGAATCCAGAAGTAAAACATCGTAAGGCAAATTTATTAAACAATCATTGTTTGGGGGCTAGAGGCATTGACATTGCTCCCCTAGATTGGTGGCGAAGGCTTTGATAACCAACGACCTTATTTGGGCTGAAATCTTGTAACAATTACCTACTTACGTCGTTCAATTCCTGTTTATTGCTCCTGCAGTTTTTTTCTTCGAGAAATTCAGCCTTTTTGCCACAATATTAAGAAGCTCAACGCCATGTCATTAAATATACAATTGTTGGTACAATCGTTTGAATTCATCGATTAAAGCTATGCGATCAAAATATGTACCATTGAGACCCTTTGGTATCTTGTAGTTAATGGAAAAGCCCCTTTGGCTACAAAAATCCACAAAAATGCCGTGCGAACTATCTGTGCACTTAGAACAAAGTACGATCTCCAAAAATTTGATAGAATTTACAATTTATCGAAAAATATACAACAGTTTGCTAAATGTGAAGGAACATAACAACATGAGTGAGAAAAAAATGAGTGGCAGGCAGAGCATCCACAAGAAATAAATATACTTTAATAAAAACATTGTTTGACACAAAAACAATTTCTGCCACTTAGTTTATTAGATATGACGATAACACCAGTGATGAATTTTTATACAGGGACAGGTTTTCCATCTTCTTTGCTCGATTTTCCTCCCGCGTTTCCAGGCATTTCTACGTATCGCACATTTAATTCTTCCCCATCATTATCATACATACTTTTGCTTCGCTCGTCACAAGATTTTTTAGAACATTCTAAGCAACGGTCTGCCTCTGTTTTCCAGTTTTCTTCAGCACCCGAATCAGATGTGACGGATTCCCGACCTTTGCGATCGGCAAGGGGCGCCCCCATCTTTAGACTGCCTCGTCTCACTTGCACAGCATTCATTTGGTCTGGACCTTTCAGTAGGTTAGTTTCCGTTGCCTCGAACAGTTTTCTTTTCATTTCGTGGTAGAAAGACACTTGCTCGAAAGTCTCAGATATATCGTTTTCTAAAAACTGTACCACTTCCAAGAAAGAAGGTCGTGCCCGGGGGTCGTTTTTCCAGCAGTTGCACATCATATTATACAAGCGATCGGAACAATCATCAGGTTGTTCGAGCACTCCCCCGTCGACAACGAATCTAAGAACATCTTCATTAGATTTCCCAGGATAAGGCTGTGCTGCCAGTGTAGCCATTTCCCATAAGACTACACCGTATGACCTATAGAAAACAACATGCATAGACAAAACTTCCAAGCATTTTTCTATCAGTATAAAAAAGTTGACATTTGGCACCAAGCTACTGGACTAGTTTATAGTAGAAAAGTTTTGATCTTCTGATTTTCGCAGGATTTTGATGGACCACGCAAACCATAAGGCTATATATGACCCGTAACCGTAATTTGAAATGAAAAAGAATAAATTGGAAGGGGTGTGCGATAATTCAACTCCAAAAAGTTCCCCACCCAATAGACAGAAACAAGGACAACGTGGGCAACAATCTCAGGAGCATCTGCGTTCATGTTTTTCAGCAACCTAGCGAATACTCCGTGGCTTGCCCTCCTATAAACTATGATAAAGCCCCAAAGTTTTCTATACGTTGCTTGCAACATACAGCGACGTCTACCTCGTAGCAATAAAATGATCAAAAGTATTTCTTCGGCCTAGTTTTGTTCTTCCACAATCAAATCTGCCATTTTTCAAAAACGCCGTCTAACTATATATGGGGAAAAACTACTTACAGCACGAAACTTATCAAAATGTCACGCATGCTGAAGGATCAATAAAGTTACAAATTTTAGCTTAAACCAATACAAGCAAATTTCTCAAGGCCTAACCAACAGACGGTACAGCGGGACGACTGACACTCTGCTTAAAGAAAACTATCTCGTTTGCAACGCAGAGCTATTTTAGGCATTAGTGTGAGCAAATGACAAGACCAGAGCAGGACATGAACCAGCGACAAGGGTTTCCGCTCCACCCAGCCGCTCAGGTGGTAAAGCAGAGTCGCTGGTCGTGGGTTCGAGTCCTGCCCTGTTTGTGCCGCCCGCACGCATTTTCTCTCAGTGTATTCTCCCAAAAGAGAACCGAAGTGTGAGGTCATCAAAAATCTACTTTTTGAATTTCTTTATTGTGACCACATAATCTGAAAGAAGAACATGAAATGCCTCTCAATCTGCAAAATCGGTTAGATACTCTCGAAATTGGGCGAGATATGGCCAATGAAAGATTTCAAGTTTGCTAACGGTAAACTGTTATTCTGGCCCGGTTCATAAAGTTATGAACCAAGACCAAATTACAGAGGTTTGATGGGGCAAGAGCCTGTGCTAAAGTGGCCATATCTCAGCCAATTCGTTATACCTTTAACTGATTTTGCTTATTTAGAGGTAATTTTATAATAATTATTCGGGTTACTCTATTCCTGTTCTCCTGACAAATTTCCAATTGCTCAGAATTCAACTATAAAGGGAATACATACCACACGTCTGAAGCCGTTGTAAATATACCGTCTCGAAGACTTTCTGGAGCCATCCATCTTACTGGCAGGAGTCCCTTTCCACCTTTGCGATAATAATCGGTTTCGTATACATCTCGAGTCATTCCAAAATCGCCAATTTTCACCGTAAAATCTGCCGAAACCATGCAGTTTCGCGCTGCCAAATCTCGATGGACGAATTTTCGCGTCGCAAGGTATGACATGCCATCAGCGATTTCAGCTGCCATTTGCAACACCTCTGCGAGGGTTGGTGGCAGATTGCCACCTCGTTCCTAAGATGAGGTCAACTAATCAGTCTTAGAAGACCAAAGTTGGGCCAGTGGACCAACTTAATCCCATTCGTCAGAAGGACCAGGTTGAGTTGATACCATACTGACCATGGAACGGGGGAAGTTGGGTACCAGAAAAACGTTAAAATTAAATTTGAACGATGGGATAGGAATTTGACACTCTTTCAACCAGCATAGCAAAACTGTTTATAATTTTAATGCAAAATTCTTCTTTGGTTTAAGACTGGCAAGCAATTTTAATTCATATTTGAGAAAAATAAGAATTCATTTGTACCAATAACGGAATACAACAAAACTGTTTGCCAAAATTCTAAATTTCTTGAAAGTGATTCCTTACCTCCGGTCTTCGATTTCTTAAGAACGTTTTCAAGTCGCCCCGCTCCATGAGCTCCATGACAACTAATGTTGGCTGTCCTTGCGACACAACACCAAGTAGTCGTACTATATGATGGCAGTTGAACGCTTTCATTATGGATGCCTCTTGCAGGAACTCGATGCGATCGCGTATTGATGCATTCTCATTCACGGTCTTAACGGCTACCCGTAGTCTCGGCTCTTCCTCAACTATGTCGTACCCAATGCCCTCGTAGACCATGCCAAAAGAACCTTTACCAAGTTCTTTGATTAACTCAATCTTTTCACGAGGCACCTCCCATTCGTCGGGTATGTAAACTGCGAACGAAACAGGTTCCGTAAGTGACAAATAGTAGCTAAACAAAAAACACAAGGAGAGACAGAGGGACACAGCAAAGACTGAGGGAGAAAAAAGTTAATCTGTTTGTCCAGAAAATTGCATTTAAATAAGAAAATTAACCTTTTCTGTTCAGCCCTTAAAAATCAAGATCAACTATCAAAACCTAAATTAAAAAAAATTGATGAAAGAAGATGTTCGGTGCTGTAGCTAACACACATTACACAAATTCTCTTTGAAAGTCTCCCGCATCACTTTAATATTTTATGTCAAAGAACAAATTCACATACTAATAATCTAGGTTGAAAAATGATTAAGATGGGATTAGAATAAAGGCTTGCACTAGGTCGTAAATTAGTCAAAATAAATATTGTTCCTGACGGTTGTAACTGGAATTGGTAAGTTAAAATATTTATAAAAATTTCACTCAAAACATCTGCCTTCTGGCTTGATTAATGACAATAACGATAAACGCAAGTTTTGAAGAAAATCGCATGATAAAACTACGGTGGCATTGATGAGATATAAGTTGATCAAGAAATCGTACCTTCGTTTGAATTTAGATACTCAGGGTTCACAGATGCATACAGCACGCCAGGAACACCCATCTGTGCTGTCCTAATACAAGCAAACATAATATTAGTTGAAAATAATAAAAAGAAGAACACATACAACACGTTTGCATTCTAGATTCCAGTGAAATGATAGCTAAACTAGTTTGATATTTGTCAAAATACGTCCATCTAAGGGTCATCCGTTAGTGTGGAAATCCTGGCTAATTGTCACCCTTCCTGAAGGGCGATTTCAGCAAAAATTGTCGCGATAAAAACGGTACGTCCTGGTTGTCATTGATATGGTAATACGTCATAGCTAGAACCCAATCCTTGTTCAAGTGTGGGTATTGTTAAGGCAGGATTTGTGTAGGTTAACACTGTAAAAACTTTCTAAACAAAACAGCAAGTTATAACATCTCAGTCTACAAACTGACCTGAAATGAAAATTTCATACTTACTTTCTAACATAAGTGTAGTATACAATCGCCAGAGCAAGCAGAATGATCAGAAACGCAGCCGCACTGCCAACACCAATAATGATCGTATTTGATCCCTTGGTTTCCAGTGCAACTTGGTCTTCAATTGTAAAGAACGTAAGGTCGGTCCAAGGACCATCACCGGCCGGTGTCACGGCTCGGATTCGTATGGAATAGTTTCCAGATACGAATCCTCTTTCAATGAGTGTAGTTGGCAGGTGGCCAAGACGGCAACGAAGGCGCTCTTGATTCACACTGTGCCTAGAGGTTAAATAGTATGGCATGTATTTCATGCTTCCCTATGCAGTCGAATTTCATTAAATCGGACCTTCTAGGCCGGTAAAGAAATATTCCGACTTAGCGAATGTCGACTTTTTCTGGGTAAGACTTAAGCCTTCAATAAGGTAGGAAAATCCGATGGAAATTGAAAATCAGCCCGACTTAGTGGAAGTCTGAATTATCCGGTGTGACTTGACAGGATTCAACTGTAGATCTGATGAAGGCCTAAAACTAAATGCGTCGTAAAAAGGAATGCAACCCTGAAAAGGCGAGAAAAAGACTGTTTTGGGGGTTTAACACAGTTATACCCCAGATCTTATCATTTTAGATGTATCATGCTTCATATTGCGGTGTATATATAAATACTCTACAATTGTAGATTGTGTAAGAAATTCATAAATAATTAAGGGCTTTTGCATATAGTCATTTAAGTGCATTGCAGTTTACAGGAAAAAGGTTAACACCGAATATTTTAGTTGCTTTCATATCTTCGTTTAGGTTAATTGTTTGCTTTAATTAGCTTTCGAGCTATCATGATGCCATCTTTTATCTATTTATTATTACTCATATTCTACTCTTACATTAGAATCTTGTTTAACGAAGAAGAGATTTATTCAAAAGTCAGTGAGGTGATGTTTATGCATCAGGATCCTTAAGGCATTCGCGTGATTATTGATCTCAAATAAAACAAAGAAGCGTTCCTTACTTTGTACGAATGTCGTATCGGAGAACGATTCCGTTCGGAGCGATTGGAGCCATCCAGCTGACATTATACGAGTCGCCTATGACATTGACTTTCACAGACCCGGGGATGATGTCAGCAGTAGAATTTGCATCCGTTTGACCGAAAACGCTGGCACATCCAACTGTCGATTTCCGACAACCAGCTTTATTACAAGGGCAGACCTAAAAAGGAGGAAAGAGACACATGGAAACGCCATAACGGGTACTCAGCTGACTGATAGGACCTGACATGGCAAGATTCGAAATAGTATGGGCTGAAATGACACGACACGACATTACATGACACAGTGACATGATATGTCTAACCTGACCGGTCATTACTTGGCCTAGTTATCTGTCTAGCTCTTATTAGAATATAATACAAATATTTGCGTAAGGATTGCTCAGTTGCTAGAGGCACAGAATACAGACAAGATGTGTCCCTGTCATGGCCAGACCTTTATACAGATAAAATGAGTCCTTGTCGTGGCCAGACCTTTATTCAAGTGACGAGAGATGCCAGCTCTCTGTAATTCCAAACAAAGGAATCATTAGGTGTGGTCATATCGAAAAGCTCGGAAACTGCTCGATAAGCATAACTTCTCAGTGTGCTAAAAACTACCTTCGGAAGCCAGGTAGGAAAAACAAACAAGACTTTTTAGAATTCCAAGGCCTATGCTGTGGGGAAATTTTGCTGACTGAGCTGTGGGTTTTCATATTTAAGTATACAAAGCAGTTGTTGGAAAGCAGTTTATAATATAACGCTTTTTATCACCCTTCCCGTCAGGCAAAACGCAAAACGCGAAACAAAAACGCAAAAAATTATACAATTGTAAATAACAAACAGACACTCGAGGAAATATGAAAATTGACAAAAAAAATTGAGAGACAAACCTTGATTTTATACTCTTGGAAGTACGGCAAATCTTTGATTACATATTTTAATGTTTTGCCATCGACGCTGTCAAATTTCTTAATAGGCGTAATAATTGTATTTGTTTTGTTCAGAAAAGGGTCAGTGGAGGGTCTTTTGGCACCCATTGACCGTGAACTGGTTGGAGCGAGACCTTTGGTTGTCTTTGCTGTTGGTGATGGTTTCGGTGTGCAGTTGCCCTGAAGAAAACAGAATTTGTTAGGCATTGCAATAGTCACATCGATAAAATATGGAGCAAACAGATCGCCCTTATAATAATATAGCAAAGTCCTGCAGACTCCCGGTAGTTTGGGCTTCAAAGGGCGAACGATATCAATAGCTCGGTTAAATAGAGGTTGTTGGAAAGACAAGTTACAATTCAAAGAAGAGTTTGAAATATAAGGCAGTCAAATTATTGGACTTCAGAATTTACCATCTGTACCACAATCTATTTTTTCTACCATATCTGGTGCGAGGATGGCTCAGTGCCTAGAGGCGCTAACTTCAGATCCAAGAGAGTAAGGAGAGTCACCAGCTCTCTGGAATTCCAAGCGTAGGAGGTGGAGTCAGATCGAAAAAAGGACAACGACACTGCTCGACCAGCACTGTCTATTACTGTCCCAAAAATACTTTCGGACACTAGTTATAAATACAAATACACATAGAAATAAAAATAGTTTTTCGTCACTGAACCAAACAGCAAATAAACCTATGCACTCAAGTTCGATGTTAAGTCAAAATACAACTTTGCACAAGACACCCACCGACTTTGAATCACCATTACAGTCAGGTAGCTTTGATATTTTGCCGATTGACGGAAAATTCATCCTCTTTTTCTTCTTCGAAAACGTTTTCTTTTTCTTATCATCGTCGTCATCTTTTGAAGGCTTGGTGAAAATCTTCATGATAATAGCACCCTCAAAATCCCTGTTAAACAACGCGAAATTTCTGTCTTCTACAATTCGACGCGATTCTTCGACACTTGTTTCGCAGTCACATGTTATGTTTCTCGGGCAGTAGCCTGGAAAAATTTCGGAAATTAGAAAATAAATAAAATTGTATAAACATACAAGGAAAATGTATTACAATGAGAGATGTAAGAATTCGAAGAAATCAGCATTGCGTGCATCCTAAATCCTCGAAAATTTTTTGAATGCTTTTTTAACAGTTGTTGGCAAAATCAACGTTTAAGCAGATAAACACGCAAACCAACTTATTTGCGGGAAATTTGTCGAGAAAATAGAAGTAAAAAAGAAAGTTTTCTATTTCAAGGTAAAAATGATTTATCATTCTGGGAAGACATCTACTCGCATAGGTAAAATATAAAACGCAAGCGACGCTTATTAAGAAAATAATATTGGAAATGAGGACTGTTCGAGTGGTCTTATTTGAGGGATGAAAGTTATCTTTGGATTGATGCGCCATTGTAAAAACTACACAAAAAAGTTAGGCAAAGATTGAGGATTTTTTGTTTTATTTCTGCCAGCTCTGAACATTTTCTTGAAACCCAGTTTCTAGGTAGTTCTGATACCTAATGTGGCTCAGAGTCAATTATCTTTAGCTCCATCATCATTGCAGCTTCTTCAAGGCTCTTGGGCAACCGGCATGCATTGCGAAAATATTTTCAAAACGGGCCTAATGTCGTACTGCAGAAAAATACCAAATACATTCTGTTTCTATGCCGGTTGCCTAAGACCCTCCAATCGAATTAACCTTTGAAACTGGAGTTGGACACCATTAACAAAGCAAACAATCCCTAGGCCAAAGCAAACAATCCCTAGGCAAATTGTTTAACCACCGGGCTTTGGTTTACTAAGTGATATCAAATGAGATATTGACTGCATCAAGTGTGGATAGCATCAAAGTGTCAAGGGTCTCTCAGCTATGAAAAGGCAACCATTTTGCTTAGAATAAAGTTCTCCTCACCTCATATAAACCTGACAATGACTTTGAAACAAAATCCTAAAAAGTCCTTAGCCTATATCAATCGTGCCATCATTCTTCGGACTTAAAACAGATGACATTTCAATCGGGATTTATGTAAAGATAAAATTTTTTCAATTGTCCTGTCAGAATCTGTAAAGTTGGGGTCAGATTCTTTTTATTTTAGAGTCTTTTATAGAGCTTGCTCATCATGAAGATTAAAAAAGTTTAATTCTTTAAAGATAACTTCTGACAAAGCTTTTTGTCTCACAATTTGGTCTGATGGTACGTCTCATAAATCGTTCACATGATGTTGCTTCTGTGTTAATCAGAACGTTCCTTAGTCAAAAAGATAGCAAACTAATATCAGTTGACAATAAAGTATACGAATTTTGAGAGCAGCCTTACCATTGTTAACAGGTAGAGATTTTGAAGGGTCTGTGTTCCCTTGTGTCTCCTCCACTGTGCTTGAGGACACTGACGTCACATCCCGTGAGCACCAATTTAGCTTTGACCTCCAGAAAGAATACTGTTTTACTTCATAGTATATCCTGTATTCTGTAATCACTCCATTGGGATTATCGGGGGCTTTCCATGTGATCTCTATGTCAGATGTTGAAAGATACGAGGCTTTTAGGCCTAGAGGTCTTCCTGGACCTATGAACAGAAGATGGAACCAAAATGATGTAAACGAAAAATTTTATTAATCAAAGAAACAGAAAATGAATGGAGCAGATGAAAAGAGTGAGTAACGAAATAATGAAGATAAAAATTAATAGATGTTAATATCTAAATAAAAAAGCCTGGATTCGATTCTAGGCTCAATAACATGACTTAGGATTAAGCACATTTTCAATGAAAGAAATAATCGGTTTCGACATCCTCAACTATTTCCATTTCCCAATCAAATGGATACCTTTTAGATGCGATTAAGAGCTTATCACTTGATCTGAATCAGACTAATTGTTCGTTAAATATGATACGATCCGAATTCAAAGATTACCAAACCGGGTTAGGAAGGAAATAACCCGACTAGAGATAAAATCGCTACGTGTTTTCCATTTTCCTTTATGGCTGAAAAATTTAAAAGGCGTATTTAAAGAGATAAGAGATATCCCAAATCGTGGAACGTTTTTAAAAAGATGAAAGAAAGATAATACAACGTTCACTTAAAGTTAGCTTTTTTTGGAAGGTGTATAGCATACAGCGATAACAAAACGTCATTTGAAGATAGACAAGCGGAAACATACTCCTGAGAGTATAAACATTGGATAAAGGCCAAAGGAAAGCAGAAATCCAAGCGAGGATCGAAAACAACGTGACAGGAAGAATGCTGTGTTTGATTGGTTCTTTGTTTTGACCAATCAGGGACCGCTAATCTTTACCTAGTTGAAGAACTCAGAAGAGTAGATTAACTTTTTTCAACAGGACTGTCTTTTGATGTAGACAGATTCCAAAATAACTACATGAAAATACGAACTTGCTTGCCCAATGATTTTAAAAACTGTCGCCACTACACGTTTTTGCGTACACTGGATTCTTGCGTAAATGTTGACCTCTAGCCGAATCACATTTTTATTGTGGAAAACAATATTCAAGAGACATCTCATACCTGAAAGCAATTTACCTCTAACGAAGAAGTTCAAGCAACATGGTTAAATTTGATTACCTGACTCTGAAAGCCGAATTTGAACAATATCACTCTTTCTTCCCTCGCCTTCAAGAACGTAGGTTTCCACGAAAAACGCATAAACTCCAAATGGCTTAAGCTTTGAGATAATTTTGTGCATCGGGAACTTCGTGGAGCTGTAAACAATTCGAGAGGTGCTTGTTAAAAGAGATAATTAGGATAATTATCTACATGATTGACAGACTGACCATAATGTAGCTGATGATAAAGATGATTGCTGATGATGATAATACGGTTGTTGTCGATGACTACGATCATAGCAGTGATGATTATAGAGGTGATGATGCTGATGATAATCGCGATCGATGACTAAATTGACGATTATGATCGGATGTGATAATGATTGATAACTACTGATTGCTGAAAATGATTCATCACGATTGCTGCCGATGATTTTGATCAACTGTGATTATTTATTGATTGCTGATGACGATTATGATCATAGCCATGATGATTATAGAGGTGATGATGTTGATGATAATCGCGATCGATGCCTATATTGACGACTATGATCGGATGTGATAATGATTGATAACTACTGTTTGCTGATGATGATTTCTGACTGTTTTATTTATGAATGTTATGATCACAAGTCAAGATCCTTCTTTAGTAGCAAAATCTCAAACATCATACTTTGATTTGGGATCTGGTATAAATGTTGGAAAATCAACGTCTTCTTGAGACCATCTGCAAAGAAAAAAGATGCAATATTTTAGTAAGAGGCGGTTGTCTAGCTTAGTACATATTTCATGTTATTATAACTTGTTAATTACGTCTTCGTTACTTGAACAATCTTCAACTTTTCATTAAAACGCCTTTTTAAGTGCGTTTTCATTTACTGCCACTGAGTGAATTTCCCGATTCAAAGGGGGGGGGGGGGAGGATCTCCAATAAAACTGCAACACATCCAGATTTCATGTAAGATTCCTGATGTTAATTTATCACCAAAACGTATGTACCCATGCCTGAACTAAAGTGATCTACGAGATACCCTTAACATTTGCCTTTTAGCCTAGGCCATTCCCTTTCATTTTTTACTACAACAGTGAACACACAAGGGAAAGTAACAAGAAAAAGGTGACTCACTTCGCAGCACCACAGGTGTCGTCTGATTTCCTCTTCGGCTTCCCTCTCGTATCGCCAGAGCTAAAAGCGTTGTGAAAAGCTAGGTTCAAACAATCGTCATAGTCATGTGATCCAAACAAAAAAGAGTAACGCATTACAGCGGTGTAGGGTATGGCAAAAACCCTTACGGGCTAGCCTCGCTTGCCTTACAGCAAACTTGTCTTGGGCTGGCAGAGGATAGTTAAAACTTGCAATCATATTGCAACGCTACAGCATCTATTTTGTTAAGAATGAGGTTGGTTATTGTCCAAACCAAGCGCTAAACCTATTGCCAAGTGTCTGTTATTTGCATTACTTCATTTGACAGCGAAAACGAGGAAACAATGAAAAAAATAGAAGATAACTTTTCCCTTTTTGCGACTGCAATATCTTTACTTTCCCGAGGAATGAGTCGGCCTCTAGAAAGACTTTCAACTTAACCTTTTGAGCCCCAATCCAACAAAAAGCTAGGGGCAGCACGACATCGTGGCAAAATTTCTTGCATGCTTAAAACTATTTAAAATCTGACGACAACTGGATGTAAACAGCTACCACAAGACTAGCAAAATATGAGATGTTTATGAGCAAAAGTAAACGGGCCACTATTTCTATCTAGTTATATGTTGTTGGTGCTACGGCCCGGTCATACCCAAAATTTACTGGCTGGTAGACAGTGAATGTGGGGGGGGGGTTATGCTGTGCCCCCCCCCACCCAGAAATTTGCTAGAATAAATTCACAATGATACACCATGTCGGGTTTTGCAGTTTTCTTACGAAGTGATTCTTACCAAGGTCCCTTCTCCTTAACATAATGTCGGTGCAACGGCCCTGGAAGATTTTACAACTCTGGATAAAATGTTATTTAAGTAGGCTGTATTATGGCTTCTCTTTTTCTTGCAACTTTTCATCTAAAATTGTGAAACTCATTATCATATTACTTACATCATACGATATTTAACAATGTAGAAGATATCACGCTGATCAATCTTCTTCTTGTCATGGTACCAAGAGACATTGACGCATTTGGTCTCTCCAAAACCACAAAGTATCGATCCTTTCATTTCTGAAACAGTTATGTTGAATTTCTCGAAGTTACCTGCCGAAATAATAGACATTTAACCATACTTGAACCTGTTCAATTATTCTATCGCTCAAAATGATTTAATTTCGAAAATAGAGAAGAGACATAACCTAAAACATATAACTTTTTTGCAAGTCAATCTCCACTCAATTATGGCTTTTACTGTAACGAAGGTAACGAACAAAATATAAAGGTATCATTTTATAATGGCACATAATCTCGGACATGGGTCGAAATGTACATATTCTGAAATTGGCGAGGGTGAAATTTTTTCGATAGTGTGCTACTTATTTATTGATTCCAGATGGAGCTTGATATTACTGTATTAGGCTGCAGGATTGTCAGACGAAACCCACGCTAAGAGTATAAAATTCCCAAGTTGTTTTTAAATGACGTCAATGCGTAGAATAACACTTTTTTTGATAGCTATTATCCCATACCACATCGGTGTATCACTACGTTAACTTATCTTTACGTCAATGGAATTTCTTAAATCTATTGGTTCACTTCAGTCACAGCCGTATCATCTAGCCAGTAGCCTTTATGGGCGAGCAAAATCGTTTCCTTTGAATTTGTTCTTAAATTCATTTTGATAAGATTCATTCGGGTTCTTATTACAGATGTTCCTTTGTCGCTTCTTAATCTTATTCAATGGAAAATGTATTTAATAGAGATTATTTCTCGGAAATCTCGAGATTCCACTTGTGATCGCAAGAAATCTTGGTTTCCTTAATCAACACAAATCGTAAACCACGAAAGATTCTTGTACTGTTTTTCGAAGGCATGGATTCATAAGCTGCAAATAAATAGCACAGCTGTTTAAAATTGTGGCATTTGATAGCAAAAACAATTGGTTGCATCTTGAGAAGCCGAATCCAACCTTGAATTGAGAAATGAATGCGGCGGTGACACCCCAGGCTTTAATGCACTGACAATACGGCCTAACAACGGGAAGACATCAAAATCATAATACCAATTAGGTGTAATGGATAAGCTAGCTACTTACAAGCACCAAGATAGCCATTCTTTGACTCTGTTACTGTCGTTAACTTATTGCCAACCAGCTTCTTTTCAAGCGCTTTAATTTCACCTGGACACAAATATGGGTTGCTATGAAACAGCAGTCGGCCTTTGCTAACAAACAGCTTCTTAGGTGTCCACAGTGACTTCAGATTGGAATTGCGGAACACCAGAAGCGCGAAGCTGAAAAATGAAGTTCTCAATTACTAGATGTCAAACTCGTTCAATAGATTTAGACTACTTCACGACAAACATGTCTAAAATACTGATCGTAAAGAATCATAAGTTCCCTATCTAGCCTTTTTACTGATTGCTAAAATTCTTTTTATTGATTGCTCTAAAATTCAGCTTATTCAGACAACCTTAAAAACTAGGACAAAGAATTTGGTCAAAACACCTACTAAAAGGGTTTATGTCTCTTTAGCAGTTGGCTTATGTAGTAAAAACCCATAAATTTGAATTCCATTGTTTTGTCACTCTTCATTTTTACTTTCTGGGTTCTTGCAACACATTCACAACACAGGCCTATTTCGATCCACAACTGGGTATATATTTTTCCATCGTGTTTTTTTCGGAACCTATTCTGACGTTTTATGCTCTGAGGAGTGTCAGACGAAAAAGCTTTTAGTATGTTGTAAAATGTTTGCTTTTTTCAAAGCCATTTTCAAATTCTGTACCGCAAAAAAATTGTTTGCAACACATTTGCTACATCTTGCAAGATTTTGGTGTTGCGACGGGACTAAGCACTTACAATGTTTCGTTTTTCGCGAGAAAGCGATGATGCGCTTTATAGGAAAAATCTTCTGCTAGATTAGTGTTGAAGACTGTTATCGCAAATACTGATTATCACACAGTCCTAAATAGTGACAAATTAAGGCAGGTACACACACCATAACTAAGATAAAAAACAAACAGCAAACACATGGATGGCTGAATAAAATGAATTTAAGTACTCACTCTTTCTGCAACAAATAACTTGGCTCAATCGACTGTAGACTTCTGAAGAAACTTAGTGACGTCAGAGCTTCTGATTCTCGTATTTCAATGAACCCTTTAACAGTTTGTATTGACCCAAGATGCTCCTCCAGTTTCTCAATGACATTGCCTGCAAAAAGCCAACGATAAGAGTTACAGTTTATACTTGCTCAATACAACTGCCTATCCTTTATGTTACCCTATGTTACCTTTAGGTTAATATCATGAACTGAGACAGTAATCGATGTTTGTGTTGCATGTAATGGTAGTTTTTATCTCCACATGTTTGTTTATTTCATTGCATTTAGACTTAAATGTTGAAATCAAAGATCTAGAATCTAGAGTGAATATTTGTTTTAGTGATGATAAGGTTTTTAAACCTCTATAAAATGAGTGCACTTGGAATCATTGGAAATTAATCTGACTATTTGGTATGTATGATCGAAAACCGAGCTTTGACAAATCTGTCCAACGAAATGAGAATGAAAAAAATGAATAATGCCGTTATTATCCGATGCAGTTATTATCTCTTCTGTCTGAGAAACAAGCCATGGACCTATCCAGGTTTGATGGAATTTTGATTTGAAAGTATTACATTATATGGAAATGTCAATATATATAATATACATAATCATGTCAATGATGTCTTGCGCACTTTTCGTAAGGTTCAGGATATAATACAGGGATGTTTCTTATGTACCGTACAAGCATATGCTAATACTGTATAATATGCTAATATGTTACAATATGTGCTCTTATGTTGTAATATATGCTAGATAGAATGTAACGATATCACTTACTCGGTCCTCCGCGAAGCTCGAAATATAATATATGCTCATATGTTATAATATATGCTCATATGTTATAATATATGCTCATATGTTATAATATATGCTAGATAGGATGTAACGATATCACTTACTCGGTCCTCCGCGAAGCTCAATATTGATATTCCCTTTCACAACTGTACACCCTGACAATACTTTGGCACTTGACAATACATCAATATTTACACCGACTCTAAATTCGCATTCTAGAAAAAAAGATTAATAGGAAGGAATCTATATAGATTTTCATAAAAATTTAACGAAAACTAATTTTTATATTCTAATAAATCAAGTCAAAATAAATACGAGGAAAAGCTACTGTTTATCATGTTATAGATAAATGAGCAAAATAATCTCTTTATAAAGCATAGATAAACATTCTTAGCATCCAATTTCGCTGATTTACTTCTTATAATTGATTCTACAAAGGCAAATGTCTACAAAAGTATGGGTAAAAATTTGATCCAGATAAAATTCAAGAAAATTAAGCTTCCTGGTTATGCTACCCTTAATCTAAGCTTCAAAAAACAGTCCTAGCGTAAAATTCTCCAACATAGTGTGTAATAGGACACGAGTATATGCCACCTCACATGTTACCTATCAATCAATGTTCTTTTCAAATTTTAACGTATAAAAACAACCGTTTGTAATTAATTGAGGATTTAGTTTTGGGTGCAATTGAAGAGTAAACAAAATGTATTGAGTGCGCTGTCTCTGCCTCTCGCTCCTTATATTTACTGGTGGCCCTTCTCGATCAAAAATGTTTGTTTTATGGGCATTCATTTAATATAGCCTTTTTAATGATATTGAACTCTGTAATTATCGAACTTTCACTTGTATTTTGATTTTAACTTTCATATCATTAAATAAATATTTCACTGTAGCTTTTAAGCCATCAGGACCCAAATGATAACAGTATTGGATATATATACTGATAGGCTATCCTGTTAAAATATGCCTGTATCATTATTATTATCATTTCATGCTTGCATACCAAAACCTGCCTTGCAACAGTCAGGCTGTCGTCCAACCATAGAACCATTCGTTTGTTTTGCAACGCTTATATACAAGGTTGATGTAGGCGTTTTTGTGGCAGATTGTTATGCTCTTATTGTATCGAAAGTATCCATTTTGCTACATATGGTGGGTGACTTTCTGAAGATTGATGTTTTTGCTAATAATAACATTTAAGAGGAACAATACAGTTATAATTAAGAATTTGGTTCCAATTTGATGTACCTCTTGGACATAGAGATTTCTCGCATTTGTCACAATATCTTGTTACGTTGTTTCCAGTATAACCAGCTGGACATTCTTTTACGCAGTGTCCGTTATGCTTGTAGTATCTCAAAGCAGGGATCATCCAGTACTGCCAAAACGGACATTGTTTGCCACATTCGAAGTTTTTCACCTGAAATTTGGAGAAATTAATAAACAATTTAAAAGCTTGGACTAACCGTTCTAGCCTGATAATTTTGATGAGTTAAGCAAATTTTTGTTTTTTTGGCTAGAAAGGCAGGCCCAGAACCTGCACTGCTTTACGTTTTCAGAGGTTCTAATAAAAATATAAAACAGAGAATACTCAGGGGTTATTTAGTTGAGGTTATTTAATGAGATTACTTCTGGTTGATAAATCTGGAAGTTAGCCTTTTCTATTGAATGGACAACACTTGAAGCCAACCGTTTATTTATCACTATAATAAAAAGCAATTAAAAGTGGTAAAAAATATCGAATATGTTCAATATTTTCCTTAGACGCTCAAGATGCGCACATGGCAAGAACGTAGCCGAGCAAAAAGGCACCAATAACATTTTGCTCCACGCCATGTATGTGCGGAAGGATTCATAGCTGGGGCGACGTCAAGTTGTGTGGCGGACTTTATAAGTGAGGCGAAGTCAAGTCAATCTGTTGTTTCTTCGAGCGCTATTGCGAAGGGGGGAGGAGGAGGGGAGATAAATAATACCCTTGTTGTTGCAACCAAATTGCAAATGAGGTTGAAATTCACAAATTCTGTTTGCTTTCCTCGTTGTTGCTTTTGGAGTAATTATAAAAGATATTTTAAATTTTCACGACAGATCTGACCTGTATAGAAAAAGTATCGTTGACTGACATACCTGTACCGGAATTAAGGGGATAGCCCCACTGTCCCAGGATTTTACGGACCCTGTTAGCAGGCACATTCCGGGTAGCTAATGCATAAAGTAGATCCCCTGAGGGGGCATCCACTTTCAATACAACCCCCCCCCCTTTCCACGTGGATGACAGGCATAATAGATCCTAATTTTAAAAAGACCATATCATATCTCATTGCAGTAATTTTTGTGAATTCGAGGCACTTACAACATGCATTCCATCTGGACACTGTGATACGCAGAAGCCGTATTTCCCAGTTCTGTAGTTCATGCAAGCGTGACAATGGCGATTAGATTCCTTCACCGTGCAGCCACCAAGACATTCGGAATGACAACATTGGTCTACTGTGCCATCAACACATCCATGCGCACCACAAAATGACTTGCACACTGAAAAATACAAGAAACTTGATAGTATTGTGGTCATTGTAAGGGATGCTGACAATTATTTACAAAATTTTAACGTGCTTTGAAGCTTCAGGGCGGCAAAGAGGCAATTTTACACGATAGATGGAAAATTGATCAAAATATCAAAGTTCTCGCTATCCAATTTTCACTGTTTTCATAGGCAGTGTGATAATGACGTCATAGCCCAACGCCTTCTGTAACATGTATCAGAATCGAATGTTTAATCAAATAACAACTAGGAAGTTACTTACAATAAAGGTACACAGAAAAATATTCTACTGCTAATACAAGAGAAATAAAGAAAAGAAAAAGGTATCACATTAATAACAGTAAACATGAAAAATGAAAGCTGTAGGACATGTGAAAAGCTTAAAGATTCTAGGTAACGAAAGTAAGGTTTTAAATTATTCAAGTTTATTTCAGTATTTTTTCCTTTCAGATTTTAGGACATTCTTTATGAATCAGTTTTTCTTGATTTTCCATGCTCTCGTGTTAATGTCAAATAATAGAGATTAGACAAAAAGAAACGTCGTAAGAAATTGTTACTTTAGTAAGTTAGAAAAGTATAACGCTTACTATCGTTACCAGCTCTTCAAAAGCGTTACATAAGTTCGGAAATCATAATTTCAAAATAATTCTCATATGTTCCCAAAGTAAAGGACCTTCATTCTTCATTTTGTCAAAGTATCTACTTCGTTTAAGATGGCGCGCATCCCAAAACTATACCAAGAAAGTGCGCTACCATAAAGATTCACAATGAAGTATATGCGAGACTGGATAGGCTGGTAATGCGCGGGTGGCAGGCAAATCAGAAAACGTAAACAGGCATATCAAAATATCAAAAAAATATATTCTATTGTCAGAGAAAACTCCTGCTTCAATCTGCTTGCGAACCCCAAAGAGCATGAACAATCTCTTGTCGCATTCACCCAGCGTGTCTCATTTTATTCGCTCTCTATCCAACCCCCACCCCACCTCAACCCCCCTCCAGCCCCCTAAAAACGATGCTTACTCTTCAGGTAGAAATCATACACGTCTCAAGAAAACTTCATAACATTGGGGAATATTTTGCACTTAGCCAAAACTATCTAAAACAGAGAGATGAGGAGAGTTTCAAACTGATGTTCTAACACAGCTTTATGTGGTCTTATTGTAAGACTTTGGCAGTAGCTGCAGCAAACGACAGCCGAGTAACTCACTAGCAAAACTACGATGTAATATTACAAGGCGCCAGACTTATAATCCCAATCCCCTTTTTACAAAAAACATACACAGACTATGAAACAATGAACACAGAGAAGTAAAATGCCTGGTCTGTTCTTTGGGCTTTTCGCTTCGCTATGGCAGTTACTCGTTCCCTCAAAACATATCCTACTGCATTGTTCGCAAGCTTGTCAATTAATTCCGTCATCTACCAAACCCTTATTACCATTCTTTCGGCGATTGAGGGAAATATATGAAAATATATTCGTCTCTTCATCTTTGAATTTGCGTTTTTGTTCTATTGTCGTTTGAAAACCTCAGTGCGCGGCCGTACAAAGCCAATGTACTTTGAGAAAAATTATATTCATTTCCCTAGTAAGAAGTTGTAATTAGTGAACAGTGTCAAGCAGTCAAGAGGCAATTCTTCAGACAACAAACGGATTGTTCTTTGTTAAGCTCTGTGTCCCAAGAATACAAAATTCTTAAGCGTATACTTGGAAGAAAGGATAGTTTCGTCTCTTGGATGTTAAACTGAGTTGTAAAACTGTTTCACTATTTGAGAGTTTATCTTCACATTTGAGAGTTTATCGGCGGATTTACACAGAAAAACCAATATCAGATTTAAGATGAGAACAGTCACAACTGAAAGTAATAACAGTACTTTTAAGTTAGAATAGACAATTCGAGGAGAGCATTTTTTACAAAACATTATGACTAGATTTTTTAATTGTTTCTAAGCTAGAGGACAAAATTTCAGGAGATTAATGTATATATTAAGCTTTTATGGATTTTAGGATTATGGATTAATCAGAATGAAATAAAGGCACTTACATTTTTGGCATTCTGGGTTACTTCTACTTCCTGGTCCAAAGCAATGCTGTTGTCTTGGACTATCATGGCCAGATGGAGCATAGCATTGTCCAACAAGGCATTTGTTATAGCAATTTTCATTGTTTTTATAAAATGAAATCCCAAAATTTTCCTCTGTGTGTGCTTTGTCTAGAACTATTGACCTCCAATTAATGGTCTTGATGTAACACATTCTGTCATTGTGATCAATTCTAACACCTCCAGATTTGATGACTGTTAATGATGGCAAAATGACTCTTTCTAGCAAAGTATTGTAAATTACCAGAGAATAATGAACAATTTGCTCCTGGCCTCTGATAACTGCTAAGTTTGGAAACAGATTACTAAGACTAGGGAGATCTTTAAGATAAATGACAATCAAATATCCAGTTATCTCCCTAAGAGCGGGGAAAGAGGCATCGTAGAGCACTTTACGAGTTTCACCAAATAAGGACCGAACTACAATACTACCATGAAATGTTGTACATCTCTCAAGATGTTCACAGTTACTGTTCTGCGCACATTTGTCTTTCAAAAGCCATAAATGATGCTGATGAAGCTTTGGGACACATTCTGTGAAAAAAGAGAAATAAATATTAAACTTCTGAGGCCATGCTCACAAATAAAGAGAGTACATAGACATGAGAAAATGCTTCTAGCGACACCTGGGGGAAGAAGGGCTGGGATCAGGCCTTGCAAGGAGACGTGCTCAAGCTTGATTAAGTGCCTCCACATGTGCCTAGAAAGTACTAGGAGCTTGATCGAATGAGCATCTAGCATGTTTATGCTGTCTAAAAACTAAATGCGAAAAATCAAATTTTGCTGTTGATTATATTTGAATACTCAATCGAGCACCTAGAAAGTGGAAGGTGCTCAGTTTGTCAAGCGCCTGCTTTTTGCTCCTCACAAGGCCTGGCTGGGATAGGCAGCAGCATGGCATGGGAAATATTATAGGCTATGTGACACATGGGTTAGGAGGCCCCCTGCTAATCAGGCAAAATTCATATCATTTCATGCTCAATACCAGCTGTACTATCTTTGTGAAGCAATCATTTTGAGCCTAAACCCATACTAAGCCCCCTTTTACATTAAGCATCTACTATGTTAATGGGAAACATTGGGTGCACATTTTTAGACTATCAGTTCTGTTCATTCCACTTTTAAAAATCCATATCTTTTAGAATACAACATCAGGTTACAAAAGATGTACCAAAAAATAAGAAAAATAAAGAACAGAAAATATAGATAATTTTACAAAAACCAAGGAAATTTGCATGCAGGAAATTCCTAAAGGATGAGCTCTCTCAATATAGATAGACTAATCAAGGAGAGAGCACCCCTGTAGTAAAAATCTATTAATATGTTATTTATTACTATGAATTGGAACCAAATTTTTTGACGTATAGAAAGAGGTAATCAATCTCTTCAGTTTTGAAGATCAACTCCATCTTATCTTTAAATGCAAATAGGATATAATTTTGTACAATAAAAGAATCAAAATTATCCAGGCTTTTTCTCTCTTCAGTGGAAGATTACCTTTAACAAATGTCAAGTCAGCCACTAAAAGCCAGATTGCTGCCATTTAAGATACAAAGATTTAGGATATGGGAAGCGCCCAATAATTTGGCACTGGGTGGGTAGTATCCCTTGCTCTACTAAACCAAACTTGGTTCTTATGTCTTTCAATTTCAGAAAAAATAATTAAAATCCTATTTAAGAATTGATTATAACTGTTGGTATAGTAAAAAGAATATGATTGACTAAGATGGTAGATATTAGCAAAGAAAAACCAGTGAAATTCACATAATGTGCATCATTAAGGAGCATGGTACCACTTGAGCTGTGACAAAATTCAGGTTTTTTTGTCTGTTGACCAAACTTTTTGATTTATTTTCAACTGTAAAGAACTAATTAATTAAAGCCATATATTTTCTGAGAAATAAAGTTCAGAAATTGGTGATGTTTGTTCATTACATTTTGAACTTGTACAAACTTTCAACATTAAATCTGTAATAAGCAGGTGGAAATACAAAACTTCATCTTTTTTCAATATATATATAAAATGTAATATGTCCAAGGTTTGAAAAAAAGAAAATCTGCTCATACATTGAATTTGTTGAAATATATCATGATACAAATAAGACTATACGAAGAGCAGTATTTAGAAACAAACCCATGCATTATGAATGAAGTTAGTGCAACCAGACTTGGCCAGACTTAGCCTTACCTGGTCAAAAAAGCTTTTAAAGACTTTGAAGACAACATTTGAGGCAGGTCTCAAATCAAGACCCCCCCCCCCTACCCTTGCAAAACTGAGCAATTTTCTTCGTTTTACTATTGTTTTCCCCTTATTTCTTGGCGCTCTGACTCTGTTCCCCTTATTTCTTGGCTTAATGATAGTGCTGCTGACTTGAAAACCACTTCCTGATTAAAGACTCAGTTTTATAAAAAAAATACCAGTAGATTGAAACCAACTAATATAAATGTTTATATGAATTTTGATATACCCAAAAATGAACATGAAATAGCTGAGTATTTTTGTGTAAAATTTCCAAGACGCACGCATTTGATTAAATTTTCCTTCATTATGATCGATTAAACCTAAAAACAGTTACCAAAACATTTTCTTCCCCACAATCTCTTCCTGACGTTGACAAAATACTCTGTAATTTAAGAAACATTTATACTACAGCTTGGTGCAACCCTATACAACCCTATACAAGGCAGCTACACCCAAATCCGGTTGTTCATTTGCTTGTTCCTTTCACTGCCACTGGTCATTTAAACACGCAATAAACAGTCAGTTAAAAGATTTGTATCTATTTAATACGATCATCAGCACCAGACTAAGTTAACAAAACTCACGGCTGCAATAATGTTTAAAATCCGAGGGGACAAACATACATCTCAGCACGATAGGCTATCGTCTAACAAACACTTGACATAAACAAACACTGGCAAACATGACAAATTGACGAATACATACTTATCCGATTCGGATGGCTGCCGTAGGTAGGCCGACAAGCAAAACAATATAAACTTTTACTCACTTTTGTAGGGGTAATATTTGCCATAAGTTGAAGTAACCAGAGCCATTGATGAAAGGGCGAAGAGCCAAGAAACTAAAACGTCAACTTTGGCCGCGACCATTCTGCGTCGGAATGTCAGAGAACTAAGCCACTCTTTTTAAACTTCAATCTGGCAGCATTTGGTAAGACACCCTTGATTACGTTTGACTAAAGCACACGAAAACATCGCTCAAATGCGGTTTCACCGACGAATTAATCACTAAGGCTTCAATTACATGGCACAAACCATCTACTGGAGGACAAGCCACATCCGATCACCTCAAAGTCGTCGGATATTACGAAGATACGATTTTCTTTTCTTTCGGCCTTTGTTGCTGCATTGCAGTGGTTTCTGCACACAGACAATCCATTCTTTGCATAACATTGTCACGTGATACAATGGTTTCTAACAAATGTTTTCATTTCTGAAATTGGCGATATATCATCAAGTCATGTGCTGTGCTAAGCTGTTCGCCAAGAAATTAGAATTTACGAAACAACAACATAGTTGTAAACAGGGTGACCTATCTCAAGTGTATTGGAATCTGCCTTGAGCATTAAATTTTGTGTTTTAGCTGCAAAGTTTAGCTCGAACATATTTCACTGCCGCATGTGAATTTTCGCAAAGGATTTCAGTGGAATTCTCATGCTACAATAACCCAAATCACTTTAGGATTAAGTTGCATTGGCAGTTAAGCTCTCGATTTAAGTTCATCTTTAGACAACAAAAAATTCCTATAAAAGTCACGCATTTAGTCAACAAAGCTTCAGAATGCCAACTTCAAATCAAAGAAGAACGTTATTCCTGTAATTTTTCCTTTCTAGCATCTAAACTTGAGTGAATAAGAACCTTTTTTTCCTATGAAATTTGGTCTAAGCATAGCCCATGTCCTTTTTTCCTATCAGACTGTTTTGATTTCTCAGATTTAGTTACATTGAAGCATCTCAGAATTTAGTTTCAAAAAAATTTCGCATTAAAGGACATTACAAAAGTCAAATCCAAAGGTTTGTAGCTTTAAATGCTGTAGAATTGAGAAAAAATCAAAAAGCTTTTTAACTTTAAAGCTTTTATAGTTTTTCTAGTTGTTTAAAGATAAATCTTGGAACTTCACGTGTGTTGCTGTTGTTAAATAGCATATGTGATGGTTCATAGGAGCCAAAGATATTGTCTTTACATTAAATATATAACCATTTTATAAAGACACAGAGAGAAGGAAAGTATACGTTAAGTTATGGACGTTATATATTGTGCAGCATCTTTAACTGTATTTATACAGAAGCTCTACACTCGCAGTAGAGAACTGGATATTTAAACATCCACCTTCAGAGCATTTCTCTATGAAACGTTGGTGGTGTTATTTTGAACATTTTATATCGAATAAAAATGCATCAATTGATGATCTATGGCCTGCTGCAAATTTTGCGATTTACAAAACTTTTTATAGGAATAAAGTCTAAAAAATTATTATATTAAGGCTCAAAATCGCCGAAATTTAGGAATAATTTGAGAATAATCCATGCCTCAAGCTTCATCAAGAATTAAATTTTGTTTATCTTTATTCCTTGGAAACAAAACAAATGCGTGTTGCTTGCTATACCTTGGGATAGACGTATCCAGCCTTGCAGTCATTAACACTATAATGTAACCCAGTTACACCCTGTGTCGCCTAAGAATAATTTAAGAAAAATCTTAGACTTAAAATGAAAAGAATTTGAGAATATTAAAGCTCTGCAAAAATTGGGTATCTTTATAAAAAAAAGTGTGTACAACAACATCTTTCAGAGATGACAGACAAAGAAAGCTCTTTGATGTGATTGTTGTTAAGGTGATAAACAAGGAATTAAATTGTATTGCTGCTCGCCAGTCTGTCATCTCGATCATCTCCAAATTGTATAGATACATGCATCTCGGGGTAGGCTTACAACTTTTTATCAGGTACGAAAATTGTGTGAATGCAAAGAGATCGGGTAAATCAGCTTGGGTCTTGAGGAAAGGACAATCCACAAATCTGAGGATTCACTTTTGTAGAAAGGAAACAAATTTTGTGCAGCAAGTATTTCTATCCAAAAAATAGGGCCGTCATTGCCTATTGTGCTTAAGGAGGTTGAGGAGGAGCTGCTCAGATCCCATTTGCCGACAGAGTGGGTGAGTAACCCTTTATTTGCCGACAAAGCACCCTTACATGGCAAGAACCTCCTCATTTTCACCATCAAAATGTTTCAAAGGGGGAATGTCACATCTCCTATGCTCCACCGTAGCGACAGCCTTGCCAGAAAGTTTTTGGGGCGTGGCGGTCTAAAAATATGGACAGTGTGATTAGACAGATAGGCGAAGTCAGGGTCTTGCTTGAAAGTGTAGAGCCATGCAACAAGGCTTTTCTTCTACAAAAATGAAGAAATTATACAACGAGGATGATGACTCATCTTGAAAATAACATCACTTTGCTGTATTATTCACTGGCGGGACCAACAAGGAGCAAAATTGCTTCAAATCTTGTTTACAAGACCCATAGAGATCGGATAATATTATCCTATCTCTATGACAAGACCTCTTCTATAGGCCATAGCTTTGGCCACTGGCAATGTGACAATTCAGTAATGGCATAAATAGGAAATGAGGAAGCTTTAAATAGAAGCAAATAAACGAAGTTAATTGAACTTAAAAGTGTATTAAAGGCGGTGGAAAAGTCGCCCTAACGCGAATCAGGAAGACAATAAATGAGCTACCAATTAACTTGAAAACACTGGATGACAGAAAAGATAGGACTAAATGAGATTCAGTGAACTTTCTCGAAGGAATGGATGATGTGAAGAGATGATGGGCAAATGCCAACCGTAGGTATTCGAATGTTTATCACAGAACCTGATCTATAAAAAGGAACATAAACTGTTAGAGAGACACGGACTGGAATGAGTAACGAAATGGAGAGCTTGCTTTTAAAGCCCCTACAGGAGTAGAGGGTTTTGTAAACTGATTTTCTATTAACTTTAACAATTCATTCAACTCTATAAGGCTGACAAATAGTCAGACTACGCCCCTTATACCATACAATATGAGAAACAGCCTTGAAAAGATGGGGGTACGTATCAAGAAAAACAGACATTTTTCTTCACCAAGGTACCCCCTTCCCATTTCTGAGGTTCCCGATTAACATCCCTTTATCTCAACCATTTAGTTTGCTATAGTTTTGAAACTGCCATCGTAAACTGGCCTTCAAAATTCTGAGAAAAAAGTAAGGGGGTGGACCTATAAAACAAGGCTATCCATCATAAAAGGTGGGGAAAAAAAGTTCTTGAGATTCTTACGATAAAAGTAGTATGCAACGATAATGGATATGGAAAATGAATATGGAATGGGCATTTCTGATAAAAATCTAAGTTATACCCTTTCTTGCGCATGCAAAGCTGAAGCTTGGTTGCCCCTATCTTACCTAAAGCTCAATGTTTCTCTTCTTGATCAAAACTAAAAATCAAGATATCTGGCATCGGGCGTCCAAATTTTTCCTCCACTCTAGCTGTTACGTAGTACGAAGAGTATTCAAATCAAAAATCTTTTATACAAGAAAACTATGTCAGACAACGTAAACGCTGTTTGCATCGTTCGGAATATTTTGTCTAGTCTCAAATTTGATGTATTTGATGTATACACTATTATAGTAGAAAGGACTACGATCTGCTTTTTCTCAAAATCTTAAAACAAGCAAATTTGAAATTTTCTTTATCATCTTGCATATTGCGGAAGCGGGGGGGTGGGGAGAGGGGCATTTTTTTGCAAAATGTACTTGAAACCATGCAAAAATTTGCCTTGCTCTTGGTTTTTAGCATGTTTAGCCTCTCCCCAAAATTTTTTAGTTCCCCCCCCCCGAATCTGTAAAACGCTCCGCGGTTCTTGATATGTATTCCATTAGCCTGGGTACCAGAGCCTCAAAGAGTCAAATAATGAAAAACGGGGAAAAGGAATTCCTTATATTTTCCTTCGCAATTCCTTTCCCCTGTTCGTCATCCTTTGACTCTCTGAGGCTCTTGCACCCAGGGTTGGATTCCAATTGAAAAATGAGGCAAAGTTACGTTCAAAGTACCCAGCAAAAACTTTTTCTCAAAATGTATGTTATCCTAAAGTGTCCTACCTTACAAGGTGACAAAAGTATGTTAGCACTTTTGAAGCCTCCAATAATTAAGTTAAAAATATTTAGGAACAGAATATTCCTAAATTTAATTTAGGAACAGAAGAAAACTTTTTATGGGAATTTTTCTAATTTGCAGATTTGGCTAAAGGTATTTAAATAAAACATATGGAATTGACTTTTCTGCAGGGAATATTCAATAAACAAGTTCACAAGCATCAGCAACGACACATCAAGTCTCAAAATTATAATACCTTTTTGAATCAAATCAGTTACTGACTTTCAAACCTATGTTTACAAGAGTCAAAAATCAAGAAGCCAGATTGCTTTGAAATTACCATAATTTACATGGGATTTAACAAAGATGCAATATATTCATTGAAACTGTTATTGCATTAATAATTAAAAATTCATTAGACATGCAGAGTAGACATATCATATTTATATACATGTTTTCTGATACTGTCGTCACAGATTTGCGTATATTAGAACTTCAACGAGGCCATATTTGTAATTGGAAGGAATTAAAGAGCAGGTGTGTATCCTATTTGGTGTATAGGCATGTAATACCCCTACATTTTTTAACTAAGATGCATAATTTTGAAAACGACCTGCCTGAGAAGGTTCGAATTCACATTGTGAGTGAATTCTTAATGACATTGAGAGGGTCAAGAATAGAGAGTGAAGTCTTTCCCTCTGTCCCTGATCGTTCAGCTTCCACAGCAATAACAGGTTGTGCTATCGATATCACCTTCAACTTTCTTTATTGGTAGCGACATTTCTTATGATTGTGTTAAGGCTCAAACTACTTTAGTCGTTGCCTATGGCTGTGGAGCTTGTAGAGCAACAGTCTATGGGGTTCTGATATATACATTATCCAAATCATTCATATTGCAATAAAGTCCCTACAAACGTGTTCTTTCGAATCAAACTTTGAATATTGGTATCTCTGTTACATTGGAAATTCCACATATCTTACGTCCTTTTCACTACTTGAATACATATCGTTCTCTATTCCTTGGCAAGTTTCTCCCTGACAGCCCATGCCACGATCAGCTTCAGTCATCCAGTTTTCGTCATTTTTCATATTACATGAAGATGTCCCAGCAACCTCAGTTAGGCCTCGTCTTCCTTGGTTAAGAGGCTCTTGAACAGGCGTCATATCAGAATCAGTTGCTTCAAGTAGCCTACGCTTCATCTCGTGATAATAAGACACCTCTTCGAAGGATTCAGAAACATCGAATTCCAGGAAATGGACAATTTCCAAGAAGGAAGGTCTAGCTCTAGGTTCTGGCTTCCAGCAATTGCACATCATGTTGTACAATCGATCAGAACAGGCTTCTGGTTGCTCTAAAATCCCTCCTTCAATGACAAAGGATAGAACGTCTTCATTTGATTTTCCAGGATATGGCTGCGCAGCAAGTGTTGCCATTTCCCAAAGAACGATGCCATATGACCTTGGATGGAGATTGTGTGTTATTGAAAAACCAAAAGACTAAAAAAAATTACCCGCAAATTTTCAAGAAGGTTATATTTTGGGATAGGAACAACATTTGCAATCTTCATAACATTTGACCTTTAATACAGGTTTTTCTAAGGATAATTGTATACTTTAATGGTTTTGGTCTTTACTAACCAATTCCATCAAATAGCTCTAGCAATCTGTTTTATCTTAATGTTTAGGTTTTCTACAGGGGCTTACCAGACGTCGGAGGCACTCGTGAAGACGCCATCGTAGAGGCTTTCGGGGGCCATCCACCTCACTGGAAGTAGGCCTTTACCTCCTTTGCGGTAATAATCAGTATCATAAACATCACGCGTCATTCCGAAGTCGCCAATTTTCACAGTGAAATCTGCAGCTACCATGCAATTGCGAGCAGCCAAGTCTCGATGAACGAATTTCCGTGCTGCTAAATAAGACATTCCGTCTGCAATCTCTGCGGCCATTTGCAGCAATTCGGCCAGGGAAGGTGGGAGAAGTTCACTTTCAGTCTGCAATACAAACAAACACATCGTCAAAATATCATTTCTCCAAGTGACGCTTTTGGTTCCTTGAGAGCTCCTGGCTACATCATAGTATAATGGGCATAGCGGAAGCAAAACATATGGGGGGAGTATGGATTTTGCTCGTAAATTACTGCTTCATTGAAAAGGAACTGCCCGAATGGACCTTAAATTGCAATGAATGTTGCCTCATTATAGAGGATGCAGCCCTTTATCCAGATTTCCCAGCTCCCAGAAGTCCCAGATTTCTCAAATGCCTATGATAAATAAACGTGAAACTGATTTCGCTCGCACGTTTTTTCTTGTGACTTCTATAAAATCCGAATGATCGAATCAAAATTTCTAGTAAGAGGGTTATTGATGGGCTGGAGCTACTCAACATTTAATGAAATAATGAAAAATACTGTTTACCGGTCTGTCATAAAGTGCTCAATGCGATATAGGCAAAAAATTGTCTGATGATCGTGTTAAGCTTGAAACACGAGAAAGCAACTTAGGACCATCCTGTTTTATACATCAAATGTGTAAAATAAACTAAGGATGATTCATTTTACTTTAAACTAAATTCGTTTTGTATTCAAAATTCTCTCCAGGTTTTCATAAGTGAACCATAGCTAGCAATATGGAACTTTTGTAAATCAAAGTGATTAAAGGATCTTGGGAACCGGCATGCTTTGCGACTATATTTTCAAAACTGGCATAATATCGTACTGCATGAAAATACAAAACACAATCAATTTCCCAAGACAGCTGCCGCTAAGCATGCCGGTTGCGCAAGGGCCTTTAAGACATAGTAAAATAACAGTGAACTAACTGCCACTTACATCCGGCCTTCTGCCCCTAAGAAATCCTTTCAAGTCGCCGCGCTCCATGAGCTCCATGACAACTAATGTAGGCTCTCCTTGTGACACTACACCAAGTAATTTGACTATATGGTGGCAGTTGAACGCCTTCATTATGGACGCTTCTTGAAGGAATTCGATGCGGTCTTTTATTGAAGCCCCCTCATTTACCGTTTTGACAGCAACACGAAGTTTTGGTTCCCCCTCTATGATTCTATGTGCAATGCCTTCAAATACCTTGCCAAAAGAACCTTTACCTAGTTCTCGAACCAACTGGACCTTTTCTCGTGGAACTTCCCATTCATCAGGTACATAAACTTTCAAATATAGTAAAAAATGTATTAACAATTAGAAACGGAGTGGTATAATGTAATGTAATAAAGAATAAGGGGTCATCAACGTAGACATGGAGGCAGACTCCAAAAAAGTTGTTAACCATCCTCCAGACAAAAACATCCCAGAAGGCAAACCTTCCTCACAAACAATAGAAAGAGGGCGTGACTTTGGTGTGTCGTATGAGCTTCTATTGTTTTTCGTGGACTTCCGGTCAGTGGCCGTGTGACCGTAATGTTTTCCTGACTCTGCATGGAGGCAAGACACATCAAGGCAGGACTTCTTCCAAGGAAAAGTGCAATTTTAACCAAAGTTCTAGCACTGTTTAAACAATTTAAACAATAGGTTATGGCTTCTTTTGACAAAAACATAAGTGGTATCCCTTTTTAAGAAAGCCTCAAAAGAACAATGCAATAAAAATTGCCTGCAAAATACTGACTGTATTTATCAATATCTGTTCTTCTGTTACATGATTCCTAAGAACTTTGCATATGAATCAGATGTCGTGTTACGTAACGAGAAATGCTGAATCCACTGGTTCGCTATACGAATACCAAAAGGTATTCTACAAAATTTTATTTTGATTGTGCTTTTTATGGTTTAATTTGTAATAGTCGTTTGAAAAATTTCAATTTTAACACATAATTTCTCTTGACTAAGTTTGGTAGTAGTCTTTTGATAAGAAGGAAAAAGCTACTGACAAGTCTGACAGCCTCTAGTGCATCCACAAAAGTTTTAGTCACCACATGAGTTGCCTTAGCTAAGGTTTTCATCTCTTTCAGCTCATCAACTGTGGATTTATTTGAACATATTTGTATTGTAGATATTTCATTCATAAATATTTCATTCATAACAAAGGACTCAAGCATACCATCAGAAGAATCCAAATAATCTGGATTTGAAGAGGCGTAAAGAACACCCGGTACAGGCATGGCTCCGGACCTAAAAAAGAAAACGAGTCCGCCTTTAGACATCCTTATAAGGTCCTTTACAGAAAGGAAGCCAAACAAGGATTTCAGAGTTAAATTACTGAAGAAGGAGCAGAGAGCAAAGCTAGTGATAAAAAGATTTGGTTTTAGCGTGGCAACTTAATTTATTTCTTTTTTCTTTGGCTATCTACACGGTTATCGACTGTGTAACGGCAATGGTGTCTGGGCTCTGAGATTGCTTAGCCCGTTTTTGATCAAGAAGAATGGACCAAGAAATGTTTTCAAAAAAGTTTATACGTTTTTAAGTCAACTAACCCCCTATATCAACAGCAACAACACCACTGAACTAGAGAAACATTTATACCAACAAGTGCAAAACCATCATATTTATACATACTTCTTAGCGCGAACGTAGTATAAGAACGATGCCAGTAGTATGATAACAACTGCAGCCGTGGTGCCGACTCCAACTACCACAGCGTTGTAATCTTCAGTTTGCGCTGACTTTTCTTTGATTGTAAACTGGACGGGGGTAGTCCATGTTGCATTGCCTGCTGGGGTTATTACTTTGATACGTAAGGAATAGTTACCAGGGGCTGCACCCCTTTCTACAAATTCAGTTGGCATGCTGCCAAGCAAACAGCGTCTCTTCTCTTGGTTTTGATTATGCCTGAAAGGAAACTCTGGAGGATTAGGCCATTTTAAGAAATCCCATAGTCAAAAATACACAATATCAAACATCAACTTTGTTTGGCAATTATTGTGATGTTTCTATAAGATACCGAAGTTTTTAGTGCAAATTTTTCCATAACAACCTTGCTTCGAAAACCATTACTATATTTTTTGGGATACAATCCGCTATAGTACTAAATGAAGGCCAAATGAACGTTAGTGCCTACTTACCAGTATTTGCATAGGATATAAAGCTAGATCCTCATGCAGTTAACTGGCGTGTTGAGACTTTAGAGTCGTTTCGAACCAACACCAAGATAAAAACCTCATACCTTTATGACATTATCAACACCAGCAATTGGTACCATGACAAATCTTGGTACCGATTGGATTGAAGAGGTTCATCAAGATATTTTGGCCACTGCATATAAAAGTCGTAGTGGAATGGCAACTTTTTGGAACATTGTTAAGAATGTCAGATTGTTGTTTGTTACCGAAGAAAAACACGGAGAATATTCAAAAAACGATACAGAGGCGAGGATACTGTCTATTAGAGAAGAGGACTGCATTAAATCTGGTTTTTGAAAAGATACCTAATGCGGGTACACAGCAAATAACTACTACAACCTTAATCATTTGCAGAAAATGTGTAGCCATAATTGGGTGTTTACTTACATATACATATATTCTCTGACAAAGAAATTGGAACAAATTTAGGCCATATATATGTGGGCATACTTCTTAAAAGAAACAAAAAAATCAAACGTTTATGTAGCTCAAACTAATCGAGATCTTGTAGCTCTAGAGCTTAAAATCAACAGATCTTACCTTGTTCGTATATCGTAGAGCAGGATAACTCCATTTGGCTGCGTGGGAGCAGTCCAATTAACTGCATAAATGTCTCCTTTTACGTTGACGCCTACGCCACCCGGTATCATATCAGCTGACGGAATTGCGTCGGTTTGGCCAAACACATCCGGGCAGTGTCCGACGTCAAGACAGCCAGCTCTGTTGCAAGGACAAACCTATGCAAAAGGAATAAATATTCTGCATTCAGACTGATTAGAAACTTTGTTGCAGCAAATAAGAAGGGTCATGTAACAACTTTAAGGGTCTTAACTCTTTCTATCTCAACTCTTTCAATCTCAACTCTTTCTAAATAAGATAAACAAAAAAGGTTTGGAAGCTAATGATAATTCATAAAATGTTTAAGTAACAGTACTTACTTTAATTATGTATTCTTGAAAGTATGACAGATCCTTTATGACATATTTCAATGTCTGGCCATCCACTTGTTTGTAAGCTATAGGTCTTGTAGGAGCCACCGACGGCTTGTGCGACGGAGTTGTTGTTGTTGGTTTTGCTGTCGTTCGGGCAGCCATTTTGGTTGGGGTCTGTGTAGCGACACTCGCAGTTGTTTGATTGCAATTTGTCTAAAAAACAATGTATTTATTATCAGTTGACATGGTTCAATAAATATAGTATGAAAATGAACCAACATGTATGTCTATTTTGTGTTATATAGAGAATTTTGCTTCAATCTCAACTAGCAGATGGATATGATTAATATGACAATGTAGGAATTTTACATCAAGAAACGTTAACGGACAACGACGAGAGAATCAGAACAATTTTATCTTCTCACTATGGCACTTCAAAGGACGCTGATCAGTTGAAACAATGAAGGTGAAACTGATGGAAAATAGAGGTGGGGTGACATGACCCCCAACCACTCTCCCTCTAATGAAAATATAGAAAAATTCGGTCTGAAATAATGCTGCAGAGGAGTTCATCCTGATTCCTATCATCGCTAGATTTTTCTAGTTGCTAGCATTGACTTGCAAAAGCCGCCACATTCGTCGTAAATTTGTTGAACTATTCTTAAACATTTATTGTTCCTGCTCCTGATTCGGGTATATAAATTTGTATGAACATTGAATGAAATGTATTCTGCACAAATACACGAAATACATCAACATTAATCAAACATTCTGGACATCCTTGCTGCATTCAGTCATCAAGATGTTTTGAAACCTCAATGTCACAACATAATATCACAGTTGCTATAGATGGAATTTAATATCCCACCTCGTTGCTATTACTGGTGCAGGTAGAAGGACGTTTTGTTGTCAGCTTATCTCCCGTGTTTTCTTTCTCAACTTTCTGGAAGACATTCGTAATCAGTTCATCCTCAAACTTACTGTTAAACAATACAAAATTTCTGTCCTCCAAAACTCTTCGTGACTCCTTTTCTTTGACCTCGCATTCTAGCGTGACATTTCGAGGGCAAGAACCTGTGGTAAAATAAAAAACAATTTAAAAACCTTTAAAGTTTTCCTATTCCTTTTTTTATCTTTTTAATAAATCAATGTATCTAGGCCAAGGAAGTCTCCAAACTGCAAAACAGTAAATAAATCAAATTTACAACAATACATAAATCCACCAATGTACAGTTTCAATGTACAAGCAGTTATACAAAATGGCAAAGTACGAGAAGTAAAATATATGATTCACCTAATAAAAAGGCTTCTCAGAAAAAGTTAATATTGAGTTAATATTGGAATCAGATCTTACTGAGTTCAAATATAAAGCAAAAAATGATCAAGAAAGAAAAAACCAAATAAAACAAAAGATGGAAGTGACTGGAAAATGAAGATGACAGAAGAAAGCTCTCAATATCGATGTTTCTCCAGTTCAATGTTTCTCCTAATGCCAAAACAAGTTCCATTTCTCTACTAATGCCCGGCTAAAGCAAGTGACAAGATAAGCTGTATTGAAGCAAATCGATGAGGAAGATTTCTTCTTGTCGATAAGTACAAGAAGATTTGGAGAACAGAACGAGACATATTTAAATATTGGAAGATACAAGAAATTCTAGGGCGTTTTAGAAAGCCCTTACATATCTATATGAAGTTTTCCCAAACTAAGTCAGCTATCAAAATCCAATATTTTCTTTAGAGAGAAACAAAACACGATTAAAGATACCGGTAGTCGCGTTTTTGTTCCCATTTATCTCTTCTTCACTAGATGATAAATGCCTAGAGCACCAGTCTAGACCAGAGTTCCAAAAGGAGTACTTCTTCTTCTCATAGTATATTCTGTATTCAGTGATCACTCCGTTTGGACTTTCTGGCGGATTCCAACTTACTTCAATTGCGGAAGCAGAAAGATACGCTGTCTTTAAACCAACTGGAATTCCAGGAACTGAAAATTAAAACTATGCATAAGTTCGTTTCAGTACATAGCAGAGTGCAGAAAAAGTGGCGGTCTTACCATTAACCGTTATTTCTAACTGGCCAGGGGGACGTGTGAGCATTTTCTTGTATTTTGGGCCAATTGCATAATGTAACGCAACAAACCCCCCAATCAGTGTTTGTACAAGACACACCAATACCAATAAAAACTCTTTGTTCTCTACGCTTCATACTTTGTATCTCAGTGATAAAACTTAAAGGATCCTACGATATGGTGTTTTTTTATTACGCTTTTCTTGCAACATGTTCCTTACGGGGCCTTATGAAAAAGAATTTGTATATCTTCAGTCAGTAATGTTTACAGAACATTAAAATAAAAAAGTTGAGAAAATAGTCTTCAGTTTTTAGAATTTGACAGATAGTTTTCTAATTTGATGAGTAATTGAAAACCCATGTTTTGTGTAAATCAAGTGACAAAATGCTCTTTTGAATAAACAGATCGATGCGGAAGTGGGTAATACTCATCAACCTCTATCATCATATCGTTAAAATACTTATGAATTTATTACAATATCAATCAGTCATTTTAAAATTTATTGAATTGTCAAAGTTAAAAAGGAATAAATTCATGGCTGAACAAAGTGTAACGTTTTGTTGGGGTGAAATAGCCTATAATGGTTACAATTCATCGAAGAGATCGTGTTTCGTCTCTAACCGAACTCTTATGTAGTGAGTGCCTAATCAATTTATTTGAAAAAAAGGTAACACAAGTGGTGCCACTAATTTTTCTTTGAGCCAAGATTTCTATACGTTTTCTATCAAAGCTAGACAACTAAAGCATCTTCTTTTTGGCATAAAAGCTTTTTCAACAGGGTGTCACACCCGCACCCTCTTAAACTATAGCGACAGCCTTGTTGGCAAAGCAAAGCATTTAAAATACTTACTTCCTTCAGGTAGGTGATAATCTAGCTGATAGCTTTTTCGACCATCTCCACTTTTTATTAGATAGGTTTCGACGAAGAATGTATATGTAGTGAATGGAATAAGATGGGTGATTTGTTCCACCATTTCAACGTCACCCAAGCGGCTTGAACTGAAAAAAAAGAAAAAATAACAGAATGACATCGATTGATTACTTAGATTGTCATTCTTATAAAATCGACTCCTGCAACTAAATTACAATTTACGGCATAATCGCCTTTCAGCATATTACAGCATAATCGCCTTTTAGCAAACTACTTCTCATTCATGCGCACAGATATAACAAATTTCCAGTCGACAGAAGCCTATGATACAGTGGTACCAAATGATGAAAGATTAAACATTCACAAATTTCTGTTTTTTCTTTTTTAAATCTTTGATGATTAAAGGTGCACTTCCGTAACTTTTCCATAGCTCAGTCTATGAAGCAGATTGGCATTACATATTGCACTTAAGATAAATTGACAAAAGATTGGTACAAAAACATAAAAAGTAGACTTTTTGCCTTACAGAGGGTAGGAGGGGGGGGGGCAGGAAACTATTGCTCTCTAAAAACGGAGAACGCATTGGCTAAGGTAGGCTGACTTCAGTCTATCTAGAGAGCTTGCTAATTAAACGCCCTCACTAATTTACACGAATTCATTAAACGTATTGATAACTGGCTTCTCAAATAGCGATTCATTTTAGTGGTCAAATCGTTGCTTGAAACTTTAATGAGACGGGGGCAGTACCCTTAAGAATGTTCAAAACCTTAAGAATGTTAAGAAGGTTCTTGCTACTGATAAGCAAATTCATACTTCGTGCGCAGATCTGGGATGCTTACATCGACTTGACACCACCTAAAGAGACAGAAACAACAAGGAAAAGTAAAATGC
Source organism: Rhopilema esculentum (assembly GCF_013076305.1). The sequence goes on from NW_027019384.1 coordinate 9,790,517, forward strand.
ATTGTCGTCGTTTTTGAGTAGGTAGCAGTTCACTAGCAAATTGAGCAATTTCATCAGCGAGTATCAAATTCACATTTCTTTAAGAAAATTTGGTAGAAATATCGACTTGTAATGTTCTAAGTGGAGCCCACAAAACAAGAGAAATCAGGAAAGATACTAGAATAGACTATGCAGGGGCGGATCCAGAGCAATTTGAAGGAGGGGCAGTCGGTAGTGGGGGAGCTGAAAAATTTTCAAAAATTGGTGACGAGAGTACACTGCATACAAAAATTTCAGATCCATTTTCAGAATAAACAGCATAACTTTGAGGTAATCCTTGAAGCAAATTAACCTATCGGTCTCAGAAACTTTTTCAGCTGATTCTCATTCTTCGAAAGGGGCGCAAGATTTCTAAGAAAAGGGGCGCCACACTTGCTTCAACTCGTCGAGGGAGGGGCAACTGCCCCTAGTTGCCCCCTTCAATCCGCCACTAAGGCTATGTGTTATGAAGGTTCTCCTAGTTAGGCAACTCACGGAACGGAAGTAAAAGTGAGAAGATGGAAAGTGTGAGGGGCACTGAGGACCTGCATAGTTATAGGTATAAGGAGTTAAGTAAGGATATAAGTTGATGAAATCGCTGCACATTATTTGTATTTAAATGCTTACCTTGTACTGCAGTTATTTTCTTGAATCACCTTTTCACCAACTGTCCACTTTTTTCTGTCCAAAAAATTCAATAATTTTACATCTGTTACAAGTCAAAATCTGTTAGAAAGTCGGAAAAAATCTTCCTACGTCCCTCGATCTGTTCCTTCATATTTTTTGGCTGATGCAAGACCATTAGATGGAAAACAATTCATAGCAAAAGCATTGTAGCAGCTCTACTTTACAGGCTTCAATATTTTCCATAGACAGCACACGTCGTCCTGTACATCGATGCACTTGTTAATGAAAAATAAATCTACAAATTTACTAACGGTTTGGATCTATCAAAACGACTGTAAAGAAAATGTAGCTTCAGGCCTACAATGAGGTTGAATATTTCTTAAATCTTTATCGAACAATCAGTTACGTTACATAATCACCCTTCCTCCGTACAACATCGTCCGTATAATTTTTAACGCTGCAAGTTCCTGTTATAATAGTATGGAAAACAAGGGCTTAAAAGGCAGAAAAAAGGCGCGGGAAAATTATAATTCCAAAAACTGTAGTATTCAAGAGTGGTTTCTCAAAATTCTCTAAGTTTCTTGAAAATCATTGCTAAAGAAGGTTTGACAGAAATGTTCGGTGCAGGCCAGTTGTTTTTTCCGCAGAATTTTCTAACAAACCTGAAAACCGATATACGCTTGATAACGTCCCCACTGCTGCCGATACATTGGCGTAGAAGTTATATCAGAATATTCGTCTTAAAGCGTCAGACATTAGTGTCAGTGTTACAATAAAAGCAAACTGTTACACATACATCTTGTAGTTCACAATGTAAAAGACACTTCTTGAATCGAAGGAACTTTTATGTAGCCACGAGACATTAACACACTTGCCATCCCTTGCTGGATTCTTACACGTAACCTCAAAAACAGTTATGTTGAATCGATCCAAATCACCTGTGTGAAAAGATAAAACCTGATAAACATAGAAACAGAGTCAACTCCCAATAACTCGAACATCCAAGGGACCAATAAAATGGTTAGGGACGTGCTGGGACTTAACCTTTAGTAAAGTTTCTCCGTGACTTAGACTATAGTAAAGATATTCTATGATACTAACAACCTGAGGAAAAGACTTTTAATCTGCTTTCTGCACCTTCGTTTCACATAGCATTTGATGCCGGAAAAGGGTAATTACTTTTCAATTTTACACATTGTTGAAAGAAGCTTAGAAAAAAACTTATGAAAATCTTGTATAATTCTCAAAATAAAGTCGGCTTCAAGGTAGCATGACAAATCGGAGCCATTCAAAACAACCAAAGAGCCTTCATCGCAATGGTATCTTGTAATTTGTAAATCACATTCATAAATCAAGTAAGAAGAATCTTTAGCCATAAAAACCATTACCTGGGCATAAGAAGCCATTCTGAGCCTGGGTCAGGGCACCAATGTTCCTGGCAGTGGTGTTCAGAGTTTTGTTGAATGATTTTATTTCAGCCGGGCAGAGTTTCATGTTTCCGTGCAGCAGTATATTCCCGTACCTCACTGTCAACTTCTTTGGTTTCCACAAAGACTTTAAATTCGGGTTGCTTAATACCATCAGTGAATAACTGAAAAGCAGAGATTGCAACAGTTGATAAAAGAATCGTTTACGCGAGAAACTCATTCGTTGTTTTAAAATCATTTCTAACAAAGAAGTATGTACTAAAATTTAAAAAGTCTCAAAGCATGGAAGAAGAAAAGTTTTATAGGGGGGAGGGGGGTGTGGCGACGGCAGGGATAATATACAAGTAATAAAAGAGTCATGTACAAGAGAAAATTAATCGCTATTTTAAGAATAATTTTTAACAAAGAAGAACTTAGTAAAATTCAAACTTAGGGAAGTTTCAAAGCATGGAAGAAAAAAGTTTCATAGGGGTAGGGGTCGGCAGGGACAAATGCACTTTTTTGCAAAACCAACACTTAAAATTCATTTAAAAATTCCTTGCTTAATTTTAAAACCCATTTGTATCAATGCTGCTTCATAAGAATAGTTTATTTGCGGTAAATATCAGTTACCGTAAATCCTCGAATCAGCCCCGTAGGAGGCTTATACGATAAGGGGAGGCTTATTCATTTAACATTGAGGCTTATACGATAAGGGGGCTTAAAAATAATCTCAATGTTTCCATAAATGTAGCTCATTTTTAGCTGTTTCTTGACTTTCAAGTTCATTTATATGCAATTATACTAATTACCTCCATATAAGATGTCGAAAAAAGTATAAATCAAAGTAACGAAAAATACTTTAGTCAAGAATATTGATAAATTTATTGATAAATTCATTGTCTTGGGTTGTCTCCTCATCGATATCTCGTTTTTCGTCGACTGTTGAATGTGTTGGCAATCATGGGCTAAAATGGTTAAATATTCTGTTGTACCCCGGCTAAAGGCAAAAATTGACATGTAAGTTAAACAAGTGGTTTACTGGATGGTCGGAACTTGTTAACAATGTTACTTTCAGGATGGGTGCTTATTCAAGGGGGTCTTATACGAGATACGAGTTTAAAGAGAAAGTAAGTATTTAGAATTTCAATCAACTTCACGATTTTTTACGAGTTACTTCCTTAATTCCTCTAATATTTAGTTTTCTTTCTTTACTTTATTAATTTTACAGCTATTGTTATAATTGCATTGGTATTCAAGAAACATATTTCGATACTTACGGGTTTTTGTGATTTGTTCCGATCTTTTCCAAGTTCTTGAAAAAATTTAGAGAGGTGAGCACTTCTGACTCAGAAACTTTGATATAGCCTTGAACATGCTGAAGAGAGCCAAGATTTTTCTCAAGCTCTTCCATGATGTTACCTAAATAAAATGTTAGCATGTTTACAATATCAATTATTCGGTCTCCACACGTGGCGCAGAATCGCTTCACACACTTGGCTACTACCTCAACTTCTAAATTTTCAGTCAAAAAATGCTAACGAATGGTCAAACCATTTGAATATTCGAACCGTAAAGCAGAGCATAGTGAGGTTAAGAGTAAGCAGTGACGCATTTACCCATGGGCCCACTGGGCCCGGGCCCAGAGGATCCCTAAAATTCTTCGATTTAGCGGGCCCCGTAAAGTAATGAATTCCATTTTAAGAATGGAATAAAGGGCGTGGTCACAAGAATTTCAGCTCGCTCCGCTCGCAGAGGGCCTCATATTTTGTTTTCACCCCAGGGCTTTCGAAACTTTCACTTGTCCTGGTTGGAGCTTCCCCTCATGCAATGACCGCACTTAGTTTGTTGCTCAATTTGCCATACAGAGGTTTCCCCGATGAAAAATGTTTCACCATGCTGAAAAGAGTAAACAAAAAGAGTATGAACTAAGGTCTACAATGTCACAGTAGTGCTTTGTTTCCTTATGTTTAATGGCAGCAGATTTTGATGTCCTGGGAGTTTTAAACCCCAATAAAATCATTGAAAAGTTTTCAGCAGTTGGGTAGTTTTATTGGGAATGTACTGAAATGCGGAATGGATACAAGTTTATTCGTGTCTTATAGTTGATTGATTATGTTTGATTATGTTTAGCCAAGTACTGTGCACGTTTTTTGGTATATATTAAGGGGCCCCAATCAACTTTGGGCCCAGGACCCCAACAGACGTAAATGTGGCCTTGAGAGTAAGCCAAATAACCAATTTATCATTATAGATATCAGAAGTTATGTTTATTTTAAGCCTAATTGGAAATTCAACCAAAAAGGTTACTTTCAAGTGTGTGGTCCATAAGAATCAGATGATTGCAAGCAGATAAACATGTGGAGCCGTGAAGTGAGTGTTCGTTCTTATTTGGAAATATGTTAACATGCCCTTTAAAAAGCTGTAAGAAATGAAGATTAAGTATTAGATATATTCACCTGTACCGATTATACTTTATATTTATGTTGTTAACGCTTCTTTTGTAGTAGGCCTAAATCAGCCGTAAATACCATATTTTTAGGAGCCCTTGTATGTGAATTGGTGATAATAACCGAAGGATCTTATGATCCTCAGGGTAAAAAGGCTCTATATAATCAGGAGCTTCGGTTGCGGTTTTAGGCGGAGTACAGGGAGGCTATGGCCCCAGGCTCCATGTTCGTGGTTGCCTAAAGGGCCTAAGGAAAAGAAATAAATTGTAAAAGACAAGAGTCTCACATATAATTTTGGCTTTGAGCCCGGTTTCTCTAAAACCGCTTCTGAGGGGCCTGATTTACGATAGAGAGCCTGAAGACTCTTCAACTCTGTCTACACTTTTGTGGAGATTCGCTTACAGGTAGATAACAACAATGAAAAGATTCTGCTACTCTTCCTGAGCTTTGGGAATTAAGATACTCACTTGGTCCGGCTCGGATCTCTAAAACGATGCTGGAGTTAAATACAGTGCAGTCTTTTAATCGTAGATAACAACAATGAAAAGATTCTGCTACTCTTCCTGAGCTTTGGGAATTAAGATACTCACTTGGTCCGGCTCGGATCTCTAAAACGATGCTGGAGTTAAATACAGTGCAGTCTTTTAATCCTTTCATCGTCGATATTCCATCGATTTTATATTCGCCATTATTTCTACAAACTAGGAATGAATATTAAGCACATGAGAGTATTTCAAAAGATGAAAAGCAATTCTTCCTACAAACTTAAAATAAAAAGTCTGGAAAATGAGAGCCGCATCGACAGATGAGATGCCAGTTAAATAGTAGCAAATGCAAGTCAATAAAGGGAAAATCATCTTTTTCTCTAGTGGGTGATATCATCTTGATTCTTCACATCAAGTAGATGAACCATTAGAATAAATATTCAATCTAGGCCTTCATCTTAAATTTTTGGCTTCTTCTTCACTTTGATCGATTCCTTAGGTCCCGTCTTAACCTACCTTTCCTGTACCTTTTCCTCTTATAACTCTTCCCTTTTCGCCTACTTTGAAATTGTCACTTCTTTCAGTGTCCCTTGCATTTTTTCAGTATACAAAGTAATTAAAAGGCTGGGAAATATCAAATTATTTACACCATCTGTAAATCTCTATCGTTTTAGAACGCTGGTTTTTGTCGATTTCTCAAAAAAGCTTTACAAGGCAAGCTTTCTACTTATGACAATAGTACCTTTAGCAGTAAGTAATTATCTATCATTTTATTAATATCAGTAGCAGATACCTACAATGCCCCCCCCCCCTAAAGTATTGGAATACCCTTGCCATCTTTCCTACTATATATCCCCTAAAAGTTTGTATTTTAACCACAAGATATTGAAAAATGAAGGTGGGAACGGAATTTTTAGCGAAATGCTCGTCTCCCTTTAAAAACATCGCTTAAGAGTGGAAGAAGAATGGTTCAATTACAACAGAAAAATGGAGGGAAAAAACATTGCATTGCAATCTCAGAGCTCAAACTACTTTATCCGGCAATCGTAGCGTTAAAACATAGTCAAGCTATATACCTTTTGGACAAAGGCTTGTTTTGCACTTGTCACAAAGTTTGGTTGCAACGTTTTTCGTGTAGCCGGAAGGACATTGCTTAACGCATTTGCCATCAAACGCATAGTATCGCTTTTCTTCAGGAATAAAAGGCCAAAATCGGCCCCAACTTGGGCATCCTTTCTGACACTCAAAATCATTAACCTGAGGAACAAATTTTTCAAAAATCAAAACGGAATCTTTCCTTTAATTTTGGCTTCAAGTTATTTCAATGGTCATGAAAAATTAAAGGTAAGAGGTATTACTAAATGAAAAATAGAAAAATGACGATAAAGTTTCCAATAGAAAAATTTGAGAAGTAATGCAATTTCCTAATTTCCAAATTGGCTTTACTTCAGTTAAAAATAGAGTATTAACAAATTCAGACTGCCAAAAATTCGTGAAGCGCATGATCAGATTAGTCCTACTTGTCTTTGCTGCCTCAAACCATAGTCATTTCTCTCTAGATTGCATTATGATTGTTAGTAAATGTGTAACATAAGTAACATGGGTTACTACACCTTACCACGTAGTTTCCTTCAGGACATTTTGAGACACAGGTTCCATTCATTCCCCCGGCTCTGTAATTCATGCATGCATGACAATGTCGATTTGAAGCTTTGACGGTGCAGCCCCCGAGACAATCTTTGTGACAACACTGGTTAGTTGTGCCATCAACACAGCCTTGTGGTCCACACGATGCCTGACACACTAAAAATGGCAAAGAAATCAACACAGAGAATAAGGGTGTAAGGGGACTTTGAAGGTTGTTACAATTGAAGGGGCTGGGGTGGGGTTGTTAAAGGTCTCTGAAAATCTCAAAATTTCGAGTATATCTACGTCAATTATTCCTCTTAAATTTATTTACAAATTTTAATCCACTAGATGGGGGAGGGGGCAACGTAAACTAGGGTAAGTCGTTTCAATGCAACGACTCCGCTTACCTATGTCCATGCTATACAAACAAGCGCAGAAAAGCTAAATACAGGCAGCGCAAATTATAACCAAGGCAATGTTTACATGTTCCACAACAACAGCCAGCATTTCAGTAAAGTATTAACGAAAAACTAGAACAGAGAAGTTGTTATGAATTCCGTTGGTAATTTTCAAAAAATGAAGCAAAAAAATGCCCATTGAAACTACCCCTGGGTATTTGCTCTCGAAGTTTTTTCCATTAAATGGCGTTTTGCTGATTAAGAGCTTTTAAGGAAAGCAACAGAGGGAGTATGTTTTCCTTATTTCCTCCCTCCCCTTTCGATAACTGTAAACTAGCTATGAGGTCTTTTTCTTTAGCTTCAAATCTCAGCAAGAGTAAATCTGGGTGTCGATGATATATGATATATGATTGGGCTTAAAAGACTTTTGTTTAGTACAGTGGCGTACCCAGGGCCGGAGTAGTGGGGGGGGGTCTGGGGCGCAGTCCCCAAATTTTTTTTGGACCACGCCCTTCAAACACTCGCAAATGCAGGGAAACGCCCTTTGTGCAAAATTTTTCCCCATTATTTGATTTATGTTAACTATAGTAAATAGCAAAGTATTTTACAATTGTTATTGACACAACCATACAGTATACTACACCCCGTATACCCCCCTATCCCCCCCCCTTGGGTACGCCACTGGTTTAGTATCTCTTCTGTCTAGCCTCTCTTCCCACCAAAATTCAATTCAACTGAAGCTTGGAACTCAAACTTACATTTCTGGCATTGGGCATTCGTTTTATTTCCGGGGCCAAAACAATATTGCTGCCTCGTACTGTCATGACCAGAAGGAGCAATGCAATGATTTTCTAAGCATTGATCATAGCAATTTTCATTGTTTCGGTAGAATGATATCCCAAAGTTCTCTTCTGTGTAAGCTTTGTCAAGGACGATCGATCTCCACTTAACTGTCTGGATGTAGCACATTTGTTTGTTGTGGTCCAATCTCACACCGCCAGATTTGATAACAGTAAGCGACGGTAGACCAACATTTTCAAAAAATGTCCCATAAATAACAAGCGAGTAATGGACAATCTGGTACGTTCCCCTAATAACAGCTAGGTTCGGAAAGAGATTTTCAAGTGATCCGAGATCGGTTTTCACATGAAAGATGACCAGATAACCGGTGATTTCCCGAAGAGCCGGAAAGGATGCCGGTATTGTTGTATTTGCCTTCGGATTGAAAGATTCCCGGACAATAACGTTGCCTTCAAATGTCGTGCAACCTACTAATGCTTCACAATTACGACGCTGCGTACATTTTCCATTTTTAACGTATATGTCTATTTTTGGGATTGTTCTTGGCCAGCTGGTGTCTTGGCATTCTACAAGACAGGAACAAAATTGAGCAATGTTTTACTAATAGGCTTTTGTTCCGCATCAGATCAATACATGTTTCTATATTTGCTTTGATGTCAATGATACGATATTCAGAATCCGGTATGGAAGAATGAAACGGAGCATTTAGGGACAAGATATGCATTGGCTAATAACGAGTTTAAATGTAAGCTATATGAGGCTGTGGGTACTCTCCTCCGCAGAGGCTATTGGGGAGGGAGATTGAGAGGGAAAAAGGATAGGATAAAAGGAACTGCGGATAAAGGGAAAAAGTGGAGGAGCTGCGAGGGAGAAGGAGGAAGAAAATAGCAGCTTCACCACTTCTCCATCCTGCGGCTTCACCATTTCTCCCTCCCCAACAGCCTCTGTGGAGGAGAGTGGGCTGTGGGGGTGTTAGTGGAGGGTATTGTCAAAATTGCTGTATCAAGGCCCGCACCTCCGAGGTTGGGAGCAGCAAAGTAAATAAATTGTCTTGTTACCCTCCTAAACCCCGCTGTGGCACGATTTTTGCAAACGTTCTATGTAGTCTGGGCTCTTGGAACTTCATGTTGGGAACTAAATTAAAACTTTTATAAATATTATTTTTAATGGTATCTAGAGGCATATATTAATCATAAAGCAATATGGTATGCTAAAATGGTAAATATAAGAGCCTTTGGTAGAATAATTAACAAAACATGTGAAGAAGACTCACTTTTATATGGATAAATGACACAAAGGCTAAACTCAATACAAATCACTGTCGCTGCAAAGATGTGCCAAATCTTCATTAATCTGCTCATTTTGTATAGCGATTTTCAGTTGCCTGATAGAAAGCACAAGACTCTCAGACTACCTCTCTTTTACGTCACTGCAATTTCCTTCTTGTCTTAGCTGAATCAGCGACAGTACAACCTTAGTGTCTGGAAAGATAGCAAAATGAATATTACTCACCTTTTTAAGAAATGGAGTTTGTATCAATTAACCGTGTTGTGAGCTGTTATAAGCATATGAAATTAGAGTTTTATTCCTTAAGTTTCTCCAACAAGAACATTGCAGTAAACAAATTAATATTAGTTTCACTTGCCTGCAAATGATCAAAAATAGCTTTCCCTAAAGCCAGGGATGGCGCCACCGGGGGTGCTTGGGGGGCAGGAGCTCCCCCAAAAATTCATTGAGCCCCCCCGTCGGCACTTCAATTTTTTAAAATTTTTAAGTAATGTCGGCACTTTCATAACTTCCACACTTCGTGATTTTTTTTATTATCGTGATATAGTTTTATTTTTTTCTCAATTTTTTTTCATTTTTTGAACTAGAATTACCACAGTGGAAATGGTGTTATATCACATCTTTGTGGGTGATACACTCACTGTCGGCACTCTGACATTACAGCCCCCCAGCTTTTTTTTTCTGGCGCCATCCCTGCCTAAAGCTGCCTAAATTCAAAAGCACACAAGCATCAGCTTCAAAGTGACCACATTACCTGAAGGAGCTTCACGAAATACTTCTAAACATGCAAAATCAGTTGAAAATGTTTAGAACTGGCTGAGATATTCCCACATTAGCACGCACACTTTCCATATAAAATCACAGTAATTTGGTCTTAGGTCAGTGATCTTCCAGCAAAACTCATTTCTTTATAGCATAGCTTTACTTCAGTCAATCTCCGAAACACTTGAGTGATTTGGCACGTTTAGCGGTATTTGATAATGCTTTTTCAAGCTGAATGGTCAAAAGTACAAAATTATAACAATTCTTTGAGTTGTCCGCTTGCCTGTCTATATGTAATCCTTTTTCTTTGTTTCAAAGTAACACCAATCAAAATCTGCATCTTTTCTAGTTAGGGTGAAAATTGGAATTTGTGCAGATTAAAGCAGAGGAAAGATGGAAGGTTACTATATAACATAAGTTTATGATTTAAATTAAATGCTGATTGATAAACGTAATGATATACTCACAAAGACACTTGGAAATAAAACATTAAGTAAAAATGAATCCGGAAGTTGACGCTAAACATATCAAGAAAATGAATATTTGACGCCTCGCAGGCCTAGAGCCCACGCCACTTTGTTAACATCAGCCAATTCAATGATACGGAAAGACCTAGAAAGCACAAAACCAGTGATACTTTTCAAATCCGCAACATCCAATTGCTTGACTGTTGTCTCGAAGCACTTCGACAATCAAGGAAAGAAACGCTGAATCCGTGACAGAGGCTGGCGCTGGAAATCTGCTAAAAACATGAATGACTGCCTAGTGACGATAATGGAATATAAATAAAATGTGACAGTATAAACGTGGAATTCGATATCAATTGTATTTCTGTCGACTAATATTGGCTCTTCAAAATATTCTCCATTTTCCCAGGCATCAACAAACGTGTGAAAATGTGGGGAAAATGCGAATATCGTTAAAGCCTTTGCTTGGCTTAAAACTAAAACCGATCATAATATGAGACAAAGTAATCTCCTGTGCACAAACAACCCCAATTTCTATACGTTTTCCCCGCTTTCGCACCCCCCTCTGTACAGAAATCAATGTCTGAAGAATCAAAGATATGCTATCAAAGATATACCAGGGGATATAATGGCTAAACCTAAATGTTTTATAGCAAAGTCACTTTGTTAACGAACTTAATTTTCATATAAGCAATTATTTCTCGTTGTATCATGTTGTTCTTCATTGGTTTGTATTGTTTTTACTCTCTGATTCCTCACTTAAGCGGTTTTTTATTTATAAACATAAATGGGCGACCCTACAAGGCGGTGACAGATCCTGGTCAATTTGAGGAGATATAAATCGATTTTTAAGCTTGCGTAGATTGTCCATAGCTGTCCACATCTACCAGGTAGTACAAACTGGTTTTTCGGTCTTCTCATTTCAAGGTCTGATCAACGATACTTTGTGTGGCCTTGCACAAGATGTCGTTACTATGTTCTTTGCACCGCAGTTGCATTCAAGGTGAATTAGAAATATAAAGTTAACTACAAAAGGGCGTACACTCTTTTTTTAAAAAAAAAAATTTATAAGAACATGAGCCTCAAAACTGGTCAAAAGATAAGAACAAATTAAGAACAAGCTGAGGCTGAGCTTCTGCAAAATGCAATTTTGAACAACGCTTTTTCTCAAAATCGAGGATTTTTAGCAATGTGTGGGTGCTTTTTCGGTGAATATTCAAATTTGTCAGCAAATTAAGACTGTCTCTCTTCTTTTTTTGGCAAATGAGGCCTGAACACCTCCTTAAAGCGAAAAAGCTAGCAATAGCACTGCGTACACCCTCTAAATTTAAGAACAAATTAGGAACAATCCAGCCTCAGATTTTCCAAAAAATTAAGAACAGTCAGCCTAAACTTTAATTTACTGGTTCTTATAAAAAAAGAGTGTAGATGGGGACAGATTTCACTTGTTTAACAGACGTTCGACAAAAATTCGCATCACAGGACCTGCTTAGTAAGTTTCGTCAACGTAACATGAAGAAAAACATGGCAACAAAAAAAACTACTATGGCAAATCTCGATTGAGAAGTCCCCACCACCTGACTATGAGTAAAGTTTCAAATCTGAGCATAAATTGGTTAGTTTAAACAAACTTTTCTTTGTTGAGCTCTAGTCATTTCAATTTGATTTTTTATATCTGCACATTCTGCTCAAAACAGGTCTACTTTTGCCTAAGCCTAAAAAGAATGGAAAAAATGCCGAGTACCATTAAACCCATGCAAGGTTTAATGTATAGGAAGGAAAATTTTGTGAGTAATCTAGAAAACTGGGTAACGGGGATTTTTTCTTTCAATATGTGATCCTGGTGGGTCTTCGACTCAAAATCCGTCAGAGGCCCTAAAATTAGGAGGCCGGTGGTCACGTGATCATTCATTTCATTATCCCCAGTCATCGAGTTTTTTATCGACGATGATGTCCAAGTGATATTGTCACAAAAATTTATTTTCAGAATTTTCCAGAATTGTTCACATAATCTGAAAGGGCAACACAGAATACATCTAACTGTGCAAAATCAGTTAAATGTGTTACAAACTGGCCGATAAATAGCCACATGGGCACAGTTTCTTGGTTCTAGATTCCAACCCAAAGTAACCAAGCCAAAATAACAGGCATTAGCTAGCAAACCCGAAATCCTTCAATGACGATATTTCTACAGCTTTAGCGTCCCTAAATGACTTTGCAAATAAACACATTCTTATTAAAATAGATTTTTGATAACGTCACGCTTTTTTACTCTATCTAGAAATCTGAACGTTGGCGATTTCAAGACATTAATCTGCCGGAGATATGATGTCATAATACCATCATTCGTTAGAATGGGTTGAGGTCAAGAAAGTCAGTGACACTGAGGACAAAAACTGGAAATTTATTATTTATTGCATCAAACTGCGTTTTAAACATAGTGAGTTTAATACCACCAAATAGAGCTGTACCGCTCAAAAACATGAGAAAAAACGTCTCGAGAGCATCTTTGAGCTTAGGATCAGAAGACATGCCTATTGGAAACCGAAGTTTCGTTTTGGCTTCTCAGAAAATTGTTTGCAAAAATGTTACTTCTTAGCAGATTTGGCTGCCTCTTTCTCCTTCTGTTCTTCTTCATAGACCTTGATGAGTTTCTCTACTTCCGCTTGCGTAAGGATGTGAAATATAGTATTCCCGTTCTCTCTAGTTAGGGTCGCGATTTCGACTGAAATGCAAGAGTAATTCAGTAAAGATTTTCTGGCTAGCTGGCTGGATTTAACAAAAAGGCTTCAGAAGTAAAAACAGAAATTAAAGAACAAATTGGGGAATAAAGCATCTCTGAACATACGGTATCCGAGCGTAAAGGAGAATGGGAGAGATCCTTTTAACAGATGATCCACAAAGAAAAATATATGCGATCTTGAAAATATACTGCTTGCGACATTACTGAAAAATGCAGTTTAACTTAAAGATTTCCCTTGACTTAACTTTCAATTTCAAATTTACATCAGCAAGAAGGCAAACTGCCAATAATTTCAATCGAGAGACCCAGCCTTGAAAATTTACACAATTGGAATCCGCAAAATAAAACAATCCGTTAGCTTAAGTTTAAAATATGATCGAAGCTGAGCAATCAGTGTAGGCTATGCTTGAACATTTAAACTATGGTAAACACAATTCAGTAATATCTAGTCAGGCCCATCCTTCTTAATGCAAAAGATGACAGTGAAACTGGCTACAATAGATTAGCCAATCAATACCAAACAACGAATTCGAATACGAAAATAGACGAATGAGATAACGAGCAACGAACCCTTTTCAGTAGACAGCTTCTGAACATCTAATGTTTTGCTTAGGACATTGATTCCTAAGTTCAGTGCTTCTTTGAGAGATATACCTTCCTCCTTATATTCTTGTTTCAGCATCGAAATCGCTGCCTAAAAAGGAAAGCAATATTTAAATGACCAAGGGAAAGCCAAATTGAGACAACAGAAATGTCTTGCTTTGCCTTCAGCTGGCCATTTCGTAAAATATTTTATGGGACGCTCAATCGTGCGGTTCTGATTTTTGAGATTTGATTAAGAGATGGCTTCAAGGTGTTTTTTTGCAATAATACTCTATCATTCTAATATATGCTTTGTCATGATTATCTTTAAAATGCTTTGATCTTAAGAGCACTTTGTGTAACTATGGATTAGCGTGTTGCCACCCATTAGAGCGAATGCCACTTTTGCAAAAAGGAGTCAACATCCTTTTAAGAAGTCCTAGTTATGGGCCCCATCAGCTAAACATCTACAATCCCCAGTAGATGATGATGATATTTTGCACCCCTCTCCAACTCTCCTGGTTCAAATTTGATATCTCTTTCCTTCAAGTATGCAGGCACCGACTTTAGGTAGAGGGAAGGGGTAGGGGATGGAGGGATTAAACATACATGGTAGCAAACATGACAGCATCATGAAATATATCTAAATGTGCCAAATCAGTTAAAGGAGTTATAAATTGGCTGAGATAAGGCCACATAAGCACAAGCTCTTTCCCAATAAAACCTCTGTAATTTTTTCTCTGTTCACAACTTCATGAACCAAGGCAAATAAAAGTTTACAGCTATCAAACTTCCAATCTTTCAGTTTCTATATCACACCAAATTATCAACATCTCAAACTGTTTTTTCCAAAAGGAATTTCATGGCAATCTTTTAGGTTCAAACGTTTTCAAAAGAAAACGATTCTAAGAATACATTTTTGATGGCACTACACTATAAAACATAACTGTGTTGTCCAACATAATAGGCTGAAATTATTTAAAATGAACTTACTACACTGTTGTTCCCAATGCAAGTTGCTTTCCAACCTGAGTAGTTGCCACTAGGATCACTCTGGTATAACTGAAAGCCAAGTCGCCTGTCCCAGCCCATGTAAAGTAGGGAAACTCCAAAAGGTCTGTAGCCTATAGTCGGAAGGTAAATCTAGTCAATAGAAACATTCTAATGCTGCCTTCATGAGACAATGGACTGTCTCTGTTTATATACTGTAAAGAAACTGTAAATTTACAAATGGGACAAATTTACTTTAAATCATTAATAATAACTAATACCAGTTATGTTTAGATATTGCTTTACTTCTTATGACAAGGTTCAAAGTTTGTGTTATGTTAATCCAAATATAAAGATTTCCTTTATCCTCTTTAGTGTTTTTGATGGTAATTACAAAGAAAGTAGAAATCTGGAATTAGGGATATTTCCAAATATCAATTTGGTAGGTACAGTAGATTTACAGGTTGGGAAAAAATTACTCAAGTAAATTTTGAACTTTCATCCTTTCACAACCTCCCAAAATTAGCCACTTGTTTTCATCCCTGTGCCCTGGTAAACCATAATCAAATAAGACAGGCATATATTCATACTTTTCATATCAGCAAAATACCAATGATATAATATGATTTAGGTTGATTCCTAACTATCAAATTCACTGCACCTCCTGTTTGTGTATACTGCTGCTTCAGATCACAAAGCTTTGTCACTAATTGCTCACATGGAATGGGTTCTTGGTAGGTCAAGAGATACCTGAAAAAAATGTCATTGGATCAAAGCTATTTATATGTAAATGTAGTGACATTTGATAAAGCTATTTAAATGTAATGACATTTGATCAAAGCTATTTATATGGAAATGTAGTGACATTCGATAAAGCTATTTCTATGTAAATGGTTAAAGCTATTTGTATAGGAAAATTTAGGGGATATGTCTGTACAGGTTCTTCAAGGAACAAACTTTCAGACTTATAAGAATTTGAAAACAGCATGAAAAAGAAGACACATGTCATACTAAAGTACTTTTGGTCTGACACCCATCAGAGTTTGTCAAAAGGTTAGCGACACCCATTTCAGTATAAAGAACACAAAGAACAACATAATGAGCTTCACTTCAAACAAAATAAATCTGTAAATTTCAATTCAATGAAACAATATGTCATATCACTATTCATTGACTGAGTCACATTTGTGACAGAATTTTATTAGTTCATGCTATTTTTAATCAAATTGTGTTTCAATATGAGCTTGTTGTATCCTCAGCCAAAAACAGCATGCACCCCATTGACCTTGAATAGTGCAGATATTATTTGAATTATTTGAGATGCATAATCAAAGAGCAATGAAAAGATTTCTCAATAAGGAAAGTCCATTGAAATTACACTAATTTTACAAAAATATCCAATGACAATAAGCATTAGCAAATTTTGAGAAAACAAATTTGTAATAAAGCTGCACTTTCCAAAAAACCAATCTTTTATGGTTGAGTATTGTTGGCCAAATTTGGTGTCGCAGTCACTGTTTCCACAAACATTAACAGAAGAAAAATAACCCGAATACCTTTGGGCAATGAGTCTAAGTTGTCGAGTAAGAACATTGGCATCTGATGTTATACCGGCAACACTGCAGGCCATATCACTAAAAAGACATTTCAAATTAATGTCAATTCACATGACATAAAAAATCTTTCTCTTTTGCAAAAACAGATATATATTGACAAAACAATTAACATAACTTTCTATGTGAGGACTTAATTCTAAGAAATCTTATAATCTTACTTACTCGTGAAGTTTATAAATTTTCTCAGAAAAAATCTCATCCAGCAGTTTATTCGTATTTCTCTTTTCAGCTGCTAGCAAAACCCCATCATTTGCTAAAATTCCAAGGCATGTGCCTGCATGGCCAATTGCTTCCATTGCATATTCAACTTGAAAAAGCCTCCCTGGAAAAAGAATTAATTTGTGCCTTCCATAAATAAGCTTGGTCTAATAGCTGTTTCCAGTTCTGCCTTTATCAGGCCTTGTTCTAAGCAAAATGAAGGTGCTCTACAAAAAGCCCCTTAGAAACTCTAGGTACTCTATAATGCAACTCTAAATAAAATATCCTTGAAAGCATCCTTCGAGAGCTTTGGAAGGTCAAGAACTTCACACCGAAAGCTTTGGAAGAGTGTTAAATAAGAAACTCAACGTGATACCAAAAAGCACCATAATATGAAATAACAAAACATGCAACAAACACATCTCAAAATTGTGCAGATTTTTCTAATTATGTAAGTTGCCTTCACTTGATATGTAAGATGAGCTTTTATCACTGTCAGTATCACTAAATGTTATGTTCAGCTTCACATCTTGCTTCATCAAAACACACGGCTTTAAATTGAACATTTAACTTTGTTTTCTTTTTTTTGTTATCCTTTCTATAAGACATGCTAGAACATCTACTACTCGTGAAAGCAAATGAAAACTGAAAAGCAATGCAACAATTTGGGTGGAAATCTGATAGCTGATTTGCACAGGTGATTTTAAGCTATTAAGAAAAAACAGAAAGTAATACTTCAACAGGAGAATATCAATGCTTGCTCAAATATCAAATAAATCTGCCAGAGAATACGCTTGATGGCCTGTGTCCTTGGTTGGTACCAAAAACCCAATGTTAAATTTGTTGAATTTTTCTCAAGGGGTAATCTTATGCAAATCATAATATTGCGGTCTGTTGGGAAGATTGTTTATGCTTGATCAAGTTTATTCAACAAATTTCAAAAAAATTTAGTTTGCTCAGTGGTAATATTGTTTTAACGTTTCGAGGGGCTCTATAAATCGCTCTCTGAGCCTTTTTTTGGTGTGCTCTAGGTGTTTGTGCTCTATCTAGTGCCTTTCTGGGCGAGGCCTGCTTTGTAAAAATACTACCTGAAAAGAAAAGCTAATTTAATCACTATGCATCTAGCTTCTAAGTTGCATCTGGACCTGGGGTGTCAAACATTTTACGAAACTAGTTTTATTTAATCAATGCTATCTCATTATGTTCTTCATTGAAAAAATTACAGTAGCAGTGGCGGACACCTGGGGGATAAGGAGTGTTGTGGTTGTCCCCAATACTTTGGAAATCAATGTTCTTTTGTTCTAAAGCAATGGGAAAATGTGATGTCATCTTATCAAAACAATAGGCTTGCCCCCAATATCTGACCAAGTGAATCCAAACCATTCTGTTTGGCATGTGACTGGCACCACTTTTATCTTTTGATGACCTTTTCTAGAACTGAGGTTGACACTCCTGACCTGGGAAATGTCTTTCAAACATCCTGCATTATATTTTTCACTTTCCCCCCCCCTTAATTTTGCTTTCAATCTAGCCCAAGGTTCATGATCCATAGAACTTTGAAATATAAAATTGCTATATTTCATTAATATTTTATCAAAATCAGTGCATGCAGGCTTAAGTATAAATGACAAAAATTAAGAACAAAAGACAAAATAAATATAAAAAAAATTGAAAATACCTTCAGGGGAGAAAATGGTTGTCCTTGAATCATATCTTCTTGACTAGATAGAAATCAAACTTGGTGGTAATTTATTTGCAAAATATGATTGCAAATTGAAACAAAAGTACATTGGATAAAAGAGATACTGCATTAACTTCTATCTTCTAGCTTTAATGCAATTAATTGACAAAGCAAAAAATCATTTCAAATATGTTCCTTTGACTGACTGACTGACCCTATTCAAAAAAAAGGAAACTGTGCTGAACATGTTTTAACTACCCTTTTTGTCAGCCCTATAATCTGTGTTACAATGAGACTGTGTAAAACAATAATTAAAATTATAACACAGTTTACTGTTGAATTTCAAAAGGCTTTTAGCCTCAATAGAATCTATTATATTATATATTTGTTATATTTTCCTATGACTATTTTTGTAACAATTTTGAATCAAGTAGATAAAAAGGCCATAAATGAACATTTTTAATGGTTTTGAAAAGTACAAGCACAGCAGTATGGTCTTCTTCATTTGATGCCCAAACAATTTCTTATGCTTGCTCTCTCATCAGAGGCTTTTAGGCCGTATCTTCTGGCAATTACATAGTTAGACAGAGTTCAGCTGACAAAGAATAGCGAATGTTATGATGGGGATATGTTCAAATATTGTAAAATTATCTCACCATCTTGTCCCTTTATGTGTATTTATCAAAGGTTTTTGGTCTTTATTTCAACTCCTTTACTTTCAGCAGCAACCATGAGATAGCATTTATACAACCTCGGTATAGTGTTGTCCACTGGCGAACGAGGCACGTTGCACCATCGTGGAGCAAGGAAAATAATATCAAGTAGGGCATAAAACTAAATTATATGACATTTTCGATATAAAAACAAAGTATGAGGCAGACAGCGCTAAATGACATCTCTTCGTTACAGAAGAATACAAAGAATATCAGAAATATATGCATTCTGGCACACGTTGATCATGGTAAGAGTATGAAGACCACCATCGTTCGTTGTTAAGAATTCTTAACAAGCACAATTTATGTTTCAAACTTTGCGTCTCAGTGATAGATGATATCTCAAAATTCTCACTGCGTCTTACCCTAACATTCTCTAGAAAAGTCAAATACTTTTGATATTATAATATTTGGAAAGAACCTAGGCCTAAAGTATAGCTTTATAAAGTTGATAAACATGTTATGTTGGCGAGGCCCTAAAACCGTTAACAGAAATTAATGTTATGAAATACGCAATATGAGATATTTTTCAAATAAGTTTCGATCACTGACAAAATAGGCCATCTTAACTCTATCAATGGAAACATAACGGAAGAAGCAGCCCAAACCAGTCTGCATTCGAGCCCCTTTTTGTAAAAGACCTTTGGCAAGCATCAAACCTTTATAAAAAACTCGCCAGTTTTATTTTGGCAAGTTTTATCTGTAGTTATACCAAGTTGGTGGTTTGATAAATGTGAAAATTTGTCCACCAGTTCTACTGTGTAGCCATCTTTCCCTGTATTAACTTTTGCAAGAATCTATGGCAAGCAAAATCACAGAATGCATACTGGAGTCCAAGTGCACAGTTATTTTCTGTGTAAAGTGTTTGAAAACATCATGTGCAGCCAAATCTGTTTAACAGTCTTAGGTGCAGTGTATTTTGAAAACTAGGCTGATGCTCTTGTTTGCCTCATATGGAAGAGCAGCTTCTGCAGTTCTCTTTGCTTGCCATCTGTATGCCTAAGCAAATGTGCATGGTCTGCATGGGTGGTGAGCATGGTCGCTTGTAAGCAATGGATCTCAAGATCTGGCTGACCAAAGGGACATAATTGAACTATTCTTGTGAAATTCCTAGTATTTGTCTATCCACTGCTCATTCCCCAAGTATCAACACCTGCCAACTTATTTGGCCAGTTCATTTTGTCTTTGAATATCCATGTTATTTGTAAATTTGCAGTTTTCTTCAGCTACTAACATACTAACAAACATTAAACATAATACTGACAAATTAACTCTATACATTACATTGACAGATTGATAAAAATGTTCAATGCTAGATTGCCATCCACATATATTGGAATAATTATGTTTTTATGGGATTTTCCTAGTTACCTATACTCCAGCTACAGAACTTTGTTATACATTAGAAATTTTATTGCAACTAACAATTTTTCTAGGAAAAACAACATTGGCAGATTGTTTAATTGCAAGTAATGGAATAATATCCCCAAGGTTAGCAGGGAAGGTTAGTTTTGTCTTTTTTCTTGTTCTTTTCTACATTTAAGTCATTTCTTAGGGCTAGGATTATGTCAATTGACATACCTTTTGGCATTCCTTTTTAGACTTTGGTTTCAACTGTTAAGAAATGAGCCAGCCTTCACTTGTAGTTTTGTCATGAGATACTGATGATAGATGAGAGTCAAGACTTTTTGATAATAAGGCAATCTGTAATTTATAACTACAGCATTAGAACTCTGCTTGCCCCATTTTACCATTGGGAAATGAATACAAGGCATGGCAAACATATATTGAAAGCAATAGAAAATATATACAGTATCACAAGGATCACAAATGTGTTCTAGAAAGATTATAACATTCACATCATGAATGTTTATGTCCTATTCTGTAATTGATGACTTATTTATTTAATTATGAAATTAAATTCATATATTGAAAAATTGACATTATTGTTCTCCCTCCATATCATTGCAGTTACGTTACATGGATGACAGGCCAGATGAACAACAAAGAGGGATAACAATGAAATCTAGTGCCATCTCCCTGCTTTACTCAAAAGGTCATTTTTGTGCAACTTTTGGAAACCTTTTTCTTTTGGAAACCAACTTTTGGAAACCTTTTTCTTTTGGAAACCTTTTTCTTTTGGAAACCAGATTGGAAACCAACTTTTGGAAACCAGATTGTGCAAAAAACTATAATGGCAACATGTTTTGGATTATTGGTAAAACCCGATCGTCGTTCCACCTAGCAGTTTTGGAATCTATCTACATAAGCATGAAAAAACCGCTACTGTGTAGACAAAGGGAGTTCGTTTTCACCTTAGGACTCCATTGGTAATATTCTAAATAGGCAAGCAGCACTGATTATGTAGATAGGCCGTGTTTCTGATTGGCCTAAATATTTTGATCCACAACTGGGTATATATATTTCCTAGCGTAGAGTTTTCGATCTATGTTCTGACTTTTTAAACTTTGAAGAGTGTCAGACGAAAAGCTTTAGTTTACTAAATGTTTGCTTTTTTCAAAGCCATTAAACCTTTTTCTAATAAACCTAATGAAGGGAGACATTTGAATTACCCCTGCTCCCCCAGTAGATACTCAGGGACCTTACATACCGAGGGGTCTGTCTGATAGTTTTCAGTACATCATTTGTTTCTTTTTTAGAATTAAATCTTCATCATTTATGTGAAATTGTTCTTCTCTTGCAGATGGTGATAATTTCTTGATAAATTTGATTGACTCTCCTGGTCACATCGACTTTTCCAGTGAGGTAACTTTTCTTTAGTTAATCATTTTAACAATGTGTGTAATCATGGAACTAAAAGCTGGGCCATTTTTTCTGATGAATAATGATTAAAGATGAGACTAGTTTTCTGCATTTTGAAATCAGATTACTAGCAGGCAATGATTTTCATTGGGTGTTGATGTTCTTACATCTTTAGCACAGCCCTTCAAATGAGCATCCTTTAAAACGTTCAAAATTTAGTGGGCACACCCCTCTCCAACAAGTTTCCTATTCTTCTACTGGGAATTTGTTCATTTTTAAAGAGAGAACGGTGATGGATTGTTATGATGCTGATAATGAAATTGGCATTTATATTTACCTTGAGTGGAAAACTGATTCTTTACTCTGTTGTAAGCTGATTTTCTAACAATTTTATTTCCTTTTTGTTGCACACCATGTAGAAAAATAGTTATAAACTAGTCTGTACCTCCTTCGAAAGGCCACTCTCTTAAACCTCTTGGCACTCATTACATGATTTACGGTAATATCTTAACTATAAAGTAATATTTTCAAATACTTAGGTATAAAAATGCTTACTCGTCCTATCCAGGTGTCAACTGCTGTGCGCCTGTGTGATGGAGCACTTGTTCTTGTTGATGCAGTCGAGGGTGTCTGCCCACAGGTAACCATGTTCACATTGTAAATTTCGACTGCTTCTTTCTAGAAAGCTTCCAAAGCTCAGGATTATTCAAAGGCAGTCATACGTTTTGTGATATTATTTTGTATGACATCTGTTATAGATTTGTTTATGTAAGGACTGAGGAAATGATTTAATAAGTGTGAATGTGAAGGAGGGGGCACAGCAACAGGTTGGCTATGACATCACTTGTTAGAGGCGCTGACAACTGACCCAAGGGTCTGTGGTTCTGGTCCCTGGCTTGACCAAACTCTCCCTCAGAGCGAGAAGACAAGTCATTGCTTTTACTGTTTCTTCAAAAATATAAAGTAAATTGCATTCTCCGTGAGCAAGTGATTGCTTGGGGGTAAATGCAATACTTAGCAAATTTTCTTTGTATCAAGATATTTGATCTCAACTTGCGTAACGGATGATGTTTTGGGTCTTTTTTAGACTCACGCCGTCTTGCGTCAGGCCTGGCTGGAGAACATTCGACCCTGCTTAGTATTAAACAAAATGGATAGATTGATCACCGAATTGAAGCTTAGCCCTTTAGAGGCCTATCTTCATTTGCAGCAAATTCTAGAACAGGTGAGTGCCAAGCTACGTGCCATCGATACATTTTACTCTTGATCAAACTATCCTGTACCATTTTGAATGCTGCAGTGTCCGTCCTGTTATTCTGTAAACATTCGTCCCTATTAATCTGTATCGACTCAGTAGGTCCATTGTAAACTACCTCCAAGTTTAGTTTACTAATGCGCAAAAATAAGAAAAGGGATGGCTGGGGGTAAAAATATTGGTATTAAAAAGTGGGTTAGGGTTAGGGTTAGGGTTAGGGTTAGGGTTAGGGTTAGGGTTAGGGTTAGGGTTGGGGTTAGGGTTAGGGTTAGGGTTAGGGTTAGGGTTAGGGTTAGGGTTAGGGTTAGAAACGAGATAAATCCTCCACTCATTATGTAACTCAAGGTTGAAAATCTATTTAACAGGGGTCTAGCATGAGAATTCTTGATAGGGAAAAATGACCTTTTTGAATGTAGAATATCCATTATTTTTTGGATTAAGCAACACCGTATCTTACGAAATTATTTGAAAGCACTGGCCCTGACATACCTCCATACACTGATGTTATCTTTGAAAATAATATTCTCAGTGTTGAAATTTTGTCATTGGCGTCACGAGTGATGGCTGCTATTTGAAAAGTAAAACAACGAAAGTTATTTTTTCAAACCAATAAACATTGTCATTACTGTGATCTTATTTCTTTTTTATCAGGTTAATGCAGTCACCGCTTCCTTGTTTGCCTCTCAAGTCATGGAGAAGAATATTGATGATGTAAAAGGCAGCACTAAAAAACATGAAATGACTGATACAGCCGAAGATAACCAGGTGAGGCGAATTCGTGATATTGTGGAAGGTTTCTCTACAGCTAATGTATTTCAGTAGCTTGTTGATGATACTAGCAGCTGAATTTTCAGAAATAGTCCGGTTTATATATTGCTCGAGGAGCCGGATTATCTGGTATTAGGTACAGTAATGAGTTTAGTTTAGTAGGGTGCCTTTTTTATCAAAGTTTAATTATCCCACTTGCAGTAGACTACTCTGTCCAGCGGGACTTTATGTCTATACAGCGGGAGTCTATTTCATAGATAAGGAATATTTAGATATAGTTTGTGATGTTTAGAAACTCAAATTTGTGCCATTGGAAACAATTTTTCTTGTATATAGGCTACAGTTTGGCCAAAATTGTCCAAGGAAATTTTTAGTGCTGGCGCAAAATCAGTGATTTTTCAGAAATTCTTTTTCAAGTGACCTTTTCTCTTCTCTTAGTTTTTTTTCCATTGTTTCCTTTACTTATACAAAGAAACCATTTTCCTATTCTGAATTTCTAAATTAATCTGTTGCAGCATTCAAAATATAAAAAATGTACAGAACGTTATACCAATAACTGGCATCAATAAAACATATGATATTATTCCATTATAATATTTTCTCTATATTCTCAGGCTTTCCATCGAATAATCATGTCAAAGCATATGTCATCATTTCTAGGTTTACGATTGGGACTCTGGGCTCGTTGAAGCTGACGATTCAAACTTATATTTCTCGCCAGAGCAAGGAAATGTCGTCTTTTCAAGTGCTGTCGATGGCTGGGCATTCAGGTGTGTATTTTCTTAATAAACAAAATTGGTGCCCCGGATAATTCGGACTGATCTCAATTTCCGATTTTTCGTTCCTTATTCGAGTCCAAAGTCGTAACTCGAATTTAACGAGCATTCAGTCAGACTGACCATTTCCTTACACCCCTGGACGTTTTTATTTCGATGAGTGACGAACGGAAATGACATTTCACTTCGTCCCCTAAAATATTTCCTGTTTCTATGCTTCCTTGAAGGCTGAAAATTTGTATTTCATAAACTGTCTATTTATTAGAGTGAAGAGTCCATATAGCGACCTTTTTATAAATAGAAACCCATAAAAGTCCTTGAAAGGTCAATGCTATTTTCTGTTGTATGGAGGTGTTTGATACTGGGAAATGCCCGTTGATTTAGACTTTACTTTATTCTGACCATTCTCAAAATGAATTATCTATTTAAGTAAAGCTCTATAGATTTTTTCCTAATGCCTAGATTTGTTTTCATTTCAGATGAAGAATCTTTGAGTTTTTCACAAAATTTTTTCATTTTTCTATTCATTTTCTTGTTTACTTATTTAATCATTTATTTCGCTTCAGCATTAATGACTTTGCTCAGATGTTTTCAAAGAAACTTGGCGTGAAATCTGAGATATTATCAAAAACGTTGTGGGGAGATTTTTATCTAAATACAAAAACAAAACGAATTATGAAAGGTGCTCAAAGCAAGGGGAAAAAGCCCCTGTTTGTACAGTTTGTGTTGGAGAATCTTTGGACAGTGTACGAAGCACTATTAGAAAAAAGGTGAGTTATTGAAGGTACATCAAAGTATAGAGTTGGTATTACTATACTGATATTTGTATAGGGAAAAGCGAGTGGAAATTATTAAAGAGTTAATTGAGATGTTATGATGAACAGTTGTTGCCTTTAAAGAGCCAAAGACGGATTGCTTTGAATTCAAATCCTTGACACACTAATGGGCCTAAAATTAGCCACTGCGAAAGCAATTACTGTGAATCCACTGCGAACGTTTTAGATTATGGTCCAGAAAAACTTCATTGTTGGGAGCACCAAAAGTTCGAGTAAAGGCAATGCAAACAACGAAAACATTCAGGAATCTAGCAGATGATTTCATTAATCTATCGTTTTTTAGGCCTTTAATGGTTGAATATTTCTTTAAGCTTGTTATTGTATTTCATGAGGACTCAGTGTTCGTTAATTTGTTGGAGGATCTGAGCATTTAGCATGAGCATTTGCCTGTCATCTTTTTTCACCTTTTTTGCATGAAATGAAACTTTTATTGGAGATATTGATTCAATCTTGGTTCCAAACACATGCCTAACAAATTTCATCTACTTCCAGGGATAAAGATAAAATCGAGAGAATAGTTTCTAGCCTAGAATTAAAGTTGTCTGCTCGGGATACGAGAAGTACGGATCCAAGGACAAACCTCCAAGCAATATTACGTCAGTGGCTGCCTCTTTCTAATGCTATCCTCGGTATGGTGTCAACCAAACTTCCTAGTCCACTTGATGTTCCTGAGGAAAGAATAGAAAAATTGATGTGCGGAGGATTACGAAAGTTTGATTCGTTGCCAATGGAGACACAGCAGCTAAAGCCAGGTATGATTTATTCATTTATTTTTGTATTTTAGCTTTTCTAGTGTCCTTTAAAACACCTTCAAACACCCAGGGTTTGTCGAAATGCTTTGCTCGACCAGTCACTTTATCATGACAAATCACTCTTGTTGATCATGTGAGACGAGATGTAACATAGTGTTTCTTTTTATAGATACATCTTCTCGCAATGGCCTCTTTTGACGTAAATCTATATAAGCCAGGACCTCTTCTCCCTTGCCTAAAACGACTTTCCCTGATCATTTAGAACATATCTTGATGAATTTTGGTTGAAAGTAGCTCTAAATATACACAACAGACTTCTTCAACATTCTGTCCGTTCCTAGCTTTTAGGGAATGCAGCTCCTGTGCCGGCAAGCCAGTAATTGCATTTGTTTCAAAGATGTTTTCAGTCTCCCAAGAGGCACTTCCCAAACACCGTAAAAGGTAGGTTCAATTTAGAAACTCGCAAGACATGTTGCTCAGAATTCGTAGAGCGTTGTTCAATGGAATTACGAAGGAAAATTATGGTAAGAAAAGTGCTTAGGGTTCAGCAGCGCTTTCAACATCGTAGAAACCACTTTGCTTTTTTGCTGACTGTGTTGCTTCTTAGCCCGCTTCTAAGATAGCAGTAATGGATGTTGCTCTACTACCATTCTCTCGTGAAGAGATCTTTGATGTAATCTTTTTATCCAAACATTTGCTCCCTCCCTTGATTGAGCAGCCTTTCCCTGCTTTGTTTCTCCTTTAAAAAAATGTACTAAAAACAATTTATTTTTTGCCAGGCCGCTGACGCAAGAAGAAATAGAGAAACGACGTGAAATTGTAAGGCAAAAACAGTTGGAGCGTCAGCAATTGATCAGCGAAAAGGAATCGAAATTAATTGAACCAACTGAAGAACTGGGAAAAGAAGAAACAGAAACTGCCGAACCTAAGATGTCACAAACTGAATCTGTTGAAGTAGAAGAGAGCAAGGAGGATGATGAGATTTTCATAGCCTTTGCCCGAATATTTAGTGGCTCGTTGAAGAGAGGACAAAAACTGTATGTTCTCGGTCCTAAGTACGACCCTGCTAAGGGACTGAATTTCGATAAGGGAACCGATGAGGAGGAGCAGTTTGATATTGATTCCTTCACGAGGTAGGTATCATAGTGTAAACACGCTGTTCATTGAGAGAATTGGTTGAGGTATGATATTTTGAAAAGGTATGATAATTTAATGTGAATCTATGCGCTCATTCCAGAATTAAGCAGGGCAGGTCTGATGAGATTTTGGTTCAAAAAAGTGATGTTGGTTTAACAGTTTGTATGAAATCCTCTGCAATAAATTAATGTATTGATAAACGGTACAAGCTATGTCAATAAGCGAAGGTCCAGAATTGCAATGAGTATCGTCTCCATGAGTGATTTGATTCCAGCCTGCCATTTTAATTCTTTTCCATGAACAGGATGCCCACATTACAGTACAGCAACATCTTTCCGAAACTCAGTTTTAGGCTCAGAGTGACCTTTGAAACTTCAAAAGAAATGGAGCCATGGTTTTGTTTTTGAAATACATCGAAATTCTTGACCTTCGTTTGCTGGAAAAAAAGTTTATCTATGGGATATAGCAAGCTGATTCGTAAAATTTTGCATTCTACTTTTTAAGTTTCTGGAGCAGATAAATATAATTGCCCAGTTTGATTGGTTTGAATGTAACCTATTCGAACTTGAGACGTGATCATAAAACCAACATTATGTAATGCTCGGATTTCTTTTGGTATTGGATAAAGCTGGGAATTACGGCTGGTATAATCATATATTAAGATCACCTAGTGCAGAGAATCCTCAATGGCCTAATTACTGGAACTGTCGGCTATGTTTTGAAGCATGCCCACTTGCAGGGTTTCAAAACCCACGACACAACACTATTGCAGTACAGAAATTCAGCAATGTCATAATATTTGCAAAAATAATAGGTTAATTTTTGAAAACAGTTTTTTTTAAGAACAGATCAAATGAGATCTGATGATTTTTCACGGTACACCTGACAATCTCTCACGACACACAATGGTGCGTGGCATAGTGGTTGAAAATCACCTGCCCTAATGTTTAAAGATTTCAAAATTGGCGCAGACCGAGGTGCAATTTTGCGAATATGTAGATTAAAACAGCCCAGTGGGCAGAAAGAGATAATAACATAATATTGAATAGAATTTATTTTTTGCTTTTTAATCATGGAAGATTGCATATTTTCCTTTTTTTGCAGCGAAAATAATGATTCAGGATTTGAAAATTTCGAAGATATTAATGTGAGGAAGCATATGGCGTCTTTCGAAGTTGGTGATCTTTACTTAATGATGGGAAGAGAATTTGAGAATCTTGATGAAGTACCAGCTGGAAATATCGTTGGTATGAGAACTTGATCTTGTACTTTCCATTTTTCTTGTCTAAAGCAGCTGCTGAATGCTTCAAAGTATAATTTGAATTAATTTGTTTCTTAAACGAGTGGCAAAAAATGTCGAACTCTCGGAGGAAGAACTTAATTGATTTTAGTTTAAGCTCTCACACTCTCTCTGTATTCTGAGCCTCAACTTTAAGGTAATATTTAAAGCAAATTGCAGAGTCAAGAACATTTCAACATCTTCAGTTTTGTAAACCTTTCTTGTTAGAAGTAAACATTTTCTTTCAAGTTTAGTGCAAATTTTTCTATTTTTAATAACACTTTCCATTGATTAAGCCCAACGTTCACGTGGCTTGTGAAATTATTCTGTTAAATGATTATGTATTATATCGTGCATCGAGAATGCAAACTAATCCATGAAGTGACAATTTTTTAAAGTTCAGTCGCAAATCTTTCTCAGTTTGATTTCTTCTACACTATTTTTTCTTTCCATAAAAATAATATCATTTGTATTCCTTTTTTCCTGTGATGATACAAATCTTTGCCTTTTATAATTGTTTAGAATATTTAGCAGAAAAAGATCCTTTTCTGCAATTTCTCACTCGTATCTCGTCAATTGTCTTTTTCAATGGTCCTTCAAAGCATTTAATTAAACTTACAACCAGTGAAACGTTACGTCAAAACATTTTTCCAATCCGTAAATTCTAGTTTTCTTTTAAGGATTCGAATCATATGATAAAGTGTTAATTAGAACTTGACATCATTTATTTACAGCAATAAACGGCCTCAAGAAGCTGGTTCTCAAATCTGCAACATTATCAACTAGCCTCGCTTGCCCCGCTTTTACACCTATGCCGTTCGAGGCACGACCTATCGTTAGAGTAGCTGTCGAACCAGAACAGCCAAGTGAGCTGCCGTTTCTCGTCAAAGGCTTGAAACTCCTAAACCAGGCAGACTCCTGTGTTCGGGTTCTTGTCCAGGAGACTGGTAAGAAATTTCTGCCATTGCGTTTATTTCCCCTGTTCTTTGTAAATCAAATCATGTTTACTGTTGCCTGTTCTCGATTGATTTTACCTAATGTTGTTGCTGTTGTTACTGTACTGTGTACCATGCTAAGTACGTTGCTGAGTAATTTTGCCTTTCACTGTTCTGTTGAAGGTCATTAAGTTGTGCAAGCAGCTACTTGTTAGAAGTTTACCCCTTAAAAGTCTACAATAGTTGGAAGAGATGTTTTAGATACTTTAATGTTGCGATGTTTATTCCTAATGTTTTTTACTCAAATTTAAATGCACAGTTGCCTTACAAGAGCATAATTCGGGGGGCGTGGCTTGCTCTAAACCAATCAACGTACAAGTAGCTTTGTCTAAACCAATCAAATCACATAACAGCAGAATTCGCCTCAGCATTCCAGCAGCTGTTTTAAATACCTTGCTTCCAACTGTTTTCTTACTTTTTGCAGTGGTCGCCAAAGGCTTTAGTAGCAGTAATGATTTTGTTGCGATCTCCTTTTGCAAGGATTGATTCATTCCATGCTGGCATCTTATTCAGTACATACATCATTCCTTGTTAGACAGTTCATTCAGCTATGGTATTAAAAAGTAACATGAATTCATAAGGTCTTAAATTTGGATAGCCTATCTTTGCAACATCAATTGAATGAATATCTCAACGATTAGATTGGTCCGTGGTTATATTTCTCCTCATTCTTAATCCCAGGTGAATACGTAATAGTAACCGCTGGGGAGGTGCATCTTCAGAGATGCCTCGACGACCTTCGGACCAAATATGCATGTATCAAGATTGCAGTGTCTCCACCTATTACGCCGTTTAGAGAAACAGTAGTAGAGCGGCCTAAAGTTGACATGGTGAACGAAGAGATCGTGAACCAAAATTCTTCTGAACATATACAAAGGCTTCCAACCTTCATGCTACGAGAAATACAAACATGGAACGAGACCATTAAGAAAGCGGACAGGATGGTAGATGATAACTTATCAGAAATGAGTAAAGATGAAATAAAGTGGATCAAACAAGCGGATCTAAAGAAATCTAACAATATTGTGGATGTCGGGTTAATCGAGGCAAGAACTGCGAACAAGCAGTTATGCGTTTCCATTAGGGCCTCACCCCTTCCAAAAACAGTCACTAAACTTTTAGAGTCAAATGGGGACTTGATTAAAACCATTTCGCAAGTATCTGCTGGTGTTACGTTAAGAGAAAGAAAAGAGCTTAGATCGATGTTAGCAAAGAAGACACAAGATGCTATTCAGAACTTTTTCACTGAACTGAAGGACGCTTTTGAGCAAGCTGGAGAACAGTGGGATGACGCTATTAATTTCATATGGGCATTTGGGCCTCGTGGAATGGGTCCTAACATATTGCTGAACCGGATACAGAGATATAGAAGGTCTTCTATTTGGAGTGGAATAATAGATGGTGTTGATGGTGAGGGGATTTCAAGATTCGTTGATGTTTTTTTAAAAGGCATTTTACATAATAACGTCAGATTCATGTGGTCTGTTTTGGAGAGTTGAGAATTCCCCCTTCATATGTTCCTCTTTTCTACATAGAATACTCCTTACGGTGCAGCTATATATCCGTTTTAAAATGCATTTATTTTGGCAAGGCTAGCCTTGTTCCAGAATAAAAGCTGATTTTCAAGCCAGCCATTCAAGGAACATCTCTGTTCACTCTAAACATGCTAAATAATTGCAGTTGCTCTTTGTTTTGTTTACAAAAAGGTAGAGAGGGATTTGTTTTGGCGTCTGAGAAAGCTTGTCATCATTTCAACGTCCCTATATGCTAACACCTTTTGCCCTCTTTCTAAAGAGGACTGCAGAAGCTATCCCAAGATGTTAGACGTTACGGGCAGTTTTTTGTAGCTTTATCTTTGGCAGGACAAAAACCTTCTTGCTCGCACTGTTTATTGCTAAGCTATCATGGCACTATTCAGCATAAGTAAGAATATTTTAAGTGCATAAAGCATTAATTGCATAACATGAAAAGGAACTTTACGGATTTCAATGCAAAGGACTTTGATATAAACCTAGTTTTTTATTTTATTTAGGCCCTTTGGGTGCATTATAGGTGTCTGTTATATTACCCATGTGTTCTTTTATAGATACAGAATCAGCTATGGGCGATCGATGGGAAAACGACAACAGTATTGTTAGTGGCTTTCAATTAGCAGCGCTGTCTGGGCCTATGTGTGAAGAGCCATTGATGGGCGTTTGTTTTGTGATCGAGAACTGGCGAAGAGAAGACGAGAAGATTACAGATAATTCATGTTTGCCAACAGATGAAAATGCGAAACATAACAGCGAAGAGTTTAGTCATGCCAGTGTTTCTAAGAAAAGTGAGACTTGTACGAAAAGCGAAGAAGGGCAAAAAGAAATGGACCTGGTCGATAGCAAGGAGGACCAGTCGAATAAAAAAATAAACGATGATCAAAATAGCAGTTCTTACGTTGAAAAGTCGTTAGATGAGGATATCAAAGACTCTAATAGCAGTGCGATGAGAAAACCGGTAGCCGATTCATACGGACCGTTATCCGGACAACTTATTTCTGTTGTGAAGGAGGGTTGTCGCCGTGCATTCATGTCACAGCCCATGAGGCTAATGGCGGCTATGTATTCATGTGAGATACAGGCCACTGCAGATGTCCTTGGCAAAGTGTATGCCGTGCTTGGCAAGCGAGAAGGCAGAGTCCTAAGCGAA
Source organism: Rhopilema esculentum (assembly GCF_013076305.1). The sequence continues at coordinate 9,822,613 of NW_027019384.1, forward strand.
GATATGAAGGAGGGTACTGAGATATTCAATATTGCATCCACGTTGCCAGTGGCGGAGAGTTTCGGCTTCTGTGAAGAGATTCGCAAAAAAACCAGTGGCCTTGCCAGTCCACAGTTGGTTTTCAGTCACTGGGAGGTAATAAAACCTTTTTAATTTCACAATCTTATTTTCACACAGGAAGGTGTTAAAACCTTTTTATTTTCATAATTTTTCCTTTGAAGCAATTCATCTTTTCTATTCTTTACCGTAAGGTTATGGACTAATTTTTTTTTATCATATTAAAATTCAAGATGCTCTTTTAGCTGTTTTTGTTGACAAAAATTTCTGTAATGGAATGGAATATTGATAGAGATTTTCTACATCTCGTGTTTTAACAAAGAATTGCTAATGTCATCCTATCCTGGTGAAACACTTGTGATAAACATCTTTCTACATAATGCAAACAGGAACAATGCAAATGGATGCGGAACGACGCCTTATAGAATTAATAAGTTATGATACGATACGAAAAATATTTTTAAATATCGGATATAAACCAATATGTTGCCTTGGCACACAGGGCTTCATCAGAGTAGATATGACTTGTTTGCCCATTGTTGTAATAAAGCGGACAAAAATGTATGTATTCTAGTTGTTAAATCTGTCTCCAATTGAATGTAGTTGTAGTATTTTTATGATACTCTGAGTTCGAGAATAAACGGGGGGGGGTTGATTAACGGGGGGGGTGTACTTTTTCGAAGCCAAAGTATTGTTGGAAGTGATTGCAAGTAAATTTTGGTTGGCCGATGGAACAGGGGGGGGGGGGTAAAGCGTAGGGGTCTTAAAAAATTTGATAAAATAAACGGAAGCAGACCACAGAGTCTCAAATAAGTATTTTTATACTTATTTTTTAATATTGTTGAGATATCGAGTTAAGAGAGCTGAGTTTGAAAATATTGCTTTCTATAAAAATAGCTACCCGGTTGTTTATAGATTTATAATAAAATCATGACCTTTTGATGAATGAATATGAATATTCTTTCTTCAAGGCAATTGATGTAGATCCATTTTGGATCCCAACAACTGAAGAGGAATATGAACGCTATGGAAGTAAAGCAGATTCTGAAAATCAGGCCTTGAAATACGTTATGAGTGTGAGGCGACGAAAAGGTCTTTACGTCGAAGAAAAAAACGTAGAGTTTGCCGAGAAACAGAGGACTTTGAAGAAGAACAAATAGATATTGTATCATAATTTTGTTAAAAGCAGTAAAGTCATAATTACAACCATAAATTTGTTTTAGTTGCCTCGGATCTAAGATCATTCTACGGAGCAATTAGAAAGCTACCTAGATGATAGGTGATGCCTGTGTAAAATGTAAAAAAAATTATCTAAAATTGGATCATACCATCTGAAAGAACGCTATGCAATATCTGTGCTATAAGCTTCTCCAAAAAATAGATGCGGCTTTGTGATGACGTTCTTGAGAGGAGTGGCACTTGCAGCAGACATGTAGTGGGGCATTATTCTGGGGGGGGGGGGCTACTGTGATCAAGGTCATTTTTTAGCAATTTTCACGTGTTAAGTAGCCCCATCTTGATAGTATTTTGCTAAAGTTATCAGCAAATAATTTGACACAGGGAATCTAAAGTATTTATTTTTTGTGAACCCAGACCCTGCAGAAACCTGTGTGCTTTAGACCCCCCTCCTACCTTTTTCTCTCTCTTATTTTCAGAACAAACAAAAGTTGCCGTTCATGATAAATAGAGATACCGCAATTACCCCATTTTCTGCCAATTTTTTATGGCACTAATGTAACAAAGGCAAACCATAATCTACCGTTATATTTGATGTCATTTTTATTAGGTTTTACCGTGTATAGAATTTCTGTCCAAAGTTGCGGAATCTATCGCAAAAAATCAGTTTCTCATTTATTATTAAAGATTATATATTTGAGAAAAAATGTAGAATATTGTCGTAATCGAAGAGAATTTTTTAATAAAAGAGGAATTTTTCGTTAATGATAAAATGGCCACGAGAGCAAGTTATGGGAAAGTCCAAAAGTTTATTTTAAAACCCAGCAAAGGTAGAAGTAGAAGCCGATTAAGATGGTAAAGATGTGTATCACATCAATGGGAGTGATTTTTTAGAAAAGAGAAAGTAAATGGAGAGATATCGAGGATTTTCAAGTACATTTTGATGCTGATAGAGATGTAACTCTGTTGGAGACATACGCAAGGAACTGGACACTACGCGTGATGTCAACGTGATCATTGTGTGGGGAAATTACTTGATATTTTGTGACCTTTTCGTTATAGTCTTATTTGGTAATATGTTTACGTGAACAGTTTTATGGCGGTACATAACTTGAAAATGGCTTTGAAAAAAGCAAACATTTCACAACATATTAACTAAAAGCTTTTTTCGTCTGACACTCCTCAGAGCATGCGGGCAAGTTCACGCGTCTAACTGCACGACTGCGCGCCTGAAATCAAGCACTTTTAAGAAATTTGTATTGTTAGTAATGTGAAATGTATTCGAACAGGGACTTTGCGCGGCCAAAATGCAAAAGTGCGTGGATGGAAAATTTTAGTGCGCAGGCAATATATCGCGGGCGCGCGACAAAGTTTCCAGTCTGGATCAGTCCCTATCATTTCGATGAATGCAATTTCCTACCAAGAATTGTATTGTTAATGCTGTTGTTGTTGTTGTTGGCTCCTCCCAATGAGGCTCCTCCGATGTTTTTCTGGCCTTGATACATGGCAATGGACTCTCCATGAACGTGTTTTGTGCGATTAAACCTTCTTTAAACCTTTCGTTTCTCATCTTGACATCAGTTATGTCAAATAGGGTAGGTTAGTTTTATTTTCTTTCATTGCATTGTCTTTTAGCAACGGATTATACGTCATTCTTTGACAATTAGAATCGAGGTCTCGTTTAGTTTTTGTCGCGGGAAACTAAATAAACAGTCAGTTCAGTCTCTTAAAAAGTATTGTGGGCATAATGGCGAGTGGAGGGGTGGCTGAGGCAATAAAATCCTTGCCAAGTACAAAGTTCGCATCCAGGCAGCATTAGAGCGCCAAATTTTTTAATTTAAAAAAAAATAATAGATAATTGTATGTATATAGATTATAAACATGTGTGAAATCCCCCTCATGCAATTTTTGGTACTTTTATGTAGCAATTGTGAATAGAAAAACCCAAATTTCACAATAATTGTAAACTCATTTTCACAAATGATTCAAATGTTTACTGAAGATAGAACAGACCACCATACAATTCTAAAAATTCCACTCTATATTCAAAACTTAAGTTTGGAATAAAACAAATTTACAAAAATTAAAGCAAAAGATCTGCCAAAAATTTGAATAATCATTTTTTCATCTGTACAAATTATGTGAAAAGCCTTGCATTAAGTGTTACAACCATTGATTGTTTATGGTCTTGGAGATCAAAGCTTTCAGCCCCTTTTAAATCAAATATAATGTTTTGCATACAGAATTCTCAACTCAACATTTATTACCTTGGTCTAGAGGCTCTGGAGTTGATTCCTTGCTCTCCTTTGCAATTAATTGGTCTATCCACACTGGGGACATGAAATTATTGACTTTTTAATCTTTATGACCAGAAATTGATGAAAGAAATTTTATTTAGCCTCGTGGTGCTGCAAAAAGAGACAAATCAAGAAAAGAGTTCCCAACTACCCTTCAAGGATTTGGCTACTTTTTTAATGAAAGTAAGCTTTTTTAATTATTTTTCAGGTGTCTTTGAAATCTTATTTCATATGTTAGCTAATATTGATAAGCAGTTGTGTGTACTCTGCCAAGAAAGTGTCAATATGAGTCTTTTAAATGTGTATTTTGTTTCAATTTGCCATATTTCATTTGCAAAACTCTGGTCTTTCAATGGCATTATCTCAGTCAACTTGCAATATATAAACAGATTTTGCACATCTAAGATTTTTCATGACAATTATAGCTTTGCCACTCAATAGAGTTGTTGTATATCCAAAATATGAATTGTTTTGAAATCCTTTCATCTCATGACCATCCTTCTCATACACCCTGACCCAAGAATATGATAATGAAATAAAAAGAGTTTTGAATCAATTGACACATGGCTTCTAAAAATGACAAAGATATCATGCTTATACCCCTTGTATACATTCCCAGCAATACTGCATCTGGCCTTTCCAATTTATGGCAAGATAACTTGTGGGACGTAAGTTATGAAGCATAAAGGGTGGCACATATGATAGAGCCCAATAGGGTTTACAGACAACAGTTTTCAAATGAAAAGCATACAATGAAGTTTCGCAATGCCATTTGCAACAACTACAATTTGTGATACCATGATGGAATTCGATTGATCTATAGCTAGTTTAATCACTTAGGTTGGGCAAACCATGGTTGATAGAGCCTTTTCTTTCATTATTTTTGTTGTGAACATTTTTTAAGAACAGGGAAAATTATTTTTAGAATGAAAATCTGAATTGTGTTTATTCAGGCCTGGCTGTTTGAGGAGAGCCATAGCTCTTGCTCCCCTTCAGGCTCTACTCATTGCTAGAGGGGAGCTACAGATTGCTCTCCTAAATTGCTCTAAAAAGCAAATTGATCGCCTTGAAACCATTTTTTTCTTTGTTTCTTTTCATTTTTATGCCCAAGCCTGTTGACAAATGAAGAACCTTGTTTGAGCTACAGAAGAATTTAAAATTCTATTTGATATTGGCTGCCATTGTATTTATTGCCTCTTTTGCCCAACTTGAGTCACAGTGTTGTGGACTCAAAGATGGTTTGTTTTGTTTATTATAAGACTTCATTGAATTTTTATGTGAAATTTCAGATGGTCAACTGAGGAGCATAAAAGGAAATATACCATTCAGGTTTGATGTCAAAGAAGGTGATCAAAATTATAATCAAGCTCATTATGAGGCCTTGGGAAAGGTTTGTATCCACATTTGTTTTTGCAAAAGGAAATCCTCACTTTTCCATAAATTAAAGAGCAGCTTTATGTGGCACATAAAGTTATCCAAAACCGGCAGTTTTGGTTGCTTTTGCCTCTTTGGATGACATAATGAAGGAATATAGCTAGCATTTCTACATGGGAGCTGTCTAGTCTGAAAAAGGGCACTGCTTCTCATGGGTGGTACTATATGTATTTGGTACTAGAAACCAAAGAAGGTTTGTTTTCCTCATCACTGAAACATGGACAAGATTGGGAAAAATTTTAGTGCCATTAGACTGTTGAATCAAAGGCAGCCAGTCCCATCAAAGTCTAATTTCATGCAGCCTTTTAGGACAGTCCCATTAATGTCTAACGAAAGATCTGGAAGTTTTAATCAAATTTTATATGCATTGGTATGGATTACTATTTGGGAAAAAACAAATTGCAGTTCTATTTAATTTTTGCCAAAAGTAGTTTTTGTAACAAACCATAATGTAGAAATGGTGTCATTCATGAACAATTCAATTGGTTTCAACAACCCAACTCTTAAATGAGATGAACACCTGTTGAATGGTACCAGTAACCATCTCTTTCATTCATATTTCAAAGAAAACCCTTTGTAAAGAACCAACAATTTTTTTTCCTTTTTTCTTCCTGAAATTTACTTATCATATAGTAGTGCAAATGCAAAGCAGAATTTTGAAGTAACTACCGAGATTTATTTTTGAAATAATAATAAATAATAACATATTTATTCAAAATCTTACCTTCATCAGAGCATGCAAACAGACCCAATAGTTTACTTCTAGTTATCTCCAACAAAAGATTCTGTTTTCCACTAACTAGGTTATTGAACAGCACATATACCATCTCCTTTCACATCAAGAAGACCTTGAAAGAGTAGTTATTCCGGTAAGATAAATGGAAATAATTATTTTTATTTTATTGGCATTTAAGGTTTGATCTTTTTCAATGGTAATTGATAGTTTTATCTTGTGAGTGCAAGTTATGAAGTTCCTTGCCCTTTCCTTACCCTTTTTGACCAAAGTGAATAAATTGCCAAGGGTCAAAACTTCAGAGACAGCTGTCAGAGATAAGGCAGCTTTGGTTAAAAGTTTTAAGTTGTGTAAGAAAAAGTGGGTCATTTTTCTATCATAGACACAACGAGGATCATGTTTGGAGTTTAATGCACCCATCAGACAGTTTAGACAAATTTTGAGCTGTACTCCATAGCCCTAGTTAAAATAATGGTCAGAACTTGATTGCAGTAGAAACATTTACCTTTAGTTGTGCAATATAATCACATATTATGTGTATTACTCCTGGTGAAGTTACCTTTTACTGGTTTTACTGGTTTTAGTTATTGTGCTATCCATATATTTGTAGGTCTTTGAATACCACAGTAAGCCTTTTTATCTAGCTTACAGCTAAGCTGAACGAACGTGTTGTGAAGAACAAAGTTAATATCTTATTATCACTTTTAATTAGAATATCTCTTCAGAATGGCTTTTGGATAGATGCTTTTAAAAGAGTATAATAGATGCTTTCCAAATTCCACTGTAGACTTGTTTTTTCACTTTCCAGCTTTCTGTGTTTAGGCTTAAGAATAAGATGCTCAATGGCCGAGATAGGTTTCAAAATTTTTTTTTGGGGGGGGGGGCTTTTATTTCTGTCATTATATAAAACATAGAGGTTCTCACGTCTACCTTTTGAAAATAGATGTGTCTGTAAAAAATTGCAAGTGGGCTCAAGACCCTTAGCCCCTGATCTCGGACCTTGATGCTGCTGCCACCCAACCAGAAGCTGTTTTGCAGTTTTCATTTCTCTCTATTCATTTTAATATTAATTTTCAGATTTGCCTATACATATTTAATCAACGAAATAATTGTTTAAACATGCTTTATCTTTTCTTTTAGTTAGATGCAATAGAGGGTGAACCAACAAGTTGTATTTTCAGATCTAGAAATATTGACCAATATGAGAAGTTGCTGATCCTTGTTCATGGATCCGGAGTTGTTCGCGCAGGACAATGGACCAGAAAGTTTGTGTTGCTTTACTTTTTCTTTATTTATGTAAAGCTGGTAAAATGCCTAGCTACACTATCATAATATCAGTCATACATAATCAATTTTACCTTTGTATCTCTTGCAAAGGTCACAAGTATAACTGAACCATAAAAATTTGGAGATTGAACATTTGTAATCATATTCTAATCTATATGACAAGTTATTGAATTCAAATATCTTAAAATGTGGCTCCGTTATTCTTAAATCAGGATTTAAAGTTATATCCGCACCCATTTATGGAAAAAATTTCGTCCATGAATAGATTTAAACTGTTAAACGTTTTCTATTCGCAAGATTTAGTGAATTTTTTATTGGAGTTGATTGTTTTATTCTTTATTACAAGTTGGTTAAAATTTCATTGATAACCGTCATAGCATTTTCTAATCATTTTTTGATTTATAATGAAGTTCATTTGCTATTATGGGTGTGGTTTACTGGTTTAGAAAATTCAGTCTTGTAGTGTTCTCAGAGTTGTGATCCAGTCTATTTTAGTAAAAAGCTTTGGTAAAGGAGATTTATATACTTATTATCAAATTGTGATCATGTGATCTTGGACAGCGGACAACTTGGTTAGTGCAGAGTATGGGCATGTCAAGTTGAGCTGATTGAATTCAATCTTTCAGACTAATAATAAACCATTCTTTGGAAAGTGGTTCACAGATCCCGTACATCAGAAAAGCTCAGTTGGTAACGTATTTTTTCAAGCTTACAAATATTAGAAAATGATGCTAACTTTCTAAGAGAACTTTGCCCTGAATTGGAATCGAAACTGGCCTCCAAACAACTTCACTTTATATAACCAACATTTGTTTTTCTTCTGTGATATATATTTAATTTGTTAGTTCCCGAAAGAAGTTTCGTCTGCAACAGTTTAGGTTTTTTTACTGTCCTGAATGTTTATGTTTATATTCATATTTTTACTGTCCTAAATGTTTTTGCATTGCAATTCAAATAAGATGTGCTATACAAGAACTCAAGTGGTCTGCATTTTAGAAAAGATCGTTTGGTGTCTTGAAAGTTAGGTATTTATTTCGAGGCAGCTTGCAGTATAAATCTATAGTCTAACTTACATCTGGTGATTCGCTGTGTGCATTCTAGTTAAGTGGTTTTCAGATTCCGTAAATCCTTAAGTTGCCCCATCTCTCGTATAAGCCCTCTTCGAGTAGCCTTTGTTCCAGACCCTATGCAGCACAGGCTATCTTCGAGTTGGTCCCCTTCCTTGAAGTGAAAATTGTTTATCAGCTTTCAACAATCGAATAAGCTCTTTCTCTGACAGGCCAGTTTTACAATACATGGTTTTAGTCCATGATGAATAACATGGACTAAAATCAACTTGAAATGAACAACTAAGCGAAGGCTTCTCTGAAATTCTTTAAAAGATGTGGAACACTTTTGAATAGAGTTTACTATGTATTGATAACATATATTGAATTTCCAAACCTCGTTTAAGCAGTTGCTAAGTATGTTAGCATCTTGGTCTTATTCGCGTACTGTCGTTACTCTTTTCGCCATTCATATCATAAATAGCGCCTTTAATTTACTATAAGTTTCTAACCACTAAATTTTTTGTTCTCTTTTATTAGCTGGCTACAATATTGGCTACATATTGAACTTTTATCTAATCCAATTGTTTTTCTTTTTTACTTGTTCTTCTTCCAATATTCATTTTGAAACGAAAACCTGTGTTGCTGCTAGCGTTTTATTCCTAAAGGGATTTTTGTAATTTTTCAAATCTAATGAATCTAATTTTGTATGAATCTAATTTTCAGGAAAACTATGGTGTTGTAGTTCTGAACACAAACCAAAATGAGGATATTGAAACAGGAGAAGGGATTGTGCGGGTATACTTGTTTAATCGTTTTACAACTTGGAAACACTGTTTCCGATTAGGAAACACTGCTTGAAAGTAATCGTGTGAAATGTTCACCAAACACAAACCTTACACTTGAGGTTGTTGTTGTCTGGTAATCTCTGATCGTTATTCCAATTTTTCCCCTTAGTTTCTCTTAATTCATTGTGTCACCCTTGCAAAGCTATTTATTTTTTTAGCTTTGTTTTCGAATTACTTGTAAAAATTTTGATATCTTCCATAGTTACAAAGAGCTTTCATGATTTGAAATAATTGTTTATTTAAGGGCAATGGAACACCAGAGAACCATTTCTTATACGTTTGGGACAAAATCATTGAGCCATCTGGTGTCCGACATATAGCCATAATGGCCCACAGTTATGGTGGTTTGGTTGTTCTAGAGGCAGTAAGTGTCAAATTTTTTTTCTTCTTGAAATTTTATTTTCTCATCTATATAATACCCACCTATGTAATGCATATATGGATTCATAGTCTCTAGTTATTGACATTGTATGTCGATAATGATAAAATTCCTTGGGCCTCCAAGGAGCTAATAGAAGGGAAAGGCTGTTCCGCAGGGAATTTCAAGATTTATCGTTACTTTTTGTGTGGACCTACCGGTTGATATTCCTAATGTTCTGGACAGCTTTCCTGTTTCCTAATGTTCCTTTCAAACTTTGCAGGTAAACAAGCGACCTGGCGAGTTTAAAGAAAGAGTATTCGCAATAGCTATGTCTGATTCAATTCATGGGGTAGGGCGTCTTGGAAACACAAGCAAAGATCATTTAGTGAAAGAATTTTTTAAAGAGGTGTGTTTTACCTCGTTTTCAACAAGTTTTAACTCTAGCAACAGTGGAAAAGCCCTTAGTTCAAGTTCAAGAAAAAGGGCATACTTTCCCAACAAATTTAGCCAATGAAAATTTTTGATATGGCAGCCCTTCTGCTTTCAAATAATAAAGTATTAATGATGTTTAGTATAATTTGTCTACCTTATTCGTGATGTTTTGTGGCTTCAACAAGAGTTATATCTATCTGTTGCAAGAAAAGGATATATATGATGCAAGAAAAGGATAACTGAAGTGTGAGTGGGAATCATTGCTTTTTCATGGAAAAGCCCTTGAGCACAGTAAGCAAGATTTGTAAGACTTAGGAATGCGTACAATGCCTGCCAAAAGTCTTGGAGCACTGACGTCAGTTTGCAAAGTCAAAAGCAACCATCCCCCCTTCCCCAAGGAACAATGTTGGTTTACTATGAAACGGGCTAGAATTTTAGGAAGCACTTTCTTTTGCGTTTCTTTTATGGTATTTCTCTTAGTTATCAACATTGTCGGAAGTAGTAATTTTTTCCGGAAAAGGAATGAAAGTATTAAATGCAACACAATTTGCTGGGTGTACTTTTGGCAGGCATTATTGGTGCAGGGAGGTCATCCTCCATGTAGCAGTTAACCTGCGCAATATCATATTGTTACTTGTTGTCGATTTCATTTTGTAGTCTGCAAGAAACTGGGTATCTAGTAAGTTGCCGCTGGACAGTCATGTTGAATCTAATAACCCCATTGATAGTAACAGAGTCTCTGCAGGTGATTTACTTTGTGAATTTCTTGTCTTTTTCTATTTTTTGCTGCTTTGATGATTAATTCCACAATATATGAATGTTATTGTTCCGTATCTATGTCTGCCTGTTCGTATGTAAGCCAGATTGTTTTTAAAAATATCATTAGGCCAAGCCCCCTCATAGCTCATTACACCATGTACCCTGCAGAGATTTACAACACCTCTAGTTACATTGGAGGAGCTGAATTTGACTCAAACAGGACTCTCTGAATGATCAGGCCCATTTTTGAATTCCACATTTTACCATTTTACCTTAATTTTTTCCTTATAATATCAGTATATTTATGTCTCACAGTACCACGTAACACCAAACATTATGTAAATGCCTATGTCATTATGTAAACGACGAAAGCTTCGAACGTGTGTATATCGACAAATGCTAAGGCTTGGTTCCCACTAGACGACTAGGGGCGTTCAAGTGCGTTTATCTCTGAGCGTTCAATTCCGTTCATTCAAGTTAAACGCCAAGTGGAAATGATCCGTGCGTTTAACTTGGAGAAGATGAACGCACCTAAACGCTCAAAAAAGTTAAACGCCCAGATCAAACATTTTTTCATCAAAATTTTACAGCTCATTTTAGCATGTCTTCCTACAACTAGTGAAAGCGTTTAAGTTTTTCGAGTAGGAATGCTTCAGTAGTTTATTCGTTATCTTTAATTCAATTGAAGGATTAGAGATGAACGCAATTAAACGCACTTAGTCGTCTAGTGGGACCAAGCTTAAGTATTATACTTGGCTTTGACTTGAAGCATATTTTTCTTAGAAACACAGTGTTACAAAATTTTTGAATTTTATACTTCATACTTGGGCGAAACTCGTGAATTCGCCAGGTATTGACACCAAAGCGCCCAATCCCCGATTCTAAATGGATATTGAAATAAAAACACCCCATACTTTACATATTCTGAGTTGCTTATGGTGTTACAGTTGTGATGATGTCACATCACGATGAGGAATCGCGGTCACCCTCAATCACCCTATTTCTAGAATTTTTAATTTTGCATCATATAACCTGAAATAGCATTGTGATATCTCGAAATGTGCAATACCAGTGAAATGTGTCACAAATTTTGTGAGATATGGTCACATTAGTACAGGCACTTTCCAAATTAAACCAAGTAATTAGATCGCAGTTCATGAAACTAACCAAATAACTGCAATCCTATAGCAAATTTTAAATTATTCATTGGCCATATTTCACCAGATGCTCAACAAAGTTAATTGATTTTACGTATTTGGAGGTATTTCAAGGTATTTTTTAGGATATTTGGTCAAAAGAAGAAATTCTTTTGATAGACTTTTATGATGACACACTGATAACTCTATTAAAAATTCACTTGCAATTACAGTAACGCGTATTTGTGACAAGTCCCAGTAATAAATTTAAAACAATTGCAGGTACGCTGAAGCATATCAAGACATCTTGGTACGCATTCGCTTCGGTATTCGATTTCTTTCAGCGTAATTTTGACCACAAGATATCCCAGTTGTCGCGACGCGGTATCAGATCAACGCCTTCTAGCCCGATAGCAGCCGAAAACGAAACACCAGTGACGGATGTACCACGCAAAGACTCCAAAGAACGTCGAAAATTATCTGAAGAAGTCAGCTCAGGCCCTGAAGCCAATGAGCCGGAGACCACTGAGGCTGTATCACTATCAACTGAAGTCATAACAGATGAAGGCAAAGATATACTAACCACAGTGACAGGACGTCGGTTAAGTAACAAACAGCCAGTGGAACATGAGCTATTGGATGATGAGACAGAAGAGGGGAGAAAGAAAACAGACAAAGATGAATTTTGATATTGATGTACATGGACAAAGTAAGGGCCTGGAATAAGATATAGTCTGCGCCTCAGAGTTTTGGAGAATTTTTGGGACAAAATCATTGAGCCATCTGTTGTCCGGCATATAGCCATTGTGTCCCTCAGCTGTGGTGGTTTTTGAAAATATGACTTTGTGGAGCATTTATTATCGAATCACTTGAAAATCACGAGTTCCTTTTCAACGTAACTTATTCTGTTTCATATTTACAGACCTTTTGTTTACAAACTCAAAACGTGTGTCAGGTCCACACTCTTATTCTAGGCCTTTGCTGAAGATTGCCTTCCATCAACACTAGCCTATTGTTCTTTTGAGAAATCAGATAAATGCTTGAGATAATCGAAGACTGCTAAAGCACCCCTTGAGTTGACACAAGCTTCGAAGCGAGGCTTCAAACTGAAGCATGATGATAAGCTACCTTATCCTGATTTAGACAGTTACTGGCAAAGTTGAATATTATTATTTACTGTAGTATATTTAGCTTGTTTTAAATAACCTAGTACCTGTGTAGTGAATGCTTTTAGAATCTTTGAAGTTTCAGAAATTTCGTACTACTGCCAATAGGAATGATATTATGAGAAAACTGCGTCCGGTTGATCCCAATTTTAAGTTCAGAGTGTTTGAAATTCAATGAAATATGGTTTCTAACACGAACATCATCATTATCGTCGTGATAATAATAATAATCATAATCATGATCAAGCTGTTCAAGCGCCATTAATCGCACGCTTGTCTTGTGTCAGTTGCTTGGAATTTATTCTGCAAATGAAATTGTCTTGACCATTTTCTGGAGGAGTCCCTTTATTCCATGCCTTTTTTAATAATGCCTCCATATAACTTCCTTGGTCTTTCTCCTAGTCTTTTCTTACGCCTTTTTGTTCCATTTCTTCTTTTATTGCACTTTTTGACTTTGCTTCTCATCACAGTCCACACCATTTCACCTTTATTTCTAAAATCTTTACAACCCCTAGCGTTTCTCCTGATGTCATAGCGTTTGGCTTTGTCCGAAAAAATTTTCCCTGAGAGCATCGTTTTCTTTTTGTTTTTTTTAAATGCATTTATAAAATAGGTAAATAATGGTGATATTTTTCCAATCGCACGGAGAAACGGGATAAAACGGATGTAGAATATTACTGCCTATTTCATCATAACTAAAGTACTTTTTGCGACTTTATGCAATTATCATTTCTCGTTTTACGTGATAATTCTGAACTCAGAAATGACCTGAGAAACAGCCTCTTTAGGGATTTAGGGATATTAACGTGATTATTTAGAATAAGATAATATTAGATAATATTACTGTGATTATTTAGAATAAAAATGAGATAATATTACTGTGATTATTTAGAATGTGATTATTAAGAATAAGAATGAGATAATATTACTGTGATTATTTAGAATGTGATTATTAAGAATAAGAATGAGATAATATTACTGTGATTATTTAGAATGTGATTATTAAGAATAAGAATGAGATAATATTACTGTGATTATTTAGAATGTGATTATTAAGAATAAGAATGAGATAATATTACTGTGATTATTTAGAATGTGATTATTAAGAATAAGAATGAGATAATATTACTGTGATTATTTAGAATGTGATTATTAAGAATAAGAATGAGATAATATTACTGTGATTATTTAGAATGTGATTATTAAGAATAAGAATGAGATAATATTACTGTGATTATTTAGAATGTGATTATTAAGAATAAGAATGAGATAATATTACTGTGATTATTTAGAATGTGATTATTAAGAATAAGAATGAGATAATATTACTGTGATTATTTAGAATGTGATTATTAAGAATAAGAATGAGATAATATTACTGTGATTATTTAGAATAAGAATGAGATAGTATTACTGTGATTATTTAGGATAAGAATGAGATAATATTACTGTGATTATTTAGAATAAGAATGAGATAATATTACTGCGATTATTTAGAATGTGATTATTAAGAATAAGAATGAGATAATATTACTGTGATTATTTAGGATAAGAATGAGATAATATTACTGTGATTATTTAGAATAAGAATGAGATAATATTACGGTAATTATTTAGGATAAGAATGAGATAATATTACTGTGATTATTTAGGATAAGAATGAGATAATATTACTGTGATTATTTAGAATGTGATTATTTAGGATAAGAATGAGATAATATTACTGTGATTATTTAGAATAAGAATGATGAAGAAGACTGAAGCTGAGAATTAAATATTTCAAAGATCGAAAAATATAAACCTCCGACAAGCCGAGAAGGTATCATAAAATGGAGAAAAATTAAACAACAGCAAAAATTCAGAAGTAGAGATACTAAATGTATTAGGAAAAAATTAACCTTGTGCACTTCAAGAAGAAAGAAATTGAAGTCATAAATGTCGGGAAAACCAAATTAGACAACCAAATTATAAAACCAGCCTAAAACGAGAGCATAGAGAAACTCACCAACAGCTCGCTAAAATTCCCTTGTAAAGCAACTCATGTGTCATCAAAGCATTAAAATATCAATCAGAAAAACTTATGCGGCACAGAATGGTAAGAATTGTAGTCGAAAAAAGTAGTTGGAATGATAACTAAAAGAAGCAATGGAAGAACTTTTAATAAAATAAGATTGAGTAATATTTCTGAAACCATACAGACTTTTTATCAGAATATAGTCTATAAGAGTATTGAGGCTCAAAATCGCTGACATTTATAAATAATTCAAGAAATATACAAGGCTCAAGCTTCATCAAGAATTGAAATTTTTGTTTAGTTGCAAAAACAAATGCGTGGAAATAGACGTAACTGGCCTTGGGTCTGATACCGAGAACATCATAGGAACTGATGAAATAGACGGAGTTGAGAATGTGCTGTTAGATTAAGTTCTATATCTTTATTCTATATTCATTGTTATGCTCTGTTCTTGTTTTATTTTTTTGTGATGACGTAACACATCAACAAAGATTTGGAATTTTCTCTGATATTCAGGCGAATATACATACACCTTGTGTCGCCTAAGAATATTTCGAGAATAATCTTAAGGCCGAATCAAACAAATTTAGGAATATAGGGGCTCGGGAAAAATTAGGTATTCTTATAGAATAAATTTTATAATGGAAACCATTAGATAAACTCTTGAAAAAAGAAGACTAGCCCCCTTCAAATAATCCCTTAATGCATATAAGATAGAGAAAGCAGGAGAGGCAAACAGATGTGTGCCACTGCTAGGAAAATTAGCTTGAAGGGATGATCCAGAAAAATTCTTGCCCTGCCTCGAAAAAGTCGAGACTAGTCTACCCATAGAGATACCAGACTTGGTTTGTTGACATTTGAGACTCGTTTGAAAAGCATGTTGCGACCGAGGCTGTTGGATTCAATTCAAATTATTATGATAATGGCGTCCGCAGCACGAAAACAGTCTACTAAAGGTGAGAGGAAATATTTGGCCAGTAATCGATAAATACTGGAAATTATTTTACATATGAAGTGAAAGTCATACTTGAGAAACACAAGACATACTAAACTACAAAAACACGCCTAATATGACAGAAATTTGAGTTACAAAATGGCGCCATTTCTAGCTGATGGGCGTTACTACATAACCATTAAATTTGTTGCTATAAGCCTTTTAATGAGTACTTGTTGTAATAGTTCGAAAATACTTGTTTATCCCGACGATACATTCAACAGTAAACAATTCCAATATGTCGCGGGACTTTCTGAGATTCTAGTAGAAAACGGTCATGAGGTGACGCTTTTGAAAAACAGTAAATTGACCCCTAACAGTAAAAGATCTGATACGCTGCTGGTCAAAACGTATGGTGCCCCACAGTCAATTTCTTTTCAAGATACTGACGATTATCTTTCATATTCTGGATTAATGTATCAGTCAAGTGCAATGCCAAGTGGATACCTAGAGAGGCGTGTCAGTCTTTGTGATGCTCTTTTAAGAAGACAATATCTTCTGATTCAGTTACAAATGGAAGAATTTGATGTTCTACTTCTCGACAATTCTAATGTCTGTGGTAGAGCACTCAGTGATTATCTTAAAATACCAGTTATAGTTTGGACTGGTTACAATTTTGATTTTGACTGTGATTTTTCGTATGATTGTGTGTCATCAAATGTATGGGCTGAACATGAGGAAATCTGGGACAGACTTAAAGCAGCTTTAAGACAAGCAGTTCACATAAACTTTTACAAACCATATTTCATTTTTAATCCAATTGACGACATAAACAATAAGCTTCATATAAATCAAGGCATGTTGGTTTCTGAAACATTTTTGAGACAGAAACCTTTGTTTATTGTAAATATGGAATCCAGTGTTGACATGCCAAAGCCAGCCTTGCCATTTGCAATCCAAATTGCAGGAATTTGGAAAAAAGAAGAAATTGACTTACCAATTGAAATTAAAGAGTATTTTGAAAATGCAGGCCAAAATGGAGTTGTATATATTGATGTTGATTTTGGTAGTAGATGGCTTCTTACAAAGCAAATTCTAATGCTCCTGAAGGTCCTGAACAACCTCGGCCAAAATGTTATCATTCAACACCAACAAAAATTAGCATTCAATTTATCATCTGGGTTGAAGTTCATACCAAAAAGTTTACATAAAATCATACTTGGTCAAAAGCAAACAAAACTATTTATCACTACTTGTGAATTTGACACAATGCATGAAGTTGCCCATTACGGAGTCCCTGTTATCATTTTATCATTGTTTGGAAATGATGCAGCATACTGTCAAAATATCATCACAAAACACAAAATTGGAAAATTGATCAATATCCTACAACTTGGCTACATGGATATCAAACATGAGGCGAAAGTCATAATTGATAATGACATTTATTTGCAAAATTCTAAGAGATTGGCAAAGACGTTTAACAAACAAATAAATGGATCAAGAGAAAGATTTCTTCATTGGGTTGATTATGTCATTGATAACAAAGGTGCTGAAAATTTGTACAGTAGCTCTACTATGCAGATGAGATGGTACCAATATTTCATGGTGGATTTAGTTGTTTTATCACTTGTATTTATCCTGGTAATATGTCCAATTTTGCTGTATATCTTTTTAAGATTACTAGTAATGGTTTGGTCCAGAAGGAAAAAGCAAAAGCAGTTGTGATTGATTGCAGAGCTGTTTGATCCCGTTATAATAATAGTGGTTCCTTTCACATACAGCATATCAAATCATTTTTCCATTGGAGCCAAGAATATAAACCTTGTTTTATCCAGCAATGACACAAAACCTGAACAACAGAAGACATATGAATTTACAATTTCCTCTTTTTTGCATTTCTTGTACAATATAAATTAGTGTCATGTTTATTTAGTTTGGTATAACATTTTCTCTTCTATTGGTTTTCAACTCAATCGTGTCAGATAAGAAATTTGTTGCAATTTTATTCTTTGAAATAGAAAAGTATCAAGGTTCCAAAGATGAATAAGACTGTGGAAACATGATGTTTCCAGTTGTACTTGCTGTCAAGTATTGTCTTGTTCACTGTTGGTACTTAAATTATTTACTTATTATTTTGTTTTTTGGATAACCACAGACAATTGAAATTCTTTATTCTATAGATTTTATAAATAGATTTTACTATCTTATTAAGGCAATGGATAGAGCATCCTAGGTCGTAAGGGGCAGGAGTGGGTGGCAAGCTCTTTTCAAAACTGACAAAAAATTTAGATGTAAAAAATTAAAAACATTGCAATGCACCAAGAACCAACAACATTAAACACAAGCTAATTACTAATTGGTTGTAGCTATGTAGTATTTTGCCCTGGCATATGAGGTTTTGTCAGAGCAAAAGTAAAAGCTAGATTCAAACTCAAATAACCCAAGATGCAAAAACCCTATGAAACCCTTTTGTAAGAGTAGGCTTCCCGAAAAGAAATTCATGTAGCCTTCACTACCTGGAGATACTCAAATTAGATTTCAAATAATTGCAGAAATGACTACAGTGAAGCCTTGATTTTATCTATCAAATTGAGTTTTGGTGCTATATTGCAAAGAACAAAACAGTTGAGAAACATGCTTGCAGTTGCTCGTTAATTTTCTTGTCTCCTCATTACTAAATTATTTGGGAAAAACTTTGAGAAATGGATGATCTTGAGTATAAAGAGGCATAATTTGACTGATTTTGCGTATTTAGATTTATTTCACTATTTCCTTTCTGCTTCTGTGATAAAAGTTGAAAAGTTCTAGAAACAATTTCGGTGATAATTAGCTGGTTTTAAACATTGAAGTTGACTGCACAATAGTTTTGAATATGACCATTGCTTACTTTGTGACTCATTGTTTTGAATAAAACTATTGTTTTCGTGGAACTGATAACTTTTACATTCATGTAACACAAACAAAAGAATCCTCTCAATCATGTAGGTAAGCCTACACCAATGATTTGCCTATCTCTATGGCCTATACCAGGTGGGATTGGATTTGAATGCCACCCTACGTTGTCCGAGAATAGCGCTAAGACAAAAGGCTCTTATGATAAATCGTTTACAAAAGGTCTTTATTTGCCAGACCGAAGATGCTAAAATTGGCATTCCAAGTATCTCTTATCTGGCACAGGTCATTCCCCTGCAACGTGATTAGTCAAAAAGATGCGTCTATTTTCAAATGCGATGCAATCAATTCTTTGTTTTTTGCCTCCCACCCTTGCGACACAATAAATCTAAGACTGAAAACAAAGAAATTTGAAAATCCCTCCTACTGTGGAATCTTTTCGAAACGCAATGATTTGAAAACACATCGTTTCTGAACCGAGTAGTAAAGGAAAAACTTTTGATTCGTTCTCATTTGAATCACAACACATCTATTTCAAAACTTGCTACTTGACAACTTGCACATATACGTGGACTGACAGAACTTGCATCCAACCTTTTTATGGATACAAAACAGCGAATATGTTTAAAATGAGTTCACGGTATATCTAAAAGCTT
Source organism: Rhopilema esculentum (assembly GCF_013076305.1). Next base: position 9,841,844 of record NW_027019384.1, read on the forward strand.
CTAACTAATACTAATGTGCGACTATGCAAATTTTCTCTAATCTCCTCAAACAAAAGCCCCACACAATGCACGAGCGGATCCCTCCATCAAAACCACCGAGCGCTTCAAAAGGTTACGAGCCAAAACCGCTTTGCCCATTTTCAAAATTCTTTTTTCCACTTCGTCCTGGATCCTCAAACTACTGCGTAGGGGGTTTCTTTTTTTCGTTTTTCCTCCCTTTTTTATAGATACCTTTTCTCCCGGGTTCGTTCCAAAATCGCTCCGATCCTCTCCATCACGATTAGTGCTCTCCGAGCTCTTTGTCCCATTGTCCCGTTTCTAAAGGTTCTTTCTCTCTCTTTTCTCTTGGTCTCTACAAAAGATTTCAAAACTTCTTCCTCCAGCAATCGTTCGATTTCAACGGAGGCTTTTCAAATGTGCTCATAGTTTTTTGATGATTTGGAATTGGATGATAATAAATCTACGTGCACTGCTGGTTGGCATTCCTTTTCGAACTGGAAGCGGTTGTCGACGGTCGTGTTCTACAGTGCTACAGCTGCAGGTGAGTCTCGCTAGCTTTTTATTATAAACTTTCTCGCTAGCTATTTTCCTTTCCTTTTTATCGATCGATAGATTGAAACCCCGTTTGTTATTATTTCGTTTGCAAGAGCCATGTAATTCGTGCTTCTGACGATCTTCCTTTTCTTCGTTTTAGTAGCTACGTTCACCCGCTGCTGCCCGTTTTTCGGTTCTGCGATGGCTGCTGGCTGTTCCCCTTCTTCACTGGTATCAGAATCGATGGCATGTGAATACAGGTAAGCGCTGTTGTTCTTAGGTGTTTTCGAAATTTATCATTTGACATGATTTTCTGCTCATTTGGATAAAATTGCACTAAAAACCGGCTGCTAGACCCCCGCCGCGAACGAAAAATTTTTACCTCTTCTCGTGGTTTTGTGCTAAAAGGAAACTGAATTTGCTTTATTGCAATCAAAGTATGAAGAATTGTGGTAGATTTTGCCTGCTGTTTATTCTTGATGCAAGAAAATTTGATTTTCATAGGAAAACCCGTTGTAATGCGAATTATGTAATCCCGCCAGCCCCTACCTTTTTATGCCTATCGAGAATCCTTTGCAGCAACTTTTCCTAACCGCCTTCCTTTTTTGTAGATAAACGATCGGATTCGCTGACTTTTTGGTACAACAAGTGAGTATTTTTCGATTAAAATTTCACTTTTTCTACGATTTCCCGCTGTGACAAATGGGATTTGCCTGCCCCTTGAGTGAAAATTATTTCTAGCTTTTTGAGAGCATTTTGGGAATTGTAAATAAATCATTCTAGAAACCATTTCAAATGATTTTATGCTTAATTTGATGAAATAAATCATTCTAGAAACCATTTCAAATGACTTTATGCTTATTTGGTTGAAATTACACTAAAAACCGGTTGCTAAATAGAGTCGCTAGACCCGCCACGAACGTTTTTCGCTTAATGTTTTACCTCTTCGCAGTTTTGTAATTCAAGGAAAATGGATTTGCTGTATTGCTCGCTTAACGAGAACATTTTCAAATGATTTTATGCTTAATTTGATGAAATTACACTAAAAACCCGTCGCTTACTGCTAGACCCCCGCCGCGAACGACGAATTCCCACCTCTTTTCTTGGTTTTGTACTGAAAGGAAGCTGGATTGTTACGGTAGATTGTGCCTGCATCATTTTCGGAATTGTAAATTTATCATTCTAGAAACCATTTCAAATGACTTTATGCTTATTTGGGTGAAATTACACTAAAAACCGGTTGCTAAATAGAGTCACTAGACCCGCCACGAACGTGTTTCTCTTAATGTTTTACCTCTTCGCAGTTTTGTAATTCAAGGAAAATGGATTTGCTGTATTGCTTGCTTAACAAGAACAATTTCAAATGATTTTATGCTTAATTTGATGAAATTACACTAAAAACCGGTCGCTGAAAGGAGTCGCTAGACCCGCCACGAACGTGTTTCTCTGAATTTTTTACCTCTTGCGTAGTTTTGTGCTTAAAAGAATATGGATTGGCTGTATATCGATTTCTTTGAAACGTGCTTTCATTAACGATGGAATAACATCTTCATTAATCTTTTTGTTCTTCATCTAGATCAAAGATCGTTTCAAGCAATAATTATGACGCAGACGTGATTCTCGGACCTTCGAAACGAAATTGATGGCATTTATGCTGGCGTTAAATCAAATGATGAAACAAGAAAAAACTTGACTGTGGAGAAAAGGACTAAAGTTATATAATATAGATTAGCTGTTGTCCGTAAATTGTATTTTGTTAATTTGTTGTAAGAGTAAGATTCCTTTCTGATGCACGAAACTTTGGCTGTTTTTTATCTTTCTATTTTTTAACTGCTTTGTTCCTGCAGTGTTTCAAAAGCTAATTGTGACGAAGATATGATATGTGGACCTCAAATGTATAGAACTGCATAATAACTCTATAACTCTTTGGAGTTTAGAAGAGAAGTCATTAATTCTTTTATGAATCAACATAATTATTTAGGAATTTTGATTCTTAAGAAATTTTTAGATGGTATATATCTAAACGAGCACCATGGACAAATAACGGCTAACAGGAATTTATTGTTGGAAAACTTTAATGTTTGATTCAAAATAAACAGAGGAAGTTTGAAGGTGGCCCAAAATTATATCTTAAAACAGCATCACAAGTGAACAAGAATTGAACGAAATAATGCTATGATAAAAATATTCATGTTGGATTCAAAATGAACATTACAGCTTTAAGAATGACCTTAGAAAATATTTATAAGTCGACGAGGGCTAAGAGTTTATGATTGGAAAACTTAAAAATTTGATTCTGACTAAATAGGAGAGATTATAGGATTAACCCATGAAAATTTTATCCTTCAAGGAAAATTTATTTGTTGTAATTCGTCGCTTAACAAGACGATATTCAAATGATTTTATGCTTAATTTGATGAAATTACACTAAAAACCGGTCGCTTACTGCTAAACCCCCGCCGCGAACGGCGAATTTCTACCTCTTTTCATTGTTTTGTGCTGAAAGGAAGCTGGATTGCTACTTTAGATTGTGCCTGCATCATTTTCGGAATTGTAAATGAATCATTCTAGAAACCATTTTAAATGATTTTCTGCTTATTTGGGTGAAATTACACTAAAAACCGGTTGCTAAAAGGAGTCGTTAGACCCGCCGCGAACGTGTCTATATTGCTAATTGATAATCTTAATAATCGAGGAACTACGCATTGGGTTGATTCTATTAGGAATTTCGCAAGTATCGGTATCTGGAGCCAGCAAGTAATTAAGTTTGGGTTTATATTTCTAAAAGGATTTACTGAATTACAATCAAGGTAATAAAGCATTATCTTCCTACACGAAAAAAGCTCTTATCTCAATAGGGTTGTTGCTGCAAGTAAATAATACTTTGTCCTCGAGCAATTATTTCCTGCTCTTGCCAATAGTATATGCTAATCACAGTAGGCGTGACTATCAATTGGATTAATTATGTTTGGCTTTTTTCACCTTTTAAATGTGCTTGCCTGCTTGCTGTATGATATTACATTTTTTGCTTGCATTCTTTATAAAATTGAAAGAATGTAGGAGAACATTGTTTTTTGTTCTGATTTTAAGAATAGATTCAACTTTAATTTGATTTGTCAGAGGAGTAAACAGATAAGTAAGGTTGGGAAGTCTTAAGATGAGATTTTATCGAAAATTAAAACAAGAGACTTAGGGGGTAACCCATTAAAATATTTAAACGAGGAACACGAATAGACCTGGGCTTGCAAATGTTTTGAAGCAACTTTCAATTAACGGAAGACTAGCTCCCCTACGAAGCCCGCTACGCGGGCTTGCCAGTGACCCTACGGTAGAGTACATAGATTAGCCTCGGAAAAGACAAGAATTTTCTTAAAACCCCCTGTGAATGATAGTAAAATTAGCCTCGGTAAAGACAAGAATTCTTTCGAAGCCCCCAATGAGTATGCAGATTAGCCTCGGAAAAGACAAGAGGTGTATCAAACTCGATTTGAAAAAAATTGGCTCCGCACAGGTCACGTGATAAAAAAATTACTCGCACTCCTGTGACTATCGCTAGGAAGGGGGGAGCCTCTACCCCTTCTCTATTTCAGGCGACCCCCTGACTAGCGATAGTCACAGGAGTGCGAGTAATTTTTTTATCACGTGACCTGTGCGGAGCCAATTTTTTTCAAATCGAGTTTGATACACCTCTTGTCTTTTCCGAGGCTAATCTGCATACTCATTGGGGGCTTCGAAAGAATTCTTGTCTTTACCGAGGCTAATTTTACTATCATTCACAGGGGGTTTTAAGAAAATTCTTGTCTTTTCCGAGGCTAATCTATGTACTCGACCGTAGGGTCACTGGCAAGCCCGCGTAGCGGGCTTCGTAGTCTCTACAATAATACTAATGTGCGGATATGCAAATGAGCTCGCTCCGTTGATATCGGTCCGATTACATCTGATATCGGTCCGTTCCCATCGAAAGTTCTTGCACGAACTCCGCAAAAACTGCTACACCCCTTGAACTGAGCTTCGGTAGTTCGGTTCCTATGGGGTTGCGATTGTGTGGAAAGGTCTCGAATCTTCGTTTGCTCGCTTCCCTCGCTCCGAATTTGCGAGTGTCTTCTCTCAATGGGCCTTGCTCAACGAGGCCATTTTCTTTGCTAACGCTTCGCTCTCTTTGTTTGTCTTTTCAAAGACTTTTTCTAGCGCTTTCCTGGATGTTTTGAAAACGTCGATTGTCATCCAGTCAGTAGTTGTTGATTGAAAACCTTGACCTTTGATTCTAAAGCGAATATCCCTTTTCATCCCCAACTTTTTTGAGAGAGATCGAGTACCTTTTCAAAGGATTTTTCAAAACATTTCCTCCCTCTCTTTGATGGGTAAAATACTGGCTTTCGCGTTCGCGTTTCTAAAGGTTCTTTCTCTCTCTTTTCTCTTGCTCTCTACAAAAGGTTTCAAAACTTCTTCCTCCAGCAACCCTTCAATTTGAACGGAGGCTTTTCAAATTCGTTTCGCTTTCCACAAAGAATCTACTGTGTGCCGATAATTTCGGTGATTTGGAATTGGATGATAAACCTACGTGCACTGCAGCTTGGCATTCCTTTTCGAACTCGAAGCGGTTGTCGACGGTGTGTTCTGTGCTACAGTGCTACAGCTACAGCTACAGGTGAGTCTCGCTAGCTTTTTAAAAATTTTTCGTCGTCATTTTCCTTTCCTTTTTATCGATCGATCGATTGAAACCCCGTTTGTTATTATTTCGTTTGCAAGAGCCATTAAATTCGTGCTTTTGACGATCTTCCTTTTCTTCGTTTTAGTAGCTACGTTCACCCGCTGCTGCCCGTTTTTTTTTGTTCTGCGATGGCTGCTGGCTGTTCCCCTTCTTCACTGGCATCAGAATCGATGGCATGTGAATACAGGTAAGCGCTGTTGTTCTTACGTGTTTTCGAAATTTATTATTTGACATGATTTTCTGCTCATTTGGATAAAATTGCACTAAAAACCGGCCGCTAGACCCCCGCCGCGAACGAAAAATTTTTACCTCTTCTCGTGGTTTTGTGCTAAAAGGAAACTGGATTGGCTTTATTGCAATCAAAGTATGAAGAATCGTGGTAGATTATTCCTGCTGTTTATTCTTGATGCAAGAAAATTTGATTTTCTAGGAAACCCGTTGTAATGCGAATTTTGTAATCCCACCAGCCCCCAACTTTTTATGCCTAACGAGAATCCTTTGCAGCAACTTTTCCTAACCGCCTTCTTTTTTTGTAGATGAACGATCGGATTCGCTGTCTTTTTGGTACAACAAGTGAGTATTTTTCGATTAAAATTTCATTTTTTGTGCGATTTTCCCGCTGAAACAAATGGGATTTGCCTGCCTCTTGAGTGAAAATTATTCTAGAAACCATTTTAAATGACTTTATGCTTATTTGGGTGAAATTACACTAAAAACCGGTTGCTGAAAGGAGTCGCTAGACCCGCCACGAACGTTTTTCTCTTAATGTTTTACCTCTTCGCAGTTTTGTAATTCAAGGAAAATGGATTTGCTGTATTGCTCGCTTAACGAGAACAAATTCAAATGATTTTATGCTTAATTTGATGAAATTACACTAAAAACCGGTCGCTTACTGCTAGACCCCCGCCGCAGGCGGCGAATTCCTACCTCTTTTCTTGGTTTTGTACTGAAAGGAAGCTGGATTGTTACGGTAGATTGTGCCTGCATCATTTTCGGAATTGTAAATGAATCATTCTAGAAACCATTTTAAATGACTTTATGCTTATTTGGGTGAAATTACACTAAAAACCGGTCGCTTACTGCTAGACCCCCGCCACGAACGGCGAATTCCTACCTCTTTTCTTGGTTTTGTACTGAAAGGAAGCTGGATTGTTACGGTAGATTGTGCCTGCATCATTTTCGGAATTGTAAATTAATCATTCTAGAAACCATTTTAAATGACTTTATGCTTATTTGGGTGAAATTACACTAAAAACCGGTTGCTGAAAGGAGTCGCTAGACCCGCCACGAACGTTTTTCTCTTAATGTTTTACCTCTTCGCAGTTTTGTAATTCAAGGAAAATGGATTTGCTGTATTGCTCGCTTAACGAGAACAATTTCTAATGATTTTATGCTTAATTTGATGAAATTACACTAAAAACCCGTCGCTTACTGCTAGACCCCCGCCGCGAACGGCGAATTCCTACCTCTTTTCGTGGTTTTGTACTGAAAGGAAGCTGGATTGTTACGGTAGATTGTGCCTGCATCATTTTCGGAATTGTAAATGAATCATTCTAGAAACCATTTCAAATGACTTTATGCTTATTTGGGTGAAATTACACTAAAAACTGGTTGCTGAAAGGAGTCGCTAGACCCGCTACGAGCGTGTTTCTTTTAATTTTTTACCTCTTGCGTAGTTTTGTGCTTAAAAGAATATGGATTGGCTGTATATCGATTTCTTTGAAACGTGCTTTCATTAACCATGGAATAACATCTTCATTAATCTTTTTGTTCTTCATCTAGATCAAAGAGCGTTTCAAGCAATAATTACGACGCAGACGTGATTCTCGAACCTTCGAAACGAAATTTATGGCATTTATGCTGGCGTTAAATCAAACGATGAAACAAGAAAAAACTTGACTGTGGAGAAAAGGACTAAAGTTATATAATATAGATTAGCTGTTGTCCGTAAATTGTATTTTGTTTATTTGTTGTTAGAGTAAGATTCCTTTCTGATGCACGAAACTTGGCTGTTTTTTATCTTTCTATCTCTTAACTGCTTTGTTCCTGCAGTGTTTCAAAAGCTAATTGTGACGAAGATGTGATATGTGGACCTCAAATGTACAGAACTGCGTAATAACTCTATAACTCTTTGGAGTTCAGAAGAGGAGTCATTAATTCTTAAGAAATTTTTAGATGATATATATCTAAACGAGCACCATGGACCAATA
>NW_027019384.1:9849398-9925558 GCF_013076305.1 Rhopilema esculentum
TTTGACATGATTTTCTGCTCATTTGGATAAAATTGCACTAAAAACCGGCCGCTAGACCCCCGCCGCGAACGAAAAATTTTTACCTCTTCTCGTGGTTTTGTGCTAAAAGGAAACTGGATTGGCTTTATTGCAATCAAAGTATGAAGAATCGTGGTAGATTATTCCTGCTGTTTATTCTTGATGCAAGAAAATTTGATTTTCTAGGAAACCCGTTGTAATGCGAATTTTGTAATCCCACCAGCCCCCAACTTTTTATGCCTAACGAGAATCCTTTGCAGCAACTTTTCCTAACCGCCTTCTTTTTTTGTAGATGAACGATCGGATTCGCTGTCTTTTTGGTACAACAAGTGAGTATTTTTCGATTAAAATTTCATTTTTTGTGCGATTTTCCCGCTGAAACAAATGGGATTTGCCTGCCTCTTGAGTGAAAATTATTCTAGAAACCATTTTAAATGACTTTATGCTTATTTGGGTGAAATTACACTAAAAACCGGTTGCTGAAAGGAGTCGCTAGACCCGCCACGAACGTTTTTCTCTTAATGTTTTACCTCTTCGCAGTTTTGTAATTCAAGGAAAATGGATTTGCTGTATTGCTCGCTTAACGAGAACAAATTCAAATGATTTTATGCTTAATTTGATGAAATTACACTAAAAACCGGTCGCTTACTGCTAGACCCCCGCCGCAGGCGGCGAATTCCTACCTCTTTTCTTGGTTTTGTACTGAAAGGAAGCTGGATTGTTACGGTAGATTGTGCCTGCATCATTTTCGGAATTGTAAATGAATCATTCTAGAAACCATTTTAAATGACTTTATGCTTATTTGGGTGAAATTACACTAAAAACCGGTCGCTTACTGCTAGACCCCCGCCACGAACGGCGAATTCCTACCTCTTTTCTTGGTTTTGTACTGAAAGGAAGCTGGATTGTTACGGTAGATTGTGCCTGCATCATTTTCGGAATTGTAAATTAATCATTCTAGAAACCATTTTAAATGACTTTATGCTTATTTGGGTGAAATTACACTAAAAACCGGTTGCTGAAAGGAGTCGCTAGACCCGCCACGAACGTTTTTCTCTTAATGTTTTACCTCTTCGCAGTTTTGTAATTCAAGGAAAATGGATTTGCTGTATTGCTCGCTTAACGAGAACAATTTCTAATGATTTTATGCTTAATTTGATGAAATTACACTAAAAACCCGTCGCTTACTGCTAGACCCCCGCCGCGAACGGCGAATTCCTACCTCTTTTCGTGGTTTTGTACTGAAAGGAAGCTGGATTGTTACGGTAGATTGTGCCTGCATCATTTTCGGAATTGTAAATGAATCATTCTAGAAACCATTTCAAATGACTTTATGCTTATTTGGGTGAAATTACACTAAAAACTGGTTGCTGAAAGGAGTCGCTAGACCCGCTACGAGCGTGTTTCTTTTAATTTTTTACCTCTTGCGTAGTTTTGTGCTTAAAAGAATATGGATTGGCTGTATATCGATTTCTTTGAAACGTGCTTTCATTAACCATGGAATAACATCTTCATTAATCTTTTTGTTCTTCATCTAGATCAAAGAGCGTTTCAAGCAATAATTACGACGCAGACGTGATTCTCGAACCTTCGAAACGAAATTTATGGCATTTATGCTGGCGTTAAATCAAACGATGAAACAAGAAAAAACTTGACTGTGGAGAAAAGGACTAAAGTTATATAATATAGATTAGCTGTTGTCCGTAAATTGTATTTTGTTTATTTGTTGTTAGAGTAAGATTCCTTTCTGATGCACGAAACTTGGCTGTTTTTTATCTTTCTATCTCTTAACTGCTTTGTTCCTGCAGTGTTTCAAAAGCTAATTGTGACGAAGATGTGATATGTGGACCTCAAATGTACAGAACTGCGTAATAACTCTATAACTCTTTGGAGTTCAGAAGAGGAGTCATTAATTCTTAAGAAATTTTTAGATGATATATATCTAAACGAGCACCATGGACCAATAACGGCTAACAGGAATTTATTGTTGGAAAACTTTAATGTTTGATTCAAAATAAACAGAGGAAGTTTAAAGGTGGCCCCAAATTATACCTTAAAACAGCATCACAAGTGAACAAGAATTGAACGAAATGGTCTGATAAAGATATTCATGTTGGATTCAAAATGAACATTACAGCTTTAAGGATGGCCTTAGAAAATATTTTCTAGCGCCCTATAAGTCGACGAGGGCTAAGAATGTATGATTGGAAAACTCAAAAATTTGATTCTGACTAAATAGGAGAAATTATAGGATTAACTCATGAAAATGATGGGGGCTGGCAGAAGTATGTAGCTGTCAAGTTTAAAGTAGAATTCAGAATATTTAACAAAGCTTTTAGATAAGCCTGCAAGATATTTAAACGACCACCACGATACACCGAGAGATAAAAGAAGATGCAAACTTTAAAACATTGCAATTAGAATAAGCAGTAGAAATAAAGAGGGTAACCCGTGAAAGTATTTAAACGAGGACCCCAATTAGATCGTGGCTTACAAAATGTATTGAAGCAACTTTCTGTATTGCCTTGATATTGCAACCGTTTATGTATCAAATTGATATGCACATTTTAATAAACGGAAGAGTAGCTCCCAGTAAATCCCGCTCTGCGGGCACCCTATGGCCCCAAAATGGGATAGTAAGATTAGCCTCTGAAAGTCAAGAGTGCTACTAACCTTGATTTCAAAGGGGTTCAGATGGTGATGAAAGCTATGATATTGCTAATTGGTAATCGTAATAATCGAGGAACTACTCATTGGGTTGATTCTATTAGGAATTTCGCAAGTATCGGTATCTGGAGCCAGCAAGTAATTAAGTTTGGGTTTACTTTTCTAAAAGGATTTACTGAAATACAATCAGGGTAATAAAGCATTATCTTCCTACACGAAAGAAGCTCTTATCTCAATAGGGTTGTTGCTGTGAGTAAATAATACTTTGTCCTCGAGCAATTCTTTCCTGCTCTTGCCAATAGTATATGCTACTCACAGTAGGCGTGACTATGGATTGGATTAATTATGTTTTTATTTTGTCATGTTTAGAATGTGCTTGCCTGCTTGCTGTATGATATTACACTTTTTGCTTGCATTCCTTATTAAATTGGAAGAATGTAGGAGGGCATTGTTTTTTTAATCTCATTTTCAGGATAGATTCAATTTTAATTTTATTTGTCAGAGGAGTAAACAGATAAGTAAAGTTGGGAAGTCTTACCATGAAATTTTATGGAAAATTAAAACACGAGACTTAGGGGGTAACCCATCAAAATATTTAAACGAAGAACACGAATAGACCTGGGCTTGCAAATGTTTTGAAGCAACTTTCAATTAACGGAAGACTAGCTCCCCTACGAAGCCCGCTACGCGGGCTTGCCAGTGGCCCTACGGCAGGGTACATAGATTAGCCTCGGAAAAGACAAGAGGTGTATTAACCTCGATTTGAAAACAATTGGCTCCGCACAGGTCACGTGATCAAAAAAATTGCTTGCACTCTTGTGCGCATTAAATTCGCACTCCTGTGACTATCGCTAGGAAGGGGGGAGCCTCTACCCCCTTTCTATTTAAGGCTCCCCCCTTCCTAGCGATAGTCACAGGAGTGCGAATTTAATGCGCACAAGAGTGCAAGCAATTTTTTTGATCACGTGACCTGTGCGGAGCCAATTGTTTTCAAATCGAGGTTAATACACCTCTTGTCTTTTCCGAGGCTAATCTATGTACCCTGCCGTAGGGCCACTGGCAAGCCCGCGTAGCGGGCTTCGTAGGGGAGTCACCATAACTAAAATTCGTATATGCAAATTAACCCCGAACAAAAGGTCCCCACCGCCCGGCGATTAAGAGGGATTCCAGCCAAAACCGCTCGGCCGATTTTCAAAATTCCTTTTTCCCCTTCAGCCTCGATCTTTGGTTCACCATACTACGGTCTCCTTTTTCTCCTTTTCGCTTCCGTTCCTGAGATATTTACGGTTTTCTCCCGGATTCGTTCGAAATCCTCTCGATCACGATTAGTGCTCTCCGCGGTCTTTGTCCCGACTTTCTAAAGGTTCTTTCTCTCTCTTTTCTCTTGCTCTCTACAAAAGGTTTCAAAACTCCTTCCAACAGCAACCCTTCAATTTGAACGGAGGCTTTTCAAATTCGTTTCGCTTCCACAAAGAATCTACTGTGTGCCGATAATTTAGATGATGTGGAATTGGATGATAAATCTACGTGCACTGCTGGTTGGCATTCCTTTTCGAACTCGAAGCGGTCGTCGACGGTCGGTGTCGTGTGCTACAGCTACAGCTCCAGTAGTCAATCGTGCTGGGTGCTCTCGACAGACCTCAGGTGAGTCTTGCTAGCTTTTTTTATCAACTGATTTTTTATCGATCGACGATTGAACCCCGTTTCTTATTTTGTTTGCAAGAGCCATGTGATTCGTGCTTTTGACAATCTTCCTTTTCTTCGTTTTAGTAGCTACGTACGTACGGTACGCACACTGCTGCCCGTTTTTCGGTTCTGCGATGGCTGCTGGCTGTTCCCCTTCTTCACTGGCATCAGAATCGATGGCATGTGAATACAGGTAAGCGCTGTTGTTGTTCTTACGTGTTTTCGATATTACTTTTTTCAAATGATTTTGTGCTCATTTCGATGAAATTACACTAAAAACCGGCTGCTAGACCCCCGCTGCGAACGAAAACTTTTTACCTCTTCTCGTGGTTTTGTGCTTAAAGGAAACTGGATTGGCTTTATTGCAATCAAAGTATGAAGAATTGTGGTAGATTTTTCCTGCTGTTTATTCTTGATGCAAGAAAATTTGATTTTCATAGGAAACCGGTTGTAATGCGAATTATGTAATCCCGCCAGCCCCCAACTTTTTATGCCTATCGAGAATCCTTTGCAGCAACTTTTCCTAACCGCCTTCCTTTTTTGTAGATAAACGATCGGATTCGCTGACTTTTTGGTTCAACAAGTGAGTATTTTTCTATTAAAATTTCACTTTTTGTGAGATTTTCCCACTGAGAATGAGATGGGATTTGCCTGCCTCTTGAGTGACAATTATTCTAGAAACCATTTCAAATGACTTTATGCTTATTTGGGTGAAATTACACTAAAAACCGGTTGCTAAAAGGAGTCGCTAGACCCGCCACGAACGCCTTTCTCTTAATGTTTTACCTCTTCGTAGTTTTGTCCTTCAAGGAAAATGGATTTGCTGTATTGCTCGCTTCACAAGAACAAGTTCAAATGATTTTATGCTTAGTTTGATGAAATTTCACTAAAAACAGGTCGCATAAAGGGGTGGCTAAACCCTCGGGGCGAACCTTTTTTTCTGAAATTTTTACAAAGCATTATTACTATGGATTTCCTTAAAAAGTGCTTTCATTAACCATGGAATAACATCTTAATTATTTGTGATGTTCTTCATCTAGATCAAAGATCGTTTCAAGCAATAATTATGACCCAGACGTGATTCTTGACTGTGGAGAAAAGGACTAAAGTTATATAGATTAGCTGTTGTCCGTAAATTGTATTTTGTTAATTTGTTGTTGGAGTAAGAATCATTTCTGATGCACGAAACTTTGGCTGTTTTCTATCTTTCCATTTCTTAAGTGCTTTGTTGCTGCAGTGTTTCAAAAGCTAATTGTGACGAAGATATGATATGTGGACCTCAAATGTATAGAACTGCGTAATAACTTTATAACTCTTTGGGGTTTAGAAGAGGTGTTTGATTCAGAATAAACAGGGAGCTTTGAGGGTGGCCCGCAATTATGTCTAAAAACAGCATCACAAGTGAACAAAGATTGAACGAAGTGCTTTAAAATGAACATTACAGCTCTAAGAATGACTTTAGAAAATATTTAAAAACGCCCCATAAGTCGACGAGGGCTAAGAGTGTATGATTAGAAAACTTAAAAATTTGATTCTGACTAAATAGGAGAACCTCTAGGAGTAACCCATGAAAATGTGCCAACGAGCATAAGGAATTGGTGGGACTGGCAGAAGCATGTTGCTGTCAAGTTTAAAGTAGAATTCAGAATAATTAACAAAGCTTTTAGATAAGCCTGCAAGATATTTAAACGACCACCACGATACACCGAGAGATAAAAGAAGATGGAAACTTTGAAAATTGCAATTAGAATAAGCAGGAGAATTAAAGAGGGTAACCCGTGAAAGTATTTAAACGAGGACCCCAACTAGATCGTGGCTTACAAAATATATTGAAGAACTTTTCTGCCTTGCCTCGATATTGCAACCGTTTATGTATCAAATTGGTGTGTACATTTTAATAAACGGAAGAGTAGCTCCCAGTAAATCCCGCTCTGCGGGCACCCTATGGACCCCGGAATGGAATAGTAAGATTAGCCTCTGAAAGTCAAGAGTGCTATTAAGCTCGATTTCAAAGGGGTTCAGATGGTGATGAAAGCTATGATATTGCTAATTGGTAATCATAATAATCAAGGAACTACTTATTGGATTGATTCTATTAGGAATTTCGCAAGTATGGGTATCTGGAGCCAGCAAGTAATTAAGTTTGGGTTTACTTTTCTAAAAGGATTTACTGAATTACAATCAAGGTAATAAAGCATTATCTTCCTACACGAAAATAGCTCTTATCTCAATAGGGTTGTTGCTGTGAGTAAATAAGACTTTGTCCTCGAGCAATTATTTCCTGCTCTTGCCAATAGTATATGCTACTCACAGTAGGCGTGACTATGGATTAGATTAATTATGTTTGCCTTTTGTCACGTTTAAAGTATCCTTGCCTGCTTGCTGTATGATATTACACTTTTTGCTTGCATTCCTTATTAAATTGAAAGAATGTAGGAAGACATTGTTTTTTTATTCTGATTTTCAAGATAGATTCAACTTTAATTTGATTTGTCAGAGGAGTAAACAGATAAGTAAGGTTGGGAAGTCTTAACATGAAATTTTATGGAAAATTAAAACAGGAGACTTAGGGGGTAACACATTAAAATATCTAAACGAGGAACACGAATAGACCTGGGCTGCAAATGTTTTGAAGCAACTTTCAATTAACGGAAGACTAGCTCCCCTACGAAGCCCGCTACGCGGGCTTGCCAGTGACCCTACGGTAGAGTACATAGATTAGCCTCGGAAAAGACAAGAATTTTCTTAAAACCCCCTGTGAATGATAGTAAAATTAGCCTCGGTAAAGACAAGAATTCTTTCGAAGCCCCCAATGAGTATGCAGATTAGCCTCGGAAAAGACAAGAGGTGTATCAAACTCGATTTGAAAAAAATTGGCTCCGCACAGGTCACGTGATAAAAAAATTACTCGCACTCCTGTGACTATCGCTAGGAAGGGGGGAGCCTCTACCCCTTCTCTATTTCAGGCGACCCCCTGACTAGCGATAGTCACAGGAGTGCGAGTAATTTTTTTATCACGTGACCTGTGCGGAGCCAATTTTTTTCAAATCGAGTTTGATACACCTCTTGTCTTTTCCGAGGCTAATCTGCATACTCATTGGGGGCTTCGAAAGAATTCTTGTCTTTACCGAGGCTAATTTTACTATCATTCACAGGGGGTTTTAAGAAAATTCTTGTCTTTTCCGAGGCTAATCTATGTACTCTACCGTAGGGTCACTGGCAAGCCCGCGTAGCGGGCTTCGTAGGGGAGCTAGTCGTATTCTAGAAACCGTATATGCCTCGAGCCTTATAATTGATCATGTGACGACTACTTTTGCGATCTGATTGGGTAGATTTCAACAGCCAATCAAAGCTACTATCAATTTGCCCTAATTCCTTCGACAACACTTTCTATTCTAAACCCATAACAAGCATGCATATTTTGGAAATATATTTTTGAAACTAATCAACTGAAACGAAAAAGCTCGTGTTATCCTTGACAACAAAACTTGTGCTTTTAGAAAGTATCCGATCCGGTATCACTGAAGTCTAAAAATAAGGCGGTATTTTGTCGGGCTGTACTTAGAAGACAATGAATAACCTGTCTGAAATTATTAAAGACCATTTCTTCGGAGTTGGGCTTTATTCTTTCTGTGCAATAAAAATAGCTTGGTGTTAATATCAAATAAAATTTCAATTAGTTCTGAGTTTCAAGCCCTGAATTTAATTTTAATTGCCTATCAAACCTTGCTGCAGGTTTTGTTTTCCACAATTGGCCTTCATTTCTCAAGATTTATCGCCAATTTACGTGGTAAATGCCTAGGCCATTGTACCATTACAGACAAACATATGACTCTTTAACTACGAGCGGGTGAATAACATTGGTTAGTACTGCTATACAAAATAAACTATTTCCCTAGGAGTATAGGAATAAAGAGTTATCAAGGAAACACTTGAAAGTTGTGAAAGGAACACTTGAAAATTATCTGATAAAGGAGACGTTTTACATTTAAAAGCTGTTTGATAGCAGCTGCTCGGCAGGTAGCCGACTAAGAAATTCAAAATACTCCTGAACTGCAAGCAAAGCTTTGCATTTTGTCGCGCGATTTGCCAATGCAGTGTACGAGTCTCTCCAAAATCTCGGCCCAGACCTCTCGCAAGTACAAGGTACGCGGGTCATCGAATTGGTCTCTTATCTGTGTTCTTTAACTCTGCTAACTATTCTTTTTTGATACACCAATGGCGTAACGCAGTATAGGGCACCTCAAAATCTCGACATCCCAAAATTTAAGCTTGAGAATACAAAAAAAAGAATTCCACTTCTCTGGGCTTAAAGCTTGGAACGAAATACCCATAGAACTAAAGGAGATCCCCTCGCTCTGTCAATTCAAACTAATTAAAAGCTCATTGGAAGAGCTCAGAAAGCCCGAATTAAAACATGACTCCCAGGAAGATCAGAAGTCAAATTCAATTCACACATATTATTAAATAATTTTTTAAATCTTTGTCTTCCATTATTAGTTTTTTTTAACTTATCATAACTTGTATTTAGGTTTCTGAAGGGATATCGTGTTGAAATAAGAATTTAAAAAAAAGTTTGATAACGTCAATAGCACCTTAGCAATAATAATTTGAATTTTTTCTCGATAAGGAATTTCCCAACAGAAACTTGTTGGAAGGATTTTCGTCGCTGAAAATCGTCAATTTTTCTTTTGTTTTCTAATGCTTGTTACATTTGTGCCAAGAGATTTTGCTTTGAGTACTGAATTTCTTCAGATATCCAAGTACTCCTTTCTTAAATATAGCGAGTTTCTTACAAAAAAATTATTGCATTTGACAGTGTGTTCAATCCGAAGTTTTCATAATTCTGTACACCGAAGTCAAAAATGGCACACTAAATGAATTTTTTCTATTATGGACAAACTTCTGTTTGCGCACCATGTAGGTTTGTCCGACCACGTGTAGCTGAAATTACGCGCGAAACCAAGTAGACTGGCCAATACTCATACAAAACTCAATAGGCCAGCACAATGTTTTTGAGCGAATAAAAGAAATGTTGAAAATTGTGTGTGTAACGCATAATGATAACATTAGCCGCGTGCTTCTTCCGTTCTTCACTCTAATTTCTTCATTTTTTTTATTATGGCCTGCCCCTCTTTGTTTAATCTGGCTCCGCCTTCCCCTTTTTGCCATGTTTCGATGTTTTTGCGACATCTGCTTGCCGATATACTTTAAAGTGTCACTGCACTGGGGCAATTTCAATTTTAAGAAGTGAAAACGAGGTCAGTTACTTATTGCGTAACTCAAAGAAACGCGAAACATTGCCCCAGCTAACATACACCTGCACGAGTTATGTAGCAAGAATATACCCGCCTAAAATGCAATATGAACGTACAATCAACAGTCTAAGCTTCGCATACGACGTTCCAAGTTGTCTGAGTAACGTAAAATTGAATGACCCCCGAACACTGATGAATAGTTAAATCTGACGTAAAGCCTGGTATTTTGGCGGGAAACTCCAGACAACAATCTTCGTATGTGGGCATGTTATTATGAGGAATACCTTGAAAGTTCATAGTCCATGTTACACGAGCCCATCAGTCGATTTTAATTGATCCATTAATGCAATTTTAGTCTGTGATAGTCTGGCAAAGTACCAGAGAATAATTGCACGATTTAAAGACAGGTGACTAAATGGAGGATGTAACAATTAAACAGATCTCATTTGGGTAACACCTTGATTGCAGTAATGTGTAACGTTTCACCCAATACCCATTATTGTTCCATTTCAAAGAGCTGTCTTCCAAAGCAAACTGGAACACTGTCCATAAACGTCTGTCCAAGATGTCTGTCCGAAATACGAAACTACCGCTTTTATGTACGATGCGGCGGATAAGAAGAAATGACCTGCATTGACATCCGCTTGTAGCAGCCTGTGTCTCTTCCGTGGCTTCCTCATAATACCTCTATGTTAGACTTCAGGAAGCCCAAGAGCATTGGAATTGGACGCGCCATGGCGGATAAACATAACGCGGATGCGTCTAATAAATTACTATGAATTGATCTGGCACGCATTCATCGCTAAGCTTTGGACAAGAGGGCTCGTAAACAAAATGCACCTTGAATGTGGTTACATTTTCTCAAAGTCACGCTCGATTTTCACATGACATGTCAACATGGTCACGTCATGCAATCAAGTCATGAAAATTTACAGCAACGATATTCGTATCTTAAACGATTGTAAATTTTAAGGCGCGATTGGGGGTGTTATCGCGAACTGGCAAATTTTACCAAAAATCTCTCTTCATTCTTGTTAATTTCTCATGTTGTGATTTTTTATTCCGTGATGCGAGCTGGGTGCTTCGGGTCGGCACCCTCGTATTCGTGTACTAATCCAAAATTGGATAATCAGTTACATGTTCCAAACAAGAGGGCACGCGACGACTGTGTTTATTAGAAATCTTTGCACGTTATCTTTTCAGGAATAGGCAGCCGTTTATCCCCACTCGCATGGGGGATACCCCCACTGTAACGTTGTTTCCCTTTCGGCTATGCCGCTGGATTAACTGAGTTATTCAGCGAGAGAGCAGCACGCAAGGTGATCTCTGATCAAAGAGGCTAGGCCTATAGCAAGATAATGTACTTTGAGCGTCAGAGGGCACGGACCCAATATGTTGCTTGAATTTGTT
Organism: Rhopilema esculentum; assembly: GCF_013076305.1. The sequence goes on from NW_027019384.1 coordinate 9,860,438, forward strand.
TGAATGTAAAGCGGAGTTCATTAACTTTAAACGGACCTTAATCAAACAGTTTCAAAAATTTTGGCAGAATTTTTATGTAAACGTAACTAGCAGAATGACTTTAAGTGGGCTGACTTTAGACGGAATCGTCTGTATCTTAGCTTCAACTCGCTAATGTGTGCAGATTTGCATCTTTTTCGATGCATTTTATTGCTTGAAACCTTTCAAGGCATGGAACAATTTCTGCAAAACCCTTTTTTATAAAAAAACACTTTGTAAGAACACCGAGGCCTAACTTCTCTTAACACATGAATAACATGAGCATACCCAGCCTCTTATTGAAAATTTGTAGAGAAAAAGCAATGAGTATTCAAAATTTTTCTTTCTTTGTAACCGGAGAATATTTGGTCAGCTAATCAACTGCGCTATCAAAAATGCCTTGCAAAATTGTGATTTAGTTGCTTTAGGAAGAATTCATAGTATGAAGTTGTAGAAAAATCAATGTTGAAATATGAACAACATTTAGAGTAGCCAGACGACCCACAGATTGTACAAAAAAACATTGAGCCTCGGCAAATTATCTTGTTCCTATAAAAATGTGTACAAAATGTGCAAAGAAAGTGTGAAATGAAAGGTAGCAGCCGTATGTACCGAATTCCCTATTTTTATGTTTATCTATATATTGACTCCCAGACTAATAACATCGTCAGGTTCAAAGACATATATCTCTAGGTCCATGCAGGGACTGAGTGTCTACCTCTTTGAGACATCCTTTCTATATTGTATATTGTTTACCCATAGTTTTTCTCGATCCTCTATCTCTATCGACCTCTATCTATTGATAATGAACATTTAGGAAATCATTAGAAGCACATGGCCTATATTTGACAAGAATTTTATCAAACGCTATTGTTATACGATTAATCTACCGAAGAGTATTGCATGTGGCACATGAAAATTTCATATATAAGGTGGCGAGCATTTTGACTTGAAACAATCTGCCAAACAACGCCTCTGTCCTGCCTTAGCCCTTCATATTACCTAAGTCGTGAATCTTAATTGATTCTTTGCTGTCCCATAAATAATGGTTATTCAAGGTCGAAGTGAAATATTTCTCCACGGTATGGGAAAGGATTATACAGCTAAATATTACAATGAGTCTAAGTCTTACCCTCCGGCAAAGCACAAATCACCGACATCTTTTTATAAAAGATATCACCTGGTCGCCACAGTGATTTGGATTTCGAGCAATCTCGTTATTGCCTCGGGCATCATAAAGCGAGAAACCCAGTACACAAATGCAATATCCGCTCTCGCCTATGGCACGGATTCTTGAATTCGTAGGAAACCAGGTTAACGATGACCCGTCCCATTTTTAAGGCACGGAACAGAATCTACACGAATTTGCACCTTTCTTTCAGAGTGAAAAATGGTGATCATACCAACGCTTAAGATTAAATTTAAAAAAATTGCCTCACTACTGACTACCCTTTGCTCGATTCGAACTAGACCAAGATCATGCCTGGTTTTCCTTAATTCAAAGAAATCACATCACAGAGGGGGGTATGGGTATCCCTTCCTTTAACATTTTGAATATTTCACTGAACTTGACGAAGTTTCGAAGCCACATATATGTTAAAATGATTTCACATGTAAAAGTGAGAGATAAGGACGCCAGCTCAATTCAACACACTTCTTCATTTTAGGCCCAACAAATTACCGTCGTGCCCAGGCCTATACAAGCGTTTGCGATTAGAATAAGCGGCTGGCACAATGTTCAACAAAAAGTTCAGTCGTTTGGTCAACCCATGCTAAACAGCACCGAACATGCCTCAACATCGTTCAGTTAAATTTTCATAAAAAGTTTGGGTCGTTTGGGCAAGACATTGTGTAAAGCAGTTGTTTACAGTGGAACCTCCATTAACGGACGTTTCTATACAACGGACACGTCTCAACAACGGAGAGATATTTGCATCTCAAATTGTCAAAACGCTTTAAAAGGAGACTCGCTGTAACAGACATCTCTATACAACGAATCTTTTTCTGATCCGAACATTGTTCGCTATCAACAGGTTCCAATGTAGTTTTAAGTTCAATGGCGTTAAAATCTACTATGTCTTATTGCAGTCACCCCTTTGAGTTTTGATTTGTTGGCTTAAACAATAGGGTCCAATGAATTTTTTGCAAAATCTTTTATGGGCCTTTGATTTATCCAAAGATAATGGAAGTCACACTTCCATTATTTTTTATTTATCCTTGCCCCTCCTCCTTTCCATTTGCGTCGGAGCCTTAGTAACGTACATTCAAATCAAAATTACTCTAAACATTTTCCTCAAAGTCTGCTCTTATAAAAGATTGGCTATCTTGAAAACATGGAATGTGATATGTTGGAATATTGGAATGCTGGAATGTTGAAATGTTGGAATATTGGAATGTGAATAGAAAAAATTTAGCCTTTGCATGGTAGTACCTTCCTATATAATAAGTTCTCGTATTGATGAATACAAATATACTTGTTAGCAGACAGACACTTTCCAATATTCCAGCACTTTAACAGTCCAACATTCCACATTCCTTGTTTTCAAGATAGCTTTATCAGACCCACACCTTCGGTAGGCAGCAAGGAAGAGAATTATCCGAAAACTTTTCTTCCCACGAAAAGTTACGTAATTTTGCTTGAATATATTTAAATCCACTCACCTTTCTTCGAACATAGATCATATGTTATGTATAAAATCTTTTTGTGAAAAACCCCTGAAAAAGAAAATGAAGCTCAGATCGGAAGTTGTGCATTTGTCATCATTTTCTGACAATTGACAAGTACTGAGGTCTGGACCCTAGTCAGGACTTTAATACGTGAGCCCCACTCTGTAAATAGGCCTAAGTATTGCTTTTGCGCTTTCATTTCGTTCATTACTTAGCAGTAATTTCATACGACATAAATACGTTATCTTGGGGTTGTTTTTTTATAGTTTCATGATGTTTTCACACAAAACCAGCATCCCTTCACTCCTCTTTCACTTCATACTAATGACTGTGCCACATGTTGTCAAAACAATACAACTATATTTTCTCAATGCAAAACCAAAAAATTGCTTGTGTGCGTGCACCATTGAAGCTTAAATAAAAAGATGCAGAGCTGCTCGAAATTTAGAAAATTCTAAGAGAAAGTGATTCTTATTGAAACATATGATAGTGATAGAAACATTTTCATGCCTAAAATCAATTTCAAATATAAAAGCCACATGGTACATTATAAGGGTGTATAAGACTTGACTACATCATAAGGATACAAAAAGACTAGACTACTGTCTTCTGGGGATTTTTTCGAGATAGACTTTTGGACTAAAAGTAAAACCTAAACAAAATTAGGCGCCTGTTACTTCAACTACCATAAGGCATTGCGTGCTTTTGTCAAATGACGTCATTATGCATACCCTTCACATTTGTAGCAGTGGTAGCTAGCATCAATTGTGTTTGTGCATTTTTGGATGCCCCCTAACCAATGCACCCTCTAGTGCCTACAGCTGCACAGAAGCTTTGTTTTTGTTTATGAGATGCGAACTTCGAGACGTGACTACAGGCTACCTATCTTATTCTGTGGTTTGGCTACCTAATATATACAAGACAAACAGATGCAATTTCTCAAATACTTCACGAACTAAAGACTGTTAAGGAATGGAAAGCTTATAATGGTTCATGTGACGTAAGATTATGCATCATAATGTTGTGAAAAATTGTAATCTTTCCTTTAATTTGTTTTGCTTGAAATGTAAACATTAACTGTTGAGTAATAGAAAATAGAAACCTCACCAAAATTTAGCTATTGTGTGAGATAAGTTGACGGATGTGACAGATTAAAAAGATTTTTTACGAAAGAAATAAATTTTTACGAACAGTACCCTGGGTACCAGAGCCACATAAATTCGCGAGCGCAAAAAGAAGATAGGAGTGGAGAAGCAGAGGAGCATCTGCTTTGATACTGAACTGAATTTAAGAAAATACTAAGAACAAGCTGGGGCTTAAAAAAGTTCTTATAAATTGGGTTTAAAAAAAGAATGTATTACATTAGCAAAGTTGTGCATACAGCGGGCTGTCTGAAGCTCTACCATTTCGTTAGAAAGAAACACATCGACTATAGTGTGGGGTAGGGGGGGGGGGTGGCTGGAGGCTTATTCTAGATTTGACAATTCTGGATTTTAATAATCCTACCGCAGCTGAAACTGTCTGGAGACTTTCTTCTTTCAAAATCAATGATACAGGCGCTAATATCGGGAATATTAGAGTAACCTTTCGAAACTAGCACAGTATAAGCGCTATAAGACGTCTGAACTTTCTCGTCAAATGCTTCCCACCTACTGTACGGATTGTCTGAGAGTTCAGAGCAGAGAATATAGGCAATGATATCGAATTACTCAATTCATTTAAAAGCAGCTGAAAGGAAAATTTTTTCCTATACTTTCTTAACTTCAGGTCAAATCTACAGTCCCCCCGTGGATGTCTGCTATCCCATCGCTTCCACAATCGATTTTTTTGTTGCTAGCTGTTTTCGGAAACCTTTCTGTACGATTTCAGGTTACCATGCATGCAGTGACTATGTTTCCATAAGAAGCTCACTCTGTCGCGCCTCGAAAAAGACGCTCCTTTTCTTCACTAAGGGCTTTGATAATTAATACTGTGTCAAGTAATATATTTTATTGAATTTCTTTCTAATGGATTTTAATAGTGGAAGAAAAAAGTTAAGAAACAGGAAAAAATTAAAATTTCAGAGAATGCAAAATTTCACGATTTGCGGATGAAACACGTAAGAAAGACACAAAGAAAATTTCTCATCTTTATTACTGAGATAGAATGCTATAACGAAGACATCTTGTTTACAGCATGAAAGTTACATATATAACAGAAGATGTGAAATGAAGAAATTCTTAGAAAGAAACGACTAGAAAAGGAAATATAAATAGTAGTAGTCGAGAGTAGTAAATTTTGACCTAAATTGCTTAAACGTTTAAGCGGACCTACGATGGAAACTTTTTATTTCTTGAGAAATTATGAAAAACAAAAACTGGTGATTGCTAAGTGATTTGGTGTCTCTGGACACTCTCCTAGTGTTTTGAGGCTGGGGTGGGGAGATCTGATCCCTTCGAGCACCCAAAAACCTCCCTGTAATGAATTCTTAAAACATCGTGAGGAAATATACAATTTATTCCGATTCGTCTCCGAGAATGCGATTCATCAAAAACAACAAGTCTGTGTAAAAAACGTCTTGAATTGGAAACAGCGAGCGAAGAATATATACAAGTTAATAATAAGCAAATATCTCAAGTACAAACGAATACAAGCAAAATACAACCCTCGGTTGTTCTCAATTCTCAATTCTCTAATCTTCCTCAACATTTTGACCTTTCATTTCTCATCTTCCTCCATCACGAACACTCACACTCCACCTCCTCCACCTCCAACTCCTTCCTCGTTAATTATGCAAAATTTATTCTTACGTCACGCATAGAAATTTTCCTTTTTTACAACACTCCCTATAAATTTTACGTGGGTAGCTACGAGAAGTGATAGAGGTTCAGAAAATGTATTTAGGCTAAAAGAGTTGAAAGGCCTTGCAATTTAACATACCCCTAAAAGGGAACGCTTTGCAATTCAACATTGCCCCTTTGATAAATGCTTTTTCGCCAGTCGCTAAGAACCTCAAACAACACAGTGTTAAGATGTTTCTTTGACAATTAAAAATTCATTCATATTACTACTCCGCTCCTGCTTAAAAAATGGTCTGTATATTCTTGCATTCCTCAAGATTTCCCTGGAAGCAGTTAGCCACGTTGCATTATTGCAAGCAGTCACAACGAAAGAGCGCTGTTTAATGGCAAACTTGACAATCTGCATCTTCTCCCCATCCCCACCAAATTTCTCTAGCTTCGCCCTGATTATGTTTATAGCGAAGCATTTTCTTTTTCAACAGCATGGTTGGGAAGCCGGAATTTCTTGAACTTGTTCTTTGTTGATTAGAAATTGGCTAGTTTCGTATTTTCCTGTAATGATATATTGAACAGTGGTATTGATCTAGTTTTTGAGCAGTTATTTTGTGCTGTTTCTCTGCGTTGCGTCATGCGTCAGTGGTAAAAAAGATTGTTGCGTCATGGCCTCAGATAGAAGCAGAAGGCGGAAGTACATGTCCTTTCGAATATTTTCCTTGTTTTCTCTACGCAAGATGCAACACGAAATCAAGAACTTCCTCCTTGCTATCAGAACAACACGATTTCTCCGAAATTCCGTTTCCTGCATTCCAAGATGTCCTCGCTGGAAATCCCCAACGAAAATAAACTGAATTCATATTTTAATCGTAGTCGTACATTTCTCAGAATAAAAACATTTCGAAGTTCAACCAAAGACGAATTTTGTTCTAGGAAATTTATATTTCCGAATATTACAGGGGCTTCGGCGCAAACTAAAAGTGAGACTAAGGGCAAATTAAAGACATTATGCAATAAGCTTATTTAGCCATAAGCATGGGTAGGGCAACATGATCACAAGTCATTACACTCTTTTTACATAAGAAAATAGGCGCAGACATATATTTTTCCAAGGGGGGGAGGGGGAGGGGGGCTCAAAAATTAATTGCATAGGTAGTGGCTGCCAACGTGGGTAGAAACAGGGTAGAAATAGGCCTAGCTGAGGGTTCTACAGCGATTTTATTTTTCATTTTTCATTATCGTTCTTATTTGATCTTGGTTTAATCTGTTGAGATGATTTTTATCCGTGAATACAAAAATATAAAAATTAGTCTAATAAATCGATAGCCGATTTTCTTTTTTCCCATGGGGGCTCAGCCACCAAAAAATTTTCGTCAGGAGGGGCTCAAGCCCTGGAGCTCCCCTAGGTTTGCGCCTATGCATAAGAATGTCAACTTCCAAGACCGATTTCAAAGAATTTCAGCCTAAAAACCTTCAAAATGAAATACTATTCTTGTTTCATTGTCACCCACCAGACTTAATAAATTTAGAAAAATGAAATATAGTTTTTGCAATCACGTGTAAATATTTTAAGCATGATTACCAATAAAAACTTGCTTCCAGGTTCTTAGTTTTTTTGCAAGATGATTTAAGTAAATATAAATGATTTAGAAACCAACTTTGCTATTTTCCAATTTCCGACAATACCTCTGGTTGATCTTGTACTTTTACCTAAATTCAGTTTATTTGCAGGCGACAAACCAACAATGTAGCTGTAGATGTCGGCTAAAGTGGGCAAACTCGAGCAAGAACCATACCTGAGGGGGGGGGGCAGTCTTGAAAACAAGAAGACAGACGTATAACCAACAGATATATTTTATATTTGGACTAAATCAAGCTCACAGAATTATAATTATGCCAACTTTTCAAAATATCGTTTGGAACAACTGTAGCAAGAAGGGGAAGGTTGTTGACAAAATTTTCATTTAGGGGGCACAGCCCCCCCCCCCGTGCCCTTTGCAGCTACGTGGCTGCAATAAACTGGATCAAATCGAAGCCTACTCGACTTGATTTAGCTTGCTTTAACGCACTAAAATTTTGCATAAGTATGAAAGTTATGCAGTTTTGACATTTAGCTAATGGAAATTTAAAGAGATGCTTATAACAACCATTTTCCATTCTTCCTATCATCAAATTTTACTTAAATTTGTTTTTACTCGTTAAGATTGGAGACATGTATGACATTGTATTCCAAATATAGTTGTTGATATCGTTGAAATGGTTATACAGGCATTTTGTATTGAATCACCTGCATCTTATTGTAAACAGATTAGTGCAAACTGGTAGATAATTATAGATTGATATCTGTTGCAGAAGCTGTTGACAATGTATTAATAATGAAAATGTAAACTAGTCTTTGCTGGCGGAAAATCCTCACCTTGGAGGCACAATGATTTTTTTATTTTCGGCACAAAGTGCTATTTATGCACATCGTTTCAAGGCTGTAGTTATTTTCAGTGGCTAATTTTGTTTATCCCTTAAGGAATGAAGCTGATATTGGTGTCATCAAAATAATATATGAAATAGTATGAGATCCTATAACGCTAATATAACTAAGGCTAGAAAGTGTGCCTCTTGAGTCTAGCAATGCTATTCGGATAAGGGCGATATTTAAAGGAACTGACACAGTAAGGAAAAGAATCAGCAGAAGAAATACAGATTATGATTATGATTATTATTTACAAGTCATTAAAACATTTTTAAACTGCTTGCTGATCAAGAGTCAAGAAATTTAGCAAGCTCTTCTCTGGCTCCCTTTTAGAAATATTTACTACAAAGGACGTACGACACATAAACTCGACTTACTTATGCTCATTGGTTGCTGGTATATAACAAAGCTAGACACGTATTCCAGTAATAAGGAAATAAACACGAAAGTACACCTTAAAAGTATGAAAAAAGAGAGTTAAGGAACTGGGAGATTAAAGGTCCCATGCCTTTGGAAAAAATGTTTTTCGACCTTAATGTCTTGGATGCCGATTGCAGCGCCCTCTTTTATTACTGATCTGGTGGTATTTTATATTGGGAGGTCTTGTACTAGGTCGGTTTTACAATTAAAATTGATTGGCAAAAATCCAGCGGGTATTCTAAACAGCATCAACAAGTATTTTCCGAGCACTGAACATTTGTATGATAATAGGTCGGCATCGCCTCAAGAAAGTTATCAAAGCCTTGCTTGTTTAGTTGCAAGGAACGCGCTTGCCGCGAGTCATAACGCGGCATTTCCGAATGCTACTGGTTTCACAAAGAAAGCACGCCGAAACAGGCAATTGCATGAGGTTTCAGACGTTATTTCATAGAAAACATGCCGCAGCTATGATACATGCCCTTATCGATATTGAACAACGCAGGGGAATTATTTGCAGTATTGAGATTTTTGCACAGAATTTTGTAAACAGTGGCTTGTTGTGGTCGCAAGTACGGTTGCCAATGCCTGCAAATCAGCAAACGCCATGTTGTGTACGTTTTGAAATGAAACCCAGGGACCAAATAGGCGTAGACATATTCCTAAGCAAACATTGCAGTTGGATGATATTCTTTGAAACTCTTAATTGTAAGAGGCAAAAGCAAAGAGTGGAGAGAAAGCGAGAGACTTAACCGTGTGCCGGGCAAGCGCCTGAGTGAAGGAGCGGGTCGTTGAAAGAATGTATCGCTTGTTCAACCACCATCTCTTTTACTGAGGCCCGGAAACCGAGGGTAATCCAGCAACCACATCTAGTAATAAAGACAAGAAATTTCTGATTTCTGCCCTTTAGAGTCACAAACAGTCAAAACCGATTTCTAGCTTGATTAGAAGCAATAGCATTGGTACCCTTGGTACCAGAGCAACGTATATTCAAAGACGCTCCTCCGCTTCTCTGCTTGGCATTCTGTTAACGCCCTCGAAATTCTGTGGCTCTGATACCCAGGGCATATTTGGGTATTTTCATAAGTAGAGACTTCCAAGAAAATTGTACTGCGAAAGCCCGATGATTATGAAAATTTGTATCAAGTTACGTCATAGGAAAATCCCCTTCTAGCAAGGGGCCTCTTTCATTGAAGATGCTGACACTAAAAACTTGAAGCAATAAAATCACAGATTTTCTAAATATGACATCGCCTAAGAAAAAGTCTTAATTTAAGGGAAAATACCTGAACCTTTGCGGGTAAATTATCCTTTAAAAAGATATTTACTTTTCTTGACTTTAGAACAAAGAAGTTTAAAGATCTTTTGAATTAGAAAAGAGTATGTGTCTTAAAGCCAATTTATAAAGAACATTTTAAAAGTCTCTGTCCAAACAAGAAGCACCTGCTCCCAAAGAAGAGCAAGTCTCTTCAACTTGTAACCCTAATAAAAGTGTTAGAAAAACTCGCACTACATTTTGTTTACCTTAAAGTCTATAAAAACTCCAATATACTTTGGTGTGAAAATGACGCCATAAATGAGTTGCGTTTGAACGCACCCTTCTCGTATTTAACTCAAAAGGAATTTACGAAAATGCCCAATAGCTTTTGCCGTGAGAGGACGGCTTCGAAAAAGCTGTATGGGGGGAGAAATTTATGGAAAATGTGTTTTGTTCTTGTAATCTGCGTTTCTAACCACGTTTCAGAGGTGAATGCTACCACAACTTCACGATTATTGACGAAATTACAGGGAAATCATAAACGGGTATATATCTGCTTTAGAGTTGAGAGCGCCTCACAGATTGATCTTACTCTTTGTTTGAAAGAATATTCTTCGAATCGATAATACGAAGAAGTAAATAAGTACATTTGATCTTGGTATAAAGAAATTTTTCAAAAATGCTTCAACTTTGAAAATTCAACTTGAAAAATTTTGAAAGCAACAACAACAACAACTGCAAATTTAATATCAGTTGTTGCATTGCACAATTTAGTCATTCGTTACGCAAAATTTTTGATGCTCTGCGAACGGGATACTTCATTTCATTTATTTGTCGATAGATTGCTTCAAGTCGTGTCCATCTGCATATTTCTCGTTGCTATTCGCTATGCGAACTGTGTAACATGAATTATAGACCACCTCAAGTGATTCAAAACAGGTTGCTATTGCTCAAAACTCGATCAGCCTAATTTTTATGGCATTTAATTATAGCATGACTCAACAAATAATTTCATGATTTTCAAGCTAACAAAATAAATGGAAGCCAAATTGGGTAGTTCTCATATTATCTTATTTTTTGCAAACATTTCTGTTGGAAATTTTTCAATGAGCAAGCGATTTAAAATTGATAGTACAGATCGTCTCCAAATGTATGCGGTTTTCGGTGATTAAAATTATAACTTTAATAATCCTTATTATATTTAATTGTTTCCTATCCTTACACTTCAGATTAACAAATACCAGGTTTTTTCCCAGGCTTTTGCCTCTAGATTTTTACATTTTGGTCTGCCATGCATTTGACTGAGTTTTGAAAGATAAAAGATTTCGGAGGTATCGAAGGTTGATTCTGAATTCTCATTTTCCGAGTTTCATGGGATTCCCGAGTTAATTTTAGAATGTGGATCCGGGGCATCGTTCCAAGACGTTTAGAAAGCAAATTTCTTGTAATTCGTTTAACTTTAATAGAATCATGTGAATGAATTACGCAAGGTGATTCACCATTGCCAGGAGTTTAGTCCGAAACATGAATCGCCCCAAAACATTAGCTGACTCACGTGGGCAACCAGAACAATGCGGTTTTACTTATTCATTCAACTAGCCAATCAGCGATAATTTCCCGGGCGGGAGTTCAAAAAGCCGGCAAAAAACGCATAAAAGATGACTCAACGTCAGGGCTGTAACATAAAGGACTTCGCCTGAAGGAAGCATCAATCGAGGGTTTCGATCTGCCCTGAGAACTACATAAAGGTTTCGCCTTAGAATAATCTACACTTCATTGTTACAAATTGTCGAGCATTAAACAAGATGCCTTGTCACGAATCAAATTTTGTCGATCCTAGGACGACGTTGGAATCGAAGTTCAACGACATCAAAGTTTTAGGCAGTAGTTGTACTGGCTGTGTTTTGTCGGCAGTTGAGAAAAGTGGAAAACAACAGAGATACGCACTGAAAAGACTTTCCTTAAAACGAAGATCGCACTGTCGTGTCGCATTAAGGGAACTTAGGATTCTGAAACGACTTCGACATGAAAATGTTGTGAAAACCTCAAGTATAAGAGCACCGAACGGAAGCGATATTTCTGAACTCGACGCAGATACTTTTCAAAAGTTGGACTACGTGTATCTAGCGGAAGAGCTTATGGACACAGACATGTACAATATCCTCAATAAAGTTGGAAAAATCGAAGAAAAGATTGCGAAACTCTTTCTCTATCAGCTTCTCAGGGCCGTGAAATACATCCATTCGGCCAATGTAATTCACAGAGACATCAAACCCGGCAATCTGTTCGTTAACGCCAATGATTTGAGCATGAAGGTGGGTGACTTCGGCCTAGCCAGGATAGTTGACCCAAAGTTTGATCATGCTGGACAGTTAACTGAACTTGTTGCTACAAGATATTACAGATCTCCAGAAGTGATTTTGGCTCCGGGGAACTACGATGCTGCTATTGATATCTGGAGCACTGGATGTGTATTTGCCGAAATGTGCACAGGGAGCGTCTTATTTCCTGGGGAAAACGACTTACAACAAATCGATTGTATTCAGTCTTGGTTCAACAGAGGCAAATTTCTCACCCATAAACTTTCAGGAATCAGTCAAGCTGGTAAGTTTAATAATTTAAATCGAATCTTCCCTTCTTTAAAAAAATTTCCCACCCATGTAGGTCTTATTGTTTGTGATAGTCCAAAGGGCGTATTTGCGCGTTCTTTCAACCGGTCCACCTGCCCGCATTAAACAGATTTTAGCAATCGAACTCAAAGATTTATTACACGCATCCGCCTGAAATTATACAAAAAAATGTTCATTATTTTGGTTATTTCTTCAACGGTCCCTTATTCTATGTTTTTGGCAGTCTAAAGTGCGTTTCCCTTGACCCTGACTCAGCGTCGATAGTTGAATGCAAAGAATCCAAGGTGATTCCCCCACAATAAAAAAGTATTGTATTGCATAAGCTGCATCTGCGTTCGGTTGACACGTCGTAATCTGTATCCTAGAGACCAACTATCTTTGTAACAAAGCAACATGATTTTATTTTACTTTCATTACCCTAGCAGTTCTACTCAAAAATTTGAAATTCTTGATAGTTTCTTCCTTTTCAAAATCTAGCTAGTGACGTAGCTGATCCGTTTCTTTGACGCTCGAGAACCCTCGCATGACGCCACGACTTGTTTTCCTTTCCTATGTGTTGCCAACAGGAAATAATACCCACCTTTCAATGAACACGATTACTATTCATCCTTAATAAAGATTTTTCTTAAATTCCAAGGTTTTAACGAGTATTTGACTAATATAATTTTTCCGCACAATATTTTTTCCTGTTTTTAAATATTTTTTTATATATATATCCCAGATAATTTATTTATGTTTTTTTCATATAGGCCTTGACATACTTCAGAAAATGTTGCGGCTAGATCCGTCAAAAAGACAAACTGCGTCACAACTGTTAGAGGATCCCTACTTTGGTGACATCAGCGATATAATTGATGAACCAGCGTGTCCACAACCTGATGTTTTCCGGATCGAACACGAAGTTGATGATTTGCCGGTCCAGACTCTCAAAAGCATGCTCCTGACCGAATGTTGCCCCGACAAGTTCAGCACCCAGGCCATGAACAAAGAACTGTTCAATGGATTTGATGAGGACTTTCAATTTGACGATGAGAGCACAAAAGTGGCTCCTGAAAGAAATGACTCTTACTCATTTTCTTCAACTGACAACTCGTGTCCATCTCTTCTTAACATCCTCAGTTCTAGTTTCGTGGACGAACCCTACCGTGATCCGGCCTGTTCAGAAGCAAGGTCACTAGAAGACAGCTTCAGGTGCGATTCGCTCCAGTCAGAATGCACGACATCAGGGCACTGTAGTCCTAATTTCCCCAAAGTCACATCCTTTCTTGATACTGGAAGAAATGTTGTTTCGCCGGTTGCAGATTCACGGAGGCCGGTCGAATCGAGACTCCCTGGCAGGAACTTTCAGGCGATACCGCGGAGTTTTTTATGCTCCACAGAACTTGAAAACCAATTGATAAACATTATCAAAGAACAAACTGCTGTTTCATCGCATAGAAACTGCAGAATGTCGCAATTTACAGGCTCAGAATGTCTGAAAACCGATAAACTGAACAGGAACTTCAACCATTGGGATGCTATCCGCATTTGGATCTAGTGCTTTAAAGACTATTTAAATTAGGCAAATTTTTAGAATCTTCATTGGAAGTTTTGCATTGCGTCATTATTTTCAAAGTATAACTTAGAGTGTTACTTAAGGTAATGTACTGTGTTTAGGAACTACATTTAAGCTTGCGCCGCATGGTAAATTAAAATGCTAAAGTGAAACTGATTGTTTTCTTATTCCTTTTGTATTTATTTATTATCAAAATTGATATTGTGGATATTAGATATTATTATATACAAAGTTTTCTTGGCTTAGAGATTTTCAAACGTTGTTTTCATAAAGGAATATTGTATGATCATTAATGCTAAATTATTGTTGCTGTTACTATAATCATTGTTATTATTATCTTTGTTAATAACATTGTTATTATACCATATTAGTTAATGTAAATATTACTCATATACAAATTTTACCCCAGTAAAGTTTTGGAGTTTTGTATTATTTGCGAAGATATTGTAAAGATCCTTAGTTGTCACCATGTGGTTCAAGGTCATTAATTTAATATTGCTTATGTCTTTCATGTGATTTCAAATAGCAACAAAGCATTTCTTAACCTCCCCAGGTAAAGATCTTTCATTTCATGTTAACAGAAGCAAATTAATTTTGCCATTGTCTGCCTAGAAACCCTTCTATTCATAGGAAATGCTTTGTTGTTGCTTTAGACACCTATCCTAGATTCACTCAGGGTAGCAGCCTGACTGAAGAATCAGTTAATGATTTTTGTTAATAATATGGAGAATTTATCGTGTTTGCAGATGTTTTGAGAAATTTGTTGCATTTTTTGTGTATACTGCCAAAGAAATATATTTTCAAAGCCTCGTCAAGCTTTGGTATTGCCATTGGCTGGAGCTTGATGAACACATGTTGGTAGCAAAATACCTCTGTGGTATTCGAATGCTTCACACGAGTTTCTCAACTATATCGATTCGAAAGTTAAAGCTCACCTAATGGGGGACCAGAGCCCTGGGGTAAATGAAAACCTAGACCACTGAATCCTAATCTCTACCAAGACGCTTTGGCGTAACTGAATACGAGACTGCAATGGAATTTTGCCAATCATTGCTAGGCCATTTCCTAGGCGTCTTCCTGACAAGGCTGGGTAAACATGAAAATGCTTTGAAGTGGATAAGCATGGATGTGAATGGAAAGAGGATTGAGTGAAGTTTGCGTGAGGGCTTAATGTCACGAGTGAATTAGGCCAGACCTGCATTGTACACTGTTGTTATTGTATTAGTTATGGTCACACAAGATCGCGTGAGGGAAGCATCTGTTTCACACTTTGACCCGCAATATTTCTTTTCAGTTGCATAACAGCGTTGTCATGTGAGACGTTGCAAAGTTTTTCATGTTATTTCTTGTAACCCCTTTCTCTCGAACTAACCTTTTAGATAAGGTACCCAGACCAAATGTTGCCAAATAGTCTCAATACTATTTATATTCTTTACAGTCAAGTTTTTGCATGGTTTTAGGGCCTTCGCTAGCTATTATGCTCAATAGGGGTGCTCAGGTCCCCTTTTCTGATAAGGCCATGCTTCCCCATAGCGACAGCCCTGTGTGGTTTGGATGAAATGTATTATCTAAACTACGGATTCAATAAAATTTTTAACAAGTTTTGCTTTGCGTTTTCCTACAGCTGTGGTCCGATCAAACTGATTAAAATTCTAAAAAACATTTCAAAAGACAACGCATTTCTTCCTAAACAATGCCTTGGGTTACAACATCACTGCTGAAAGCTAAACTAATCAGCAAGTACATTGCAAACTAGGCTTTCAGTACTCGGTACTCCACTATTCCATTTTCAGAATAGCAAAATCCATTGTAAGCCTCAATACATTGTCCTTCGAATTCGAGTCCTTTTTGCCTTAACCCAGGGGCTATTTACCCATAGAAAACCAGATCTTGAATTTGAGCCAACATTTCATTACACAATTTCCCTTTTGGCAAATTACATATCACACAATCGAGAACATGGGATGTTTTCTCTTATCCTTTCCAACTTCTATAACTCATGACTCATCAACATCAATATTTTTCGATTGTATTTTTTTACATCGAAACTCATGATTATACTTGAACTGACAATGATTGTTACATTAATACTCAGATTGACGTCAAAACATGGTCTCGGAAATGAGCCAATGATGACAATAATCATCCACATTTCATACACCATGCTTCATTCATACTTCTGTCTTTATCTGCAATCTTTCCTCGAATAACTTTCAAATAACTTTGCAATCATAGTTTTCAAATACTTAAACCTTTATTTGCAACCATTGCGTCGGTATTTTGGGTATCCAATTCAAGCATGTATGAAATAGTTGGCATTTATCCTATTATTTCTAAAAGAAATGTAAACTTTTGAACCTTGAAACCACAAAAATCTGGAGTTCTTACAAAAATGATAAACTGCGATGGAAATATTCAGAAAGTCTGAGCCAGCACTATTTTAGGGAAAATTAACTTACTGTTGATACTCAAAAAGTAAATAAGAACTTTGTACCGTTCTTAGCACAACGCAGATTTCGATAACTAAGACCAGAAGGGACCCTCAAATTAAATTTAGATAAATGTTTTCAAGATCTTGTTTAAAGCATCTTCAACATAAGCTTCTATAACTTAGCTCGCCTTTATTGATGAAAGAAAATTCTCATTTTTACCTCTTACTATTGTGTTTAACATGCATCAACAGCGTTGGATGGGACTTTCTTGCAGTCCGTATGTAGGGGCCCCTCCCAGTTTTTACCATTAGCCCCCTTTTTTTCCATAGCCCCCAAAACTTACATAATACTTCAAGCAAGTCGAATTTGAACCCTGAGGTGTTTTCAGACCGGAAGTATGTTACATAAAATTACTGCTTTCGTCCCCTTCCCCCTAGAATAATGTTGGTAGTTTAGAGAAATATCATAACAGAAACTTAGAAGAAGGTACTTCCAAATCTCTTAACCCGCTTGATAGTAAACCAACATTGTTCCATGGGGAAGAGGGGGATGGCTGGATTTGACCTCACAAGCTGACGTCAGTATACTAAGACTTTTGGCAGTCATTTCTAGGAATTATGAAACTTCCCTGATAAATCCCCATCTTTTGTTCCAAAAGTGGTCATGCCTTTGCACTTTGCTCTCTGTTGCTTCAAATCAGGTGAAAAGGTGCAAAGCTCAGATCATAGATAACACGTGATATCTCACGTGCTTCAGCCAGTAAAGAAGTACAGGAGCCCACTAGGCTGTGTTCCAGACTCCTAACATGAAAGTAGGGTTTACTTTCTCTATTTCTACTTTCAGGTTAGGGGTCTGGAGCACAGGTTATAGAATTTGGAAAAATGAGCCTGAAGATGCACGACATGACACTAAGTTTGGAAAATCCGTTAAATATTTGGTTCCAGCCAAAATAAAAGCAATCCTCAAATTTAAAGTCTTTCATTTTTTATAAATCAACCAATTATATTCTACATACCAAGCTGATTTTCCATTTCAAGAGATATTTCATGGTGGTCTTTGGGTTTATGTGGAAAAACAGTCAAAATTCTAAAAGTTGATGCTTGGAGACATCGCACTCAAGAACTCTATTTGTGGAGCAGATATATGCCTGGAGTAGACCTTCTTAACATAAAGGTAATGGGCAAAGGCAATGGTATAACTTAGTCATTCTGTTGAGGTTCCTGCATAGGCCATCGAACTTTTCTAATTCCGCACCACACATGAGATTTTTGCCAAGTGGTAAGACGGCCCATTTCCTGGAAATCTGAAAATCCTGCCGAAGATACGAGTATACGAACAGGGATAACATGTTAAGGCCAGTATGAGATGGAAGTAGGAACTTCTAATCTTTAAATCCCATCTTTTAAAGGAAATTGAACTTTTCCATTGGCTTATACAATGATCTGCTGATAAGGCTGTACTGTGTTGACACAGCATTCTAAGGTTCGGAAGTGACTCAACACTAGTCTCTTCTTGGAGCTGTCGGAAGCATGAGAATTCCCAGCTTAGTGATAGCAAATCCCTAGAAGCCCCCTTGGCTATTGAAAAAAACAGAAAAGCCCTCTGAACAGCGGTGTAAGGTTAAAAGTTGCTGATTTGAGGGGCCTTGGAGCAAGGACACGCCATTTACTATGTTATGTTTTTAATTTTTTGCAAATATTCTAGAAAACTGCAACTTAGGATAGAATTTCAGAATGAATTGGAGAAAAGTGAGGGGCATGTCCCACTGAATCCCCCATACGTGGCCATGCCACTGCTTCTCGTTGCAACTGATCTACAGCAAGCACTCGCGTAGCCTGTGCTCCAGACCCCCAAGGGGCTTCCGAAGACGGGAGGCAAGGGCATTTTTTTGTTAAACAATAGAGCTTTCTGCAAAGTATTTGTTGTGGCTCTATAAATTGCTCTCGCCCCGCTCTAACTTCCAACTTGTGTCGGAGCCTCTGACAGAGGTGAATTTCTAACAGTGCCGTTTGTAATAGCTCCGTTCCTTGCCTTTTTCACTAATAGGTTTGTACAAGACCAAAAAGGAAAAACCTCTTTTTGACAGGTAGCCAATCTTTTAGTTCTTCGTGTAATTAATACTTCATTGCTTCCGTCCCTTTTCTATCTTTGCATTCCAAGGGGTCGTTTGCACAATAACAATTTACAGGTGTTCTGACCGAAGTTTGAAACTGAAGGGTGGGGTCCAAATAATAGCTTCTCAAAAAATATTTTGCAGTCAAAAGATTTATAAAAATTGAGAGCATGCCTCTGGTTCCTTGTCCTAGGAAGCAATCATTTAACTTGGGAATCGATGGCAAATGCAGCATCTAATGCAGCTTAAAGATATGCGGCCAACATCAAATTTCTAATTAAAAGAGATATAATTGCCAAACTACATTATAGTTGTCTTAGAATGAATAGACGCGCACATGCTTGAAAAATTCATGAATTGAATACCTTCAAATTTATATTTAGCACAAGTGGGAGGATTTAGAAAGAGGCAAGAATCTGCGTGTGATTTTTTTCTTTTACCGCAAAAGTGACTTATTCATCTTTCTCTGAATGGCACAATAGACGCGTGATCGAAATTTTCCCACAAACTTATCAATGAATTTTAAATTTATAATGAGCAGGTAAACTAGAAACGAGCTTCGGGGGATTCCTCAACGTTTGTTGTTATATGACAACAAACCCAAGCAGAGGCAGGATGGCATGGCAACCATGTAAAATGGTCATCTTGGAAACTAACGAGGTCAAATACCACGCGCATTATGGCCATTTTCAGTCATAAAACTGAGCTTTAAAAGAAAAATTGGTTTAAGTGCCATGCTTTCGTTGTCAGGCTTACCTAAGGGATTAATTTTTTGATATTATTATTGCAAAATTCAAGACAGGGCAGTTTTCAAGGATTACTCATTCAATCATGTATAACTTGCAGAAAGCCTTTGACAAAATGCTTAGATTCGTGGAAATTTGTATTTTTAGAAAAGGTCTTTGTATGCCAGGAAGGCAGTCAATTCTTCAAATTCTAACCTGTTCGTTCTTCAAACCCTAGATTCAAACTAAAGTCGGGTGTGTCAGACTAATTAATTACTTCATAAGGGTAATTACAGCTCAGTTACCTGAAAGTATTTTTTGTGCAAATGAGCTGGTTTCAGGAAAGCTAATTTAGAAATGAGGATGGAAACGCCTTCAAAAACATCAATGAGTAACTAAAGGCTTAGATTATTTGCAAGCCTTTTAGATGTTAATTTCACACCTGAAGTGACAAAACAAAGCTTTTAACCAGCACCTCATCACGATTTCAAACAGGTGAAATTCTTTCATGAGTTTTTCGAATAATACAATGATAACGTGTAACAAGTGGCCTCCTCTAAGTCATGCCTAAAGGCGACAGATTCACACATACGAACACGCTGGCTGTGCGTGTCTGCCATTCAAAATCATGCTAGGCCATCCTGTTTGCAACACAATGCCAAAAAGCATTCTCCATTATTCAGTGCTGCCCTGATATCACTTTATCCTTCGTTACCCTTCAAACAACTTTTCCAGAATTAATTAAAGCTACCAATATACCTCTCCCTCTTATCATGTCATGGCGCAATGCATTCTGGTACTTGTAGTTTAGCCTGCGAACATTTGTTTGTATGGCGATCGGACGAATTCTGTTATTATCCAACGCTCTTTGTTCAAATAATCAAACAAATCATGGAAAATACGGCAGACTATGCATTCGTTTGCTAATAATTGAATTTTATGCAAAATAACTATTGCTTATCAAGAGACAGAAAGATTTCCAACATTTCGCGGTAGTTTTCTGACACGTTTTCAACGTTCATGTTGCTGTCTTATTTTCTACCTCTTTTAGACGGGAGAGTTCCTCTGAATCTGACACCCCTTTGGCTGTTGTGTTATTATTTCTTTGCCAAGAAAAAGCAAAACAGAGGTATATTAGGACTTAGGAGTTCAAAAGTGACAAAAAATTTCGAATTTTTGAATTCGGACCTTAAGTTGGAAAGGAGGCCAAGGAACAGTCATTGTGTTAAGAAAAAATCGAATCCAAGAATAAAGAAAGTGGTATAGCCACTTGAACTATGGTAAGAGTCTGGTTTGAAAATCTATGAACCAAACCAAAGCAGCTGAATCTCTTACGAAATCGATAACAAATCCAACTGCTTTTTCGCTTTCAGGGCTATTCTATGGTGTTATACAAGCTAGTATGTGGCCTAAAATAGGAAACTCCAGAACAGCATTTTTATGACTTATCGCACATTAACTCCTTTGACCAAAGCAAAGTCGTTCTATGTTTCATCTTTGAGAACCAATAAACATGGTTTATTAGTATCGACAACCAATAGGGAATTTGATCTCTTGATTTATAAAGAAACAGAAAAAATTAAAGAAACTCCCGATAACTTTAACCTTCAATGGATCAATGAAATGGCTCTAGATAGCAAATGTCTGAGCTATCAGGGGTGTGGGGGTAATATGAAAGTATTTGGGATGGGGATTGCTATATCGGTTCGACTTAGCGAATGTTGGGGTTTTCGAGGGTTTGAGTTATCGGGGGTCGGGCTGTATCGTATCCCAGTTGTCGGGCCGTATCTCGTAAACACAATAATTCTTTTCGGTAACAGTTTAAACATTTATACTCTTAGTTTCATGTTAAGCACATTTAAAATGAGAACAATGTTCTTGCTAGTACAATCGTGAAATCGGTTTGAAAACAGCATTGGTGTGCTGCATAGATCGGGATGGTTCCAAGTTGCAAGGCATCCGCTGATCAAGCAAATGTATAGTGTCCAAAAATAGTTAAGTGTTATATTTTCAGCAGTTAGCAGATACGTGATTGCATGGGTCTTAGTTTTTCGATAATAAGATAATTTTCAGCAGGTGTGGTTATCAGGCGGAGCAGATAATTCTTATTGAAGACATAAACTAGAAAACAAAGACCTTTCGCTTGAGCTTAAACACGCGAGATTGGTCTTAGCGCTAAGTACTCGTCTTCGTGTCAGCGCACTCTCTCTCTAGAGGTACCAGGTGCAAAGCGTACATACCAACCTAACTGCAAGTTCAATTTTTTCGAGTTCATTTTCACACATCCTAAATTTAAGTGCAAAATGTGTCAAGACTGAAAGATTTTCAGCATATTATGCAACTGTGGACACCGATTCGAGATAACGCTAAAAGTCAAAGGCAGTGGTTAAATATGCTAAATGTCAAGAGCAGGGCGATTTTTTGTATGGTTTAAAGGAAATTTCGGAAATTATTGGGGGGGCTAGAATCCCTTAGCCCCCGTTCCCGCAGTCCCTGAATAAAGCCCGTGTTTTATTGAAACTTTGAATGTCTTTTTCATTAAAAAAAAGTAAGGAACTTTGGACTAGCTTAAACTCGTTTTTGTCGTAAAGGAGTCTCATTTAGATGATATCAAAAATGTAAGTTATAACCTGCAGATTTGATACAGATTCAGAAATGCAGGCGTTTCGTAAAAGTTTACTGGGTTATGCTTTTCCGGAAAAACAAGAATGCCGTTTAATTTTGTTCTAAATACTATAAATTTGCCATTTATACGAAATAGGATTTTTGACGTAACTGAATTTTTAAATTAGCGGAAAGATTTTATAATATTCGCTCCAGAAAACTTTTTATTCTTAAAAGAGGCTACTAAAAATTTCCTACAAGTAATGCCCATAGCAAGAAAGAATAGCGTTTTGAACTTATTGATTATAAAACTTCAAGAGATTCGCTCGTTTCTAGGATTTTTAAATTCTTGACCAGCAAAAGACGCATCACTGTTAATGTAGAGACAAATCCATCTGCCACCTCTGTTTGCAACGATAGATATTCACAAAACATATGAATAAGCAGTTATCGCCAAAGATTCTTGTGAAATACTAGGTCTTGATAAGGCAAATATCATGATTTCTTTGAATTTCATTAGAAGTCCTGCTGTTTGTATCTGTTGGGGCCTACTTGAGTAACAAAATTGTTTTTATCTTAAAGCTACACAAAGAGCAAGTGTCCTCCCTCCTGCCATTTGCATAAACTTTCCCTAAGCGTAGTATAAGAACTAGGATTAATATTTTTAAGTAACTTGCTGCAAGTGAAAAGATCGTGGGCGAAAACTAGAAAATCATGTCAAACTGGAATAATTTACTGAAAAAAGATACTGTTGAATTGTGCGCATTTTCAACAATTCACCTGCCTCAAATCGCAAGATTTGCAGTTATTCCAGCTGTGGATCGAATAATCCATTCATTCTGTTCACGTGATTAGCGACTCGTGAGCTTTCAATGAAGGTAGGAAGGTAGAAAATTCACAACCTGTTCTACTCCGAGAAATACAAAGGAACTTTCAGACAATGTTTGCAAGTGAAAAAATAGTTGTTGTATGGTTTACAAGGCTAATGAATAGGAAGACAAAAATATCTTTCTTCATCATAACCATGGCAACATTCATTAGCTGATATTCTAAACACTATGAATAATATAAATTTGCTATGGAAACTGTATTTAACACGGAGCAGTACCTGTCATGTGGAGGATAGCAGTGACCTGTTATAAGAAAAGCCATCAAAAGGACCAGTATAATTTCCCCTCAATAATGTGTTACCTTAGTGTTTACTTGAACCGACTCACAAAAATAAGAAGTTGTATCAAGAAAGACGTAGCAACCACACGGGTTGTTGGCAGAGGACAGCCATAGCTAGTCAAATACATCACCATGGTTATTCCTGTTTCCATTCGCCCACTTGCACACAAACTCAACTTGCAAAAGAATACATCTATTGACTCATAACCTTGCAGGTGAAAAATATTTTGACGAAAATTCGAAAACTTGCACAGTTTATTTCACAGCCCACAGAGGCTTTTGTCTGGCTGCTGGCAGACCTACCATTATTTGAAACGTAAAACCTTTTCTGCCTAGTAATTTCAGACAACCTTAAGATAAAAAGCATAGGCAATTGGAGACAGTAGGCTCCTTTTCTCTCTGCATTCCCTCCCATTAATTCCCAAACGTTTGCCTATATAGTTTACATATTCAAAGCACATCGTTAAATGAATACTGAAATCGTATAGTCATCGGTAGCGTTAATATGTCAGTATTCCATATTCAACTTATTTTAAATTCATAAATGCTTGATCTTAGCTTTTCAGAACAAATTCAAATTTATTCAAAAAAGAGGATCAAAGATTGGGCTGGCGATAAATGCACCTGCAAATTATGCCGCTAATTTATTTTTATAAAGTATATTGTATTTTTTTGTAAATAGTCGGTTTGAATTAGTATGCTTATAACTATTATTCTAAAATACCAACTTTAAATATGGATTAAAGTGAAATAAATTCGAGAGTGGAAATAGAAGATATAGAAGTGGAGAAGCGGGTGAGTTGTAGCAATGATTCAACATACATTAAAAACGTGTCTGTTAGACCCCTCTTGGCTTACTGGGGGTGTGTGGGTGCATCTTTAAGGTAAACATTCTAATTTTAAGAATGGGCTTTTGCCATTATTTTTAAGGCACCTGAAGAGTGTGACACAAAAATCCAATCCGTCTAAAATCCGTCTCTGTCTTTTCCCAATATTTCTACTGTAGCTATATAAGTCACATTCATAATTTGTTATCGAAAAAAGTCTTAAGAAATATGCCGAGGGTCTGCAACGCGCCCCGGAGGTTACCCTGGGTACCAGACTCAGTATATAAAATATTATTTTATATATAGTGAGTCTGGTACCCAGGGTACCCGGAGGTATCCCCCGAGGAAATTATTTTGTCTAACCTCATCAAGCGAATCAACCTGCGACAGACAATACATGGTTTTACAAAGTATAATTACGTTAATGCTTGAAGCCTCAAAATATTTGAGGTCTAACAATTTTTTAAAAAAACCACACATTGTGGTTTAGATATAAGTCTTTGAAAATGAGGCAGTCCTTTGAGCGCTGCTGTCATTCGCTTGCAATGCATTGAAACGAACTTACTCAATGATAAAGGTCAGTTTCAAGACAATACTTTTAAGGCTCTCGGGAAACCGGCATGCTTTGCGGTAGCTGCTATTTATGCGAGGAGAAATAGACTGCTTGTGTTGTTTCATGCAGTACCATAAAGGCCTATATAGAAAATATAATCGCAATGCATGCCGGTTGCGCAAAAACCTCCAAAGGAAACAAGTCCAGCAACGATTAATTTAAATGCAGGGTCAAAGGTAGCGAGCATTGGCTAATGGCTACTGGGATATTTGCATCAAGTGTAGAAAGGGAGCATATTCTCGTTCTATTTGGTGGTATCCAAACAAGCGTTGCTTTCGGTATGGCAGTGGGACAGCTAGACATGCTTATTTGACATAAACTATTTGTCATTCTTTAACCCGACATGGATTGATTATTCATCAAGTGTAGCAGACTAGAAAGATAGATTAATCCAGCCACCGCGATCATATTCTATCACAATTTTAGATATCATAGTCTTCCTGTCAAAATAGAGGTGGTGCTTGAAAATGTTTGTTTTCAAAAAGCATTTTAGGCAGCTTTTGATCTCCTGAAACTCTTATCATGCTTCTGTTGCTTTAGATAAAAAATCCTTTTGACACTCAACTAAATGATAGCTACTGGTGATACAATTGGATTCCACTATCATGAGCCCCACTTAT
Organism: Rhopilema esculentum; assembly: GCF_013076305.1. The sequence continues at coordinate 9,885,328 of NW_027019384.1, forward strand.
TTCGAGCTTCTCGTTACAACAAACCAAATCTCTATCCTTTGGATTAATCCTGTATAACCAGCCCTCAGTGTAACGAGCTCCCAAAAACATTTTTCTTTGTTCTAACATAGTAACTCGTAATGGAGGGTTTCCACTGTTTTTGTAGTAGATATCGCGGCGGACTTGCAAGGGATGCTGGTCGGCTATTGTATCCCAGGCCAACACTTCCAATTGCGTTCATTTTATTGGTAAGATTATTAATCGTACCGTACGATGGTGCCCCCTAATCAAGGGTGCAGTACCCCTGGGAGAATGATGCCTGTTCGTCCTTGGATAGACAAGCTTGTTTTGGCCCAGGATCAATAAGCCTTGGTCAATCGTAAAGAAGGCATTAGAATCTGCGATCAGTCTATTGTGCTTTACAAATAGAAAACTGACTAAATAAAAAGCAGAGAAAAATAAGACTCGTAACTTAGGGTATATTAATCAGTAACATTGTGCTACAAATTAACTCTATTTTTATTTGCTTGATAAAAGTGACGTGCTTTGAAACAATCTTCACGTCCACTTCTGAAGATTCACCGATAAACGTTTAGCTACAGTCATGTTCCTTATTAAGGGGACCTGTGGGTTTTTGTAGCTTGGAACAATGATCAGGAGACTCGAGTGTCTTATGAATAACGCCGTAAAAACAAGGTCACACTTTGCTTTCCGTGTTGGAATATTTTCATGAACAATTGCCATCCTACTGACAAATTAGGCCTACGCTCCTGATAGCTAACTAGTACGCACATAGAACAACAGTCATTTCATCAGTAGAATGAGTTGACATGATTTGGAGCGTTAGTAAATAGTTCCTCTTTTACTAAAAAAATGGTAAATAATAGTCAAGCAAAATAGTTCAAGATGTTTTGGAGTTTCTGTTTCCTCTATAGGTTTTAGAGATGCTTCTTATTCTTAAAGGCAATCTGTCTCGTTGTGGATTGGTTAACGAGAACAATAGCTGGAACAATAGCCTAAACACGATTCCAGCGCTCCGCCATATTTTTTACAATGCGATAAATTGAAGGGGGGCTGGAAACAATAAAAATCCCTTTGTTCTTATAACCAATCAACGTCATGACAGATTGCCTTTAAACCTTATTCTTATTCCAAAGTCCTCAGATTTTAAACACGTATTCGAGCATTTTATGAAACTTTTCTTTTCTAAGCTCCTGCAAATGATATGTTTGTAATTTTGCACTAGTTGATATAGGGCTCTAACATGCTTGGGTCCGGACCCCAAATTTGTTATTGCGGCCCTGGCGATATTCACTAAGTATACAGTACATGCTTTGTTTCTTCTTCAATTCGTTTTTCTTTGCATTAGTAAAGCAGACATAGGTATCATGAAAGATTTTTCGTAGATAGATATCTAGCTCTTCCTTAGGTAGTTCTAATCCATGATTTAACGGAAGGCTTTATGAGTATAATAAAAAGTGCGCATAGGCTATAAGGGAGTTAATAGATAGCTTCAACTTCCTGAAATTTAACTCCACGAAAAAATATCAAGTTCGTGGAAATCTGCCTGTACCTAAAACGTTCCAGATTTCTATTAGAGAACATTCCATTAAATGATGCGTGGGTATCGTTACTGCCTCCACCCAGTATCGCTAGAGGGGCAGACGCCCTTCTCCCAAAAGCAAAAAACATTTTTGACAGAAGGGCGTTTTCAGCAATTCAAAGGGTGTGAACGCCCATTTTTCCTTGCTCAAATCGCCTTTGCCACCCACTCTTACCACCCTGGCTACGCTACTGTCTCCACCATTAATGCTTCGTTCATCACTACAAGGATGGAACTTCTTTCATGTGACAATAAGCAAGGAGGCCAAATATCAGCTAATGATAAGCTTATATAACACTCGGCCTAAGCATATTCAGGCTCAGGCTGTGGTCGTCAGTCTTAATATGATGAGGGATTTCAATACACAGTAAATATGGACATGTATAAAAATCTAGGTCAAACGAATTAACTAAAGGACTTAAATTAATTATTCTAGATTGTAGAAAAAAACCTGTGTAGACCTAGTGTCCAGGACTTGCAAACCGCTCTATAGAACGAATATAGCAGGGCTGGCGAAACGTATTTGAAAGTGGAGGGACCAAATATGAAAGTCTTGAAAGGACTTAGGTTAGGCCGCCTCCATGGTTGGCGGCAAGATTAGGATTTATTGTATTTCAGGGATGGCCAGAGACTGTGTCTAAAATGGATTTTGACTTGGAATATTAAGCAATTTGTACACTTGGGATATTGTTTTGTAACATCTGATCTTAAATATTTCGGGGAAAAGGTGCTTTTAACAAAAAATCTGGATTTTAAAACTTTCAAACTGCACTAGCCAAAAATAGTTTTAATATAATTTATAACTTCGTCTAAATTTTCTTTCTTAGTAGGAATGGATTATCGATGCAATCAAGCTTTGAACTTTTCTTGATGTTACTTCTATAGAACAAATCTGCCCATTTTTTCTTTCTCATGTCCTCAAAAATTCTCTTTTCGTCAGTTTCTATTCCTTCCATATCGCTAGCGATTTCTCTCTTTTTGCAATGTTCCTGAGAAATTTGCTGTTAATTACGAGTTACGAAACTCCGTCAATTTGTGCTGGCACCAAACTATTCTGGATCAGGTTTCTCGATCTATTTCCTAAGCAAAGCTGTTACTCGTTGTACAACTTAGAAAATTTATTTCTTTGATCTTATTTCCCATATTCGAATTTATATATGTCTTCTATGGTAAAGACATAGCAACCAAGCTAAAGCTAGGGGCATATGTAAAGGATTATTAAGCACAGTTACTTACAGAATGATATACTACATTTATTTCCACTTTTGCCTAAAATTTTCTTTAAGCTCTGCAGAAAAGTGGGGGGCCATGGCTCGCCCCACCCCGCTCCAACCCCCCCCCCCCGCTTTTGCCAGCCCTGTATAGTAAGGTTACATCGTCAGAGACAGATAGAGGGGATGGAAGTTGCTATGAGGAAATAATAGCAACGGAGCAAGAAGCACTATATCTCAGTTTACGCTGCAGTTTTCATTGGAGTGACATTAATGCTGTGACATAACACATATCAAAGATGAAAGTAGTGTTATTGGGTGTGAAAGATTCTGCTTTAAAATGTCCCATATATTCGGGCATGTTTTAAAGCATGCCTTCAAAGTTTGTAACATTTTAGGGTTTCTAATGCCCCCAGACACTTCGTTCTTTAATGCATAGGAAACACATGGGTGTCCATTGTTTGATTAGGCCCTAAATATATACACAAACACCATCCACAATTCTTTTGTTTTGAGGACGGTAAAAACGGAGAAAATAAGCCTAAATTCAGCTGTAGACAGTGTTCGTGTACGCATTTATTTTTTCTGATTGGTTTACTAGGCAAGGAAATAACAGTTGCAATCAGAGGTCTAAGTTTCGGCCAATCATGTTTTGCACCTAATGCTATCATAAGCAGTTCAACGACACGATATTATTTTCTCTCTTTAGCATCACATTGCAACGGAGTAGTAAAATTGTAATCGAATTTTGATTGTTGTGGCTACGAATATATGATTTCAATTTTCAACTCATAAAGTGACGTTGTTTTTAAATCAAGACGAGAAACGGAGGTTTTTAGCCTGAAAGATATTCTGAAGGACATTTTCTGTTTCAGAATATGCGAAACAGGCTGGAAGGTTTCAGTTTCCGCATCTGTCTTGCGTACATGAAACTTAACTGAACATCTGTGCTTTTCCGTGGATCCCTAGTTTTCGTAGTATTCCTTTGAAACGAAAGCCTAATTAGCATTTTTCCGAGACAGACAGAAACAGGAATCTAAAGAAAGGGGAGAACATGAAGGAAGAAAATTGAGTTAAAGAAACCGTTCGAAACTTAAGGAAGAAAAGAAAACTCAGTGAGGAATGGGAACTTAAAAAGAGAAAGCATTGGCTGTTTTTCTGTGAGAGTTGATCGGGAACATTATAAAGTAATTTCCTGACGAAACCGGAGATAATGAAGAAGAGTGAGGGCTTTCTGCAGTTCAGTGTTATCTATTCTTTGTCAATTGATTACAAAGACAGAACTTTTTGTCTAAGCTGAAAGTAGACTATACACAAATCGCATAGAATTTAACGTTAGATTAGACTTTACATAGACAAGCGATGTGTTTGTTAGAAATTAAATCAACAATATAGATAGAGAGATTATAGTTTCAACCCTAGTTTAGACAATAACTGTATTGCCAAATACTATACTATATTGTTCAATGAAAGAGTCGATTCAACCAATGTAAACTGAATTTCAATCTTTCGAATGGTTTTAACTCCAATGTATACAGGCCTCAAGCACCGCTTCTGAAGATAACTAGACGGTTCATCGCACTAAGGAAAGTAAAAACAATCTAGCTTATCACTCTAAATTCTGTTTTATTGAACAAACAGTGGCGGCGCCAGGGGTGGTACTGGGTAGAGAAGGGGTAACCATCGCCTCCCGCTATTGTCAAAACATGGTTCACATAATTCTTCTAAAATTGACTAAAATTCTTCTAAAAGTGCACTGGGTTAGAGTATGTAACGCTTTTTTCTACGTTATCCCAAAAACAGGTCAAAATTGGAAAATTGGGCCTCAAAAAGGTCTGTTTGGCAACCCTGATGTAGAACTAGATTGGGGCTGGGACAGAGACGGGAGACTGTTAGAAATGATGGGACAGCGAGGGCAATTTAGCGATTGAGAGATCTGGTGAAGGCGTACTGTAACAATATTTCACAAATCGGTACAGCCATAGTCGGGGAAAAGTATGAATAAGATGCTTGTTACCAAAATGTGTAGATGCTGATTATTATGATGAAATTATGTATGGTGTGCGTCAGTGCACACTGGTGATGAGGGGCAGGAATAGGACAAGTGGTTAAAATCTATACATGTATTTTCATCATCCCCATATATTACTATCTGCCATATATTACTATCTGCTCAACAGCAAAAAATCATATCGCAACTCTAGTTGTTTATCTTTATCAAGCTCATGTTTATGTGGCTTTATGTTTTAGTCTGCTTGCAACAATACCATTTATGTATATGGGTTTTAAAAGCGCACAAACACTGATATGCATCAGGCCTATGTATTAGTCACTTATTTGGACTTGGATGCAGGTATTCACGGATGATTTGCAACCATCACAATCCACGGCTCATAGGCTTAGGAAACCAAACGAGAGGTCGCACTAGAAACTCGGCAAACATCAACCTACCATGAGTTTTCTAAGCTGATTATAATATAAGTACTCTGATACAAGCATATTGACGTTGGCTCAAATCATCCTAACCACGTCTACGTAATCCTAACCACGTCATTGGACCATCATAGCCCCCAAGATCAATCACGGTCCCACTTACAAAATACTGGGTCCCAGATTCCCCTTTTTCAAAAATGGCCCATGGAGCCTCCGTCTACTTCGAGCAAAACCCTGTGGCTATCCATGGGCTATTTCTTGAAGTTGCCTCTTCAAACACAAATTTCCACTTATGTTTTATTCTAAGGAGTAACATGAAATGCTAAAAGGGTAATGTAATTCAAGAAATGAAACCAAGGCCGAGATAAATAAAAGGATATGTAGAAGCTTGGCAAGAAACTTCCAATAGAACATATATAAAAGATTCGGATTAAATGAGTTCACGAAGTATAGAATAATTTTATTTTGCTAAATTGCTCAAAACCGCTAAATTATTGCAAGAAGGGAGAGAGCCAGACTTTAAGGGTATTTTAAATTTTGCGATAAACTAGAAGAAGAGATCATTCTTTGCCTGACAAAATTACTCATAACCATAACAATTGTTACACTGACCATTTCCAAGCCAACTAACGTAGCCAATTCCGCCTCTGTATAAAAACATCATTCTTAAAGAAAATCTTTCGAAATTCGCGTGGTTTGTTGAAATTAATTGTTTAATAACAACGCTTACAGGCCAAGACCACCGTGGTTCTTTGAAGATAGGCAACCATAGGGACAGGCCTATTTTTTTCCAGGAGGGTGGGGGGCAAAAATTGAATTTGCTAATGAAGGCTAGAGAGTAGAAAGAGGCCTAGCAGAGGGTTCAGAAGGCGATTTTTTTAAAAATTACTGTTGTTAATTGATCTTGATTTAATCTCTTGAGATGATTTTTATGCGTGAAACTAAGAATGTGAAGGGGGGGGGGCTGAGCCCTCCAAAGTTTCGTCAGGGGGGGCTCAAGCCCTGGAGACTAAGTCTGCACCTATGTAGGCAACCGATGTAGAGGCTTCTTAACACCGTAGAAAATCCTGTTTGCAGGTTGCTTGGATTGGTTGTTTGCATACATGGATTTCTATAGGCACGGGGAGCTGGGGGCTGAAGCCCCTCACTTTTTTCAGAGATAAAGACTTATAATTTTTGAAAACAGAGTATGTAATGAAAAGGAATCAAAAACTGTTTATTAAAATGATAATTAAGAAATTTTATTTCAGTTTGTGAGATGCACTTTTAGCCATTCTAAAAGACTTAATGTAAAAAGTTTTCTTCCACTTTTGATTCAACGATGGTGGGTCCTTTTATGTCATTAAACTTGATTCTTAGCCACCCTAGGTTCAATTTCGTGGTGCCGTCTCTGTTCTGTCATTAGGCTAAAAAGTCTACGCCAGTTGCATCTACTCCAGAAAAGGGATTATTTTTTGTCAGGTAGAAGGACTGAAATCCCAGTCCTATGGTGAAAAATCCCATTTAATCAGGGCCTTAAATTAATAGAAAACATCCGTTCATTCCCTACCAACAGGAAATTTAACATAATAAAATATGAGCCAAACTTGCTATTGGCATTCGATAGCTTGTATCATGCGGTTTTTTACCGATAATCAAGCCGACGAATTTCTCACGCCAGCTGGAAGTGTTCTCCCACGACCTGCAACGCATTTTCACAACGGATATGACAATTTTGTTTACATAACAAAGTGGCTGTTGAGGATTGAACAAAAAAACCCACGAATGGAAATTAACTGTTAAAGATAATCGGAAAAACCCCGTCTGATTATCTACTCTTTGTATTTTAATTGACAAAGATCTTACTATTTCCCATTTCTCATCCGAACGTGTGATACACTAGGCACCGCGGAGCAGGGGGGCTGGGGTTGGGGGGTCGGGCTTCAGCAAAAAATGCCAAATATTAAGTATCAAACTACCAGAAAAGCCTCTTTTTATACAGTTTTAGCACCCCCCCCCCCCCACTTTTTTTAGACCCCTCACTTTTCTCAACGCTCCGCGGTGCCTGTACACACCTCTGAGGTCTGGAAAAAGTGCACACGAGGATCTTGAAACCTCTGAAAGTATCATAAACGTTTACCAATTAACTTGAACTTCGGGCTTCTTCGCCTCTCATTTCCAAAATTTACCTCGCACAAGATGCTCCCGGGCATGCTGAAATTCCTGATGCTTCCTTTGTCAAAAAGCATCCAACCAGACACGAAAACCCACCCCTATCCAGCCCAGCGACATTGTATTGATAATCACAACAAACTCTTTCTTCTGTAAAATGTTACCAAAAACATTGATGTACATGCAGAGAAAAGTATAAATGGTTTTGAAAGAAAACTTACAAATAGTACTTTTCTGGGCCGTTCTACAACTCCCACGAATTCGAGTCCCATAAGGTCCCATAGCATGTGGCCGTAGCTGCTTGTCACAAATAGACTACATTTGCCTCAATCTATTGCGTACCACTATCTCCAAGATGGAACTGGAAAAAGATATCTCCTGTTTACTTGCAAGCATCGATATAAAGTTTTGGGCATGACGAGTCATTCCTAAATTTGTATTTTCCATTTGGGACGTGCAAAGTCACCAATTTAAATCTGGTGGGACAGCATCTTACAGAGAATCTTTAGATAACAAACGAAATACGTTGTTCTTTAGCATACAATCTCTCTTGAGGAAGAATTCTTTCTCAACGGTTGCAATGGAGTAAAATAGCAAAACATACCTTAGAGTCACAAGGGACATTTTGTACCAATATACAATAAAGTAGGTGTGTACAATGCAGCTATTTGTTCATAAAATCAAAGCCTAAAACAAATCAATTTTTTAAGCTTTGCAATGGTTTTGTAGCGTGATTAAGATGTGGGTTCCATTTTGTGCTATCGTGCTCTTTACCAGGCCTGAGAATGTAAAATCTTAAATGTATGTTGAAGAAGGCTACTTGTTGTTCAAGTAACACTGGCAAGGTAGGTAGTTGTAGGCCGTTAGCGGCGAATCGTGGATGAGGATGTTGCTACATCGATTAAGAATGCAGGCACCGCGAAGCGCTGAGAAAGTTGGGGGTCTAAAAAAGTGGGGAGGGGGGGCTAAAACCGTATAAAATGAGGCATTTCTGGTAGTTTGATACTTAATATTTGGCATTTTTTGCAAAAAGTGGGGGGGGGCTAAAGCCCCCCAAGCCCTCCTGCTCCGCGGTGCCTGGAATGACCCCTCCCCTTCCCTAACAAACTGTTCTTACGGTACCTTTTGTTACTCAAATGGCGGTAGTTATTGCAAAGAATTTGTAGCAACTCCTCTTGCCGTGGCGTAAAGCAATAACGAAATGAAGGAACGTCAACAAATTTGAATAGAATCAACTTTCTGTTATTCAATTAGCAAAGCCTATATAATCATGTGTGCAAACGTTTGTCATATTGGAATGAACAAGAGAACTGATCGAAGAAAAGCTAGGTTGCTAATCAAAAATTTTCCTGTAAAATTGTGTCCGATAATAAATTATGGGTTTTTACACGTGAGAATTATATAGAAATAAAATGACATCCGTTTATATAAATGCCTATATACACGATATATATTCCATTAATTGTTTGCATGAATACCTGTATAAAATAATATGCTTTTGATAACAAATATGAATCATAATAGGGGGTACCAACATCCCCTCAAAACGCTTTCTCTATATGGAGAGCAATACGAATTGGTCCTACAATCGTTCACAAAATTGTGAAACAACATTGATTTGAAACAACATTGAAACAACAAAGCAATTCTGTTGTTGTGATTCTCGTAAGATGAGAATAGTAGATCTAAACTTCAGAAAGCCTTGCTTTGTGAGGGAAGGGAGATTGCAATTGATGCCAGTTACAAAGTTTTTTAAAGAGAACACCAGGAATCGAGGAAGCGGAGGGGGGCTGAGTGGGCTATAGCCCCCTAGTAATGTCCAAATTGTATCTAAAACCTTACAAAAAATCGTCATTGTTCTTGGTCTTTAGCATGTTTAGCCCCTGCCAGACATTTAAGCCCCTCTCAATCCGTTATATGCTCCGCAGTCATTGGAGAACATTGGAAAAGTACAATGGTGTTGGAAAAAATGGACAATGGTATCAATGCATTTTATGAAACATTGTCCTGAAAAAATGTTTCTGCATAATCTGTACAAAATGTCGTCTAGAGGGGAGAAGGGCAAAGGGTTAAGGTGCCTGGGGACATGGTGATAATGGGCCGCCAGTTGTAGCAATGACAACAGCCACGCCCAAATCCCCACCAAGATTTTTATTCCTTTCTCATAATGCTTTTCAAAGCTTGAGAATTGGACGTATTTAAAATTCAAAAAGTTAAAATTACTAGCGCGATTTATTCATATTATACATATTACATTTTCAAAAGCTTCATGGTATTAATATAATTTTGCTATGTTAAAAAAATACAAGATTACCTCGATTTGCAAGATCTACAGTCATAAAAAGTTGCAAAAGATACATTTTCTTGCTTACATTAAATGCAAATGTTTAATAGTTAAAACAACATAATTCTAGTTTATTTACACTTGAAAATTGCCAAAAGATTGACACAGAACATTTGAAAAAGACTTGAATTTTGAGGCAATTAAAAGGGGAAACAAGGCAAGCACCGACTTGCTTAGCACCCGATCAACAAGCCCCCACTTAGCACCCGATCCCCACCCCACTTCAATTCCTATCATTGGGAAGGAAATTTTGGTGGCTTTAAGCATACAATCCGGTCGAAATCGGAAAGGATAAATCTGTCAGATCAGGTATCCCTGCATTAAAACATGTTAGTTATTCATTTCAACACTGTTCCTGCGGTTAGTAAATAAAAGCTAGCAGATCTTGTTAAATTTAATTTGTCGTTTATTAAAAGCGTTTTCAGTCTACTGTTAAAATTCTCAAAATTTGGGGCTGGCCCCTCCAAACATATTCTAGCTATGAGGAGACTTTTTATAACCATCCATATAACTTTAGAAGTATAATTTTCTAACTATATCGCTCAATATAATTGCCTTTTATAGCTCCTCATTTCCTCACCAACATTATTCAAAGCCCTGACTTAAATCTATCTAGACATTTCGTAATTTTTCCGCACAACTTTTCATTCGCACGACTTGCTTTTAAGCAATATTCCAATAAGGCCGAATAGCAAAACGCATACTGTTCCTCGGTTTGAACGGCCAAGGCTCTTTGTCGGCGTATACGTTGTACGGTGCTCTGTATGTCAACAGTTCCGGTTGCGTCGAATTCTCGCAAACATACATCAGTTGTAATATACGTTCCAGTTCGCCCTATACCCGCGCTGCAGTGAACGATTAGCGGGCTTTCTTGTGAGACAAGACCTTTTTCTGGAGATGAGGTTGAATGTGAAGGTATTGATTCCCTGATGTCGTCCAAGTCTGTCGTCAAGTTCTGAAATGTCCGGACTTGGTTCATTACATCTAAAAGCTTGTCAGCAGATTCCGGAACGCCATAGTCAGGCCATGCAGTAAACTGAAAATGCGTGACTCTGTGTGGTGGGTTCCCCTAAAATTAAGACAGTATATAAGATCAAGAACGTGTATTACACAGGTCTGGCTGGCACCATAATTTATTCAAAAGACAGGGTAGGGATCTTACATCCTCGGCAATTACACAGTATTTGAAGTACACAGCTTCAAGTACACAGTATTTGAGAACAAAGTCCTCTCCCCTCTCTGGCGTCCAGCATGTTGTCGATATTTTGTCAATGTACTCTGAAATCTCCAATAGTTTCCCAGGGATCCTGACTTTGTAAAAAAATTCGATCAAGAATATTACCATCTATTTATAATACTCTAGACATGGGGGACGACGAAGCAAAAAAAGAGGAAGACAAAGAATTTTTATAATTTATGTAACAAACATAGACAATCAATATTTAGAGATATTTATCAAATAAAGATACGGTCCTGAATCTACGGCCGTTGTTGCGACTGCAGTTTTCAAACCTATGGAAATCATTTTTCAACGTTTGCAGAAAGGGCCCTTAATCTTTTTCTTTTACTCTGCATATCAGACACTTGCTTCTGATCACAAGACTGATATACGACCTTGAAGCTTCCAGCCGACTACAATAGTTTTAAGTAAAAATAAGTATGGCGCTGTTGGGACTATTTCTGAAAAACCATCTAATTTAGGTTGCCAAAGCTTCAATAATGTGCCGTATACAGATACAAAAATTTTGGACGCTTCTCCATATTATTCCCCTGTTGTCACAAACATGACATGTTCATGCCAATGATAAAAGTACTCAAGACATAAAGATATCTAAAAACCAACTTACGACGCAAAAAAGATGAATGCTTACAATTGTTCTTTACAAAAATTGCGTTCAGTATTTAACTGATCCTCTGGTTTGGGTCAGTTAAATTAAATTCCAGCTTTTCAGGCGTCCATGCCAATTGAACATAATTTCTGAAGTCAATGAAAACTGTGTCTATAAAATTCATTATGTACGAGATGATCACATAGAACTAAACATTATTTCTATTGAAATATTCAATTTTTTTCAATATCAATTTGGACACAATATCAATTTAACAGGTTTCACAAGCTCCTTACTTCCTAAGCGCAACAAGAACACGAGGCATTCACGAGGAAACATGTGACGTCAACGAAGAAAGAAGTTTAACAGTTTTACGAAAGTTTTACGTAGAAAGGGAGTGATCAATAAGTAGTTATTATAAGGTTTCATGTTTTGACAGGAAACACTTGCATCGGTGGATTGTTGTTGATCGATGAATTGACGTCATGATTATTATGCTTCACCCGAGAAGCTTCTAGGATGAGAACCGTGAAAGGGTCATTAAATCGAAAAACGCGTATAATACAAGCTGGTTGATACATAGTTGAAGGAAATCTTCAGCGGAGGTCGTTGGAATTGCGGGAATGAATAATACTTTGCACAGTTAAGTTTCCAATCGAAAATTAAAGATTAAAGCCTCGTGATTTAGTCAACTACGCAAATACAGAATTTTCAATGGGGACATGACACCCTTGCGGCTTCACGGCCTCGGTCATATTTTCAATCGCGGCTTTGGGTTCCGCATATTTTTTGTGCACACTGCAGCTTACGTCTTTCATTCGGAGTTTCAAGCGGTTTGTGGTTCCTGTATTGCAATTTCGGCGTTTCTATAGTGCAAAATTAAAATTCTTAGGATGACGGTAAGAAGAAACTGGTCAACGGATATTTTGTGTGCATGCAAATAATAAAAGCCGCAGTCTACGTCTTTAGACCTGGGGCGCAGTGGCCAAGGAGTGGCAAGAGGGCTCAAGCCTCCCAAAACATTGAATTGGACGGAAAATTTCTAAAATTTTGCCACATTTTTGGCATTCATGGACAAAAATTTAGCTCTAGCCCCAAATACTCAACTCTCATCGCACTTCAGTGTTAACTCTTGAAAATTGTTTCCAATCCACTGAATTGATAGTGGGATGGTACATTATTATGTTATCGATAAACTGGACAGAAGAAATCAGCCAGGCCCTGGCACAAGAGTTGGCTCCATGATTTGATCTTGTTTTACTGTAGATCTGATTAAATTAACCAACTACCGACATAATAGCTCTAGTGATTAGAAACTCTTCTCAATTTCTCAAAAAAAGTTGATAGAAAAAATATCCAACAACAAAAGGACATCATGCCTTAAACGCTGAAGCAGTTCAAAATACGAAATAATCTTAAAGAAAAACGAAAAGGTCATCTGCCTCCCCATCTAATTCGTAATCTTAGGAAGTATCAATTGTTTTTGGTTTATGTTATGCAATAATCAATATTAAAGTCCATCCAATCTCTGTTTGAATCAAAACCGTGTCTTCGGGTTTTGCCTTTCATTCATAGTCAATGTAACGAAAGTGTAACTAAAAAGATGGGATCTCGGGAGTTCAATGAACACAGTCTCAAGGAAACAGCAAACCAGGTGCATACGCTTTCACGTTTCTACGTCATTAAACTCGACAATATGAGATGACGTGGATACCAAACGTGGCAGGGCAGCAACAGCCGTCGTGTTAGCGCACAAAATCTGTTTCGTTGCATAGCTAATTGGATGCCAAGCAGTTTCAAAGTGCGACCACATGAATTTTTACGTCCGTCAAAACAAGATGCTTATTACGAGGCGTGCTGCTTTGGCCCATTTCACTGTTTCATGCCTGAAAACTAATGAACAATAAACGTACGAAGCCAAGGATGAATCTTGAAAATCTGCACTGTATGTGGTTTGGGCTGCGTGAGGATGACGGTGATTTTACGTCAAGAAAACCAATACGCACACGGCACTACACGGCACATGTTTATCATAACGCATGATACTTTTTTAAAATGCGCAACAAGATAAAAAAAATGGATAGGGCAACCTAAACGTGACGTCCTCGTCAGATGTCGCGAAGGAAAATTAAGCATCCTTATGTCAATAAGACTGGCCTTCATATCGTTTGGTAAATGTGATATTTCAGGGAAAAAAATTAAAATTGAGACAAAGTTGTTGGATTGTCAAAATTTGGCAAGCACTTGGGGTTTGATCCTTTTTAGAAAACATTTTCATGCAACTGAAATGACATAACATTAAACAAAGTATCGTATTTGACGAGGGGCGTTGTGGCTTCTAGAAGAGGGCCGGGAGAAAATAATAATAAGGGGGCCCGCTCTTTTGTATGACATCTTCAATCATAAACCACAGGCCGCCAAAAATGAAACGTACCTGGAAAGCATGCACCAGCGAAAAGTTATATAGACGCCAGTTTTATAGACGAAAAATTTTATTTGTTGGGATGTATCCCCTTTTCTCTAACCATAGTCTCTTTAAGACTGCAAAAAATGTGGAACAAATCTAATGCTGTAATGTACAAACACAAACGCGACAGAACACTTACGTGCACTGCAACATAGGGAGCAAAAATTGTTTGCGGGCATGCCCTTTAAATTAGCTTGGAGTACATTTCAGAATGTTTTTTGCAGTCGTTTACCACGTTCTACAATTTTTAGGCATACATTTTGCGTTTCGTTAAAATCCAGTTCTTAAATTGGAACTCATTGCTTTAAGAGGCCCCCTAGACCTCGAGGCCCTGGGGCAGTTTGCCCGCTCCTTGTCCCCCTCTCCGCGGCCCTGTGTATATTCCACGCATTTCTTTCACAAGGGTCTGCTTGTATATGTTGACTTCCTCTAATTCCGAATGTAAATGAGGGGTTTTTTCACCAAGGATTTTGATCAAATCAAATATTTTCCAGGTTTTTACAAATTCATTTTAAAGGGGCCCACCGGGAGGAAATTTTGCGGTGTCCCGCCTAGCCACAACGCTCCCGTATTGACTAAACTAACAGTACATTTCTTTCTTCACACTATAACGAAAAAATTCTCAAGTTTTCAATCAATGTACTGAAAAAATTTAATTGTAGTATTTTATACAAGATATTTTGGCTTTTTTCTCTCCCCAATGCAAAAAATAAGAATGTATGTACCAGGACAAAAGTATTGCAACACCAAAATGAAAATGGCGTCGAAAAAAATCATGCTAAACCAGTAGTCAAATTCTTTGAAATTTATTGACGATTTCGAAATACCTAAAATTACAATATTAACGTAAAAAATTATACAATTACAAGAAAAAATATCTGCCGTGGTAAAATCAAAATATTAACAGGATAAGGAGCTATATGTAGTAGCTGTGATAAAGCTTTGTGTAACTGGTCTTTTAATTCAAAGATTTCGAGACTTTTTACAGAAAATGAAAGCAAAATAGCTAGAGATCAAGAAACAGCAAATGAAGTCAATATTCCCGACTCCTTTAGCCCCGAAATTTTCCAACTCAAATTTGGGAATTCTTTTGAGTACAGTTAGGCCCATATAAATTGGTAGATCGTCAACTAGCGACGAGCGAGTTCATGCAGTGAAATGTGTCAAAATAATGCAAAAGACCCTCTTTGGTGGAATCAAATCAATCCTAGTGAAATGAGGAAGGCAGTCCTTTTCATAAAAAACAATACATCCCCCTTACAAGGCCATTTTTACTCAAATTTACCTGGAAATCTGCCAACTCTATGTCCTTCCTCGGTCATCACAAAGACCTAACTTTAAAATAAGCAAAAATTTCTTGTTGCCAATGAAAATGATCTGATTTGAAATCCACAAGGTTCTCTAAGGTCCAACCAAGAACTGAGAGTTTATAGAGAATGAAGGAGAATCCAAGTGCATTTCATCAACAAATTTTGTGCATCAATTTCAAAACAATTTTCCGCACTTATCAGAGCAAGAAGCACCTCCACAAAATATTTGTTTAATTAAAAGTTACTTGAATTATTGATTTAAAATTTTCAAAAATTAAAATGGAATATTCGATTAAACTGATTAAACAATAGCTTAATCGGACAACAACAACAATTGTTGCATGATCCGCCATTAATCGCCTTCGCAGGTGTTGCAATACTTTTGTCCTGGCAGTATACTCGTTGGAACGAGAAACATTTTGACGTATGTAAAATTTATGTAAAATGACCATAACCAATAACTCTTGACAATTAACTTCTTCTTTGCTGGATTTGCTATTGTCAGTAGGCTACGAAGAACATCCGGGTGCTGAATGAACCCACCTCGAACAAAACACTTCCTACACTAGATTCCTACCTTATAAGGTAGCAGCGAATCAAATTTTTCCGCTTGAAACGATCTCAAATTCCCATCAGCAATAAAGTTCCTTCCTTGTTTTTGGTTGACACTGATGTGGGAAGTTTCGTGTGGTAAACGGTAAAAACTGATGTTCTCATTTCTAGCACACACTATTTTAAGAAAACCTAATTTTTTGCGGAGTCTTAATATTCTTAGCTTTTTCAGCCCAAGATTCTTCTTAAATTATTCTTTAGCAACACAAGATGTAAATTCGCCATATAGCTAACATATTACATTTGTTTTGCTTTCGAAAAAACTCGAATAAACAAAAAATTACTTGGTGTTAAAGCTTGAGCCTTTGATAATAACTTGAGCCTTTGATAATAATAACTTGATAACTTGAGCCTTTGACAAGCTTGAGCCTTTGATAAGCTTGAGCCTTTGATAATAATAAAAATTTAAGCAATTTTGAGTCCAAGTCTTAATATTTATATAGACTTTATTCTTGTAAAAAATATGTACATAGTGCCCATAGGCTACCAAAATATATTAAACGAAGTAACAGAGTTGGTCTCCCCCTGTTTTTCTTTCTGGTAACTTTTTTATTGCCACGACAATTTTTGAGAAAATAATATGCATACACAAATACTCGTTAATTGAGGGCTGCATCAAGCAAAATTGTATCTTGGGAAGCGAAACTGGAGAGGTCAAAATGATTATAAACTTCCGCGCATTTTTAGCTCCAATCTGACGCAAAGCAACCCTTCTCGTTACTATTACTCTAGAAATAATTTAATATGGACCCAATAACTTTAATAAAATATTCTCGTAAGAATTTCTCAGCTACCCCAGCTGATTTTGCAATATTCGTACCCTAGGTGCCAGAGCCTCAGACAGTCAAAGGATGAAGAACGGGGGAAAGGAAATGCGAAGGAGAATTGAAGAGGAAAGGGGAGAGACTCTCCCTTTTACTATTCCAATCTCCTTCGCAATTCCTTCCCCCGTTCTTCATCCTTTGACTCTCTGAGGCTCTGGCACCCAGGGTACAAAATTCGTAATGATTACTGCAGCGGTTTCTAAACAACAAGATTTCTTCCGCTGTAAAGTACAGCAATCCATCTTGCTACTCTATGTGTGTAGAAATCACCTTCCCGTTTCTCTTCTACCTTTATCAAACACAAAGTCCAAATATGGCGATCATGGGGATCTATTCTTCAATAACACAACATTTACCCTCACTAACCATTAAAGGCCCTGGTGAATAATGAATATCATCAGAACTCTGAAGGGGTTGTCAACTCAAAAGAATTTTCTAGCTATCTTTGCTAAAAAGGCCCTGGCTACATAGAAAAGCACCAATAAGCAGGGGGGTAGCTAGCGGGGACTGTAGGGCGTGTAACACTCCGCAATTCTTCATGGATTCGTCGGCAAATCTTCTGTTTGTCTATAAAACCCTTAATTTTTTGGTAAAATCAGCTATAAGTAGGTGAAATAGTACCTAAATTCATCTTAATCTGTGTCTTTGTCGGTAAATTTTTCTATTATATGACCCTCCACCCCCCTAGTCTGAAGGTCAAGCGACGCCACTGCTAATAAGGTATTGTGTTTTCAAGCGAAACAGTTCTGAATGTGAGATGAAAGCAATCCGACAGCGACACCAAACAGAGACTCGTCGGTGAATACCAATAAGAGCAGGGATGTAGTGGTAGGGGGCTCTAGGGGGCTCAGCCCCCTTGGTTAAATTTTCGAAAAAAGTGGGGGAGCAGCCCTCCATCCTTTGTGCTTGGATATAACGAAGAGTCATGTAACGCAAAGAAAGCTGTGAAGAATTGTTACTTCACCACAGGTCAGCCCTTGACGATTAAACCAGAAAAAGAAAAGAGAACAACTGACAGATTTAAAGCATTGCAAACTTCATATGCATGAAAACATACACAAAATATGACATATATAGATAGAAAATTCCTGTTTTGTCAACACACGAGAAAATGTGTCAATTCAAAATCCAATCAATGGGTCATTAATTTTTAAAAGAAAGTGCACCCTTATCGATGCTATAAATATTCTAAATGCTTTTTCTGGCCATTCTTAAGGCTGAAATACACTCTGCATTTAAATGGATTCGATAAAATGAACGGTCCATTTAAATGAAAAATGTCTCCGTTTACACTCATCCATTAAATTGAATCAGTTTTTTTAAAGCATCCCCTCCTTTCATCATGCACTCCAATGAGGAATGTGATGTTGCTTTCACCATGATTGCAATTGTTTATAAAAAACGAAAACGTATGTGCAAAAAATTAAATAGGCAACAAAAACCCGTCTGGGTTAAGCCCTGGTTGACCCAAAGAAATGAGCTAGGAGTTGATAACACACTTTTGCAAGAATTTCGTCTGGAAAAAGTGTCGAATATCAAAGGTTCTTGAGAATATTTTGCGTACATATCGATGAGCTCTTACAACTTGTTGAATTTGATATTAAAAAATCGACACCAGACTCGTTAACTCGGCTAAGCAAGGCTCGTTAATTTTGCATCTCAATTTCACTTTGTCGAAACAGCTATTTTGACATCCAATTTTGCGTTTACACTGTCTATTTTCCAGCTATCCATTTAATTGAATCCATTTAAATGCATAGTGTATTTCACCCTTTAGAATCTCAAATCTCAAACTTTTTCTCGCTGCCAACCATGGTAGCGGTTTTCATCCCTGAGCAATATACATAAATATCTTGCCTCCTCACTTGCAATGAAGTTCCCCCCTTCTCATGGTATCAATGTTCTTATCTTAGCTGCCGCTCAAACCATCAATGTACCTGGCTGCTCAACCAATAATCGGAAAAAACATCAACCCACGTCATGTTAAATTGCAATTATTACATGACAAAAATAGCTTAAAAATTTCATGGAGCCCCCCTTGTTAAAATTTTGCGACTACATCCCTGAATAAAAGGCCAATAAAACAATGGCAAAATTTCGTCAAATGGTTTCAAATCTTTGCAATCCTATAATCTTCATGCTTTAATCGAAAATGCTGATGCCACTAAGAGATTCGATACAAATACCATAACAGTGTTTGAGAAAGGCAACCATTGATCACTTTATGAGTGAAAAAAGTAACACATTGCTTTAAGAAAACAAAGGTAGAAATCTTCGCCTTGAATTGTAAAAAGTCCACTAATATAGCTGATGAAAGAAGCAGATAAGTATGCAAGAGAGAGGAAATTTCAGAAATTATAGGAAACACTTTTCTTGCTAGGTCAAATCATTCTGTTATATAAGTTTATGTATAATTTCAAAGAAAAACATTGTACTAGTTATACTGAGGCACTAATTCGGTGGTTTATCGGCGAAATTCTGACAATTTTGCTTCAAAAATCGAAACTGACATGATAAGAATTTGACTTCATAAAAAATTCATGAAAAAATCAAACGGAGTACAGCAATATTTAAACCACTTTAAGACAAGTTTTATCTGAATCGATATGAATGAAGGAAAAAATCACAGTTGCCAAACTGAACAAGCATACCTACATCTTCTAACATATTAAGCACCTAAGTTTAGATTGACTATCTTTATTTAAAGCTCAAACATCTGGCCTGGTTTCATCTAGCGTTGACGGTCGACTCAAAGTCATTTTATATAATAATACTATAATTTTTTCCCAGCCTCGATATCATTAAGAAATTATCGTTTTGAACTTGATAATATTCTTCAAGTATTCTTAATATTTTTCAGTTCTAATATGGTAGAGAGGAGCATCGCACACCCTAAAATAGAAACCGCATTTTTTGAAAAGGCGATAAATATCAGTCATGCGATTCTCTGTTATGGACATGGTAAAACAGGCATCTTCTGACAAATGACACACAAATATGTGAGTTGAGGCTGAGCAATATTCTTATATATAATATTCTTAAAAATTGGGTGATTGCCTGAACATTTTTTTATCCGAGATGGCCTATTTTTAATTAGCTCAGGAGAGCTACTTTTTTTGTTGAACAGAAATCAAACAAAGTGTGCCGTGAATACCCGACTCTCTCACAAATCCATTTGATGGGATCTATACATGAACATTAGAAAAGGGACTTTGTTAAAAATAAAAAAAATGGAAAGCATAAAATTAGCAAAATCAAATTTCATTTGTAGCCTAAATACGAGGGTTTTATTGCCAACCTGGTCTTCACAATAGTTGTTAGCACCATATTGGTTTCATTTGCAGCATTTGCTGCCAGTATTGGTCAATTTTTAAAAAAAAACATCACAAACAAAACGGAAACTTCAAATAATGTTGAAAACTCACCTCTTTCGACTGCACCTCTAACTTTCTAACTATGTAATCAGTAGACTCTACAACCCCCAAATTCTGCACTGTTATTGATTCAAATCTGGTCGACTTCTTCTCTTCTGGCCAATATCGAAAGCACTTTTCTCTTCCGCGCTCAAAACATCTATTAAAAATGATATGATACAATAATAAACATCGGTACAATATTAAGCAATCCACAAAAGTGTTATAAACTATAGAAAAGTCAATGTTTCTGAAAATTTACATAACCTTTGAAATTATTTGCAATTTTCAATAGTTATTTTCAAAACAGAGGGTGTTCTCACCTCGATTAACTTAACTACTGAGAGACCCTCCTTGAGAAATTCCCTGCATACAGTTCCCCTTTTATCGTAATTATAAATTGAATTTAGAATCTATCGTATCTCCAACGTAATTTCTTTGTTATATTTAGTTAGATTTATATATTAATTATATTTTTGTTCCATTTGTATTAGGAATATCTGTTTAATTTGTATTGCTGGAAGTGTATATAGTGGAATTTTTAGAATATGAAATTGAAACTGAGAAAAGTAACCGACAATATCAACAGTTTCCCAGTCGATTAGCATCGTTAATCATTAACTGTCGTTTGAAAAATTGCAGTAAGAATTGAGTTACAATATTCTAATACCTCGATTTTACCTTTACTCGATGGATTTACTGGGGGAGGGAAAGGCACAGAGAAAAGGAACTGGCTGCCTTATAACACTATGCTGTTGGTAAGGATAAGTCTCTTCTTAAACAGGCCTAAAATATAGACATAAAATGAAATTCAGTTTTACCACTGACCCACTGACCCATTCCTACCCTAACCTACATATTTCCCGACATAGCTCCTACTGCCCTCTACCAAGGCTTCCCCTCCCTCTACCAGCAATACAACTCTCAAACAAATTAATACCTAATGGTGAACATATATCTCAATGTATCTCAATGGGAAATTTTACATTCAATACCAACAGATAATAATGAGCCATGCATTGCATTTTTCTAAACAATTGAAAATAGATGACAAATTCACCTTGAAAGCATAAGAACGACATTTGGCTTTTGCTCTAAAACCATCCTCCAGAAATCAAAAGCTGTGTTTGGTAAAGGACCTTTGAAAATTAAAAAAAAATTCATGCGTGAAAGGCACAATGAAAATTCATTCAAAAAATACCCGCTTTCCAGCTCTCCCGAAATGTCCAGCCTTTGAAAGCATCACCAAATGTTATGCTTTGGATTACAATAGACATCGTCAAAATCATAACAAATTACTCATGTAACAGCATAAATTACACATGTTTCCTATGCAAAGACTGAGAAAATTCATATAAATTCAGCATGTTTGTGAAATAATAAATAAAAGGTTACGCTGTGGTATGTCAAAAAGAACGGTTCTAAATTGCAACTTGGAGATTCAGGCTCACTAGCTACGATCATTACCCAACTTTCTGCGTAGAAATGTACCCGTACGGCATCAAGCAATGTATGATAGACCGGTTGCTTCAGTAGAAGATTATAAAAAGCGGACCAAGAATATTTTTGATTAAATTAAGTTCAATTTCTTTGTAGTTTTATTATCTTTCTTCGAATTGAAAAGACGGTGCTTATGCTAGCCATAAATAATAAAACTACAAACACTGCCAAAGCGAAATTCAAACTCTGGGATTTTAATGCAAGAAAACTAAATGTACGAAAAATACTTTTATACGGTATTTCCATCAAATTGAAGCAACAGACCAAAAAAACTCTTTTAGAATTTTGTGGATGTGTTAATATCAACAAATTGGCAAGACAAGTAAATCTGTAAAATATTTATAAATCACTTCAAAATAAAGGCAAATCAAGCTGACGCTGCATTCTTTATTTCAGATTGCAAATTCTAATTAGAAAAGAGAAACATTTCCTAATTATTTCTATTACTGAAGTATCACTACTATTTTATTGAATGAGGAAGTTTAGAAAAAACCAGCTTAAACGGCAATCTGTTCTTTCGAATTTAATCAAAATGCATAGGCATGAATATCAATATGACCTGATACTATCTTACATTAGCATGTCATCTTACATCCTTAACTAACATTTACTAATATTAACCCATTTACTAATATCTTTGACTATTCATTTATTTGATCATCGCCTTCTTGTCTACACAAGTAATTACAATATTGAAAAAATATCATAATACATTCACAGATGAAAATATTTAGTAATTTTCAATACCTTGTGTACATATATACGCATTTTGACAGTTGTGGCCGTCTACAAAACTTGCATTGATGTAATCAGTGAACTACAAGACAAAAATGCTTCTTACAACAACAAATTAAAAACAAAGAATGATAAAATCAGTCCACAAATGTGCAAAATTGATAAATATCCTGTCCGCGTTTCCAGCAGAATCTGGCGGTAATTTATGCAACCCTGTAAAATTATACAACCCTCTAAAATTATGCAACCCTCTAAAATTATGCAATCAGCTGGAAATAAACACAGAATTGCCAAGAAAGATGTCGTGTGTAGTATAGTACCACAGGCTAATCTTCACATAGATTTGAAAAAGTTCAACCAATCTCTCGATTTTTATCAGGCCTTTTGCGTTGCTTTCTAGAATTTGTTTCATTTCTGGAAGGTGTCATTTGAATTTTTCGCATTGATTTAAATGTTCTATGTTTTCTTCATGGAATCCACACCTTCTGCAACTGATACTATCATATTTTCTTTTGTAGCTAGCTTTTAAATCGGTCATGTTAAGTTTCAATTTTAGTAACGTTGGTCCTTTTTTATGTTTTATATATTCTTCTATTCCAAAATTGCCTTTTTCAATGAACCTCGTTTTTTTATCGCTATTCTTAACCTGCTTCTCTATCCTCTTTATAATTTTGCTTTTTACTATTTTTTCCAATCTTTCCTTGATAGATCTGAAATTTGTTTTTCTGAGTGTTGTTTATTTAGTTCAATCAAGTCATTCATTATTTCATCATACCAGCAATTTCTTAGGTTCAGGTGCTTTTGTTCTTGGTATACTTGTTTTGTTAAACGTGTTTCTTTCATGTTTATCAGCTTATGTAGGTACAAAAATCTTCTTAGTTTTATTCGATAAACCATTGGCATAAGTCCACATTCATATAGTAGGCCTTGATAGGGTGTTGATTTTGGTATTGAAGTTGTTAGGGTTATCGCATCTTTTTGTATATTTTCAAGGATTTTTAAAAATTTTTTGTTCGTATTAGTCCATGTTTCACACCCATATAAGATTTTAGGGATAAGTACACTTTCAATCAGTTTTATGCTTATTTCCATGCTTTGTTTTTTTGAATGCTGGTTGGCTGATTAAGACTTTTATTTCATTAATGATTGCCTTTGCTGAATTTGTCCAGCTATTAATGCATTCCTCTACTGTTCCTCTGCTATTTTTTATTTCTCCTAGGTATTTATATTTGCTCACCTCTTTTTGGGTTGCCTCATTTAGCTTTGGTTTCCTACCTTGGTCTTTATTCTGTTTGTTTTTAAAATTCATTATTTCTATTCTTTCACTGTTATCAAGGTTAAAGTTTAGTAGATTTTGTTTTTGAAATTCTTCTACTATTTTCAGCATTTGTTGCATTTTCTCTACTGAAATAGATGCAAACATAATATCATCTTGATACAACAAAGGTGGGATAACCATCCTTCCATATCGTATTCCTAGTCTCTTTTTTAATATAGGTTCTATTCCTTTATCAATGTGATTTGCACATATCGGGGCTGCTAATATTGTGCCTTGCCAAAGATTCTCGCCTATTTCAATGTCCTGAGTTATTCCACATGGTGTATTCATTTGTACACAGCCTTCTTTGTTCAATTCATAGACTTTAAACTCATCATGCACTATTGTATCTACGCCCTGTTTTTTGGTTTCAGTGCATATTCCTTCGTGGATTTTCATGCAAGATTTCAATGATTTTAATGCATAAATTATTCTCATAAACTAGACCCAGCCCTCCCTCTGGATGGACAGGATATTTATCAACATTGTAGACTGTGGTAGCATTTGTAGACTGAGGGGCAGGCTATCGTAATTGGCTTCTGATATCTGGCAACGCACAGATTAAATCAAGAAATCTGGCAGCATGGTGAAACAAGAAATATTTCGATGAATTTCGTTACATCATCACTCACATCATCTTCACCAATCACTTTGAGCTTGACTCTCGAATGGTCGTAACAGAGTACATCTCTGTATCTATTTTTATTAAAGTTGAAAGGGTGCCTGAAAGAGAAAATAAAAACAAAGTTGGAAGTTGATGCTTATGATGTACTGGATGTAAGGTCATCGAGCAAAGCTTTTTGACAACAGTTGCATAATGATTGAGGGATAGAATACAACAGCATGCCACTTCCAAAATAAGAAACGAACCCCCCCCCAAAAAAAAAAAATTACAGTCTCCTGGGTCTTATTGGTTTACAAAATTTACCAAAATGTTGTGATTCTGCTTTTGGGCAACATTTGTTCGAAAAACCAGATTGTACCATTGAATAATATAATGGCGACATGCTTCGAATAATTGGCCGAGCCCAATCGTTGTTCTATCTAGCAGTTTTGGGATCTATCTACATTGAAAATGAAAACACTACTATTGTGTAAACAAAAAAGGGTTGGCTTCCATTCTTGGATTCCATATTTTTCCCTATAGACAAGCAGGACTGATCCGGGAACCTTTACAGTCATGTACTCGCGTTTCTAATTGGCCTATTTCGATCCACAGCTGGGTATCTATCTTAGTGAAATGAAAAACTTTTGAATGTCTTAAAATACTTGCTTTTTTCAATACCATTAGTAAAGGCAATCGACAGATACTAAAGCCCTGGCAAAACGACTAAACATTTCACTAAACATTTCACTCAACTTTTGTTTAGCCAAAAGTTTAATGAAAAGATTAGTCGTTTTGCCACCCTGTTTAGTGTTGTTCAGTCGTGTTGAGTGTTGTTGAGCAAAGTTCGATCCTGGTAAAAAATGTTTAGCGTTGTTTAGTGTTGTCTAGCAAATTTTTAGTCGTTTCGCCACCAATTAAACATTTGTTGTGATCGCGCAGGCGCACTAGCTGTGGAAATCAGAAGGTTTTCGTCTGTTTTCGTTGGTTTTCCTGTCTCTACGTGACCAAAAAAAGCCTTTATGAGACATCTGCATATCTCTTTGTACGCCACTGTGTCTTCTTCAACAGTCAACTTTCTGGTCAATGTGCTAAAAAGTCTTTTCTTTCCTCGTTGCTTCATCCAATTCTTATTTTTATCCACTGCTTGTGCATGCAACAAAATAAACCAAAAGCAAATTCCTATGCAAGATCCCCTACAACCCAACAGCGTCATAGACAGCTCGCAGTTCAACAAAGTTGAGTGAAGTTTAGTGAAAAGTTTAGTCACGTTTTGCCACTCTTGTTAAACTCCGCTTAACTTCACTAAACAAAAGTTGAGTGAAATGTTAAGTGAAGTGTTTAGTCGTTTTGCCAGGGTTTTAAGGAGCTTTAGCCAGCTTTCAATAGAAAATTGATCAATCAGTGAATGTGAATCTACTCACACGCTTATTGATTGGCTCATATTGATTGACAGATTGTTTAGGCCATTTCTACAATTGCCCTTAAATTTGGTACCGCCAAAAAAGTTTGTAAATTTGCATATGCGATGAACGATAGATAGGGATTTGGAAGATCTGACACTAGATATTAGCAAATAGTATCTTGAACTCGTTGCTACTAGTCTGAGCAATGCCTGATACAGCTGAAGTAACATCAAGGACGAAAATAGTCGGCAAGCCCGTAGCCAAGGGGCGGCATGGGGTGGCAATGCCATCTCTGAAGCAAGAGAATTGTTTATTTGGATCTCTTATCATCCATATGTTACCCATATATTATGCTTATTGGGGCTTCTTAAGATAGTGCCTGGCGCTCAAAAAAACTTTCGTTTCTAAGCAAAACTTGAAAAAAGATTTGCTGAAGCGTCTGCCTGCAACAGGTCTGGGGATTTGCCACCCTTACTCCACAGGCCTGGCTACGGGCTTGATAGTCGGCCAAAGATATAAGCTTTCTGTAATTAAAGAGACAGAACACAGAACTGTCTAAAACATCCTTGAAGCATATGTATATTGTGAAGCATTCATTCTATGGTAGGCCATGTTAATGCGACCCCATCTGAATACAAGGTCTATTAACTCGCGTTTACATCAGCAGGGTGTTCGAGCCAACACTGTTTGAGAATCATGATTAGAGCGAATAAGGAAAGACAATCATTAGAATATGCATATAATACAGGATTTCGTCTCAAACATGAAACATTAAGCATTCATATCCAACTGTTTTGACCTAATTATAATCGACACACTGGTGATGCTAATCTTGGAATTAACAGAAAATTGACGTTTCATCAACCTGCAGTAGACAGATCCGTGAAGGAAATTTCCATTTTGAAGCCAGAAATAGCGATAAAGCCGTTCATGGTCGAGGGAAAGTGCTACCGAGTGGCAAATTGAACGGGGATTTCAAACTGAAAATATGACCCAAGTACGAGAAACAAGACATTACATGTGGGAGGACGATGGTAGATTGCATATATCGTAGCCTTTCCAGCTGGAAACCAGTCGATCAGAGAGTAAAAGTCTAAGCATTTGCAATGGCGAGTACTACGACTGTATAACGCAATGTGTTGCCTCTCTCAAACATATTGATCTCTCTAGACATATTGTCTAGTTTTAGAGATTTCTGTTCGCTTAGCCTGAAAGTTACTTAAAAACCGAAGTACTTGGAGATCCTGAAGGATTTTAACCACATAAAGTGATAGATACTTTCATATTACACTGAGGAATATAAATTCAAATTTATATCATATCTTGTACTAGGTAGAGACTTTCTTAGATAAAGTTACAGAATATAGATTTATGTAAAGAAGTGTATTTATAATTCGAGGAAAGAAGCATCCTTATAGCATGGAGGTTCGTTGTTGATATGCTATGCTATGTTTGCTTGAGGTTACTAGTGGCGGGTTTTGACAAAAGGAAAGAAATCTACTTGCCGTTGTATTAGGATGTTTTGTCATTCAGAGGTGTTCATCATCTCTATGATATGTCCATTATTCAGAGGTGTCCGTCTATCTGAAGTGTCCGTTATTCATAGCAATCTAACAATATGTGGTGTTCGTTATTCATTATTGCCCGTCATTCTGAGATTATCGTTTGTATAGGTAGGTGCCCGTTATTCTAAAGTGTCCGTTACTAAAAGGTGTCCGTCATTCTAAGGTGTCCGTTGATAGGTGTCAGGTGCCGGTTTTTTAGATGTAACCGTCATTCTGTGGTGTCTTATAGTGGAGACTTCACTTCGTTGCACAAACCAGGCTGGTGGCTAACAGATAAGTTTCTTATAACAAGATTTGTTAGCAGGTTGTTTGGAATTAATTGCAGGCTCATTGAATGAGTTGTCAAGCCAGGAAATTCATTTTAGATGATTCCAAGAACGCTTTGCTATTTTAAAAGATCACGATCAGCGCAGTGAACAGATTAAAAAGATCATGGACTAATATGTGATGCAAACGATCTTGAGCTCATTTGAATGGGGACAGAGAGGGCAGAGGACATGCTTCATAATGGAAGAAACAGGGCCGGAAGTTCCCTACTTACAATGGGAGCAATATTCATCCTCACTTCCAATTGGCATTCGGTAGAGACTAAACGAAATAAGGCCGTACTGAAAAAGGGGAATGACTGATACGAACAGTTTTTTGAACTTTTCCAAATTCCTATTCACGACAAACAAGATTCCCCTTTTATCTCTTCGTCTGACCCAAGTCTTGGGAGCCCACATGCGTCATACAGGCGTCCTGCAGGCACCCTACAGTTGCCAGCCAAGCGTTATATGTGCGTCGACATCATGTAGGTTTACGCGGGCGGATGACATGCTGGCACAGCATCACTATACTACAAGCACTAATACAGTAGAAAATTTACTTCTCACAACAATTACGATAAAAACAGGAGTACTAAAATTTTCTTCACTCAAAGTCAGACACTTCTCTCAGAAATGTTCTTCCTAAGATTTTCTTCTCTGAGATTATGAAAACAAAAAATAATCAACCCTCGAAACCAAAGACGAAATAGTCTTACTTTGAATGAGTGAATCTTCCACTGGGAGGAACAGTCTGTATGCAAAGATATTCGTCGTATATCCCACGCCTTCCAACTGAATTCATATAATTCACCAACTCGTCTACATTCAGTCTGCCATCAACGCGAATCTGTTCTCTTTCTCGATCCTCCTCCGCTGCTTCTCGTAATCTATCAGCAAAACTCTTTGTCTTGCCAAAACCTCTTTCAATCTGATTGTTCTTGCGGGCACTTGCCTCGTTTTTCCTGAAAAAACCAGCTTTCACGTTAACTAACCACATTAAAAGAAAAATGTCCTAAATCTGGAATAAAAACTGAAATATTCTTTCCAAAGAAAAAACTGGAACATTGCCTACATTTAAAAGGAACCACGAGAACAAGAAGCTCGCCCCCTCCCCCTTCCCCCTGGAAGATCCTCATAACTGACATTTTTCCGTACCACTTACCTGAGGTAATTGCTTACGCAGATTTCAAGCCACATATCATGATCATGCTCACTGGTACCGCCAAGGTGCACAGGGATCGTCGACGCCGGAATTCGCGAAAGCAGATCTTCAGTCTTCTTTAATGTCTCAACCTGCAAACGGACAACGAAATATTGAGATTTTGTAGCAAACAAGGCTGCAGTACGAGCCGAGGTTGTTTACAAACAAATTTAGCGAGTTGAGCTTCTAAAAAGGCCCATTTGAACATAAAAGTTTTAGTAAACACCTTTTTTATCTGATTTTGATCCTTTTTTATCATAGTTCGTTGAAATGTTGAACCTTTAGCTTCAGCTGAATGGATGAATCATGAACTAACTAGAAGATGACTGCTAATCGGAAGGACGGTTTCAATCTCAGAGTATCGGACAATAAATACAACTCTAAATTGTTTGTTAATACTCACTTATTGTGAGCTGCTTGTTTCCGACCTTGAATTGACTGAATCTTAAGAATAACGCGCCATCAATTTTTACTAGAATCATGGCTTATTCAAATTAAGTTCTTTATAATTTCGAATCACAAACATAAACAGCGCAAAATTTAAATTTCAAAAAACAAGCTCATACGAGCTATTCGTCATCTTACACATTTTCAGGGAAATAAATTATACATATTTGAAAGAACTGAACCTGTGGGTATTTTATAAAAACGAGTCCAATGAGCAAAATGGGGCGCATTGATCGAAAACAGAATTGAGCATATATCTTATCGACATGTTAATTCAGTTAGTTGCAATCTAAGAAATGTTCCAGTTTGAACAACCACAACTTCTTCCAATATTATGTTCAACAAAATGTCTTTGAGAATTGCAATTCTTGTAAATAGGTTCAGATAATATTCTACAGTGAAATGTTAAAACTCTTTCTAGAATCCTTACGCCATCCGACTTGTAGTGTCGTGTGTAGTGTGAAGTTTTATTTTCTGTTCACATTTTCTGTTCCCCTTTTTCTGTTCACATTTTCTGTTCCTCTTTTTTCTGTTTACATTTTCTGAGTAAACATCATCATAATCAAGCACTTACCCTGCTCGTGATTTTTTCACCAACAAAATTCGAGAGAATTGATAACGAGGCCCTGAACCAAAGCGGGGCTGCCAGGATGTACACATGTTTTAACCTTGCAGGAAAAGCACCCTGTGATAAAGAAATTAATTCTTTAGAAATCAAGCAACATTTCCTTGCAAAACAATAATCGTTTAATTGCAAAATATTTCGCATCATTAGATAAATTGCATTTCTTGATAACAATCCTAGCTAATTCCCGTATTCAATCCATGCCCTCGACAAAAAGTTTTTTCAAACTGATATCTCTAAAACGGACCAGCACTGATTCGCACTGGATTACCATAAAATAAGTAAATTTTCATATATTGATAATGCCTCCGATGTATATCATAATTTCACGTTTACGGGTTTATAGACAAGTCAAGAACAGTTCGACGGAATCTGAATTTGCAGTTTGAATTCATCACTATTGACGTTGTAAACTTATGTCCGCGAAAAATCAATATCAAAAGCGCGTAATATTGATTCTCGTAACACAAAAGCAGATAAGTAAGTAGCAGTAGCCCTAAAAATGTGCCTTGAGGCACAACACAAGTTCAATCATTATGATTTGAGTTAAAGCCACTAGCATTGAGGCCTTGTTTACTATCATTTGAAAAGGGCAAGAAACATTGTTGGTACTATCTCGGCGTTTAGTAGCTTGAATTCAAGTCCACTGTCATCTTAATGTTATTCTGACCCTTTCGTAAAATTTTGATGTAAAACCTGATCTTCTGCTGAAATCCAGTAATAATATTCATAACAACGAGAAAAATGAAATAGGGTCGTTAAAGCAGCTTTTTGGCATTGACCGAGTTAAATAAATCTATAAACCAATCCACTTCTTGACGAAAACATCTTGCATCGATTAACTGTCCTTGTCAATCTAATGCAAAAATAGACAAAGATTTTCACAAGCAAGGCTTTGGTGACTAAATTCTAATAGTCCCTGAACTGTAAGACTTATAATGTAAAAAAAGGAGGTTAAGTACCTTTAGTATGCGTAAAGTCTTCGTGCACAACTCATAATCAAAGTTTCGGTAGGCAGCCTTCGTCATGTCATAGATGAGAACAATACCTTTTCTTTGTGTGTCATGCCTTTAAAAGAAAAGGTACCGTAAAAGCTCTACTAAGCCCCCTCTCTCTTTTAAACCCCCTCTCTCTTTTAAACCCTCTCTCTCTATTAAGCCCCCTCTCTATTAAGCCTCTCTTTATCAAGCCAAACCTTAAAATAAGCCCCCACTCTCAACTAAGCCCCTCCCCTCTTTAGCCTTTGTTGTCAAACATGGAAAACATGCGCATTTACTGGGTCTCTTAACGGGTGCAAGGATAAGAAAATCGTGTCCGTTAAATACGGCCCATGTAAAGACTTACTTGTGCGCCTAAAAAGTCAGTCGAAATTTGTTTAGAAGATGTGTCAGGGTAATCAATTGATCCTAGTGATTTTAATAAAGACGAGGACCTTATAATTGATTTATTAGAACTTCGAGGCTGCCAGCGAAGTTTTCTGAGAACATTTGAAAAACATTTTTATAACAAAATAATATACAAGGATATTTTTATAATACTTTTTACTTCAAGCTCTATTAAGCCCCCTCTCTCTTTTAAGAAGCCCCTTCTCTCTTTTAAGCTCCACCCAGGACTGAAAAACAAATAAGTTATCTACTTTATATTACGATATAGATTAAAGGTGTTGTTATTAACTCAGAAACTTTATTATTTCCATGAATAAAGGCATATTAAAAGGACTAATGGATGAGATTTATAGAATGAAAAATAGGTCAAATTAAATTATCTTACAAAAAATTGAAATTTGCAAACAATCCTTTTGTTGTACAGAATTTAAAATGGTTTTGAAAAAAGCAAACATTGTGAAACATATTGAAATGCAATAAATGTGTAGGTAAATATCTTCTTTATTAAGGTCGCCATAATCACTTGGGCATTTTGAAACAGCCTAAGTATTGTATGTCACCATCAAAGATATAAAGAGGCCTTTTCAAGTGGCTGACTACATACATGAAGATTAAAACTAGTTGGTTCAATGCAAAATTTGTCTTGTGTGTTTGAGACAACTTATTTCCACTTTTATAGAATTTAAAGACAACTTATTCCCACTTTTTTGCTTGCAAATAAAACAAAACAAAACTTTACTTTTTCGGTAGCAGATTATCGATTTAACTTTTTTGGTGGAAAATTTCGCTAAAATGTATCTTTTGGATGGCTCTGAACTTGGAAAACTCTGAATCAGACATAAAACAAAACCTTCTCTGTTCAAATATTTTGCACCACTTTGGGTCAGTCAACAAATATCTGTCGTCAACAGCCCTAGTTGGTTTTGGCACCCTGATTGTCAGGAAGGGGTTGGAGAAATGTATGTTTACCTTTTAAAGAAAGGCATGGTGCTGTTGTTTCATGAATTTGCTTTATTGGAGCGATGTTGGTAGATATTCATTTTTAGGGCATCAATGAAAATGTCTTGGACAAATCCCCCTTACGTGCTCATAATAGAAAACATTTCCTGGGTTTCTACAAGAGCAAAAATCAAATCTAAGGAGACACATTTTGTATGCTACTAGAAAATCAAAAGCCACCACATATAAGCAATTAAAAACAGTATGATTTACATTTCTAAAAACATTAACAACTTAATATCTGTAAATTGGATACTGACCTGGCTATCAACTCGTTTAGTTGGAAAATCAAAGACTTAAGAACAATCCTGTGGGTAGTTTTCTTTGGGAAATGAAGTCTCTCGGTGAACAGACATACACTTGCACCAGTGAAATCTTCACCAAACTAAAATAAAGAAATTAATTGTAAAAAATTACAAATAAAGGCTTAGAACTGTAATGAGAACTGTGGCAAATTGAAATAAAAATAAATAATAGAATGAAAAAAGGTGGATTGAATATCAAAGCATAAAACTCAAGAAATTGTGTTTTAGGGTATGATGCAATTTGATAAGTTGACTTTGGACTCAAAACATCAAGCAGGGTTGCCAGATGGGATTTACAAAAAAGGGCAAGATGTGTGACAAATTCAGGCCAAAATGCACATAAATAGACAAAATTAAAAAATCCTTCAAAAATACACTGTGCAAAGCAAAGGATATATTTATACACATTAGCCTTATAGATAATTTCCAAACTCAAGCAAGAAACTGAGAAACTTTTCTCCTTCGAATGAATTCCTTGAAGTTTGCTAATTGTTAGGTTAGCTGATCATATTTGACATTTGAGTTTACACTGTAAAGTATTTCTCTTTCAATTTATAATTTGTTTGTAACTTTGATAGGGTGTTAAAGTTTAAGGAATGAATTCATAATATTAAATAGGCCAAATTTAAGTAATAGACCAAACAAAAATTTTCTACGCAATTTAACTTCAGAAAAGGCCAAAATTGGAAAATTTGGCCTGAAAAAGGCCAATCTGGCAACCCTGACATCAAGCAATGGAACATCTTAAAATTAACCCAATGGCTTATCTAGGCCTGTGTTATGAGGAAACATAATACAACATGCAAAAACAATACTGTGGGAACATGCAAGAGATTATTTCCCACCATTTGTCCCTCTAACACAGGGGTGTCCAACTTGTCACTTTAGGCGAGCCAATCTTACTTATGGGGACAAAATCGTATTGTACAGATGCCAGATGAATTATTATGTAATCATCAGTAAATTTTGTATTGAACAGTAAATGGATTAATAATTACAGTTACATGAAAAATTACACAAACAGTTCTATGAAAAGGTTATCAATGTTAAATGTTACATTTCTTGTTTGCAGAAAGATAACACACTAACTTTAAACTTCATGTGTGAAAATGGTATGTAAATGTTTCTCTGCATGCTTAGATTGTTGCTTAGACTTATCCTGTTCAGCTTCATAGCAGAAACATCAAATTACAATAATGAGAAATTATGCCTAAAAATGAATCATAAAAACTTACAAAGGGATGGCACTCCATAGACATAGCTCAAGGATCAAATAATCAAAACATTTATTGATATTTAAATTTAAATGTATTACACATTTAAATGCAAAAGATGTTCCCGGAAGCCTTATGATATAGTCATGAAAAAATTTAACAGTTTATGAAATTAATGAATATCTTTAAATGTATATATAATCTGTGAATCTGTGAATTTGATGTGCAAGTTCAATTAAAAGGAAACTCATTCACATAAGGGCATCCATCAAATCATTAAATATTTTTCTTAAGTTAAAAAGTGTTTTTCAATGATCATCGTAAAAAGTTTAATCAAGTAGCAGTTATCATTAAAAAATAAAACTTTTATTTCTGTTTTAAAATCAACTTTGATGTCCATGTATATTGCTCAATCATTATTATTTTAATTCATCTTATCATTTTTATATTTTTATTTTTATTCCAATTAATTATTTTTCAATTCTTCAGTTTAAAAATACACAGCAGCTGTTACAATGCTTTGTGAATTAGTTTATATCAGTGGCAAATAAAGGAGTCTGGCAGAATCATTTGGTATTTGTTTGGCTAACTACATTGTCCCCAATTTTCCCTAAACCCATTTTTCTAAAATGTTCATTCTTTTAATAACCAGTTGCAATCTGACTTTTGCCACTTTTTCCTATACAAATTAAAATAATATCTAAGATGTTAAAAAGTTATGAAAATATAAGAAATGATTACCAATACTGTAAATTTCCCAGACAGCAATTCCGATGACAAATTTTCTTCAAATGGATTTAATTGGTACAGATCAAATTTTTCACATACAGCCTGAAGAAGAGAATTCAACTATGTTACAAATAGCATGAGCATTTACCACTTAATCAATTGATGTATGTAATTTTATATTTGAAATATTTTACTTGCTTTGCAAAACTGTATGTGCCAATGGGGGATGAAGAACATGGAGGTTAGCATGCATAACTAGGCATCGTGAAAAAACCAGACCCTAGGACCTTTAACTTCAGTACTGAATATCGAGGTGACATGAAATATCATTATAGCAGTTGTTAGATTACATGAAAGCTGCCCATTGCATTGCTTACCAGTCAGTACACTATTATGAAGGAAATTTAGTGCAGTTAGACAATGATTGTGGGGGGGGGGGGCGGCTAGCAATTATAATCAATAGGTTACAGTAACTCTTAAGGTTACAGTAAATGTTTTCTGGATGAAAACCACATTTTTTCTTTTTTTACATCCTAGTAGCCCAACTTTCAAGGCACACAATTATACCATGTTTGAAACTAATTGAAATTTTGAAAAAGGAAAAAATCCCATGTAAACGAAGGTTTTCATAATTTCTTTATCAACATTTTTAGTTGAGGTTGTGGTGGAATGTCTCATTAACAATAACTAGTTACAATCCCAGGGCACATCCATGTTTCCCATGTATGGCTGTGTTTATTTAAACAAGCTTATTGATCTTTAAGCTTCAAATGTCTTGATCTGGATTACACTGTGGTT
Source organism: Rhopilema esculentum (assembly GCF_013076305.1). The sequence goes on from NW_027019384.1 coordinate 9,920,643, forward strand.
ACTAGTGTACCTTGCAAGTGGGATCAGAAAAATCTTGTTTTCTCCGGACTCGCAATCCCTCTACTTACAGGTACACAAAAGCTATTTTTTCCCCAAGAAACCAGTTGAATGGATCAAAAATTGCACACAACCAGAACAGATGTCGGGTAAACAAAGTGTGTCTCAAAATTTGTGTATTTGCTCTGGTCAGTCTTTTATAGTCAAAAACAACTGTTGGGGGGTAGAAAATTGACTACCAATTTTTGACAGGGTATAGTTTCAAAGGGAGGAGGAATTTGAAAAAACTGAGAAACAATTTGGTAGCTTAAGATCTTCATTTTTCTGCTGATAAAAATCAGATTTTATTACCCCAAACACAAGAGTAAAAAATAGCTTTTGAAGGAGGTACACTCATTTAAGCAAAAAATTTGCCTGGAAAGTATCATTTTTCGATATTGGCCAACTATTATGATATTGTTGGAATCACCACATTCTTGTGCATCAAATGATATATAATTTTATCCAATTCTGTTAAAAGTTTGGCTTTTTGGGAGAGAAAGCCCAATATTGTGTCAAAAACATTTACCATAATCTCAATAGCTGAACTTTTCTAGAAAGCTTGAAAACCCCATTTACTCTTGCTCTATAAGTTGATTTTAGGAGTTGAATTCCCCCATCACTTTTATTATATAATCTATAATATATTCTTCCTTGTGAGTTTCTGTGGTTGTATCAAAATGTAGTGTGTACCAACACCAATCAAACATCTTTCACTAGTTTGAAAAGGGCAGGTGGGAAGTTCTAAGAAAAAAGTTCTAAGAAAATACTGATGAGATCAGAAATTTACTTTTTGAGAATGTGATACATTACCAAATGTGCTCTGAATAATGATATAGCCCTCTCAGTTTCAAACTTTCTGGCATGTAGGAATTTAACTGCAGTTTCATGGTCGGCCACATCTTCATTCCTGTGATGGTTGCTACGCTCATTAACTGCAAACAGGAACTGTTCAATTGCCTTGAAAATTAAAGATAGTAAATGTGAAAATTAAAGATACCTTTAAAGTATGATTTTTGCTAGTCTAATTAGATAGTATTCACCACATCAAACACAAATCCACCTCATCAAATGAGAATTTGCTACATCAAATGCAGAATTCACTACATCAAATACAATTTTCATTTGATGTGATGATTTGTATTTGATCTGCAGATTTGTATTTGATGTGAAATTGGTGGGCCACTGTAATTATCCATCCAAATCTATTTATGGGTCAAAGAAAAAATACCCCAGGGAGTCCATCAAACTGAACAAAATGCTGCATTGTCTTATCATGCTACAGTTTCCCCTTACAGATGCAAAATTATTCGACTTCATCATCACCACCTGACTCAGCTGAATCAGCCTTTGATGGAACTTTAGTCTCTTTTGAGGTCTGAATGCTTTCTTGATTGTTTATTTTCACTTTCCATTTCCACTTTTGGTATATATCAACAGTCTATTACAATGATATCTTCCCTTTGGTCTTTATTTCAAAGAGTGTGATTTTTATAAACAATCAATTTATCATCAAGGGTACTGTGCAATGTAGAGAGACTTCAGAGGGCCTTAGCAAATGGAAACAAACAAACTAACAAATGAGAAAATTATGTCAGTCCATCAAAAATCAATGTCAAAGTTCCATTTTGAAAACAAATTTCTAAAGTGGATTGACCAAATTTCAGAAAAATAGATTTCAGGAATGGATCATAGAAATCATCAGCATCGGGAAATGGCTTGCCTGTGCACAGACTTGAATTGTTGTATTTCTGTTTGCTACCTAGCTCTTTAAGGTAGTTTAGGACACTGAATAGCTTCTGCTTATCGAGCAGTGTCCTGGTCCTTCTCATTGATGCGGCCACACCTTGTGATTCTTATACCTAGTGACTTCTATGCCTTGTTAATTTGTTCATGTCAGGGACTCAGAGCACACCTGGTTTTCCCTGAGATGAATATAAGTGAACTCGCCTCTAGGAAAACAGCACCACACGTTGTGGAATAGGAAAGTGTGGTGTAAAGAGTCTTTGCATAGGCTTGAAAACACTATCTACAAGCAGTGGCATAGCATGAGTTGTTGTAGTGGGTATGTAGCTTGAGTTAGGGTCAATAGCAAGCTGAGATCAGTAACATCCTGTTCAAAGTTTGATCCTCAACTCTGTAAGTCAAAAAATGGCAGCAATCTTCCATTAAAATGATACCAATGGCAGCAATCTTCCATTAAATATTTTTTAGCAAAATTTTGCATCTAAACAGGGTAAAACAACTTTTTTTATCAGGTAACGTGGTCAGAATTCCGCATGCCCAGAAACAAATGAGAAAGAGGGTGCTGCAACAAAAGGATGCTGGCAAGGGTCTCCTGACTTCAATAGAAAGTGATCTCTAAAAACAGAGGGAAAGGTTTAATGAATTACTTTAAGGGGAAAAACTAGGGTGGGACCATTGAACTGCAATGGGTTGATAAAGGGTGGAACATAGTGCATTTTCAACAAGTTTAATTGAAGTTTCCCTTTCAAAAAAGGGGTTAAAAATATTTTTGGGAAAATTTCAAAGGGCATGCGGGGCATTACTAGGATGCTTTGACACTACACCACTGTCTACAAAAGAGCTATTCATCACATGTAATAAATTGCTTCCAAATGAAACAGAAAATGTGTGTCTGTGCTCTTGTGTGCTGTTGTGCACCCTTTTCCCCCACTGAAAACCCTGGTTAGTACACTTTCTGCTTGCAATTCAACCAATTTTCTACACCTCGTTGTGTTGAAGAGCCTCTTGTGAGCAAGGTTGGTAACGTTTCCCCAAGTATATGGCGCCCTAGTTTACGGTCAAGCCCCAGTATAAGGATTGTCAATCAAAATTAAGTTAAAATCCCTATACTGGGAGTTGACCATATACTGGGGCACCCATATACGTTACCAATATGGCTGCTTCTGGCACACCTGAAATCTCACAAGTGCCACACATTACACAATCCAGTCAGGAGGACACTGAGAGAACCAAAAAGGTTTTAGAGGCCAGTGCCCTGTTACTAAGGTCAGAGTAGGTTTTTGGCAGAAAACTTGATTTACAAGGCTCTCGACAGGGGTTTGTTAGAAATTTTACTTACATAATAAATTACGGTTAAAGCTACCCCCCTCTCCCCCTTCCCATCCTCGACAGTTAAACTGTACTGTACCTCAACTTTTTGTGAAATGAGCCAGTTAACGAAAATGAAAGGGGGAAATCAAATCATTAAATCATTGTCTTTTGTCTTTCATCTGGAAAGTACGTATTTCATATGAGCAGCCAGCAAGAGAGAATATCCGACCGGGCCTCTTTCTATCAACATCCGGAAAGATTTATCAACGATAGCCCAGAAATTCGACTTTACTGCATATTATAATTGAATAACCATTTCACTTGAAATAACAGAAATGCAAACAAAAATCATATGCTTCTTACTTTCGTTTCTTCTTCTGAATATCTTATTTCTTCGTCGATATCCACTCCGTTATGTTCAGCCGCCATAATCCAAGAAACTAACCTCGTAACCAAAATGAGAAACTTCTGGTTTTGTTTTCATTTTTGACATATCCCACCTGATCTATTGCAAATTGACGAGATGATTACATAAACCTGGACTGGGCAAACCTCCCCTAACCCCCTCCCCTAAAATGGCTGCTTTGTCTCCAATGAGATTTAAAAGTGCTGTACATCTGAATACATTAAAATGTCAATGTCTAAAAAAGAAATAACTAATACGGAAAAAATAACCCAAGATTCACTTTTCATGGTTTAATTCATTAATTCCATTATTTTTTCATCATTCTCAACAATCAATCCTAAATTTAACTTTCACATACTATTCAAGGGGCAGTGGAAAATGGAGCTGGGGAAAGGTATTCGCAGTAATTATCAAAACTTAATTTAAAAATTGTAACCACTAACCTTAACCGCCTCACAAATTAGGAGGAGGGGAAAATTTTTAGGGGAAAGAGGAAATTAAAAAGGTCTCTTCCAAGATTCCAAGAATGACTTCAGATATAACTTTTTATATATCTATAACGAAGACTAGAATATGGTGCAAAATATCTTCAATTTTTGAAGATTTTTATAGCTGACAATTGACACGCTAGAGATGGAGATTCAAAGCATCGAGGTCATCCCCACCCAATGCTGCAATATCATAGTCCAGGGGAAAAAAAGAAGATTGTAAAGATAAGAGTGGGCAAAAGGACATAATACCATAATTGAATAGAGATTCTCGAAAAAGGTTTTTGCAAAGCACAGGTTTCCAAAAAATTTCTGGCCGATGAAACAGCAAGCCCAATATGAAAATCAAAACTTTTTATTTGTTATTTGCTTAATTTCAGCTACATGTACATATAAAATGCTCCTAGGGCCCATGGCTTTTCCAGGAAAAGTAGATCATAGGGAAAATCAAAGCTGAAAAACTGGCCAAACCCCACCCTTCAACTCTCCACCAATTCCATTCCAGCAGCTTTTATGACATACCCTCCTCGTTTTTCGTGGCTTAAAACCTTAATACCTTAATACCTAAAATATAAAAATCGCTTGTCTCTATTTCTACTTAGCCATGTTTTAAATTACTTAGTGTTAAATTAACTTAGTGGCTACCCAAGCTTCCCCCTGGGGCAAGAGGGTGGAAGAGCTCAACAAATTTTTTCTTGCGGTGTAAAGCTGAAGATATCTATGAAAAAATGTTTGTTTTGAAAATTGGCGGCACGAGAGCCAGTACAGTCAACTCCGAAATGACACTAGATAGATAGATAGATAGATAGATAGATAGATAGATAGATAGATAGATAGATAGATAGATAGATAGATAGATAGATAGATAGATAGATAGATAGATAGATAGGTAGATAGGTAGATAGGTAGATAGGTAGATAGGTAGATAG
>NW_027019384.1:9925658-10011042 GCF_013076305.1 Rhopilema esculentum
TTCAATCGAATGAAAGAATATCTGCAAGACTACTATATTGAGCCAGAGAAGATGATAGTATCTTCTGACCAAACTGAAGCCGAGAAGAGATTAGCCGCTGATGATTTCGACGAATATGGCCCTGAGGAGGAGAACACTTCAGAAATGGAAGAACAAAATCACCCTTCAGACATTGGAGAGGACAATATTATCGTTATCGAAGAATAATGGATTTTATTTTGAACTACAGTAAGGCCCCTTAAAAGACACAGGTTTATCATCTTTGTCAAAATTTTTAGGATTAAGAAATCCTTTTTTATGACCTTCAGTATGGATATTCTCCCAGAAAGTCACTAAATGAGAACTGTAACAATGAAAGCAATCAACGCAGGATGAAAATTTGACGCGCGTAAAGATGGTAACTTGAAGTTTTCTTGAAGGACGTAAAAACCAAGGTTCTATTATAGAAAATAGATTTTTTAAGGACCCTTTAATTTTCGCTACCTCTAATTTTTGCCCCATTTAATATTTCCATAATTCGCCCCCTTTAATCCTCGCCCCCCTCCGGGGCGAAAAATAAAGGCAGGCGAAATTTGAAGGGACTAAGGTAGCCTGTGCTCCAGACCCCTAACTTGAAAGTTAGCGGTCTGGAACACAGGCTAATTTCGAAAGACCTTTCATTAAAAAAGACCAAGATTGTAAATTAGGAAGAGGGGAAAATTTTTAGGGGAAAGAGGAAATTCAAAAGGTCCATTCCAAGATTCCAAGAATGACTTCAGATATAACTTTTTATATATCTATAACGAAGACTAGAATATGGTGCAAAATATCTTCAATTTTTGAAGATTTTTATAGCTGACAATTGATACGCTAGAGGTGGAGATTCAAAGTATCGAGGTCATCCCCACCCAACGCTGCAATATCATAGTCCAGGGGAAAAAAAGAAGATTGTAAAGATAAGAGTAGGCAAAAGGACATAATACCATAAAGGTTTTTGCAAAGCACAGGTTTACAAAAAATTTCTGGCCGATGAAACAGCAAGCCCAATGTGAAAATCAAAACTGTTTATTCATGATTTGCTTAATTTCAGCTACATGTATAAAATGCTCTTAGGGCCCATGGCTTTTCCAGGAAAAAATAGATCATAGGGAAAATCAAAGCTGAAAAACTGGCCAAACCCCACCCTTCAACGCTTAAGGGAAGTGCTTTGCCCTTTAAAAGGCATTGGGTCATGGCAAGTTGGCTGTCCGTGTAGAGGCCACTGGTAGAGGCCAATTGCATCGCTGCTGAGTGCTGCTTTATGTTATAAGAATCAGTTCGAGGCAACTTAATGAAGTTAGACCTAGGTCCACCAATTCCATTCCAGCTGCATTTATGACATACCCTCCTCGTTTTTCGTGGCTTAAAACCTTAACACCTTAATACCTAAAATATAAAAATCGCTTGTCTCTAATTCTACTTAGCAATGTGTTAAATTACTTAGTGTTAAATTGACTTAGTGGTTACCCAAGCTTCCCCCTGGGGCAAGAGGGTGGAAGAGCTCAACAAATTTTGTCTTGCGGTGTGAAGCTGAAGATATCTATGAAAAAATGTTTGTTTAGAAAATTGGCGGCACGAGAACCAGTACAGTCAACTCCGAAATGACACTAGAGCACGGGAAAATGCTTATTATTTCTCGTAGCAAAAATCTTGTGGAAATCCATGATGACCAACGTTTTTTAACGACATGGTACCTGGATAGATAGATAGATAGATAGATAGATAGATAGATAGATAGATAGATAGATAGATAGATAGATAGATAGATAGATAGATAGATAGATAGATAGATAGATAGCTTTACAGGCAACTTAAACAGGTTTACCAATTAACACTGTAACAATGGAAACTTGAAGCAGGGTTTGAAAAAGTATCTCAGCATGTTTACAACAATTTTTCTTAGTACCAACAAAATAATCCGTAAAATTATCTGTATTTCACAGCAAATTTTTATAGCAATTTTCTGAAACATTAAAAACTGTTAATTCGATTTAAAGTATTGGAAAAATGCAAAGTCTATAGAAACTTACAAATTCAAATTAATTAAGTGGATATGCAAAAAGAGTGCTAAAACAAAATTATAAGACTAAAATACAATTTATGATCTTTGTATGAAAAATATTCCTTTTTTCAAAATATATTACCCTAAAACTCAAAATATCTACATTCTATAAAAAAAACAAATGTTTTTTGCTGTAGACTTCCTAGATACTTTGCTACTTATCGTCGTGCAGTTCTGCTTACTGTTGAATTAATTGTTTTTATAGAATTTAGCGTGAAAAATTGGTTAGTTTTTAAAAACTGGAAGTAAGTTAGTGGGAATCACATACAGTAAAATTTTAGTTTTTCAAATTATGCAAAGCTTGTTAAAATAATTGATTTTCTTGTGAATTGTCCTCATAAATTTACATTTGACTGTTCGAAGTATGAATTATAAGAGCTCTCGTGACGTGAGCATGCGTTGCCACCTCGTCTGCAAAATGACTTGCATCGTTGTCCATTTCTCGTGAGTGACCCGCAGCGTCTCTGAGCTTGGTTGGCGCCAATGCTGACATCAGCTTGGCGATCAGCTGATCTGCTTAGTGATTGATTGATCGATCGGTTGAGAAAACTGTTGCCTAGCTTATGAGGAGTCGATGTGATGATTGACTGACCAGCAACTATGATGAATCAATACCTTATTTTACTGCAATGTAGGCTTTACATCTGTATCAATATGGATTTTATTGATACTTTTGAATTAATAACGGTAAATATTATACATGAATTTCTAAATATCTGTTTGAGAAAATACAGCAACGAGATTCGTTATGCACATTCTTTTTATAAGAGCATACTTTAAAAGACACCTATGCTCGATTTGCTAAAAAATAAGAACAATATAAGAAAATGACCAAACAAAGACAAAGAAGTAGAAGAAAAAACAATGTGATTTCTCTCTTGTTAACAAAACAGAAAAGACTTAATCAGACAATCAACTTTGTAATAAAAATTTCTTGGAAATCTGTTTAATTTATAGTATGTAGATGTAGAAAAAACAACGTTGAAATAAGAACAAAATTAAGATAAAACGGGCCTCAGATTATCCAGAAATAAAAACATTGAGCCTCAGAAAAAGTTATCTGCTTCTTATGAAAAAAGTGTACTGCATATGAGGTCTGATAGAGGTCATGTGATTCCATTCGACTCGAAATGCGTAGCGTAGAAAGATTGAATAAAGCATATCTATCAGGAACAGCTCTACGTGGAGTTCAAATTTTATTGAAGTTTGTTTCCCCCACGGAGCTTATGTTTATGAAGAATTACACTATGATTGAAGAAAATGCAAATAAATTGGCTATCATCTTTGATGCCAAAGAAATAGAATCGAATATATCACATGTTCCAACGATCTATTCTTAAGCATAAGCCAAAGATGGCTACACATGTAAAAACTATTGTGACAAATCCTAGAGGTGTACAGGGCCACAGCATAGCTCTTTATATAAATTCTAATGAGGATGAGTTTGATTAAACAACTCACCAGACTCCTGACCATCTTCTTCCTCCGCATCGGTTAAGTCCAAATCCTCGCAGCCTTTCTGACTACTGTTTCCGTCTTTAGCTTTTTCTTTTCCATACTTTCTTTTGTAAAACAGAAGATCACACGGGACAAGATTATACAGGTGCTGTATAAGGTGCTGCAAGGCTTTTTCAATCCAAATGAAATTGCTTTTGAGTCTGCAGGCGTAGCAGAAGATCCAAGTCGCTGTACGTGGAAGCAGATATATCCCCCATAAGAACCAACCTTACTTTAAGATTTTTGTAACGAATTGATATGCATTCAAGAAAAAGGGGCATGATTGACAAATTTAAACAACTTTTAACTGCTTTCCAGCAATTTTGCCATTTGGCCGTTTAGTCGGCGAAATTTTTTCCGATTTGGCAGTTTTCGAAATCCTTGTTTGTCGAAAACTGATTTGGCCTATAAAGAAAAGTTGGCCTAATTTAGGCCGTATGTGGAAAACCACAACAAATTTATTTTCTCTAGGATTTCTAGTTCACAATACGGGAGACTGGGGGGGAAACCTCTAAACCAGGGAGATTTCCTGCTCAACTAAGAGGGTTGCAGTTTATCATATATGCGGTGATTGTTTTACATTGAATCTACCTTTAATTTTGCTCACCTCTTCCTGGACCGATCAACTTTTCCCGGGCAGAAAACGTCGGAAATTTGCCTCCCTCCAGGTAGCCTGTTTTCCAGACCCTTAACTAAAAGAATTTAGAGTCTGGAGCGCAGGCTACCCTCCAGCCAACTGGTAGATGTCTTTATATGTAAAGTCTTCCGTAAAAAAGGTTTTATGGCGGTTCCATTGCTTACCTGGGTATGTCAAAGCGACAAGAACGAGCATTTCTTTGTATGTAAAGTGATGTTTTTCTTGCAGGGCCAGAACACAGTTCATTGGAAGCAGCACCACCATCGTTGTTTTCGAAAGCAATGGCGACCCACAAAAGATCATCATCAGCAACATAATTGTAAGTTGTATTATGTGCCCAAGCAATATGGAGATGACTGATATCCTGTCACGTGTTCCACCCACTGCTTCGTTTATCCATTTCATTTGGTCATGAAAAGAATCTTCAAAGTTTACAATCATCTGTAAATTAATTAGTAAGATAGTACCTTATTCTAAAATTTTTCTTCGATTTTCTTTTTGCTTTTTTTCACAACTATTGATATATCTGAAGTATCGAGTTTATTTAACATTTTTTGGATTACCTGAGCCTCGAGTTCTCTTTAATATTGTTCTCTTTTTCAAAATTAGCTTTTCTACAGTTACGTACTATAAACTTTTTGTGCTTTTAGTAGAACCGTTGATTTGATGACAACATCTGCTTAGTTGTTTCAACAGGATTTTCAACAAAACCTAGAAAGGTTGCTTTTTATCTTGCAATTTCTCAGCTGCTTTTATTGTTCCTAAAAGATGTTCTTTGCTTAAGTGTGTTCCTTAAAGATGTTCTTTGCTTAAGTGTGTTCCTAAAAGATGTTATTTGCATTAGTGTGTTCCTAAAAGATGTTCTTTGCTTAAGTGTGTTCCTAAAAGATGTTATTTGCATTAGTGTGTTCCTAAAAGATGTTCTTTGCTTAAGTGTGTTCCTAAAAGATGTTATTTGCATTAGTGTGTTCCTAAAAGATGTTCTTTGCTTAAGTGTGTTCCTAAAAGATGTTCTTTGCTTAAGTGTGTTCCTAAAAGATGTTCTTTGCTTAAGTGTGTTCCTAAAAGATGTTCTTTGCTTAAGTGTGTTCCTAAAAGATGTTCTTTGCTTAAGTGTGTTCCTAAAAGATGTTCTTTGCTTAAGTGTGTTCCTAAAAGATGTTCTTTGCCTAAGTGTGTTCCTAAAAGATGTTCTTTGCATAAGTGTGTTCCTAATAAATGTTCTTTGCTCAAGTGTGTCCCTAAAAAGGAGTGTTTTGCATAAAGCCTAGAGCAATTCGCAGATTTTAATTGGGGGACAGCGAAGTTCGTTTTTAGAAAAAATCCTGCACAGCCTGGTCTTATCCTCTGCAGTGGAATTTCTTTTAACGTCAAATGAAAAGCGCATAGAAAAATAGGGATACTGGATACTGGATTTATTGTAACATTAAAAAAGCCTCGCAAGCGAGGAGAATTTTAGGTAAATCTATGGATTCAAATTAGAATGCAGCAAGGTGCATACAACAATTCTGTTCAAAAACATGACACAATAGTTAACATTTATCTTGAGGGCTCACCTCGCTCACAAAATTGATCGCTTGTTGTATGTCTTGAACATTTTCGATGATCTTGCTATGGCGTTCTTCGATATTTGCATAATGGTTATCCATATTGCTCACTGCTTTGTCTGAAAGTCAATAAAGTTTTTTTGAATCATGAATCATGATTTTCAAAATCATGAAAGATATCGTCGACTTGAAGTATACAACTTTCTTCAAGTTGTGTACTAAAAAACATGAGGACACGAGCAAAGGAGTCGATTGAACGTAAGAAAAAAAATTCTTTATGCAAAGGACGTTAGAGTCGTGGAACAATTTACCAGCTCACATGGACTCTTACACAAGTTGGAAAGTGGGGGGGGGGGCAAGAAAGATTTAAATAATCATAACAAAATATTTTCAAAAAAGCTCTACTGTTTTGCAAAATGTTGGGGCATGGACCCCCAGGCCCCTTCATCGGATGCATTTGCTCAACAGCTCAAAAGTATTGAATTTGAAAAACTTCACGGTAGCTTCAATTACGAATAAAAACATAACTTTTGGGGTTTCATAGGATGCAAGCCTCGTGTTCTCTTACTCAATATATTACTGATTATATCAATATATCAAGATCAATGGTACCTTAAACATTAATTGGGTTTTACAAACATGTTACAAACACAAAGGAACAAGAGGGACAACAGTGGCAGGCTATAAAACAAGGGCTTTTGAAAATTGATTCCAAGGTTCTACTAATTCTGCTGTCACTTATATTTTGTAAGTTGCTGCAGGCATTTAGAAAATGGGCGAAATTCTGGCACAGGAAGATTGTTTACTTGTTTTGAGTAATGTTGTCATCAAAAACAAGAAAATTTATTAAAAAGAGTTGAAAATTTGGCCTTTATCTCTATTCGCTTTATTGTTGGTTTGCTTGAAAGGTTAAACTTCCATAGACAAGGCCTCAACAATAATCATTCAGTTTTAAACAAAGCAGTAAAGAAACGATTTGTACAACATATGTTACTGTAGATATATCTAGCCAAATCTTAGTTGCCTGTCATATTGTGCTGAAATTTTTGCAAGCATACCAAGCTTAGAAAGGACGTCTTGAGCACGAATCTGGATGGCTTGAACTTGAGACAGCAATTCTTTGTCGCTGCTTGCTCTTGCCACGTGATGCTCCTTGATTGTTCCAGCAATCTCTTCTGTTGTGTGCAAACAAGGTTCGATGTTTAAAACATGGTGAAAATATAATGTAAAGGAAATAAAGGAAAATCATTATAAACGGATACCTTTGTAAAAGAACCTCTCCGACCTATTTTCTACAAAACCTTTTTAGAAGCAACCCCAAAGCCTGTAGGAAAAATTGGGGGTCTACAACCGTTTGAACGCCAGCAAACGCCCTTTATCAAAGATATTTTCTTTCGTTAGAGGGGGGCATCCGTCTCCCCCTCTTGCCTCCCCCTCTTGCCTCCCCCTCTTGCCTCCCCTTGCTACGTTGTGCCCAAAACCACAAATAACACTCTGCAAGGTTTAACTCATTGATGTCCGTTTACTCTGAAGTATCATTGATAAGACAAGCCACTTTATTTATCTTCATTTATAGTTATCAAGCTCAGTAGCAGCCCGTTAAACCGTTTTCTATTGCTATTGGATATTCCTTTTTTCAGTCTACAGTCGTACCACGGGTGAATCGGACATTTGCTGATTCGTATCATTTTCTTTCTCCCCATCCCTCCCCCTCCCCTTCCTTGGCAGGTCTGACTTAGGAGATTCATCCGTTTTCAGATTTACATGGAGAGATGCTGTCTTTTGGCTAGATGACTTGAATTTTTAAGGCAGCGATAAAGTACTTGAATGAAAGAACAAAAAATAGAAAAAGCTGTTTGTGTTCATGATACAGCACGTGTACTTTTTGGGCCTTTGCTCTTTCCCTTAGACTTTACAGAAAGCAAGGTTCTACACTTAAGATATCTTTCGGGTTAATCACGATTTCATCAAGACCTTCTGCTCAGTATATATTCTTAATTACCTATACTCTCTCGCCATTTTAACAAATGCTAAATCTGCTAGTTTCAGAAAACTTTGAATAGAAAACCCAAATCAAAATCAATACAACAATCGTAAAGAAAGATATTTAGTAAACTAACCCAGATCTCTTTTCACTTCTAAACTGTGCTTTTTTATGTCCTCCTGTCTCTTTTCCATGAGCTCTTTTTCACGTGACAGCTCATCGATGTTTTCATTGATAGCCTCCTTCAGGGATATTTGTTGGCTATTTAGCTCTGTTTGCACCTTGACTGCCTTGTTGCCTCCTTCGACCACATGCGTTATTGTCTCTGAAGTCTTATTGCCTAGATCTTTTTGGCTTGCCTGCATGACAAAGACTTCCAAGTAAATTATACTGAATATCGGTATCTTTCAAGTTATTAAAACTTGTAAAATTCATATAAAAATAGATGTGTTCGAAATAAGGCCCTTGTTAAGGCAATAACTTATAATAATTTGACCTCTGAGCCATTCTCGATGACTACTGAATGATATTCCAGCCAAATTATTATGATTTATTCTTGGTCATATTTTATCATAATTAGGCAAACTTTCTCATCATTCGGCAAATTGATTTAATCAGACGTTTTCTCTTATGAAGCTGAACAAGTCAATTCAAACGAACATTTACATGACATTCTTCACATGTCAACTACCAGCTTAATGCGTAATGCGAATAAACTCTCTGCAAGCAGAAAATGTAATATTTCACATTGATGTGTTTTTTTACAACCGTCCATTTCCTGTTTAATACAAAATTTGCCGATAATTTATGTAATTATCTATCTGGTGCGCCTGTGAAGGTTTTGTCTGTTGACCAACCCAGGAATTTAGTTGGACATCCCTGATTCAAGAGTAAGAGTGATTGGTACAGCCAGTGCCATCGAGAGCTTGGGCCAAGAAGTTATTCACAAGACTGCCCCCCACCCCTCTAAGAAGGTTTTGGTGACCACATCCTTCAGTCTCTCGCAGAACTAGGGAAACACCCTTTTTATCGCATTCATGAACAAAGGACGTTAGGGCATTTTTTCTCTGTAGAAAACTTTAAGGCATTGATTCAATTAAGCAGCTGAAAGAGTGAGTTCTCTGAGTTGTAATTAGGACTCGTAGCAACAAGGTGCAAGATTTGTACGGGCCCTGGACTCTTTGCTCCTCCTAACCTCTTCCAAGCGCTCCTGGGTACAGCGTATTTATATTATATTAACACTTGTTCTTCTCCTGCGCAGTAGTAATGTTACGTCATGGTACATTGTCTTTGAATGTTTGGACAGGAGTTCGACTCAGTAACTGAAGGATTAGCAGCCGCTGTTTTCCTTTGTTAACAAAATGATAATCATAATCAGTTATAAAAATCGCAGGGAATACTCACCACCCTACCCCTCCTTAATGATGTTGTTCTTCTTAAAAGGAATACACACAATGACTGTATTGAAAAACAACTATTGTAAGAACAACTTAAAGCATTCAACGACATACATTAGAACTTACCAGCAGGTGTTGTAATGATACAAGATTCTCCCTTGCTGAACTCGCAAGTGAATTAATCGTAACTTCTGTTTTGATTCGGAACTCTGTCTGTCTTACACTGTAACAAACTGCCCTAGCCCTGTTGCTGATCACGTGATAAGCGTTCCACGTATCAGGATCCATATCTTTGGTACATTCACTCAGCTCCTAAAATGATGATTGATTAACTACTTTTGTTTCAAAGATTATAGAAAAGGCCGACTGGGAAAATTTGTGATAAAGAAAGTAAGTTAACAGAAGTTGAAGCATCTTCGGACTCAAGAGCAGACCATCCCAACATAGGAGCACGTGTGAGTTTTTCGAAGAGGGCCATAGCTGGAACTTTTCGAACAACAATATTGCCTTTCGAACAACACAATATTCTGGCGAAGGAATATTTTAGCAGGGAAACAGCGGACATAAATTTTCAAGTTCAAGGGCTTTACCCATTATTAAAATTTCGCAATAAAAGGGGACCCACACAATTTTATATTGAAGAAGGCTTGACACAGAGTCGACATGAAGGGGAGGGAAGGGAAGGGAAGGAACTAGAAAGAAAGGGAAAAAAAGGAAGGGGAAGGGATTGACAAAGATAGTTGATTTTTGCTTAAACATATTCGAGTACGCTGGGCTGATAAGCTGGGCTCGTAAGCTGGGCTGAAACGCTGATATTGTACGAGATTCAGAAGAAATGTAGTAAAAATCTCGATCATCTGTTTCAACAAAACAGTTAAATCTTTTGCGACATCTCTAAATAACCATTCAATCGATATGGAAAAATTAAAAGATCCTTTTACATGTTAGTAGTTTTTGGGTGGTTCTACAATGCCTTTTTATATAAATGCAACTGTTTGCCGCAATTGAATGTTTCCTTAATATGCTATAGATCAACTGCTGCTGATATTGATATTTTTCGATAAGTTTTTCAAATAATAAAGAAAGTATCAGACTCCGCTGTATGGAAGTCTCTTAGACTGGTTGAGTGCTCGGTGACAACTGTGATAGAATAAGCTTCGTTCGTCTTACCAATTTAGGAAGAAACCCACAAATGACGTAATTAGAGTCCAGTTCTCTTTTGAATGTATTTAGCAACACATAATTCTCAACGGCGGGCCTTGTTTGGTTAGATATCAAGTGTAAAAGGAATCGCCTTCCCACGTTCAGCATCGTATCTATCATCACCAACGACCAACATTCTGTATCATCATACTGCACTTCCCTCCAGGGGCGTAGCTAGCAGGGGGTGTGACACCCCCAATTTTTCATGAGTGTGTCGGTAAATCTTCAGCTGGTGCAAAACATCCTTGGTTTGTCGGTAAAATCGTATATCAGTAGGTGAAATAGCACCTAAATGTTTCTTCATCTATGTCTTTTTACTACTCATGACCCTCCATCCCCCTAGTCAGAAAGGTCAAGCTACGCCACTGCTACTCTCTACTTTTATAGTTATAGAGAGAAACTCAGCCATAGTGAATAAGTTCTATTATTATGGCTTAAAGCTCACACACTTTGATAACTTACCATATCTTCTGTACACTTATATATTTTTCTTCCTTCAATAGCACTTTGACAGTTCAACAGATTCACACTTAGTTTTGAGAGATCCATCTCGGTCAACTTGTTGCAAGAGCTTTTTAGTCTATTGACGATCTTAGAGAGAGAAAAAATCAAACGATGTGAATATGTATTGATTTTGAAGTGAATAAAGCGGGGATAAGCAATAGACTTAAATTCTTTTGATTAATATTTAATGACAATTGGACTTAAATTGACGTCAATAAAGGGACGTAAAACACACATCGTCTCAAAATCATCAGGTTTGATTTCAAAAATAAAAGCAATTCTCATCATCAGTGTGAGAGCAACCTCTGCAACTGAAATATCATAAATTTTATTTTGATCAATAAAAAGTCCAAGAAAGGTTGACAAGAGACCGGACGGGACAAATTGGCTGAAAACCTATGAGAAAGCAGTCATTTTTTTCTAATTTCTTAAATTGGTCAAAAGATAAACAAGTAATGAATGGATGCCATAGACCTACGCATCTGGGAGCAGTGTGTCGTGTACTTCAAAAACATTATAGAAAGTATCAAAACATGTCTGGTGAATATCAAAAAATTGTTCTTATAAACAGGGCTAATTTGCATGATGTTAAGCTCTGTGCTTATCTATATAATTTGTATAACATGGTCATCTATCTTCTGTCATGAATTAAAGAGCACCCGTGGATTTGGTCGAGTTATCCTCCAATGGCTGTTTCCCCCTACTGCTTATTTACGCCTAAGATAAAAAACTCCTTTTATGATATTGATACAGGCTTTAAAGTATTGGTTGACATCTTTAATTAGAATTATTAGGAATACTTGAAGACCAAATAAATAACTGCATTACGGACATACAAGCAAGTTACACTGGTCGAGCTTGGGCAGATTTCCCAGGTAATGTGATGCTTCTGATAGAAATTTGCTTTCGACTTCCGTCAGTTCAAATGGCACAAAAACTTTTCCAAACGAGCTGGCTGTAGCAACTCCTGTTGGTTCTGGTTGTTGTTGCTGCTGTTCGTCACTATTTGAGAAAACCCACCACCAAATTCCAGTGGACTTCCTGGCTTGAAACTGGACCAAAACAATGATCACAAGAACCCTTGCTAAATAATTCATTTTCAGCTTACAGTGTCGAGGCTGAAGATGTCCTTATGCAAATATCTACGAGATAAAATACATTTTAACATTAGTAGCTCCAATTTTTTCGGGAAGCAGAATGTTTTTGCCGCCCGTTGTTTATATTTCGGAAGACTCCAGCATGGGTATAGAGGATGAAAAACACAGCTAAAATACAGCTTCTTTAAATCGGGGAATGGCATTAACTTGCCAGAAACTTCCTCTATTCTAGATTTTATCTTATTATCAAATTCTCGTGACGAATAATTTAAAGAGATGCCAACCAACTATAAATATATAACGAAAAATGGAAAACCGCTCACAAGGTAAAGCTGCAAACTATGATTAATAACAAAAATGTAAATATTATGACATTAACTGATGCAATGTTGGTTTCAGTAGGCGCATTTAATGTCACAAATAGAATTCAAGCTGAGCACGAATGGAGCTTCTGTAAATAAGAAAAAATAATAGTTAATTAAACTTAAACCTTGCTAACGAATGAATCTCGTCTTTTTCATTACTTTTGAAGAGCAAGGGCGCATATTCTTTTATCTTGGGCTTGTTTGTTGGCCTTCACAGGTGGGCTGTGGATGCAGTCTCCATGACAAGCATGTGCCTCGTCGACTTTGAGCAGTTAAACAGCGCTAGTAATAAGGGCGCATCTTTTTAATGCACTGTTTCGCTGTTTCCCAATGTTGGAAGGTGATTTTAGAAAAAAATAAAGTCAAAACAAGAGTAGATACTCACTTAAGAACCTGCAATGCTTGAAAAATAAGCTCGGCAATAACACAAACATCGACCTCGACCTGTCCTGAAATGGTCAAAAGGAATATCACTTGCATTTGTTTAGAAGAATCAAGACACTCCTCTGTGAATCATGTTTCGCAGATTCCATGAAGGCGTTGAATACAATTTATTGTTTTGAGGTAGCATGCGAATCGAAGGTTGAATGTATTCCTCAAGGGGAATGAATTTTTGTGCCCCTTATTGAACATGGCCCTTGGCTTGGCATGCAAGCATGTCAAAGATTGAAATTTGATGGATTAAGAGTCCAAGTTTTAGAGTTCTGCTGGAATTGGACCATTATTTTTCGATACGCCGTTCTTACAATATTCCTCATCGTTTCCTTCATTGATTACCTCCACTTTGTGTAATTTGACCAGACCATTGCTTTTTTCACGATGAAAAATGGGCATTTTTGTTCGATGCGTGGCATATTTCTTAAATTGTAATTTAGCTTTCCTCCCAGCGGATCTAAAGCCACGATGCTCCATGCTCCATGTAGCATTTTGAAATGCTATGAAATGTTAAACCAACATTTCAGAACGTTTTATTATTCATTACCTAAACGTTTCATTTGTTAATATGATTTTAAATTACACTCTTTTTTTATAAGAACAATTTATTAAGAACACGAGCCTCAAAACTGGTCAAAAGTTAAAAACAAATTAAGAACAAGCTGAAGCTGAGCTTCTGCAAAATGCAATTTTGAACAACGTTTTTTCACAAAATCGAGGATTTTTAGCGATGTGTGGGTGCTTTTTCGGTGAATATTCAAATTTGTCAGCAAATTAAGACTGTCTCACTTACTTTTTTGGCAAATGAGGCCTGAACACCTCCTTAGAGCGAAAAAGCTAGCAATAGCACTGCTTACACCCTCTTAATTTGAGAACAAATTTAGAACAATCCAGCCTCAGATTTTCGAAAAAATTAAGAACAGTCAGCCTGAACTTTAATTTACTGGTTCTTATAAAAAAAGAGTGTATTTCAAGACAAGATATTCCTAGGGCATATCCCGGAAAATTTCCACTTTCTGTCTGAAGGTCTGTGAAAATTATACTTTAGTCTAGAGAAAAAGTTAAAGTCTCGACACTATCTGATTAGTGTGATCAAAACAGAGACTGTTTACAATTTATCTGCCTTGAACCAAACGACCCAACGGGCTCCTTGACTTGACTTAAAAGCTGTTTCGAAATGTCCCATTTTTTCTGGCTAATTTCCTTCAAAAGTCGTGAAATTCAAATGAAACGTTTATCATAATTGCACTCAATATCGTAGGCACTGCCCTTGGGTGTAACTGGCATCCCTTCTCACCTATCTCCCCTTATTGAAATTACCACAAGGAGCGCAGTGAGAGACAATTTTTTCAAAAAGACCAGAGGGGGAAGGCAAAGTTACGAGGGGGCACAAAGGTACCAAACATTCCCATTTTTTCCGACCAATTTAGAACTATAGATAGCTAAAGCCAGTGGCGGACTGGCTCAGAATTTTCAACCGGCCACGAAAAACTTAAGGGGACTTTGATGGGTATGGCCAGAGAAAAATAATGGTGTGGTCAAATGCAAAGCCGGTGCTAGAACAATTTCTTAAGGGGCATGTCAAATGTAATTTTCAATTAAAGAAAATGAGGACATTCTCTGAGGTAGAAAGTGGAAGGTACCTTCTCACCCGCTAACTACCTAACGAGCTTGTGATTCTTGAAAGGTTTCCGTCTGTTACTGTAAATAGTAATTCAAAATTTTGAAGGTCTGTCTGTAAATTGACACAAGCGCGCCCTAAGTTCAGTCCTAATTAGAGTATAGGGATAGGCTTTCCTTTGAAAATTTTTATCACAAAACTTTCTTCATTCAATCACTTAACAAAATAGGAGCCATTTTTACTCAGGTATGTTAGCTTTTTGTAGCTTTGCAACACGAGCAATAATAAGGCACACAAAAGTTTCTACCTGAGGCGGCACCATGGTTGGGCCGGTGGGCCGATGGGCCGGTGGGCCGATGGGCCGGTGGGCCGATGGGCCGGTGGGCCGATGGGCCGGTGGGCCGGTGGGCCGGTGGGCCGGTGGGCCACTGGCTAAAGCCCCTTTCCATTTCCTTCCCATCCACTGCCCCCTGCGCTTAAGGTTTGGGTAAAGTGAAAGCTGTCTTCTCTGTAACCCTCTAGTTTCTAAACTCCTACCTGTTACAATCATCGCCATGACATTTTCTCCCCTACCCTACCCCGTTTCGACGGTCGAAAACAGAGATGATATGATTCACCAAAGCATCCTGCTACAAGAGGGACCTGGGACTAGTTCCTCATGTAAAAACATATAAATACGCCATTTCTAATTTGGAAAGAAAGGATTTACGTCAGGTGGTGAAGAGAATGGAAACGTAGCGAAGACTGTAAATAGTTCATATTTGTTACATTTTTAAGGAAAGAGCGCATCTCATAGAGCCTTCCTATAGTAGCAAAAATGTCGTCAGGCCCGTCCGTTCGAGCTCTACAAGGCGAACTCAAGAAAATTCACCAAGATCCTATTGAAGGAGTTGTTATAAATCTGGTCGACGAAAGCAATTTTTTCGAATGGGACGTTGGAGTTTTCGGTGCACCAGGGACTCTTTATGAAGGGGGATACTTTAAGGTGATATATCGCTATATTTAAACTCCATAATTCGTTGTGATCAAGTTGTTTTGGCGACGTTTATTTCCTACCGAATCATTTACATAACTCTCAGCAGCAGCAGAACATAACAAGAGAACTGTGTCATTAAACGGGTAGTTAAGGCTTTTTTATATTGTCAGGACTTCCTGTGCAGAACGAAATCATATTTTAGCAACTTTGACTTCATAATACCTGTATAACTATAAAGATTTTTTTCTCGAAATAGGTTGAATTGGCCTAAATGTTTTGATGATATTACCCGAACTTATTTGAAGGAAACTTTTATAATCATGATAAAATCTAATTTAAATCAGTTTCATTGACTATCCTCTCATCAAACGACATTTTCTTTATGGTAATATTATTTTTATCATCTCAACAGGCACATCTTTCGTTCCCACAAGATTACCCATATTCACCACCGAACTTTCGTTTCTTGACAAAGATGTGGCACCCGAATATTTATGAGGTTTGTTGGCCTATTTTTTTCTGTGGAAATTTACACAACAAACTGTTAATCGAAGCATTTCTGGTGTACTTTATTACTTATTTACTATTTCCGTGGTTAATTTGATTCATAGCTCAATTCTTTTGGTATTTGAAAACGTATCTTTCAAATGGTTTCTTTCGTAGCCGCAAGTTCTTTCGCTCAGTTGCGAATAGACCCTCCGACAATATCTGTCAAGGTTGTTCGAGTTTATGCTTAGTTACCAAAGTGATATATTTTAGTATAAACTAAAACACAAGCAGAAGTATCAAGCAAACGAAGCGATGGTTATTTTTATGTTCAACGAATTATCGTCTTTTGTTTCAGTCCGGCGAGGTTTGCATATCAATACTGCACCCGCCGATAGATGATCCACAAAGCGGAGAATTACCACAAGAAAGGTGGAATCCAACTCAGAATGTCAGGTAAAGGACCCTGCAAATGAAATACCTGTTCATTGCGAAAAATTATTGCAATATAGAATACCTAATGACTGGTTGGAGTTTTCATTGGTTATTCAATGTAAAACCGTCAAATGGTTTTGCCAGCCAAAGCCTTTTACTGATGTTTTATCTTCAGAAATATATTGTTAATTAGATACATGTTATTATGATGTGAAGGAATAATAGGTGCTGATCAGTCAGCCTTATGTTGTGCAAGTAAGAAGCCTGAGGCCAGGAGAAACTTTCTGGAGGAGGGTGGGAGGGGGGAGAAGGGTGCTAAAGCAACAAACTATAGCATAGTAAACCCAACAATAGTATTTTCTTAGTCTTAACTTGGGCCTGTGCATTTTTTTACAAAGCTTATGTCCCAATGGTTACTTCCAATCTACTATTTGTAAATCACTCTTTTGTTTCTTTGCCTGTCAGCAACTATTTCAGGAAAAGATATGAAAGTGATGTTTACTAGTTCATGTTGTTGCAATTGATTTAAAGGTAGAAACCCCTTTATACAGAGTTCTGCGACCCTGAGCACTGATTCAGCAAGTTATTTTATGGCTAGTTCATTGTGAATACAATGTCTTTGGATCAATTTATAATAAGTTAATTTTTGTTTTGATCATATTTTGAAAGACAATTCATGGAGAATGGTCAAGCTGATCAATTAGCTACACCCTGTTATTTCTGACTGTTTTCAGTTCAGTGCATTTCATTTTAAATTCACCTACATACAAAGACTCTAAAATTAAACATACTTAGATGAAACTATATAAAAATGATGAAACTATGTTTTAGATTAAACTATGTAAAAAAATTTGTTTTTTTTTTCTGTAAATGTAATATTGAATACAAATTGAAGTTCAAAAAACCTGCTGGAATTCCAGCTTTGTCTCAAATAAAAAGGTATCAAAAGGGGTATCGGAAAGCTTCACCAAGGCATTGATCATGTAATCAAACATGATGTATTCAAAAACTTTTGGAGCTGTTTAATATTGCAAATTTTTTTGTCATCTAGATCTTAACACAGAATTTTCATGATTTTGACAGCTGATGAATAAAACAAAACATTGCTCTGCTTAAGTATAACTCTCAAACTTCGAAAAAAACTGCAGGCCATGACTGCCCTTTATAACAGAGTTCTGAATTCCATTGTTTGAATTCCATTCCAATTCAATTGTTTCCATTGAATCGGGCTAAGCAGGTTTTGGTTGCTGACTGTTTGGTTGTAAATAGGTCCAAATAAGGCATACAGTTTCAAGATAACTTTTCAAAATCTCAAAGTCCTGTTAGACATAATCTTTGTCTGCTATGTCACAGAATAGGGTGAAAACAGAAAGGAAACTTTGTTGATGTTGGATTTGATGCTAATGCATGCAAATATTTATTTGAGGCTAATCAAATTTGTCATCAGAGTAAACAGTCATTTGAGACAAATTTGTTGTGATAATAGCAATAGGGTGCCTTTCCTAAAAGACTGCAGCTTACTAATCAATGTTTGTCACAGATAATCTTAGGAAAAGTAAAACTGCATTGTTTTTTAACAAGTCCTTTCCCTGAAACAATGTTAACCAATCATCAGTTATCCTCCTCAGGTAAAAAGAACACAAGGTGCCACTGAGAGCTTCCACTTTGCCTTTTCTTCATTTAGTGGCTGTTTACACAAGCAAAATTTTGCCTGTTAATTTTTAGTTGTTTAATGAAGAAACATGTTTTGCATTGTAGGACAATACTACTTAGTGTTATATCATTGCTGAATGAGCCAAATACATTTTCACCTGCAAATGTTGATGCATCAGTGATGTTTAGGAGATGGAGAGAATCTAAAGGAAAGGATAAAGAATATGAACAAATAATAAAGTAAGAATTTTAAGAATTTTGTCAATCATTTATGTCAGGGGTGTACAATCCCAGGGAAAAAGATGGCCCCTGGTGGGAGACCAGGTCTCTGGCATATTGCCTGTGTTCTCCCAAATTGGAACATTTAAGACAGGGGTGGATATTTCCAGTAAAATTTGGACACCCTGGCGGTTATCCTATGTAGTGAGTGATAAGCAGCATCTAGCAGATAAAAACAGTTTGTCCAGTTTGCGCAGGAGATTGAATTGCCCAACCCTGATATGTACTTTACAATCTTATAATTGAGCAAAATTTCAGGATTGCATGGAGCAACCTAACTTGCACTATTGCATAGCAAAATTCTCTTTATTAACTCTTTCTCTATATTGCATAGCTTATTCTTGCTTTCCACTCACTCCAGAAAATGCCAAGTGTAATTGATAAGAAGGAACTGAGAACTTTTTAGATCTCCATTTTGTTTAGCAATCTCTTGGTGTGTGGTGAAGAAATATTTTGAGTAGTATAGAAATGCTGTCTAAGGATGACCAATAGCACCATTTTTGAAGTTTGTAATTTGCCTTCGAGCACATCGTGCAGTTTCTACCAATGGTATATATTGGTCATGCCAAATTACGTCCCTTATTATATATTGGTCAGGCCTTAGTTCCCTGTGGCCTGAGCTGGCTATTGTTTGACCAGCTCCATCTTTGCCAGTATCAAGCAAGCAAAGCTAATACTGCTCCAAAAGTAAATGTTTGATTCATATGATGAATATGCTGACAAATATTTAAAATTTAAATCTCCTTATCAAGAACGTAGGCATCTTAGTTTCCTACTTATATTCAGTTGACTTATAAAAAGTAAAATGGAATTTGTCACATAATGGTCACCAGTTACTGGTATGTGAAGAGCAGTCCACATGTCATCAATGCTGATGATTGTTTATCAAGAGGTTTTTGAATAGGGCATAATTATAATATAACGATATCCATTTTTACTGATGATTTTTCAAGTTGCTTTTGCCAATCTTGTATTGGAAATTGTGAGATGTAAGTTCGAGAAGCATACCTAATTTGATTATCAAGATGAAAGTTGGTGTTGCATAAAAATAGAAATAACCTGCCTAATGGAATTATTTCCCCACCTGCAACTATAGTTTGTCTACCTGTTTTGCAAAACAGTTGATATAATGGGGAAAATAATCATTTTATCAGCTGGAAATTTCAATATTTAAAGCATTCATGGTAGGAATTGTACAAAGCGTAATACATGATTCATATTATGAACATATAAATATCTTGACTGTAGTCTCTACCACCAAAGTCAAGTAAATAAAACTTCTTAAATTATGTCGAATATCTAACGTGTTTCTAGTATGTGAAGTTTTTTTAATATTTTATGAACCTTGCAACTTAAAGTGTTGAAGTACCACAATGGTATTTAGTCAATAGGGATACAGAATTGAGTTCCCTGACACTTTCAACCCACAGGCAATATAAAACTGTGTTAGCAGTATAACATAACTAGGCTTAACAAACAGAGACTGAACAGCTGCTTTGGTAAGCAAACTTGCATCAGTAAACAGCTAATCTTCTGCTCAATCTCAAAGCGTGGAATTCTGACGTGAGTTGGCTGCTTTATCACCATTTATATCAGAGAGATTCTATCAAATTGTCATTTTTCTAAAGCCAAACCAACAACTTTCCCATCAAATTTAACATCTACCAGGCAGCTCTTTCATATAACAAGGATATTTACACTACTTATTTATTTAGCTCGTGGTGAAGAACATTGTATTGAAGATTTCGCCAATTAATTTCCTTCAAGCAAATTTTACGAATATAATTGCGTATATGTGTCAACAAATGTAGGACTTGGACAGACGCATCGCTTTGAATATATGCTTTTACAAAGGGATGGTATCGGATTTGATTAACAACGTTGCCAGGAAAAGTTTTTTCAACGTTTTATTGTCCAAACACTATCTCAATATTTGTAAATGTTCGTTTTTCAATTTTCCGCGTTTAAATAAAGGGTGCATGACAAAGTCCAGAGCAATAACTCTATCTTCCTGACACATGAGGATAAGCTTCCAGACCCTTCCTCTATAAACAAAGTGAACAAGAATTGTGCTTCGGGCTCTTTTCTCGAATCACTTTCTTTTGGAAGTGCAAGAACCTGTCTTATTGTTCACAACGCATTGTTGGATGTGTAAAGTAAATGGTCCTCGCAGTAAACAAGGCCACCTGTTTTAAATTCTGCCGATGAGGCTGGGGTGATGTTGCGTACCCATGTCATGTTGGGGAGACAAATCCAACAACCTCGAGGTACATTTGTGCCGTGTGATGAGAAATAGCTCTGAAATGCACAAAATGGCAGGGTCCACGAAAGTGTTTTCCCCTTCTTCCTGACGAAACCCTTCAACTCGAAAAAATAATGAAAAAAGCTAGATTTGGGCGTGGTAATTCAGTTTCTTTTGCTTCTTAAAGACAATCTGTCTCGTTGTGGATTGGTTAAAGAGAACAATAGCTGGAACAATAGCCTAAACACTATTCCAGCGCTCCACCATATTTTTTACAATGCGATAAATTAAAGGGGGACTGGAAACAATAAAAAATCCTTTTGTTCTTATAATCAATCAACGTCGTGACAGATTGCCTTTAAGCCTGGTTCCCACTTGGTCGTTTGGGTCGTTTGGGTCATTGGAAAATGCCCAAACGACTGAAAAGACTCAGTGGAAACACACCTGCAAACAACCCAAAAGACCTGAAAGACTCAAACGACAGTTGTCGCAGAGATAGAAAAAATTCTATCTCCGGGACCCAAAATACCCACGCATGAATGATTTTTGCAAGTGGAAACCGACAAACGACTCAAACGACTCAAACGACCCACGCTTTAGTAACTTTTCTTCAAGAATATGAGATTTTCTTGTAACTGCGTGTTTGACTAGAACAAGAACAAGATAGCTGAATATTTCACAGCAAGCTTTATGGAAGAAGTTCAAAAATACGAGTGCCATTATAACAATCACTGGAAAGAGTTTAAAAGTAAATACAAAAATATCAAATCATGGCAAGATATTGCACTGAAATTTAGTGATCTAACATCGTCGTCTGTACAAAGTCACCAGAGGTAGAAATAGTTGACTTTGCAACATCAGTTGTTGTTTATCAAATGTTACCATCGTTCCTTCCACGCATGCCGCCAAAATTAAATGAGCGATGCATGGTGCAAGCAATGAACAGCATCAACAACAAACGACTCAAAAGACTCAAACGACCAAGTGGAAACCAAACCAATGTGTTCTTTGGGTCGTTTGTGTCTTTCAGGAACGACTCTGACGACTCAAACGACCCAAACGACCAAGTGGGAACCAGGCTTAAGGGCTCTCCTAACTGTTATTTACCGAATGACGGCCATGTTTGCTAGACTTTCACAAAATGGTGGGTGATACCTCTTGGAAGTTGCTACGGTATATCCACAACTTGATAAGGAATGTTGAAACCCGACAGATCTGAAGCGCGTATAAACATAGGCGTTGCTGGCGCTCGCAATAAAGGATTAAAAATTCTCATATTAAAGAATTAATGTTGCATTAATTGAAGTAGATTAGATAAATTAAAATAAACGCCTTATATTGTGACTGAGGATGTCGTTCTGTTTTACAGGAAACAGGTCAGTAAAAGCAGGACAGATGCAGAAAAAGAAGGCATCGTTATTCCAACAACAGTTGAAGAGTACTGCATCAAATCAAAGCCAGAAAGCCAGTCATCCGAGAACTTTATGGACCTTACTGATGACTGGTACGAAGACTTTGACGCCTATGACGACGATAACGACGAGGAGTGTTTTGATAACAGTGATGATTCAGGAAACGAAGACTCGTAATGAAAATCACAAGTAGGCCGCATTTTCACATCACGAAAGCCATGTCACTTGAGATTTGTGAACATGTGCAGCTAAGATAACACCAGCACTCTGCCTAGTAACATAATCAAAAGAGTTTATTGTAACATTTGTATAGTTGTTGATTAATAAAAAACCGGCAATGTAGAAAATATGTATGTTCTTGTTAGCGGGTGGTCAGTGCAAAGCGTGTTACAGTTTGTAGCTGAAACGGCTCTGTTTGGTTTGCAGGCAGCAGTGACTAGATCCAAGTCTCCTGGTAATTTTAAAACCCAAACGCAATTACCTCTTTTACACCTGAATTATCTTGCCCTTGGTCTTTTTTGGGCTCCGCAAAATTTCTAAGTTAACGAATTCGCATACGCTACGCGGCCCAGCTTAGAACCTCCCGTTCTAGGTTGACCAGCAGTAAATTGATGACTATATCCGCAGATCTCACGTTTTCTTTGTAAGGCACGAAAGAAGAACAACTAAAATGTAGGACAGGAGTTTTTTCAGGACTATCGCCTTTTGTTTTAATGTTTTCATAACAGATGGAAATTCTTAATTTCCACGTAGTGTATGCTCCCCTACCTTCCGAGACTTAGACTTTCCCACAATACAGCAAAGGTTATTTTCAAAATCCATCAAAAAACATCTAGTACTACCTTTTATCATAAATTTCCTGATTCCCTTTTTGCTCACCAACCTTATTCTTTATGATTAGAGTTTACTTAATTAATAGACTCGCAAAACCTCCCATCATGAAACTTAACCAAAGATCGATGAAAAGCATTTGAATACGAACATGGGGAATTGAAATCTACAGTAACTCCCATTTAGGCCGCATTGACCCTCCGTTTTATTGCATGTATATTCATATGTTGATTACCTTCTTAATACAGACGCCGCCAAATGCTGGGGTTTCTGGTCAGAGATTTGGGAACTGGGAGGGAGACCTAGGGACATATGCTCTTAAATGCATGAAAAGTATTTCTGTTTTATCCCCATGGCAGAGTGCCTATTCAAAGCTTTGTATCCCTCAGAATTTTTGGCAGCTCTGATTTGTGCCGCTGCCATACTTCTGTGTTATTTGTTGCTTTTCACAGCGCAAAAATAATTCCAGTAACATGGCGTGTTTTGGATAGATAGGATTGTTGATAACATGCTGTTGTTGTTGTCATTGTTGTTGTTGTTGTTGTTAGCATACTGTTTGTATTTTTTGGCGCGAATAACCTTACTGCATTATACATATTTCATTAATTATCTTATACGTCTTTCATTGTGTCTTGCTGCTTTTATGTCCTAATTTAAAATGCCGTGAACGTAATTCAAGGCCACATTCACACGGGAACGTGAACGTAACGTTGCAATAGTGTTCCAGATTTTGAAAGGAATTGAAACATGGGAAGGGAATTGAACGGAGAGATTGCGTGCCGTTCCACTTTTTGAACCCCTGTTGAAAGAGCTCCAGTATTGTATAGGAACAATTTATTGCTTTCCTGTGTGAACGCAACTTCTGACCACTTCATCTTTTGGAACGGCGTGCAATCGTTCCGGCGTGGGACATCATCAAACAATAGATGAGGAATATTAAGACAACGTCTCTCTTCTTTGGTCCATGCCTCGTGCAGCTTTTTCCCTCGTGCAGGTGATATCCAGACAACACATGTTTCCCTAGAATAACTCCGGTCCGATGTCCAGTAGATAGAAATCCGACCGTTGTAAGATATGCCCCGGCAAATAAACAAAATTTGTTGTAACTGCATTACCACATACCGCGAGATAAAATTTCTCGCAAGATTGATAGCAGGATAAAATCTCGATCGAACTCTGTTGACTAAAGATTTTATCAATATTGCAAATAGCTTTTCTTTCATAAAAATATTGTGAACGATAAATGGTAGAAGAATAAAAAAAATTACCAGTTTAACAAGAAACAGAACGTTTTCTGAATTGGAAGCAAATATTTTCCAAAATGAAATTAAAAATGGCTTTTTCTCTCTAGTTTATAAATTCCTAATAAAATTAGCACTTCAGAGTTGAATAGATCTTTTCTATTGTTGATTTTAGTTTATTTACAACAATACTGCTAGGACATTTGTTGCACGTACCAACTTAACATCGTACAAACAAGCAGACGACTGAGAGCCAGATTTAACGAACACAGACGAGACATTATCAACAAAAAAGTAGATGAGTCTGGTTTTGCAGAACATTTCTGCAGCCCAGAACATACCATCAATGACCTTATTATAACACCATTACTGCAACTCGATGGGAAACGAGAGAGTCATCGACGAGCCAAAGAGCAATACCTCATTGGCTTAGCATACACTCTCACACCCAACGGCATGAACAGAACCACTGACCGTTAACCTTACAGCAACATTATCATTATTTCATATTAAAATACTTCATCCCCATTAAATTTTCATTCCACCACCACCACCCACCCTCTCTCATTCGTCACCTTTCTCTCCTCCACCACTGCGCTGCATTCACACCATTTCACACCAGCCAATCCGACACCACCATCGCCTCTTTTAAATGTGTACATTTTTAGTCCGTTTACTTTTGCTCTGATGAAGCCCCGTATGCCGGGGCAAAATATTAGCCTTCACTAATTTACGTGTAATTATTGTTGTTCATTCTCGTCGTATTGCGGTGTTTCTTATTTGCTACATAAACTTATGTTTTGTTGGTTTCTTTCATTTCAAAGTAAAATTTGCACGAATCGGAAACATCTGAGAAAACCTAAAGTCTCTGAGAAAATTAAATTGGAGTTCGAATCCTCTATTTACAATCTTTTCATATGATGGTGTGGAAAAAGTAGCAAATTATATGTCATTCTCATCAAACAATCGCCAGAAAATTGAATGTTTAGCGATGATATTAGTGTATAAAAATAGCTTTAAATAGGCAAACAAAACATTAAGTTACAGGAAAAGTGAAAAAAGAAAAATTATCAAATTATATCAATTAATTGACTATTTCTTGAACAAGTCTGAACAAAAAATTAATCCAAAATTCAATGTCAAATAAATGTTATACATTACTTCAATGAAAATTACGTTCATTTTTATGAAAATTTGTTGATGATTGTTCATACCGATTGCTGATTTTTGCTTTCTGCCCAACTTTTGTCTGGACTAACTTCATCACTTTTTCAGCTGTAAAAAATGAGACGAAAAGAATACTGACAGGCAATACACATATAATCTAAAGCTGACTCTCAACACAAAACTATTGCAAACTGTTTCAACTTCGAAGTTGGATTGGTCTAATCTAGCGCTTCAGAGGCTTGGTCGCTTTAGGCCGGAATCATTTAAAGCTACAAACATTTGCCTTTATTGTCAGAAGAACTGGTCCTGATTTCGCTTCCAAATAAAATTGCCAGATTGCTAAGGGATTTAAATCGGCCTTGAGCAGTGACGAAGGGAGAGGGTTGGAATTTCGTTCTGTGGACTAAGCCATTGGTAATTAATTGCAGCTGAACTTAAGAGAACACCTTAGCTAAATTGTATGTATTTTGATGCATGTAAACTAGATCGCAATCTTCTAGGTCCCAAAATCTGCACTCTCGGCTCTTTTGGGATTCTTTTGAAATGACAGATGCTGCTCGGTTTGTCATCAGCTTACGATGGTATCCAGTTGGGATTTCGATGCAGCTGATAGTTGAAAAAGGTTTTAATTGCTTATTTAATTATTTATTAATCAAAGAACGCAATTTGATTCATGTTGAGGACAGTTGATATATGACTCGAAAAAATAGATAATTTTGGACATGTTGTGAGCCATTTCTTGTTGTTGGCTGGTACAAACCACACAGTGACTATGATGATTTCTTTGAGAGTAAAAAGCTCTTACTTTTCTTGACAAGGAGGGCAATGAAATTACCTTCCTTGGAGATAAAAATTGCTTTCTTGCCGTAAAATCGATAGACTCTCATAGGGAAGTTTCTTTCATCTTGGGGCCAAAACATGGAATGGAACGAGATTCCAAGAAACATGGAATGAGATTCCAAGAAACATGGAATGAGATTCCAAGAAACATCAGAATGAGCCCCACAATTTCCATGTTTAAAAGAAACTTCAAGGGATTCCTACAAAGTTTATAAATTCCTAAGACAAAACACAATCCCTAGGTAGAACAGCAACATCTTAATTTTATATCAAATAATTAATTTGTAGTAGAAGTAGTGTATTTATATTATAGCTGATAGGGAATTCGTGTATAAAGATTTTAAAATGAAAAGACAATGAAATGGTCAAGCATGGGATATTAATGCTAAACCCATTTGTAGTTTGTATAAGCTATTCAGTTTAAAATAGCCCACTGTAGAACCAACGAGAGTCACTTTAAGACACTGCTACAGTCGTTAATCATGTCATCACAGCATGTTTCAGGAAGATCACAAAACGAGCTTATGGTGGGTGGCAAAAAACGAGCTTTTCCTTATCCTTGAAGTCACACCTCAAAATGAAAATTAAAAAAGTAACATACCTTATAATGAACTTCTGGAAGGTCCCGAAGTGTCTTCGCAGCCTAAAATGATCGGTTTATTCCCGTTATCACTTATACAGATTGCGAAAAAATGTCCACTGATTATAATGTTCAAAGTCGAGCGAAATTTTTTTCAGAACATGGCCTCAAAATGTTTTATTTATGAAACGAAACACCAATCTTTGACTAAAGGCCTGCCTTCTCAAGGAAGATTTGAATTGAACATGGAAAGCAAAACATCATAAAACGTAAATATGACATCGAAACATCATGCAATTTCGCGCAATTAGCAAAAACCACATCATCCGAAATTGGAACATGTGCCAATCTTTTCTATATGCTGAAATGTGTCAAAATAACCACCTGAATCACTCTATTTTACATCTGAACGTATTTTACATCTGAACGTAAGCAAGGGTTGCAAGCCGTATTTTACGACCATAATTTCGATGCAAGCATATGGATCTAATAACTTTTTAGTCAGATTCCAACGCCCTGATACATATCAAGTGAATCAGATTATAGATTACAAAAACCAGAATTATCCTTCAAAATCATTAAAAAGCAGAACATCCTATAAAATGTAAAACCCCTTGAAGATTTTCGTTCTGAATTTGTCTGTAACAATAATTTTCAGATTAAAAGTTTTGCAAATCATTACTTGCCTGTTCTGCAGTGATATCTCTTTGGGCTTGAGCTAGCATTTCGTATCCAACCATAAATTTCTTTACCTACCATAGAAGATGAGCAAAAAACTGAGTGTATCTATTAAAGTATATAAGAGCTACAATGGAATTAAATTTTATAGAATCAGGGCCGTTCCTTTCGAAAACGTTTTGATTAAAAAACCAGGATTTTTTGCCAGCTATGGTTTCTTTGTCCGTCGTCAGTTTTTCAAACTTTTAGGCAGGGGCGGACATTTGATCAAATATTGGGGGGCAAGCCTATTGTTTTAATAAGATGACGTCACATTTCCCATTGTTAAAAAAACAAAAGACCATTGTCTTCCAAAGTATTGGGGGGCGGTCGCTCCCCCTCGCCCCCTCCCCACAAGTGTCCGCCACTGCTTTAAGGCAAATAAAGTGTGGCAGAAGGGCCAGGAAACCATCCTTTTGCACAACAGTTCGGGACAGCTTTGAGTAGAATTAAGGATAGAGGAGATTAAAAAAAATTATAGATAACATATTTAATGGAATAACTGCTGATGTCTGTGACGCAAAGTTCATTTTCGATAAAGGAAACACTTCCAATACAGTGTAATAACAAAAAGCAAAAAAGGGCATAAGTCTTCTTAAGTTACTCTTCATATACACAAAATAATACCTGAATATATTTCGAGTCCCAAATTCTTAAAACTCGTTAACCTCAAATAAATCATTTTTAGGTGACACAAGAATTGAAACGAAGTTCAAATCTTTGGTACTGTCTTTTGTCGTCATGATAAAATATAAGGAAATAAACATATTAGCACAATAGAAGCTTGATGATTGTACCTTAAAAAACATTTGTCTGGCTACAGCAAAAACCGGCAGACAAATATTTTTTCGTCAATTAAACATACAATATGAAAGCAGAGTGGACAAGGAGCCACCTTAATTTGGGAAAGAAAATCCCTGGCTCTTTTATGCTGGTTTTCAATGTTTGTTTCTTTATTCATTCTTAATATCCTCCTATTTCCAACAGAAAGTAAATAATAAGATAGACAGATACTTGAAATAAATCGTAATAAAACTACAAAAATAATTGCTGTTGCTACTCTATAATTTCAAAAGATAAAAATTTTAAAAAAGTGAATACCGTTGCTGATCTCAACAATGGTGGATAATAGTGAGCATGAAGCTGCCAATGGCTGGAAAAAATAGAAAATAACATGATGCTTGATGTTTGGTAACATGATATTCAGAACATAATGTAGTGCTAATTTTAGATTTTCAAATATTGTCATTTTATCAACAAAGACGTTTCAGGTATAGTACGTTATCAAGTGAATTGTCGTTTCCAACAAAATTTTAAGTTTCCTCGAACAATTTTACCTTAACTTCAAGTTTTGAAATTGTACGACACGCAAGATAGAATATTTATCTAATGTAAAGTTGCTCGTACTAAATACAAAATCAGATTTCTCATGCAATCAGACTATTTCGGTTATTTGAAATTTCAAATGTTAAGGTTTTTTTGTTAAAGACTCATTGCTAACAATGGGCCTTTGCGAGCGTGGCGACGAACCAAACAATGGCAGTAAACTGTCTTCAATGGCAGTAAATTGATTTCAGACTGTCTAAAAATGCATTATGGGATGCTTGAGAAAGCAAACATTTTACAACATATTGGCTAAAAGCTTTATATTGTAAAATGTTTGCTTTTTTCAAAGCCATTTTCAAGTTCTGTACCGCCAAAAAACTGTTCAAAAAATCTTAAAATCCAATTGCTTAGAATCTTATTTTTGCTAAAACGAACTCTTTCATCACAAGGAATAAAGAAGAAACGCTTTATACATAATATGCATAGAACGCTGTCGAAACATGCAGATATTTCCTCTATGCTTCAAAGCTGTTCTGTGACTTATGTAGGATCTTGCCTGGTGTGCTTATCAAGTGAATTTTTAATGTAAATCACACAAAAGGTACGCAGTTATTGAATTCAGCACCGACTCTATTTGAATATTGCGATGTATATTACGCAAGAAGTCCTGACTACTATGTCGGAAAGAACAGTCTATTAGACGCTGCAGATGCAAAACTGCATTTCCGAACGACAAAATTCTCACGACTCAAAACGTTGATTTGAGAATGGCAATTTCTGATGAATGATTTTCTGAAAAAAGTAGAGAAAAGAACCTCCACTGTTTTCGGTTGAGGTTTTGATAAACAAGAATATTGCCTCGACCACCTACCTGCAATCTTTGTCTTTAAATTCTGGCCCTGTAGGTGCACCTTTGAACCAAAAAGTATTACATGAAGCAATCGTTTTCACATATAAATATCAGGGTGTTACAATTCTAACAACATCTTAAAATAAGGTGGATCATTCTTTAAATGTTTTTTCTCCTCAGATAAGTAATAGGTATGGTTTAATTAAAGGTAACAGCCACGCAAATGTTAATTATCAACAAAACAACCTAAATTATTCCCATAGACCATCATGAACGTAAAATGATTCTTCTACCTCTTTGGTAGAAAAAGGAATTAAACGTTTGATCAAAGATATAGTTGCGATTATTTTCTTAAGAGTTTTAATGGCCTTAATTGATATACAGAAATCTTGATCATTTCAGAAATTTGCTAACCCTTTTAAATAAGCATCTTCCTGCGTACAAAGTCTAAGATTTCTCTCCACGCAGGCTACAATGCCATCAGACATTATTACACCTGCATAAAATCAACAGTTTCAAGTTTGAAGTAAAGGCTTCATTCAAAAGTTATCTTTCAACATCAGCAGTACTTTGAAGATGAACATTTCAAAACAGGGGCATTTACGATATATATCATCAAAATCAAACCATAGCTGGAAACATCTTAGATTTAGAAAAAAACAAGGGGCATTCAAATGCACAACAACCCCTAAATTTACTTCTCACAGAGCAGAATTTTGCGATATCGAAAGTTTTTGTTATGAGAGTAGAATGTCTTTGTTTACTTCCGTCAAGGTTCTATTATCTTAAGATGTGTAAATATTGTCTGTGAGAAGCTGATTTTTTGACCGACAACGCAGGTAGCTACCATCATGGAAAGAAAACAGTAGATTACTTACCATGCCAACCCATAGAATATGGGAACGAGGTGTTGAATAAATTATCATATTTAATCAACAACTGTTTCATAATCCTCGCCAAATCTATGAAAAATTCAGAACTGCATAAAGGGATTTGCAATTAGTTAAACAACGAACTCGGGCTAGCAAGAGAACAAGTACAATGAAAACATTTACACCTGACAGATAGTGAAGTTTATGCAAGTTTTTTTGTGAAGTGTAGTTTGAATGAGACGGTTCTAAAGAAGTAAGAAGCAAGTAAGATATCAAATGCAACAATGAGTTCTAAAGAAACACCTAAAATGCAGAAAATGAGAGACTGCAAGCACGCTTGCCTTCCAGAGTTTCTGCAATACCACAAATGTAAACATTGCACTGTTGTAAATTTTTTGAGAAAATTTAATGTTCTAACAACGAGAATAAATTGCTAAAAAAGAATGGAAATATGTTTCTTCAATCAAAAAATAGACTACATACACTTAAATTTACAAATTAACAAAATGAACATAGAACAATTCTGTTACAGGAAAATAACTTGGTTACAATTAAGCTCTTAAATGGTGA
The DNA here is from genome assembly GCF_013076305.1 of Rhopilema esculentum. The sequence goes on from NW_027019384.1 coordinate 9,956,503, forward strand.
TCAATTAAAGTGCACGACAGTGCTTCTCATTCAATGAGAAATCAATATCGCTTGCTTTCCTTTAAATTTTCTACCACGTGGAAAAATATAGATTCTAGACATTATCAACCAGTGCACAGAGTTTTGTTTGAACATAAGCTCCATGTTCCATCGAAAAAGAAACAATTCTTGTGCTATCTACCAAGCCATGAAAAACCGGACACAACGAAGCATTATACACAAACAAGTATGATATATTGCAATGCTAGAATCATTATCTTAAAGAGAATGAACATTCAAAAGAATCAACTAGTACATAGCAGAAATAGTAGAAAACCTTGCTTCTGGTGTTCAGAAAGGTCGGCAAGTCGAAGAGTCTTTTCTTTTGGTAGTAATAAAATTTCATAAGGCCATGTTGCCCTAAATTCAAGGTGGCAATAAAAGTGAAAAAATCAATAAAACGTTGCTTAGGTATTTAGACTTTATGAACAAAACTTCACAAAACGTTTTGTTTCTTTAGCAGAAAACGAGCATCCCACACTCCCTATGGGAACAGAGTTAGTTTTCTATAAAACGACGTAGGAGATCAGGAAGTCAGTTTTCTCGTACTACTTGTATGATATTTGCCCCAGCGTTCAACTATGTCCTGGGGAGAGGGGGCAGAAAAGTGATATTTGGGGGAAAATTACAATTTATTGCCTGGCGTTCCAAGTAATTTTGATAGGTATTGTATATGTTCTTAATCCGGTTAAGAGAAAAGAGACACATACATAATAAGATACTTAGTTCAAATTCTGTTTGTGGTAGGAAAATAAGGCGGATGAAGCATTCAACAAAGATCTTTTCAAACCAAAAAATACAAAATTGGACCAGTCAAAAAAATTTGTGTGGCCGGCGATAAACAAGGCAAGAAATACCGAGCAATGTATGGCTTTGAAAAATAATTTTTTTCCTTTTTAACCTCGACACAATGTACCTATTTTCTGGATGTAGAATCCTGGTATTGCGAAAAAAAAATATAGCATGTCTCTGTGAATTTTCTCAGATCAAGAATGTTTTTTAGTATTTTCACTGGCAATGTTCGCTTTGCAAATCTTTTTCCATAAACTCCCTTTGCCAAACATCGAAAGCTGCCACCAAAACTGATGTATTAGTAAAGTGGACAGGTAGCTCTCGAAAGAATTCAACTAATACAACGAAGGCGATAATTTTGAGAGTAAAAACCAGAAAACTTAAAATTTTAGATTAATAAAAAATCAACTGGCAACATTTATCAGTCCGAACAATAAATCATCTAGTTTTACTTACCAATATGGAACAACAGCAAGCCATGAAGCATTTTCGACGACAATTCTTTCCTAAAACAAAATGGCCTAGTTCATATTTACTTACTATAAAGTGCAAATAGCTTTAAGAAAACCAAATATGGTACGATAAAATAAAGCTTTTCATCTTCGGAGAATAGAACGTCAGAATAAGAAACGAAAATATTGGTCACACAGTGCACAGTTTGAATATTATTTGAGAAAATTTGAGAAAAAAATTAATGACAGTAGAAAAGGCTATTTAGATTTGGAACCATTATTATTGTAAGCTTCAAAATAGACTGAACATATATCTATAAGAATTGACCTTCTCCTTTTGTTCCAGTTCAAAATAATCCATCAACAGTGGTTTCTTGTGCGTGTCAAGATATTTTCTCTGCATCTCATCCTAAAAAGAATATAAAATGATAAATGAAACTACCTATGCAAAATTGGTTTTGAGGATAGCTAGATAAAGAGTTTTTAAGTGATGACGTCACAAAATCTATCTTTAGAGTTGAAAAAGCATCATGACATACCTAAATGTGCAAATTCAATTAAATGTGTTATGAATACACTCGAGATGGAGCAAATAGCCAATGTATCATTTTTAGTTTAAATTCAAGGCCTTGCAGCAGTGGTGGTGCCAGGGGAGGGCTAGGGGGGCTACAGCCCCTTCATTGGAAGCATCTAGCCCCCCATCGGAGGAAATTTTAGGTTATTGTCGGAGCAAATTTGACAAAATAACGTACGAAAACTGCTTATTTTTAGTCATTTTAGCCCCCCTGTTGGAAGCTCCAACCTCTCTGTTGGAAGATTTCTGGCGCCACCTCTGCCTTGCAGGCCCCTATCTCCATATTTTTTAGCCCATCAATTGTAGAATCGCAACCTTTATTGGACCAAAAAGAAGATGCTTTTTGGCAAAACAATTCTCGGGAACCCTTTAGCTCTAAAAATGTGTCCTTTTAGGGACCTATTTGGGGCACCTAAGACTGGAGGGGGCTTTTGGGGTTGCTCTAACCCTAACATTAGTACAAGGTGCCTTTGTACTCACCTCAAGCCTGGCTTCATTTGGTAATGATGAACTAGCCCAGATCTAAAAGGAAGTAATAATTGTCATCAGAGGAATAATTTTGCAAGAAAGATGTAGAATTACTACAGCAAGAGGTAATGAGACAATTCTTCTCAATCATGATATGTCATTGTGAATGGAATCAGTATGATGGCTTCTGTAACAATGCAACATGCACTTTCAAGTACAATTCCTCAAATTTCAAAATGAAACATGAACAAAGAATAACATGTACTGTAGACCAGGAAGCATTTGCTTTGTTGCTCTGGAATCCCATTCTAATTCAATTCTACACTATCTACTTCAAATTTGATTCAATAAAATTTTATTTTATAATCTACTTCATGTTAGTGTTTATTAGTTTTATAACCAATGTCTAGCTAACATCAAGTAACATTTTTGCTGATGAATCTAAATTGAAATGCTTTCCAAATAGGCTGCTGCACCCAATGAATACCTGGCAATGAGGGTGTGGATTTGAGCATCCCATTATATCACCTTTGTTTTCAAAAATCTGAAAAAAGACAATTTATAAACAAAATATGATTGATATAACATGGAATTTCATTAACATGGAACTTCAAGAAAGATAAGGAACTGGCCTGCCTTAGCAAAAGTCTGACATATTTAAAGTACAACTTTGGTCATATATATAGTAGGAGAATCCAATGGAAAGTGAAGACCAGTTCGACTTATTAAGAGTATGACTTAATGGGATTCAGCTGTAAATGAAATCACTTGGGTAATGACACAGGAATTGGCCTTGATAGCACTGATACTCCCAACTATTTTGCTTATATTTGATACAATTTAGAATCAGAAACAAAGAGAGGAAAACAGTTACTCAAACATGCATGCTGCTTGCAGGTTAAACCTCCTAATATAGGAGCACAACATGGGAGGATGTTGCTTATTTGACAATATTCGCAGTATTAAAACTAATCTTTTGATGAAACTTTTCAACAGATATATTGTCCAAAGTGAGCTGCAAGAATAGCTTTATTCAACTTGCAGGCATTTAATAGCTTGTTCTGTATGTTTTCATGGCTCTTTCTAACTTACCTGAACCCAAGTATACGTTTCACCCAGCTCCTTTTGTTCCTTTGCCCAGGCTTCAATGACTGATGCAATCTCTTCCTGACTCATTAGAGGTAGTGACAAATCTGAGTGTGGATGAAAACACATTACTTTGCTAAAAGAAAAAACAAACAAAATACACCTTTGTGGGAAAGGATAAGGTCAACAAGAATTTCTCTTTAAAACTGTATTGCTTCAGACCAATTTTAAAATTTTTTATTAAGATGATTATTTAAATATCAAAAGCATAAGTTTTTATGTGAAAATTTATAACAAATTCATAGTCTGGTAATCTGGCTGCCAGATATTCAAGCTTTTCTGACACTACTAGCAAAAATTAATTACTAGCAAAAGCCCCTAACAGTGGCGGCTGGCACGAAAATAAGATGATACAAGCAAAGCAAAAAACTTTTAGCAGAGTGAACCAGCTAGAGGAAGGGTGGTGCAGGGGCGTGGTCCCTGGGAAATATTTGTTTTTATTGATAATATGGGGAAATTGTCTTTTAATGGCAGGTCATAAGTTTTCATACAATACTATGGTTTGTTTGACGTCATATGATAATTCCAGCTTCAGGGGCAATATTGGCATAGATAATTTTATCATTAGAAAGAGGAATCTATTATGCAAATGATTTTTCATTGTTGGATTGTCAAAACGGTTTTATGTCACGTTGAGTCACAAATGACAATGAGACAGACTTCTGCAGTACTGGATGAATGAGGTCTAGTACTGTTGTGGTGTACATAAACAGCTTATTTAATGTCACTCTTTCAATGAGAATTAAGATAAGGAGGGTCAGAATCAAAATATGGTGTATTCAACTGCTCTTCCCTTTTTATCATTAATTCAATTATGTACCATAAAAAAGCACTAGTACCGCTGCAAGTCGCCACTAGTACCGCTGCAAGCCGCCACTGGCCCCTAATGGTAGTCCAAAAATATCTTACCATGTTCCCCTTTCTGCTCTGCATTTTAAAAGAGGATGAGATGAATGTCCTTGAAAGAAAGATGACACATTTTACTTCATAATTTATGCATGAAACTATAAAATTGTTTTCTCAATGGCAAATCTGTAAAAACCATAAAAATTATATTGAATTTTCAAATATAATATAACAAAATACGAAGAAAAAAGACATTTTCCAAGAAATTACTAGCTTATTATTTAAAAAGATTCAGATTTCTTTTTGTAAACCTTGACAAACCAAAATTAAGTCTGATTACTTCATGAAATTTTAAGGAAATAGTATTTACCAGATTCTGGTGTGTCCTCCAATAAGGCTGGAAAATCATTGGTAAATAGAAACACTCCTTTATAATTTGGATTTACCTTCAAGAAAAAAATAATTATATATGAATAAAGAAAGATGTCACGCATGATACCATCATTCTGGTTGAGGATGTTAGGGGAAGGCTTATGGGTCTGGCAAAGCCCCGACAAGGGAAAGGAGAGAGGGTTTGGAAGAGAGGGAGGAGAGATCAAGCTTGCTTGAAAGGAGAGGACAGATTATTAGATTTGAAAGGAGAGGATAAAGCATTATTTCAGATTTTACATAATATTTGCAGAATAAAGACTCTATAACACTGTTAGATGCATATTAGCAAAACTAAGGATCAGCGCTCACAATCTTCAAATTGAAACAGGGCGATTTAGTAAAAACAAAACTCCAAGAGATGAAAGGTTTTGTCCGTATTGTAAGACTTTAGATATTTTGAAAGTTGAGGATGAAGTACATTTCCTCTTAACTTGCCCCCTTTTTAACGAGGAACAGCAAATTTTTTTACAAAAAATCCACAAAACATTTCCAAATACTTCCGCGTTGAACGAATTCAATATGTACATTTGGTTAATGAGCCAAGAAGATTATATTACAACAAAGGTTTTAGGAAATTTCTGCAAAAAGTCCTTTGAAAAAAGATCAAAATTTTTAAGCGACCCCACAAGCATTTTAGATTAACAGCTAGTAATTTTGTAGCTTAGTAGCTTTTGCTGAAAATTTAGCTTTGTATTCGCCGTTGTTGTTTTGTTATTAATGCGTAGTTAAAAATGTAATTGTAAAATTGTAATTCGCTGTAGTACTGTAAGCAGTTAAGGGCCATCTCGGCCTAGATACTTGAATTGCAAAAAAAAAATAACGATACTGCAATGTTGAAAGAGGAAAAGTTGCCTTTCTGTGGAGATGAATTTGCGTTTTGTTGTGAATGTTAGTTTAGCAGGTTAAGCTAAAAACTAAAATTATCAGAAACTGAGTCCCAGAGAACTATTGTTTAGTTGAACCCTTTCAAAAAACCTTGAGAAATTTCCTTACAATTCCATTTGACCTTGTGTTCCCCGGTCCAAGGGGATTTTTTGGATCGTACTTCAGTGTCTCTGTTTCAGGAGTTTTCTCTGTCTTTCCTTGCCATGGTCTTTTGGTTCGATGTGGTGATACAAGAACCCAATCTCCTCGAAGTGGATTAAATCTGCTATGAGGATGCTCGCTAAACTTGAATTTTTGCTCGGAGGTCATCTTCCCTGTCCGTACTCATTCAACAAGGAAGTGTAACCTCGTATTGGTTCTTAAAATTCTGGGACAATGATATAGAGGCGCTTCAAGATCATAGTTCTGGGGGGCTCGAAAAGGAAAACACTCTGTTCATAAACAAAACATCTAGGCTGCAGTTATCAGAAATCACTATGAAATAACTTAAAACAAGTGGCTAAACTTACGGCCGGCACAACGTCATTGACAGTGGGGGCATAATATTGAGGCTGAGCCCCCTTGTGTTAATGCAAAAAATTTGCAAACTTCTACTTTTGATACTGTTTTTCGCAACATTTTATGCAAGAGCCTCCCCCCTTGTTATTTTGATAGCACTACACCACTGCCGATGCCGGGAATGGCAGGAAAACCTAAAATACTAAACTAATATTTGAAAATATCAAAAACATAATAACATAATGAATCAAAAGAAAAACTATTTAGTTGAACTGAATTTTAATAGCTCCTTAGAAGATTGTTTACTGCCTTTTACAAGCTGTCTGTAGAAAATTATCTTCAGGGGCGGATTCAGACGGTGGCACCGGTGGCACGTGCCACGGTCAGATTTCCAAATTTAAATTTTTGGAAAATGATGGACTGTTCTAAGTATCCCGATATGGTCCTTGCTGTCTAACACTTCCTCTTCGCTCCAGTGTCTATCTACCACGCCCCCTCTCCGCTGTTAATTTAGTAGTACGCCATGTTGGATTTGCTTATTGTTTGCCTTTTGTTAACCACAGAATAATTGGCTCTACCAAATATGGACAGTAACAATCGTGCCACACTAGATATAAATACAGTTTATCTGTCAGTAGTAAGAACTAGCCATTATTTATAAATTTTTAAATGTGTATTATTTTAGTGCGTCCAGTGACAAGCCTACATCAGTTTGCATCTTTATTTGTTTGCAAGTTGAAAACATAGAGCCAGTATTGTTTAATGATAAAACGACAGGAGCGGTGACAGCTTTGCGCTAAATGTAACTATGTTTTCGCTATAAAAGCTATACCCGTCTCTGTATGCTCAGACTGGGCGTTTCCGAAAGACCAGAGGGCGTGGACACCTAACACTATTCTTGTGCCACGGTCATGATTTTTTCTGCGTCCGCCCCTGATCTTATATGCTAAAAGTGCTTAATTTGTTACCTATCACTAGATTCTTGCAGTGGCGGAGCCATGGGAGGGGAATGGGGGTGACTAGCCCCCCCCCCCACTTTTTTAGAAAGTTGGTCCTTGAGAGGGGGGGCTATGTGCGATATCTAGATCGTCAGGAGCTGGTTTACGCTACATAACAACATAATCCTAGCCTTAATGCAGGCACCGAGGAGCGTTGAGAAAAGTGAGGGGTCTAAAAAAAGTGCTAAAGCCCCCCTGCTTCGCGGTGCTTGTAATGTAGCCTTGCAGTAGAGCTGTATTTTAATTTTGCTTTTGTAGCTTCTTGGAAGTTCATTATGTCTCGCCTACAAACAAAGAAATTTTATAAAGCAGCTACACTATTTTACTTTCATTATCATTAACCCAAAAAAAGGAAATCTTGTAAAACAATAAAGAAAATCAATCTTCAATCCATTCTGAAAATTTTGAAAACATATTTTGTTCATTAATGACGCTTTTTTAAATCATATCTCCTTCTGCGTTAAAGCATAGATTTAACATACAGGTGCTGCAGAAATTCAATCTCAGAAACTCATTCGCAGTCACCAACAAGACTTTAAACTCAATCCCTGTCAGCTTATAGGTTGAAATTGTGCAGATAATATCCTTATGCAACAATCATGATAAACCAAATATCATGAAAAAGTGGTGACCATAACCTCCTACCCTACCGTCGGAGGCCCTATACCAATTGCCGTCAGTGATCATCATTTGTGAAAAATTTTGAATATTTTTAATAGTCTGTTAGTAAGGCCTATTCTGAAGAAAATGTATTTAAAAGGGAGTCTTTATGACAGAAAATGTACGTAATTTAAGGTTTCCGTCCACACAAATTTTTGCAGACAATTTTTGTCAACCGACATGGACCTTGACGCATGCGTAGCACGTGCACGTCCCTATCATCTGCCGTCAAAATGGCGACTTTCAACGCCAAGTCCTTCGAGAAGAAGTTAAATGCGATGGACTTGTCGCAAACAAGCGTGCAGACAGTTTCATTATGGATAATACACCACAGGCAGCATGTCAAGGAAATTCTTTCGATATGGATTGACATGATGAAGAAGGGTAATACTTTAGTATAACTAACTGACTTTGCAAACCGTAAACCGTGGCCTCTTTTACCAAAGGAAGCGGTATGCCAAACTAGGCCGGTAAAATATTCTGAAGCTACCCGTCGTAAAATTTTCCGTTTCAGCCTTATTGTAGGTTGTTCTTCGGGAAATGCAATTGGTCTAACTGCTTGCCATGCTATAAACCCTCTATGTCGATTTGCAAACTGTTCAATTGCCGAGGCATAAAAAGATTAGCATTAGCAACAACCCGGTGATGATCCGCCTGTATAGCGATTGCTCACATTGGTACCTAAAACAGTTTCCACATAACTATGAATAAGAACAGCTCGGCATATTGGTGGAAAGTTTGAAAACTGCAATGGCTTTGAGAATTTGTTTTACATTGTTGTTTATTGATGCTGCCAATTCTGGAATTGAACATACACGATATGTTAATTAGTGACCTAAAGTTGTACTGCATCTAAATTTTCTTCCATTGGCTTGTTTTCTCAGAATAAAGGCTTAAATGCCCAATTTTTTTCACTGAAGACTTAAAACTCCTATCCAACTGTATTTGTGAGCAAAAATATAACATGACTTGATGATCTTGCAACCATATAACTTTAAAGGAGAATTTTGCATGTGGAGCCCTTGACAATAATTACAGATTTGTATCAGGTGACAGATGCCTTACTCAATTGCCATTTGGGTATTTAGTTCAGATTAAAAAACCCCTGAAACCATCCCAAGGCAGAGTTCTTGATTTCCTAAACATCTTTGATAATCTTGATGCACTGCCAAAATTCAGGGCAAAAAAAGAATTTTATTGCATGCTGAAATTTGTTATGTCTAAACAGAAGATCCGGCAGAGTTTGTTTTTTTTCTAGCAGATGACACCAGACACAATTGATTTTCAGTTTGTTATTTCAAAGATCAAATTTCCTGAAGTTTGTGCTTAAAAATATTTTATTTGTATGTGATTTATCTTCCTTGTTGTACTAAACATTTGTTTTATATATTTGTATCAGACTCATTTCATTATCATTTGATTTTTAGGCAAAACAGACAGAAAGTTGGTGCTTTTCTATTTAGCAAATGATGTTGTACAGAATAGTAGAAAAAAGTCAAAAGAGCTTATACAATACTTTGGGAAAGCATTTAGAGAAACAATTCCTTATATGAAGTATGTATTGATTTCTATTGAGTTTGTCAATTTAACCCTTTGATTTTTTATTTGAGTTTGTGAATTTCTATACTGATTTTGGATGTTAAATGTTAATTTTTGAGATGCATAAATTTGTATAACATATAGTGTATTCTTCACTAAAATTATGATATTCTTGCTGAAAAGGTTTTTACTCCCAGGGTCACATTGATGTTCATTGATTATCTTCACATACTATGGATTTTTTCTTTGAATTTTAGTGCTTGTCAGCCAGAAGTCTATATTACATAGAGCGTATCATATATTCAAGTTATCTAAAGAGCTATTCATTCAGTCTGCTGTTGAATAACTGCTGTTGGTGTGTTTATTTTTGCTTTCACATTGGAAAATATTTTAATGACTTTTTCCTTTGATTTTAAGCGAAAAGAAGATCAATCTGCAGGTGGAGAGGGTTTTCAAAATTTGGGAAGAAAGAAAAGTCTATGAAAAAGACTTTGTTGACAAGCTTCGTTCATTGCACAGTAGGTTTTGTTTTCATCAATAGTTCGATATTTTTGCACATAGTAAATAAATTATTTTAGATCACGTTTCATACACCATGAAGATTTGAATTATCTTAATGTATATAATTTGAAATATACATGATTTGGGTTTCATTTAATAAATTTGCTTCTAGTATAATATTCTTGAACAATCTGAATGAGGAATTCCTCTCCTTGAAATTATGCCTTGAACTTTTGGGAAACATTGATTTATGAAATAAATTGTTGTTTGAACTTTTTAGTTAGTACAGTGCAAAGATAGTACTGTGTGCTATCCCATCTGTGGTCATCTTAATTAAAGCGTTTGAAAATTCTGCCTGAGATGCCAAGGGTCCCTAGCTAAACCTATAATAGCACACATTATAGTTGTTGAGCCTTAATCTAAAAGACATGTCTTGTGCTACCAACATACTGCAAAAATTGCACTCTAACATACGTTTATACCACAGCTACAACTCAAAATGAAAGCAATTTGTCTTATATGAGTTACTGTATATCTTATATGTATATGTATAGAAATAATATGATCTTGTGAATTTTTTTGTAATGCTTTCTCCTTTTGTTCAAAAGCTTCAGGTGGTGTTAAGAAAGAAAAAGCAAAAGTTTCAGAAGCATCAAAAGCCACAGAAAAAGTAGTTGAAAAGCTGGCCAAACAAAAGGCAGCCGCTAAGCCCTTGCCTTCTGACTTCAAAGTATGTTTAACATTTTTTTTCTTGAGAATAATATATCATACAGCTTTTCAATTTTACTTGCCAATGGGGTTTAATGTAGACATAAGCAACTCTTAGCAATATTTAAATTGACTGTTTATTGATAACCTAAAGATCTTCAAGCATATCTTGCCTTCCTTGAATTTTTGTTACCTTTTGGATTCTAAATGTTATTGGGTAAGCCCTTTCAGTTAATATATGGAATTATCTTTCAATGAGCAATCCATGAAACTATTATATTTTGAATTAATACAAAATAAAAATTTAAAAGAAACAAACAAGAAAAAAATAATAGTCATATCCATGTGTTGAGCCACCCACTCAATATTACCAGGACATTTAATTGGAAAGGGCTTTGCTCTTTAAGATTTTGCTTAAAATGCTTGATTATATAACACCAAAATAAAACTGCTTCCTTCCTGTTTTTATGCATTTAGAATGCAGTCATAAGATCAATTTAGTATTTTTTGACATATCGATTTCTCTCATTTTCAGATGTCAGCTGTTATGAATATGATTGTCAGCATGAAAGAGTTAGAAAGTGAAATTAGCACACAAGATAGTCAGATGTCTTCCTTGAAAGTTGATGCATCAGATTTGGAAGCAGTGAAGCAAGTTAAAGGTGTTTATTGGTTGTTGGTGTTTGTTGGCGTAAAAGGGTTTTGGACCTTAGTTGTTCAAAAGCATGATGGCAATGTAAAAAGCAGGCTTTTTAACTGAGAGTGAAAAAGGCCTTCTCAAATATCAAGCTTGTGCATTTTTCCTGTAAGGGGAGGTGTTACATGTTTCTTGTGACACATATTCTCAGTGCCCTTGCCACTATCACCTTTTTGTGAGGGACAGTTTGGTTTGTTATTATTTGATGTACTAGACTTTGCTTGCTATGATTCTGCTGTTTCTTGTCTTGTTTGTTGGAAAGGAAAAATTGCAATGATATATGACATAATGTATAAATATCTTTTCCAAGTTATTCAGCACCTTTCTTCTCAGTTTCATGCAAAATATTGAATAATTAATTATTTTAGTATTTCTAACTTCAATCTTTTTGTTGACTTTACAGATAGATCAGGTGTAAACAAATTTGTAAAGGAGTTTGAAGAATCCAAGGAAAAGCTTGATATGTACTGCAACAAGCTAAGCAGATGTATTAATGACAAGCGAGCCTTGATTGACATGCTAAGTCACAGTGAGACATACTATGATGCAGCATATGAGGAAGCAAAGGTTATTGTTCATGTGAGTGGCAAGTTTGGCTATGTTATCATAATTAGTATCAACAATGTCATCATCATTGTCATCATTATTATTTGTCATCTTAATCCTAGTCGATCAACGTCATCAACCTAATTAATGTTTTTCCCAATTATCATCAGCAACACAATGATCATTGTAATTATTAGTATGATTATTGTTAAATTGACATTGTCCTTGTTTACACATTGGGTGAGGTATGTAGAAGTATGCACATCAATCACTGGTCAAAGTGAAAGAGATACTTCAATTCAGTCCGCCTTTCATTGAAGCACTAACCCATAGTAACCCAAGCAATCCTTGGAATATTTAGATCACAACTGGATTTCTAAACGGAGAATTCCAAGCAAATTCCTTTAGTCTGAATGCTCCATGTTGCACTGAAAATGTTTAATGATCTAATTACCAAGACATGTACTGTACCCAAATGCATATATTTAAGTACCTGTCACTGTTTTCTAATGCCCAGACTGCCTGTTTTGTTGAGGTGTCCTTTCTTGCCTTAATGTGTTTCAATGTTTAATTTTACGTATATGTCTCTTAAGAAGCTTATTTTCATTCCAGGCCTATAAAACATTCGGCAGTAGACTATCTTCGATGAAGCGAAAAGTAGAATCTAAAGTAAAGAAACTGAAAGTTAAATGGGAGGAAAAGCAAAAGGAGAAAGAAGAAAACAAGAACTCAAAACCAGAGTATGAAGTAGAACCCATTTCAGATGCGGAAGAACAAAGCGAATTTCAGGCAATCGGTGACCTTGTTCAGTCCGGACTCCAGTCATTGGCTGCAAAGAAAACCGAGTTGTCTCAACCAGAGGACCCAACTGTAGATAATATCGCCCTCTTAGACATGGACCTTGGCAGTGATTCTGAAAATGAGACCCCTGATGGACCACTTTACGATCCATCAAGTGTCATGTATGATCCGAACGATGCTGGAAAAGATATGGGAGATAATTCGCAGCCTTCAGAAACTGGGGATAGTTCAGATATGTCCCTTATAAACATTCCAAATCCAGAAGATGTTTTCAGGAATATTATGGGACAAAATGAGTCTGCACGCTCATCAGCTCTGAAGCCAATGGGAATTATGATTGATGGGAAGTTGCAAACCGTTAGTTTGTCAGATGGTGAGTTTGTCTAATAATTGTTTATTTTTTACTTTGTTTTCCAAAACATCGGTTCAAGTTATGTTTTGAAAACTCTTAAGTGCATCTTACAGAAGCTTTTAAGCAATTTTTTTGTTCACTCTGCTTTCAGTTTGTTTTTTCGGAGGACGATTTAAATATTTCCCCCATTTTCGACTGCATTTTTGACTGCATTTTTGAAGCGTTGGGCCATGCTGTTCTTTTCCGTTATATTTCATAACCTCGCAATTTTTCATCTCCGTCTTTCCTACATACATTTGAATGCCTTTTCGTGCGTCTGTCAAACAATTCTTTCTAGTTTCTTTTTCAAAATGCCTTTCTGTTGAAAAATATTTTTATAATGCGAGTTATTGTATACCCCATGCTGATAATTTCATGTTCTACTTAAATTGTGACAGAGTTACAAGAATCTCACAAGCATATTAGAATTTTTATAGCATACGTAATATTTTGACTGAAAGAAAACCCATTCAATGAGTCGGAAACATCCGTGATAGTTCTATGGCTAAATATTTTCTGGACCTCTTGGTCTATGCAAATTTTTATTCAAAACAATGTATCTTAATCACGGGAGCCTTTTCTAAAAATATCGTACCTGATTCACATCTTAAGTTTTCCATTCTGCATTTGAATCCACCAAAATATTTCTTGTTCATCTGCTCTTCGCCCGTTTTTCTTGTTTGTTTTAATGTATCGATCTTTTTGTTGCTTTGTTTATTTCTTTTCCCTTGTTTATTTTTTCCCTTTCTAGTTTTTTTTAATGTTCGACAATTTTTACATGTACTCGGTTACTTGATTTGTTTTTGCATTAGGGATGATTTTCAAAAATTCAAGTAAGGCTTTTAAGAATAAACCTTGGCGCAGAGAAAAAAATGGATGAATTTGGGATCAGAATAAAGGGGAAGGGCGTGCAGAGGGTAAATCAACGGACATGGAAAATTATGCAGTGCAAAATTTATATTAGATTGCGTGAAAAGGGATGAGAATACGAAACGTCAACAAAAATTGGATAACATTCCTAGAATAGCAGTCAATGTAAAGAGAATAGCTTTCAAATCAATTTTTTTGTTACTTCCATAGTGTAGGTTCTCCTTGATTCAAAAACCGCGGCCAATTAACAGGCCTGGCCGTAAGACTTTTAAAAGGGGAGCAGTAAACAGCTCTCCTAGTAGTATTCAGGTGAGCTATAAGAATAGAAACAAAGGAAAAATTGATTTCAAGGAGAGCAAGTTTGCTTTTTAGAACAATTTAGGAGAGCAATCTCTAGCTCCCCTCCAGCGTTTGAGGAGAGCCTGGAGAGGAGCAAGAGCTATGGCTCTCCTCAAATGGCCAGGCCTGAATTAAGTGTACCAACAATGTTCTAACAAAGCATTAAGATATCGTAAAAGTACGACTTAATACATAGAAGTTGAATATTGTTGCGACGTTTCGAGCATAACTCTTCATCAGATCAACGCCACATACTTGAAAGCAGTATAAATTGATTTCGACTGTCATGATACCTAAAATACTGCGTATGCAAAAGTATTGATCAAAAATTATTTTGATGTTAATTGTTGCTACTCATAAGTATATCAATCAAATTGAATATTTTCAGCATTCATAACCTGTGCCATTCAAACATTCATGTGCACTTATTTTGTCTTTTTTGACCCCCTTACTTAAGCTTTGTACGTACGATTTTGTATGTAGTACTGATAGCCCCAAGCGCCTTTGGGCGTGTTGAAACAACTCGCTTCCCTATTTCTGTTGGGTGAATCAGACTGACGCACCTGATGGCTCCCACAGATTGACACGCGAAGAGGTGAAATGTAACTCCTACCTTAAAAAAGGGGGTGTTGTCTTAGAGCAGAAAAATGGGGAACATGAGTGTCAAGAGAATGTAAATAAAAAAATGTCCCCACATATAGATGGAAATCGTCTGAAAATTTCACATTTTTCAGAAGAAGTTTTAGGAATCATGAAGCTGGTATTTTTAGAAAAGAAAACATGGCAGGGCTAGAAAGTCGAAAGAAAACCTGAATTTTCAACTACGAGTTTTCTGATATTTCCCTATGCTCACCTTTAAAAAACAACCCTCTGCTCTTACAAATACTCTAGAATCAAACAACTATGAGATAGTTTGATTAGTTGGTGACAAAACCAGAAAATTTCATCTTTTTCAATTTTATAAGAAGTCTTGAACCATATATTATGGTTCTTTTACAAAAAGGCTACCCTTATCTAGGTAAATGCCCCAATGGGTGGACGGGGTGGAATACTCACAAGCTGTGATTCCCAAGAAGAAATTGAAAAATTGGGGGGGGGGGAAGGTAACTCTCGCGGATAAGAAATAAATCCATATACCTTTAAACTGTCATCTTAAGTTACTACAATTCAGCTTCCAAATGTCTAAATATATCAAAATATATCTCCCATTGCTGTTATTGTTTAGCTAAATCCATTCAAATTCCTTAGGCAACATGATCGTTGGAACAGAAGGCCAGCAAGCAAAAAGCATCGTCCACACAAGCATAAAAAATGCATCATCTTTGCGAACAACTGCAAATACAGTTACTGCCTCTGTTGTTGCAACGGAGCCCTCTGGATCGTTACTAAATAACGAAGCAATGTCACCTATATCAGATGATTCTGTGCCTTCGCCGGAAGGCACACCAGAGGGGCTTGTGCTTGAAAAAGATCAGGCACAGCAGAATGACGTCATTAACCAGCTGACTGTATTGCCATCATCATCAGCCTTTCCAGCCATAATACAAAGTAGCCAGTTCCCTGTGAGTGGTCAGTTTTCATTGGTAGACAACAGCACTTGGTCGACAGTAACAACTACTGCTCCTTTGAATAGCCTTGACATGGCCCCAAATCCCCACCTTGGTGGTATTTCAGACTTACCACCGCCGCCAATGTTCCCTGGCCTAGCCAATGCATCTGGTCAGTTGTCCTTTGAGCAACAAATCCAAGGATTTATTGGAGACCAAGTTCCTATTGGCTCTTCAATCGGCCAGTTGCCTCAAAGTAACATCCTGACTGACCAATTTCAAATGGGTTCTACTGGCTTGACGTTTTCACAACCAGAGCTTTCATTTCAAATGCCAGTTTCGGAAAGTTTCCCATCAATGTCAGCAGCATCATCAACAACGCCAACGCAGGATGAATCAGAAGGAAATACAGTTCGACCAATCGATATTTTGAGCCAGCTTCTAAACAAAGGCAAGAAATCGAAGAAAGATCGCAGTTCAGAGAAGTTAGATAGATCAGACAAAGAGAGGTCGCATAGCAGCGAGCATGGACGAGATCACAAAACTAAAGAACATGGTAGGCACAGGAAAAGCAGCTCCAGCAGGAGACGTTCTGCTGATCGACACCATTCTTCTGAAGTTTCAAGTGAACATGGAGAATCAGGGCATAGCTCTTCTAGAAGATCTCATCATCGCAGAAGGTCAAGAGGCCATAGCAGAGAAAAGCATTCGCATACTGGTGATAGAGAAGAAAGAAGGGAAGAGTCCGTTGATGATAATTCGGAGGATTCGTACTTGAAAAGTCCGAAAATATCGCGAATGTCAAGTGAACTATCAAACGATGCCGGGGATAATAAGCTTTCTGTTGATGCTAATAACGAACGGGTCACACCAGACGATTTGCTAGATAACAGACCCACGACGATTTTCGATAGAAGACGGGCGGAGCGGGAACAAGCCACTGAAATGGGGAAGACAACAGACTCTAATCGCTTGAAAAGAGAGGGTAGTCACCTTTCTGATCTTACTGAATTGGAAACTGACAATAATGATGAGAAGTCAGGCCGTCCAAAGTTGAGTGCACAGTATTCTACCGATAGTGATGTATTCATTCAGCGACAGAAATCGTTGGACGGGCAAGCACAAAGAGACGATTTTCAGCTCAACCAACAGGCACCATGGGCTCAAACAGAAACTCCTCAAAAGCATGATAATTTCTATTATAATGCTCAAAGGTCTCCCACTCCTGAGATGGACAAGTTCCAAAGCGATCCTGTGAGCCAACTGCCTCAAACTTTTGTTTCTTCAGCACTTCAGCAACCGGGGGTCTTTGTTCATGCTTCAATACCTCAATTTGATATGCAGCCAGCTACATTTACAAACGAGTCACTGCTAGGCTCCCAGCCTCTGCTGAATCTAAGGCCAAATATTCCTACTTCTGTTGATGTCAGACCCATCTTCCCGCAGAGCTTCCACCAGGAGACCTCTAAAGACCATGCGTTGCAAGGGGGCTTTGATATGCACACAAACTTAAGCCAGTCTCCATTTTTGCAAGGAGAGCAGTCGTTGTCGCATGAAAATAGGGGAGCATTTCAACAGCAACAACTCAGCCAACATGACTGGGACCGACATAATGTTAACGAGGGGCTTGCCTACCAAACAGAGCCACAACACAGGCAAGATGAAAACATTCCTGGATCTTCAAATGATTTACGATTTCAGGCAGTCGAACCACAAATGGCTTCAAGCATGCACTTCAGTAGGCCAGCTGATATTGTACAAGGGGGCTTGCAACCGACAAGCTCGCCTTTTTCGCCCGATCGTCCGCTTCCTATGCAAGATAATTCATTCAGCTCTGCAAATCAGCACATTTTTAGGCAAGTGAGACCAGGGTTACGTCATGAAGTGCCGCATATGTATCAAAATCGGGGGGTAGATGCTTATAATGAAATGTCATCACGTGGGCGTCGCCGTGGGGAATCATCAGAGTTCAATGTTGACATGGCGGGAGAGTTTCAAAATGACATGATTAGCCAAAAGGAGCTAAATCAAGGTGGTAATTATAATCACAGAGAGGAAAGGGAAGAGAGAGGCTTTCATAATCAGATGTCGGAAGAAAACTTTAGAGACTTCTCCGGAAGACAGAACATAGCTCAAGCAGGACGTTTAGGATTTGCACAAGAAGATGATGTAACATCTAGACATGCTAATGTATCTTTCGCTAAAAGAACCCATAATGACAATCAGATGCCCCTAAACGGGATAATGCGGGGCCAAAACCAGGATATGGGAGAACCCTTCGAAAACATGGGACAAGGCTCTCCAGCTGCATCACATCATATAGGGAATAGATTTAGGCACCCAGGACAAGGCATGCGCGGACCTCGTCCATTTAGGCCAAATCGACCTACAGGGTTTCCACAGCAACGACCTCGATTTCGACCACCGCTTAGGCCTAGATTGCCTCAAGGATATGCACCAAGGCGACCGGTATTTTGATGCCAGATCTGTGCGTAGGCAATATATCGACCTGTATGTAAATTATATTTGTAGCTTAATTTTGTTATCTTGATGTCGTTATTTCACTGTTGATTATGTGAATGGTATGAGATGAATAAGCATTGTTCCCCCGTTTTCCTGAATAGGACTGGCAAAAATTTCGTTTCCTTTTGTAGCATAGCAAGTTTATTCAACCCCCCCCCCCCCCATGTTATTCATACGTTTCTTTAGGGCGGTTTCTGTTTCAAAGTCCCATTTACCTTTGCAAAGCGTTAAGTCTGCGATGATTTTGCATGCACAATTAGCAGAGGTCTTGGCTCCAATCAATTTTTTTGTCGTTGGGACGCTCCAACCACCAACAGTAAAAAGCTACGACGAACAGCGACATTTTTTTATTAACTACTGTTTTCGTTACGAAAACCAGATGTCTTAAAATGCTTGTTGAATTTGTGGCATGATACCATCAGTCTGTATTGGACAATTTCAGTTACTCTTGTTGATCAAGTACGAAAAGTTAAAACATTGAAAAACGAAGAGCACATTTTAGCCTGCCTCTTAATGAGCGTCTCGCAACATATTGTTGTCATGAAAGAGCCCAAATCATATACTGTTATTATATAAAATTCATGATAACCAACCAATGTGATACAGATTTATGAGTGATGAAAAGCGATCATAGGAAACAGCTCAAATCCCAAGACTCTAATCTATATTTACACCTTTGCAATTAGTTGGGATGTTGTTGTTTCGATTATAGTAATTGTTGTTGTTGCTGCATTGTATTATTCTTGTTTCCTTTAAAATTACCCCACTCTCCTGATTTTTGGAATTTTTGGTCCAGAAACCCAGTGCCCCTTACAAGACGTTTTCCCTCCAAGCTTGCCACATGTTGACTTTCTTTTGAGACACCTTATTATGGTACCCACCGTTGTCCCTTTAGGTTGCTAGTTGAAGCTTTGCAAAATAGGAAAGTTTACCACTGTTATTAATAGTAAATCAAGCCAACTATTGTGTCCCTTTTACGCTGTTAAAACTACATTATACTCCCTGGACAATCCGATGTCTCGATAGATGGTACTTAATGTTTCAGTAGCAGTCTGGTCGTTAGCATTTATTTCAGATTTTTCTTACTGAGTAAAACTGTATTTGTGTACAATTAAATTTTACCTAAGTTTTGTTGGACATTCAAGAAAACATTCTTCGGTCAGTGTTGTATTTAGGCCTTCCATTCGTAAACATGTTTCCAGTTTTAGAGCAGTTTGATTGGCTTTGTGAAAGATCCATGCACTTTTAGTCATCATTGGCGGACTGGTCCACCGGCCCACCGGTTACTTCTAAGGTTCGAAAGTGGGCCTCCTTTTGAAGAAATAGCCCCGTCTTGAAAATAGAAATCTTTTTTATTTGGCTTTTGCGGATTAGACATATCGTTAGTTCCTTAGAGCTGATGAAAAACTTTTGATTACACTGCCACAGTTTGGATTGCTTAGGAATTGCTAAAACTGCATTGAAGAGATCAAATATGCAGTTGGATTACAAATATTTTGTTGCCCAACAGGGCAAAATATATATTGCCAATTTATCATGACTTTAAAGCTAAAGGGTTTCTGTTGATATTTCTGAGTTTATGAAACATTGTCGGTTATTTCAGTTATCGGAAATTCAGAACAATCTTTCAAAAATTGTTCTTAATTACCTTTTGCATTCAAATACTTTACGGTCCCAAAAAAGAACATATTTTAGTTGCCATCTGATTTACGTGAAAACTGTGAACAATTTCAGTAAATGAAACAGAGTAACCAGAATACTTTGCCAAAACTTTGTTATTGAAGCAATCGCATACCATAGGATCTTAGGCATACCGCATTTTGTGTATGGAACAGGATGCAGAGAAGTCCTAAAAAATCTGTGTCGCCCAAGCCTTTAAAATCTCAGGTTCGGAAAGTCGCTTTACGATATCAGGAGCCCCGTATTCATAATTTCTATTATGATGTTCTTTTTTCTTTTTTTTCTGCAAAAAGTTTAAGTTACAAGAACGTACTTCTGTTCTTTCAAAGCCCAGAAAAACACCTTCCTCGAAGACTAGGATCAACGTAGTGTTAAAAATGGCATCATATTTTGAGTTAGATTAAACATTTCGCTAACTTAATGCGGATTTTAACCTGAAAGCAAAATTTTACCACTTTCCCGTGCCATTTTAAAGTTTAGATGTTATTATATAAGTAGGAAGTTGTCAAATTAGATCGAGTGATATTCTATATCTATGTTTTAAAATGATATAGGTATTGATATAGCTATTAAATACGTCAATTTTTATGCGTGAAGATCCATTTCAAAAAGGTCCATGTATGTAAATTATGCAAATATGTAAATTTTAAGTAGACAGTTATATGCAGTTTCTTATGTTACACTTGGTGCGTTTTTAGATCAGCCAGTTGGATTGTACTAAGCAATATATTTCTGTGTATGTATTTCTCGAATGGTGGTATGTCTCGATCATGTTTTACTATAAAAACTGTGCCTTTATTGTCATTTTTCCGGTGTAAATATTAATTTATTTTACTTAAGAAGATTTAAATTCTAAGCCATATTAATATTCGATGTTTACATATGTTCATAATGAAAACGTTCGAACTTTGTATAGATTGGTTCTGTTTCTTCAAGAGATCCTCTCTCACTCTACGGCACATTCAACTTCCAGCTTTATTGTTCCAGTTTCAACGGGGACCAGATAAACTACAGGATGTTACTCATTTCGGCGTTGTAAATCAGTTAGAGAATTTTTAGAGTACTTCGTAGCCGGTTTGTGAAATCCTTTTAATTTATAGCTCTTCGAAAGTAACATTGTAAAATCGTCAATTTCATTGGCGGTTAATCCTAGGCAAAGCAGCAAGCAATCCGACATGATCCTAGTAGTGGGGCGAATTCCCCTGCCCCCTTCCTTGACACCACTTTTGGATATAGTGCACCAAAGATTTAAGACCAAGTCAGTGCCTTATTTTATTATGTCTGCAATTTCGATTTTGAGGATATAAGGTCTAGCATGTAGTCTTGGAAAATATAATTAATCGTTTTGCAAATGACCATCAAAAATAATGCGGGGTAATATATTTTTTTGGTATAGATTGAACATAAACGAAAATGACAATATATTTCCGTTTCTCGGCGGTATAAAATATTATCATCATCGTGATATTTTCCTCATCTGACATCAGCAAATGTTAATTAAGGCCTCTCGATGGACTGCATTTTGGTATTTAACCTGAAAGTGAAACAAGCCTCAACATCAAGCAATTATTTTTGAAATTTTGCTGCATTTAGCTCATAGATATTTCAAGTTAGAAAACAAGTTAGGTAACTATCTAACATGTTATTGAGGTATACCCAGTATCTTGAAGCTTGATTGAAAGCTCTGACTTAGCGCTTAAGAAAATTGAGCAAAATTCTGCTCAGTGACACCGACAAGGTTGAAAGAAATAATTCGCACCGCTTGGCTAGGAAAGTGACGGGATCGTTTCTGAAAACTTTGTTTGGAACGCTTGGCTAGGAAAGTGACGGAGTCGTTTCTGAAAAATATTTTGGACCTTTACCCTGTTCCAAGAATACCAGAAATGCATCACAATTTTGCCAAAATATACAGATCTCATAATCTTAAATGCTAGCAAATGTAACTGAAACATGTTCATTCTAAGAAATATTTACAAACAGAGAAAGCTGCTCTCATATATTTCTTTTTTATGAATTTCCTCAATTTGATATCCTGTCCCAGAAGGCTTCTTTTTCCCTTTTCTGTGCCTAGGGGGAGAGGCATGGCACTTGCAAAGGTTTGTCTAATCTCCTCCTCCGTATCTACACAAAGTGGTCCTAGCCTCGTATTGTTTGCCAATTTTAAGCCTAAACGAGACTACAAATCCAGAGATGTGAGGCCACTATATTTTTTAATATTAAATTGCAAATGTCCATCTCCAAGATATGGAGAAATGTACCCATTGTGAGTAATTTATAAATATCTTACTTTTGCCTAATTCTATGTTTCTCGAAGTAGTTTTTTTTACAGGCTCAGGCCAACGGTCACATCAAGAAACTCGCGAGAATCAAGTTAGAAAATAATTTAAAATATAAGGAAAATAGCACATAAAATAATTCTCCAAATTTTGTCTATTTATCATTCTTTTTTAAATTCATTTTCTCGATTAAAGTTTGATTAGCTACAGTTAACGTAGAAAAAAGCGAGAGATATTATTGTTTTTGTCCAAGTCCAACTTTTCGACCTGTCCGTGTCCCATATTGTTGCTGATGTATACTTTACAGTCTTTGCAAGGTATTGATTTCAAATTTTGTAAACCATGTATTGTTTGATTTATTTTTTGCAACTGCCGCAAATGAATGCAAAAGTTAAGCCCAAAATTGTTGCTCAATGTGAACAATAGTGGGGGTTGCTATCTAGGGGTGCTTAGTCCACAAATTTCCAAACTCACCAACAAATTAAGGATGGCTCACCCACTTTATTGACAAATGGGACTCTGAAACTCCCCTTAAGCACAGTAGCTAGTGATGGACCTGAACGTGAGCATGGCAGATAAGTGTTGAAGGAAAGTGATTTCACAGTAATTATCCTTTGTACCTAGTGTGTTCTGCAGGGTCTCTACATAACAATGCTGTATATCATTAGGGAGTACTGGTCCGTGTCCCTCAATGCTATGCCTTTGTGTATGACAAGAAATATTAATGCATTCCACTTCTTGATTTTGCAGGTACATGGTATTCTTGGTAGAAGGTACAAGCCTCCAATTTTGGCTCCAAACAGTGCAAAAAGTACCTCAGTCATTTGTACATTAATCAGAAAACTATGTTCTGATGAAACAGGATATCCCCTAGAGGTAGCCCTTAAGCATATATCAGTTTATCAGTCAAATATATTAAACCTAAAGGGCATTACAGAAGAACAGATGTCAAAGAAATTTGAATGACCAACTTCTGTATAACATATACATAACTATGCTATTTAGTGTATAGAGCAGGATGGTTCTAAGTTTTGACTCTAAGTTTCATGCTTAGTGCAATCATCAGGCAATTAACTGTTATTAACTAACTACAAAATTTGCTCATCTCATCCTAATAATGATGGTTATCGGTTTGGAATAAATTTAGCAACCCGTATTACTCAACAAATGTTCAAAGAGTTCATTTATTCATTCAACATTCAACATTCATTCATTCAACAACATTCAACATTCAACATTCAACAAATGTTCATTTATTTTTTCATTCAAAGGTTTTGAAATATTCACATGATCAACTTTTTGTGTGATTGTGTTTTCAGGGTAGTCTTACACACCCGGAAACCCCTTTAAAAGCCATGCCATTGCTAAGTGCTATACTTAACAATGTCACTGCCATGATCAGCATCTTCCATATTCTACTATTATCATGAAGTTACAAAATAAGCATATGATTTATTTGTATGAAGAAATGTGATTTATTTAATGTTTATGTTATTACGATGGCGGAAAAAACACTAATTGAGACTAACATGAAGGAATTTAATGGATTGCATAAGGCAGTCCATGCAAGTTTACATGATCAAGAGTGATTTTCCGTTATAGTAGTTTCAACTCTATTGACACACATAATAAGATTTTAAAAATTTAAGTTGCATTTTCAGATTGTATTTTTTACTTTTTTAATGAATAATCCAGTTAGATATATGTGGGAAGGCACAGTTCAACATACTACAATCCTGGCAAAAGGTGTTGAGACATTTGCAGAAAATTTAGCTTGTTTCAAATCATCAAGCCCCGCCCCCCAAATCAATGTTGTTTTGAGAGTAGTTTAGCACACCTTCATCCCCAGTCATACCGCAATCATAAACCCAACATTGACATCATGGGGAATGGGATGTGGGCTACCAGTGCATGTTTATATAAAGATAAGACATTTGATAAAAAGTCTCAGCTTTTTTTGCCAAGATTGTAGCTTTTGAATGCTAAAGCTGGCAAATCATAACAGAAAAACATCAAGCAAATGGCCTGTAACAGGTGTCTGGTCTAATAGTTTGGGAATGTTTAAGTTTATTGGTTAAAGATTTTCTGGGTCTCTAGCATTTAAAGAATGACTCTGGTTTTAATGAGAGTAGAGAATGTGACATAAAGGGGGAAATACCAAAAAGCATATGGAGAAACAGGCCAAACGAAAAGACTGGCAGTGGCAGTTTTGGTGGGTCCATGGGGCCCAATGAGGTATAAGATTATACCTCATTGATGGGGCCATGACCCCAGGCCCCTTGCTAATGGTAGCCAGAGGTGTCTCACACCTAAGAAAAAAATAAAAATTTTAAAGGACAAGGGCCCTGCAGTCCCTAAAACTGTATTGATAAATAGCAGCTAAAGTAATGGAAACTTATTCATAGTTTGTCAAGAGATATTAGAAAAGAATAGAAAATCATCAATAGATATTGTTGCAAATTTTCATGTGCAAATAATAATCCTTGGAATGTGAATTTCTTTGAAAATTTTGAAGCTAGAGATTGGAATCAGTGCAAACTTTTTTAACAAATGAATGTCTGTTTAAATCCGTTTTATATACATTTCTGAATATTAATACGGTGTATGCAGATTTTCCCCTGTTCTTTTGCTCGGTCTAACAATCTTTCTCATTCATAACGAAAATTGGCAGGTAATATAGAAGGGTGTGTTTTTCTTCAATTGCGGACCCGCAACACTTATTTTGATACGTTTTCTATGGCATATTTTTCACCTATGTCATGGGTGCCGCTGCCAATCGTCTAACCAAACACCCCATGTCACTTATGACGTAACACGTTAGACCACTTTGATTGCATCATCACGTCGTCTTCATGTGATGCGCCTCCGCTTGCACTGATCTCTCGTACGGACTTGGACGTGACAAGATGGCAGCCCCGAGTGAGGAAATGGCGAATTTGAAGGTCGATGGAGGTATGCCAGAACAGAAAAAAAATAAGAGTGACAAAAAGAAAGGAGATAAAAAGGGAAAAGAGAAAGCTCCAAGTACAAGCCATCCTCTTGAGGTATTCTTTAAGCAGATAGAAACTCACATGCAGCCCTGAGTTTTAGGCCCATCTTTCGTAAACTACACGTCGTATAGAGGGTGCAGAAAGAATTCTCAGAAATCTGGATGGTAAAATCAAGCAGTTTTGTCGAATCGAGGAAATATTTCCCTAAAATTTGGCCTAGGGAGCTTAAGCCTCCTTTTAAATCTCAATTGTACTAAAAACCATACATAAGTTACCTTCAATAATATGTATGTATGATCATACAAACCTGATTGGAATCTTCGAAAGATGCACGGGGGATCTGTTTCATGTCCATGAAAATTGCGCATTTGCAAATAACACAGATAAAATTTTTGTGCGGCTGAGACTAATTACCGTAAAACACAGTATGTAACTTTTGGGTATAAATTTCAGAGAAAAACATTAGTAACATCATTAGTGGTGACAAAAACAATGTAGCAAAGATAAACATTTTTCATAATTCCTAAAAATAAAAACGAGGGGGGCCCAACCAGATGAGAATTGTTTCCGTAAACCAAAATCTGCTCAAACTTTGAAAACTTTGTGCATGGTAATGAGTTAGATCACCCTGTTCCATGTGTATTACACTCCCAGAAATGATAAAATATCCTTCACATGTTTGCTGTTATTTGGCATATGTGTGTACAAAAACCAGCCTTGTGTATACACAAGCAAAAAGTAGTGACGATTTAGCCGATCTGCAACTGTGAGGGTCTTCAAATTCAAATTTCATTAAAAGCGGCAATTATTAAGTACATACAAGATAAGTTTTACATTTAAAGAAAAACCCTGTACAGCTGAATGAATCATTTCAATAGAAATTGTGCAGCTGCAATCGCAGTTAACACTTGATGTGCGCTGGGATTTATCCACCGGGCAAGGCAGAAATTCCAATTTGGCGTACAAAAGTTACTGTCAGATCAGGGGATCTGGTAACAGCTAAATTTTTATAGATTTGCTTCATTAAAATTTTCCTATTTCTTCTCCATAAACATAATGATTTAGTACACCAAGGCTCAATCAGCCAAAAAAGAAAATTGTAAGAACATGACCAAAACTTACTCATCATTTTTAACAAGGCAGAACAGATTTTAGCAGCAAGACAACTGCTAACAATATCATCTAAAACTATTATATTCATAGGTCTTACAATCAGTTTGTTATATGTCTTTGTAGAAAAATAATTTTGGGCCTCAAACTATTCAAAGAATAATAAGAAAGTATATATCTTTTTTTTAAAAAATTTGACCACATGTATGAATATATATATATGAATTCATAGGAGTGTATAACATACTAAATTGTACTTGAAAGATTTTTTGCTTTTGACTAAGGCCTTCTTTTTTGTATGCTTCAATGGTAATGGATATGTCATTTTTGCTGCAGTTGAATCCATGGCCAACATATATAGAGGAAAGAATCAAGTTGTTTGACAAGCTAAAAGCTGATTATGATGCTGAGGTTGCAGGTAAATTTTTAAACTTTAACTATGTCATTATAATTATGAATGAGTATATTTAATGACAATAACATCAATACAAATTTCCATGCTTCTAAAGCACAACTGCTAGGCCATTTTGATGCAAATGGCGGATTTCCCTAGCCTGAGTCCTAGCCAAGGCTCTCAACAAACTGTTGGAGCAGGCTATTGACAACCCTCGCAAAATCATGTCTCACTCGCTAGAGATATCTGAACAGCTTTACTGAAAAGTTAAATCCTGTAAATCTCTGTATTCCTGAATGAGAGGTAAAGTTTCTAATGAAAGCAAAGCATTATTGCTTCATTTTTCACATTACATCAAGTTGTTTGTCTTATTGCTTATGCCCAAAAGCTTATTGCTTATGTAACAATTTCTTCATGAAAAGGACCAACAACTTTTGAGAAATGTGCTTTGCAACAATCCTTTGTATGCTGCATATTGAACAAACAGAAACCAAGTATACCAATGGGAAGTTTCTCTTAAGTTCATCCAATGACAGAATAGAATATAGTCGATTACATCAACCTTTTTGCTCTCTGTAATCTCTTGCAACCAGCAAGCTATTAATTGTCATTGTTTTTAATTTGACATGCTGCTCTGCTTTGTTGGTTTTGGGGATATATACTGGGGCTAAGGGATTTTAGTTTATTCTAGATTGCATAGTGGGATGTGATGTGTTCCAAAGGCTTGATGCTTATGAAGAATATCTTTAATCATGTTAAAATAGTTTTATCTTTTATTTAGGCAAGGAGAGGTTCCCAATCAAGGTGACATTGCCTGATGGAAAGGAAGTTGATGGAAACGCTTGGGAAACCACCCCATATCAGATTGCTGCAGGCATAAGGTTTACATTTGAAGAACTATTAATTATAATCATGTTGTCCACTTCAAGGATAACTGTTGCCAAAATAAAGACAACTTGTCCATCATACATCAGTCAGATATTTTTCATTGTAAGCAAAGAAACTTCATCTTCCGTAAAGGAAGCGTAGATGGTTAAGGTGAATGACAACATGTCTTACACTCTATTCCTTCACCAACTACTTTGGATAAACTTTTTTGGTATTGATATGCAAACACAGAGAATCAAGGCAGATTTTGAAGCATTTGTATAATGTTTGCATGAGGTAGAAGCATAGCAAGACCCATTAGGAATATTATAGGATTGACTTCTGAGATGATTCCTCATTTACAAATATTAAGATCCTATTGGCCTTCAGCTCTCAATTGTGGTCCTCTGATGTTGTGAATGAATAGGGGTGGGGTTTTTTATATGAATGGAGGGTTTAGTAAACAGGGCTTTTGAGTTCTTATGAAGTCTTTATGTACTGAAGAAAATTTCAAAATCTTCAGTTGATGGTACTTGTTGATGATGAGGGTCTTCAAAATCCCAAAAGATTAAAGTGCAATAATTGTGGGCCACATTTATTCGGTACCTCAGGGCATATGTTCTGGTTTTGTTGAATGAAGCCTTATATTTGACAAGAATTTCACAAATAGATTGAAAAAATATGTTGTATATATGGTCACTGTTCATAGTACATATGGTTTTAGAAACATGTGTGAAATCTCCTTTACATAGGTAAGGCTTCATTATCAATAAGCACCCAACAACCATTTAAGAGCAACAATTTACAACTTTTGAAAGTTGGCTGTTGTCAATTCATTTTTCTTTATTGTTTATAGCATGCAAAATCTAAGTTGAGTTCCTATTGAAATAATGTTTGTTTTCTCATCATGGTTTTTTTATTGTTTTAGCCAAGGCCTTGCGGACAATTGTGTTGTCGCAAAGGTTAGTGTTATCTCTTTCTTTATTTTAAGCTTCAACACACAAAATATCACACAAATACTTGTAATGTTTTGCTCCAAATTTTTCAGTGAATGAAAACAAACAATTTAACCTCTATGATTCCATTTTTTTTATTTGGAAGAAAACTAACTGCAGAGCTTTGAAGTATCAGACATTTTGGGAGCAGAAGTTAGCTTCCATCACCACTAGCTTTGAACTCGTTTAGGGGGTGGTGATAACTCTAAACCTATAAGAAACCAATATTTTTTTAAAGTTTTCATATT
Source organism: Rhopilema esculentum (assembly GCF_013076305.1). The sequence continues at coordinate 9,985,315 of NW_027019384.1, forward strand.
TTGTTAATTGCTATTGGAATATTTCCTTCTGTCTGCAAAACTGCCAACCGAATCCCCTGAAAAAGTTCTCCATGGCTCAGGTTCACTATATCTGACATAGTTTTAAAGACTTTGTGTGACTGTATCAGGACACTAAGACGTTGTGTGATTTTGTAACATCAGTTAGAAGTCTCCATATTGAAACAGTTTCTTGAGGTCCAATCTGTTTATGCCCATAGATAGTATATTTTTGTTTGCAAACTGCAATCGAGATATATGTCATTTCTTTCAAGATTACTTTTTACTGATACTTCTATCCTTTTGCAAGATGCTCTTTGCCACTGCCATGACTTGTAGTGGTTGCAATGACTGCAAAATGCTCTTCAACTTTCATCTACTTGAAACATGATGCCTTATTTATTCTTTGTCATTACTGGCATACATTTATATTTAAGGTCAATGGGGAGGTCTGGGATCTAGATAGACCGTTTGAGCAGAACAGTACTTTGCAGCTGCTTAAGTTTGATGACCCAGAGGGTAAGTATTATCTAGAAACAAACAAATATTTTTGTGTAGTAGAGATGGCATTGTGGTCAAAAGAATGTTTATAGGCAAGAATTGAGAACAAGTCTTCAAATCTGTCCCTCTGGTACGAGACCACATCAAATTAGCCCTTTCCTTGGAAGGGAATTCTTTAACACGTCCCCACCCTTGAATAAGCCCCAGTCCTGACATGCCAGTTTTTACAATAAATGATTCTAGTCCATGGTAAATAACATATTCAGTGGAAAATGTAAACTGAGAAAGAACCAGAACCATTTTCTATCAATATTTAGTTGCAAAATGTCTCCTTTATTGCAGAGAACTTTAAAGACAAAATACTGTAATAAAGAGCTTTTTGTAACTTTCAGTTAATTTTGACAAGCTTTGTTCTTCGTTTAAGCCCCCATTATAAAATGTAATGTAATGTATTATAGGCAAGCGGCACTGATTGGTCAACCTTTACAGTCATGTGCTCGTGTTTCTGATTGGCCTATTTCGATCCACAACTGGGTATATATATTTCTTAGCGTAGAGTTTTCGATCTATGTTCTGATGTTTTAAACTCTGAAGAGTGTCAGACGAAAAGCTTTAGTTTACTAAATGTTTGTTTTTTTCAAAGCTATTTACAATGTATTTTCTGCAAACTACTCCATTTACTGTGTTTTTCTATTGTATTATAATGCGCTATTTCTTGTAAAATCCTTTCTTTTATCACTTGTTTAGGCAAAGCTGTTTACTGGCATTCAACAGCTCACATCCTTGGAGAGGCCATGGAAAGACATTATGGTGGATGTTTGTGCTATGGTCCACCAATTGAAGAAGGATTCTTCTACGACATGTTCCTGGAAGGAAGGTTTGCTATATTTGATATACAAGAAATATGTAAAAAACTGCCCCAGGGCAGGTCCATCTGAATAATGTTCCCTTGCCTTTTCCAGGTGACAGGAGATTTTTAAAAAATCGGGAAATTGAACACTGCATATATTACATTTTTGTAGCTTTAGTGCAAATTAATAGCTGTGGCTATCTTATACTTGAGACAGTTGGGCTTACTTTGTGTTTTGGCAACTGTTCGTTGACAAGCCGTGTTTTAGAAATCAGTACAAGCCGCAGGGTCCAATGCCCAATGTGCCACAGCTTAGCTATGATAATCTCACTTTATTACCCATGCAGCCTGATGATTTGTTGCACAGATGCATAACCCAAATTTTTTTTTTCAGGCAGGTATCCAGTAGTGATTTTGGAAGTTTAGAAACTGTAATGAAATCCGCAGTCAAAGAAAAGCAACCATTTGTTCGTTTAGAAATGAAGAAAGAAGATCTCTTGAAAATGTTTGAGGTAGGTAAGATTTTTAAGTTTTTGGCTGACATCCGGATTTTTCCTACCATAGAAAGAATATCAGGCAAAATGTTTGCAATAATACTTGTGTTGTATTAATTCAAAAAGATGCTTTGGTATAGGGCACATGTTTTAGTGCCTGTTTCTCGTACGTAAATGTTTTGAATTTTGTTGGTATCATCATAAATCAAGAATTGAGATTGATAGGGTAACTTCAATACAACTTTCCTGACAAGACAAGATGTTAGGGTAACTTCAAATTTTGATTATAAGGATGAATGCCTTGATAAGATAGTGGAATATGGAGGATTATCTGTTAGAATGTTACAATTCAACAGTGTATTACAAGGTAACTTCAATTCAACCTCAACTTTCCTGACAATTAGACACCAGACTCTTCGCAGTATCGTCATTGTAATCCTAAGCTTTATGTTTTTGTTGTTAATGTTGTTGTTGTTGTTGCTGTTGCTGTTGTTGTTGTTGTTGTTGTTTTCACCGTTGCTTTACCTCACGTTTTTCCTTTTCTATAGTTTAGTAAGTTCAAGGATAAATTCTACTTTTTTCTTTATCGCAATCCCAATCTATCATTATTTTGTATGTTTATGAAATTTGCTTGCGACAGATCAAGCTGCTTTAAAATGAATTGTTTTTCTTAGTACAACGAATTCAAATGCAGAATCTTACGAGAAAAAGTGAAAACACCGACAACAACTGTATATAGGTGCGGGCCCTTGATCGATCTTTGCCGAGGGCCACACGTAAGGCATACTGGGAAGATTAAGTCTCTAGCACTCACCAAGAATTCTGCTACCTATTGGGAAGGTAACTGCGAAGCCGAATCATTACAAAGGATTTACGGAATAGCATTTCCGAACGAGAAACAGGTAAGGTTATTTTACTTTTCGATACAACAAAACAATGATTTTGTCATATTTATGGTTTTTCTTGTGTCGTAGCTTCCGTTTGTGTTACTGTTTCCGTGCGGTACAAGCGTAAAAAGATACAGAGAAGTTTCAAACTTCTTTGATTGTTTTAGGGTTATGGAAAATTAACTGCATTTCAGTCTTACCGCTGGCATCCTTTTTAAAATGTTTAATTATGTATATAGCAGATATTCCTTCCCGTAGTTCGATAGCATTTGTTATTAATACTAGGCACCTGGCCATGGTCAATTCGCAATTGACTAAAACTTTTTTCGACTTAAAACCAGAAGCCTTTGAATACTTTTTAAGGTAAATTCTTACAGAGTAAAGGCAACGTTACTATACCGGATTCGTTTCATATCCTATTACAGCTTATATATTGCGCTGAACATTTGGCTTAATGTATAGCATAACAAAAGGAATCTTAAGAGGTGTTTTCCCATCCTCTAAATAACACACAGGCTTCCCGCGTTAATTTTGAACGAGAAAAGAATTTTGTGTCAAGGCCTGGACAGTTTAAAATGCATATTTGTGCCTTTATTTGCTTCCATATTTTTTCTTAATTTAGAATGATGTATTAGCAGCAGATTTCCCCATTTAATCGTTAAATTGATTGGTCGTTTAGATGAAAGAATGGAAGCATTTTCAGGAAGAAGCTGCTAAAAGAGACCATCGGAAAATTGGGAGGGTAGGATCTTGTTATCTTTTTGTCTTTTTTGCCATCTTCTGTCATCTTTTTTGTCATCTTTTGTCATATTTTTGTCGTCTTTTTGTCATCTTTTGTAATTTTTTGTCATCTTATGCCATTTTTCTATCATCTTTTTGCCATCTTCTGTCATCTTTTTTGTCATCTTTTGTCATATTTTTGTCGTCTTTTTGTCATCTTTTGTAATTTTTTGTCATCTTATGCCATTTTTCTATCATCTTTTTGCCATCTTCTGTCATCTTTTTTGTCATCTTTTGTCATATTTTTGTCGTCTTTTTGTCATCTTTTGTAATTTTTTGTCATCTTATGCCATTTTTCTATCATCTTTTTGCCATCTTCTGTCATCTTTTTTGTCATCTTTTGTCATATTTTTGTCGTCTTTTTGTCATCTTTTGTAATTTTTTGTCATCTTATGCCATTTTTCTATCATCTTTTTGCCATCTTCTGTCATCTTTTTTGTCATCTTTTGTCATATTTTTGTCGTCTTTTTGTCATCTTTTGTAATTTTTTGTCATCTTATGCCATTTTTCTATCATCTTTTTGCCATCTTCTGTCATCTTTTTTGTCATCTTTTGTCATATTTTTGTCGTCTTTTTGTCATCTTTTGTAATTTTTTGTCATCTTATGCCATTTTTCTATCATCTTTTTGCCATCTTCTGTCATCTTTTTTGTCATCTTTTGTCATATTTTTGTCGTCTTTTTGTCATCTTTTGTAATTTTTTGTCATCTTTTGCCATTTTTCTATCATCTTTTTGTCGTCTTTTTGTCATCTTTTGTAATAGTTTTGTCATATTTTTGTCATTGGTTGTTACTTTTTATCATTTTTGTTATCTTTTTGTCACATTTACAAGGAATTTTGATTTTTGTTAGCTCAAGGAAGCGCGCAGAAAAAATCGTGTAAATAAAATTGCTCATTTACCTAAACGCATACTGTTTAATTTGCAATTTTTATTGTAAACAGAATTGTAAGTAATTGTCACAAGTTTTCATATCATGTGCCGTGTTGTCAATTCTAACAGCAACTCTAGTTTTATTCTTGTGAAACGGGTGTTTCTGCAGGCAGAGGTATGCCAATTTCCAGTGAACCGTTAAGTGATATTCACAAAAAGCTGAGAGGAAAAGACAAAAAAATTAAAACATATTTCCGAGATTATAACTTTCGAGAATTATTCTGGCATTTTTTTCTTCAAAGGAAGACAAACGAAATACTTAAAGTACCCCAGTTTGTACCCCAGTTTGTACCGCGACGTTCGTACCCCCAGTTTGTACCCTAGTTACTACACTGGTCGGTGCATTTTCTTTCTATTGCATTCTGTTTTAGGACCAAGAACTTTTCTTCTTCCATGACGTCAGCCCAGGAAGCTGTTTCTTCCAGCCCAATGGTGCATTCATTTACAACACTCTAGTAGAATTTATCAAGGTTGGTCAGTTTTGTAACCCTTTACGTCATTGCTATCTTGGAAACCGCTTTTAAAACTAATGCCCACATCCATGCGTGCATATATAGTCTAGCAAAGATACCTCCCCCTTCTCATTAAATGTAAAGTGTATATATGTTTTGATATCAGATAGCTATATATAGATGTAAGGGAAGAGAAGGGGATTACACCATCTGTCCTGTATTGTAGAATAAATTTATCAGAATCACGTCGTATTTTGTTCAAGATTATTGATTACTCAACATGTAACTCGTTATGGCGAGAATAATTATGACAATGCTTGTAGGAATGGAGTTCTTGATAGGTATGTTAACAGATGTATATATAGCTGCCGTCTTCTTAACGATGTTTAAACTCCACCTCACTCAAGAGAGGACATCACTGCATGTATGCACTGCAAAGTTAGGCTTGATAAGACAAATGCTTTTGATCACCATATTCCCCAATAATACCTAATAGTTACTGTTCTAACCTTCGTCTTATAATCTTCTGTTTTAGTCTGAGTACAAGAAACGTGGCTTTAAAGAAGTTATAACACCAAATATTTACAGCACTCGACTATGGGAAACTTCAGGTCACTGGCAGCATTACTCGGTATGAGGATGTTATTTCGGGTCCTGTTCTATTTTACTGAGGGTTATCAGTATAGACATTTTTGGAAATTGTTGAGTACAACAGTTTGAAGGCCCGTCGGCCATGCTCAGTTTAAAACAAGTCCTCACTTTCTAAACGTCCAATTGACATTCGATCACTGATCTAAGACAATCGTGAAATGATCACAGATCAATAATTATAATGATTAGAAAAGAAACCTTTCGATAAATTGTAGCAAAGAGCGCTATGAGCAAGTTTATAGAGGACACTTTTTATAAATTCCAACATTTCCGGCTAGTCTATTTTTGACTTGAATCTATACTTCAATCTATATTCAAATATTAAAACTTTGTAAAGACACGACTAGACAAATCTATGTATTTCGAAACTAGCTCAGAGAGGTCTTTAGTTTTCATTAAATCTAGAATGATGAGACATATTCATGATAATCCTAACTCTTCTTGTTACCCACTGAAAACCTGAATTTGTATTACATTTAGGATACAGTTGTCTTCAAGTATTTGACTTGAATTATAATCTATCCTGAAAATCAACAGGAACAACTATGAACGGAAAAAAGCTGAGATTATTGGGTATTCAAAATGTCGGACTTTGACTGTTCTCTGTTCTTTTATCAACGGTCCAAATTTTTTATAGTTTGCTTGCTGTCATTGGGCACTTACAGGGGCGGACTGACCAGTCGAGAACTTGGACTTGGGGCCTGGCACTTTTTTCCGGTACTTAGTTATTCGCAGTGGGTATGACTAGCTCATCATCCAAAGGCCTGAGAACCTGCCAGCCTCCCCCCTCCTCTGGACACTTTAACGAATATCTTCTATTGAATGTCCTGTTTTTTAGACCAACATGTTCTCATTCGAAGTTGAGAAAGAGATGTATGCATTAAAGCCAATGAACTGCCCCGGGCACTGGTACGTCAGATGCTTTGACTGCATTTAATGTTTTCAATTAGTTGTCATCAACGTTATAACTACATTGTCATGACGATTTACTGTAAACTTTGTAGAAAAATTGCACGATATGACTTACAAGTTTTAGAAATAAATCATTGATTATCCATCCTTTGTTAAGCTTTTAATATTGGAATTAGTTCATTATGAATCAGGCGTAGAAGTGATTTTATGTACAGAGCTATGTAATTGCAACTGTTGACCATGTTTTATAGCTAGTCGGGATATAAAGGTCTTTCTGCAGAATAACCTGAATTTCTTTATCAAGCCCCTAACGAAACCTAAATAATATCAGCTTCAAATAACAATAATTTCGTCTTCTAAGATTTGCGTAGCATGAAACGCTTGGCCACCTAATGCCAACCATAATTAATAAAGGCGTGTGGCGATGCGACATCCAATGTATGACGATATTCAAAAATAAGTATTTATAATGTGATCAAAAGTATTTAGTTTAAATGAGATATTACTCTTTGTTGCCTCAGTATGATGTTTGATCACCGTCCTCGTTCGTGGCGTGAGCTCCCGCTTCGCATGGCTGACTTTGGTGTCTTGCACCGGAACGAACTCTCCGGCACATTGACCGGACTTACTCGTGTTCGTAGATTCCAGCAGGATGATGCACACATATTTTGCACCATGGAACAAGTTAGTTGCCCATTGCCTTTTCTTTTCTTAATGAATTTCTCTACAGTCTACGTCACAGATTTCTTCGTCTGTTTATTGTCCGCACCTAAAATATCTAGTGGCCAATCTGATTGGTCAGTTTTTGCCTGTCAGTCAAAGGACAGTCAATCACAAAGTAATTCAATTAGTGGAGTTTTCTTTAATGTCTATTCATACCCAAAGCTAAATTATCCTCTCATTTCCTCCAGTCGCCATTTTCTTTTCCTCTAGCCAATAGATAGGTTTGTTCTAGGACACCGATCTGTGCTCTGACCCATTTGATTGCCATATATGATTGCCATGTGATTACCATTTGATTACAGGTTCGCGCTGAGATGAAAGGCTGTCTGGAATTCCTGCAAGCCGTATACAGCGTATTTGGGTTCACGTTCAAACTGAACCTCTCCACCCGGCCTGACAAGTATATTGGAGATCCATCCACCTGGGACAAAGCAGAGAAGGTACGCGTTCTGTTGATTCGAGGAGACTTTTATCTTTACTAGTCAGTCGATATTCTGTATCGGTTTAAGCGTTGGCCAACCTTGGAAAACATAGCCAAGACCCTGAAATTTATGCAGATATGTATAACGAGACTTAGAATAATCAACAGTAGGCAGGGCCGTCGGAATGTTGGACCACAGGGGCACATGCCTCTAGGTTTGGGATATGCACTAGTTTGCCATTTATGTGTGGCAGTTTTAACTATACGAAACAGTGCCCCTTATAAAAACATCATGCCCCTCAGGCCCTCACTGCATGTTTCCATCAACTTTGAAATTTTTCTGAGGCTGGCTTTAAAGCGAAATCCTTCACTATACCTATAAGTTAGTATTTATGCATTGTTTTTCTAAAGCCGATCCTAGCTGTGTGATCCTAGTTTTTTTATTTTGTTTTTATCTAAATTTAAATCTCGATTCCTTTTTCAGACTCAAGCTTAACATCTCATTTTAAATAACTACTCTCACTCCCGTTCTGATTATGTTTGGTTGATTTCATAAGGGGAAGAAGAACGCTGTGTAAAGCCGTTTTTATCGTATTGTTTTTAACAGCTTTCATGTTTTGTAGGAACTTGAAAATGCATTGAATGATTTTGGCCACAAATGGGAACTCAATCCAGGAGATGGAGCATTTTATGGACCAAAGGTAAGAAACCCTTGATTTTTTCTTTTATGTGTTTGTCAGCTGATCGTCTTTGATCTCCTATTAGAAATCAAAGCGTCTGTTGAGACCATGTTTGCTAATGAAAGGCTAGAAAAGTTTTCTTTCATGCATGTTGCAATTATGAAAAACTGGAGCCGTGATCTTAAGCATGCTCTTCGTGCATATTGTTTTAAAATAGTTTATTGTATCACAGTTTATTAAGTATTTGAGGGTGTTATTTGAACATGTGGGTATAAAATATACGTTAAAGCATGGTGTGGACCGGCGTTAATACTTTCACGCTATCAATACTACTATCCAACTCACATAACATGAGCCTCGTCGAGCCTAGATTTTTAACCGTAAGTAGTAGCTATATGAGTAGAGACACACAACAGAGAGAAGACTTTTGCACTAATAAAGCAAAAACTAACTTGGTAGCGCTATAAAGTTAAGTTACAAATGAAAATGGAACTTTAATAGGCCTGATCCGTTTTATTTGAAATTTACACCATGTTTGAATTAAGGAGCTGTATTTTTGCATGATTTTATCATAGATTGACATCCAGATTCAAGATTTAGCATGATTTTTATCATGGATTGATATCCAGAGTCAAGATTTTGCATGATTTTAATCACAGAGTGACATCCAGATTCAAGATTTTGCACGATTTTTATCATAGATTGACATCCAGATTCAAGATGCACTAAGAAGATACCATCAATGTGCAACAATCCAGCTAGATTTTAATCTGCCGGAAAGATTCAAGTTAACTTACGTCAGGTGGGTACAGTCGCTAGTCATAGAACACGTCGTAATGGGTGCAATCATTGCCAAAAGTAATTTGAACACCCAGCAATCTGCGTTGCATTTGATATCTTACATTTCTTTTCCGAAAAAAATACTACTTTCGCCCCCTTTTCCCTAGAACAATGTTGATAGTTTAGAAAATATCATATAAGTTGTTGGTGCCGCAAACTTTGAAGATCGCACGAAAAAGGGTACTTTTCATAGCGAAATAGGGTACATAGCATGCTTGAAGCCGCTCTTACACGGTCAGATTTTGTCGAATTCGATTATGTCGAATCTAGTTTTGCTTCAAATTTGTCGAATGCCCCTTTTACACGAACAGATTTTGTGGAATAAATAGCAGCCAAAAACCTTAATATTGTGTGCAGAATGAAGAAGCAGGTTGCTTAAGCTGCCATAGTTTTATCACTGGCTTTGAAGAGACGACAAAATACGAGGCGAAACCGTACAAAATAGAATGTCATTCATTCACCTTTCGATTTGTCGAATGGAATAGAGCATGATCGATTCTTGAAAAATTGAATTCGACAATCTGATGATTGCATTCGACATTCGATTAATCAAATTCGACAAAATTTGACCGTGTGAAAGCGGCTTAAGTTCTTTTCGCTCGACGCTCTTCAGAGCATCAACATCGGATAATAACCAAATGTAAGCTGAAAATTTATATCCAGATGTGGATCGGAAGTAACTTGAGAGGAAGTTATAGTAGAATTTAAAATGAGGAATGCAAAAGAAGGTGCTTCCAAATCTCCTAACCCTCTTGATAGTAAACCAACATTGTTCCGTGTGGGGAGAGGGGGATGGCTGAATTTAACCCTGCAAACTGACGTCACCGTTTCAAGTCATTTGGCAAGCATTGTGGCTGCCTGATAAAGATTTTGTTTCGGCTCTACTAAATCTGGATCGTCTATGAACTCTTTATATAGGTGCCTAAAATTTGACTTAAATATGCAAAGTCTTACAGATACCATAGTTTACAATCATACTAAGTCCTATACTTTCGTTTTACGTCTGGGTTAGACGAGTCTCCCTGGGATTTTTCTCCAGACTCAGTTTGTTACGCGGTGCTTTTTTCTTTATCTTTTTCATGAGTAAATTGTAGATACGAGTGGTGAAGGCGAACGCAGCAAATATTCCGAAGCCTTGGAAAGAACAGAGAATTTTGAATAGCCAGTCGAAGGCTTCAACTCCGGCTAACCCAGAAATGAACCCGAAAATCCAGCCGATTCCGGTAAATGTGCCCAGTTTTAGCACCATCACCGTGGACTGTGTACGCAACACACTGCTCCGGCTGCCTTTCCGTAGTATCTTGCTGTTTTCTTTATTCATGCGATGAATTTTGGAAACGGCAGCCACAAGACATATACAGTTGAAAAGCAACACACAGCCGATGGGAATCAGAAAGGTTGCAATGCTGGCCCAGACGTTGGAAATAAAGCACTCACCATTTACTCCGTAACTCATTTTCTCGGGGCTCACGAAATGAATTATTGTGCACGGTGTAATTATAACGAGTGGAAAGCCATAGGCAGTTTTGATAGCCAGTCGATAGCGTCGAACTTTCTCGCATTGTGACGTCATTAGAGGTTGGCAAAATGTTCGCGTTGTGCTTAGTGCGATCATAGCCATCGTGCAAAAGGCTGTCAGATAAACCCAGTGTATCCAAATGCCAACGACAGCGCAGAATCTGGTGTTTTTCGCTGCATAATACTTCATTAGGAGGAGGGCATGGCCTATTGCTAAAACAGTCGCTAAGTGTTTGATATATCGACCGGGGACGGACTGCAGTTCCTTGAAACAAAGTAGCATGAAAAGAAGGCAGGTCAGGCTTATGATACTCAGTGAGTTACCCACCACTTGCAAATAGAACAAGATGCCGTTACTGTTATTGAGATGGTTTGGTGAAGTTTGCTTCTCATTCTTTATGCTGCAGACTGCTGTCTTTTCGTTAAAAGTACCCCTAGAACTTGCGCACATCTGCTTTCGAAGTTCTATTGCCCTTGCTATAAGGATCTTCAGTGAATTGAAGAAATCTGTATACATAGTGTAGTTGCTCCCTCCCTTCGTGTTGCTTTCGTCCTCAACATTCCCACTGTCGTTGCCAGATAACTCGAAAAATATGATCTCTACCGCTTCGTAGGCCGTCATGTACAACTCCTCGCAGTTGTTGGCATTACGACTGATTGTACTGGCGGCTGCCTCAATTGAGTCTAAAATTCGGTCATCAATCGTTGTACTTATGGAACGAAATTTGTAATCTCCACAATTATGATTCTCCCGCAGTGACACTGTTACAAGATTCACTGCTGATATTATGACCCATTTTGACAGAATATTTGCTATCAACATCCTCCCAGTTACTTTAAGTCAGGCCTGCTTCAAGCCAAATGAAATGACTGAATCTTAATACCGCAAGATATTCTAAGTGACTGAAAATAGGTGAAGGCAGTCTTATTGACACTAGCTATTACTTTACGTATTTCTTCAAACTAGATATGAAATTTTCGTCGTTTCATGTATTATTGAGCAATGCTTTTTAAGTATCATCCATTAAGACATTGCTACCTCTAAATGCCTTTTGCAAGCTTATAAATTGGATTTTTGGGTTTTGGATGAATATGATTTTCTTGTATTTACCTTAAAAACAAGAAATGAAAATTGTTTGTTAAGACTATCTGATGGCAATTTACGTTGGTTAACAACAACTGGTTCTTTCTCATCGAAATCATGTGCTCGCTTCTGCATGTTTAAAAGGTATTACTCGCTTTGACGTCACACTATGCTCTTAGCTAGCGATAGGAGAACTGTAGTTATACAAGATTCAGATAATAACCCCAGCTCTCCTGGCTTGGCCTTCTAAAGCTGTGTTGTGTGTATGGTTCTCTTTGGGAAGCAACCTTTCATTGCTTTTGAGAAGGACGCTCAGTTTAGATTCAGGCATGCTCTACCTCTTTTTGTTGGGCAATTAAGACCCCGTTTACACGGTAGCGGATCACTTTTGATTCGACACAAATCTGCTGCGGATCAGCCTCCCGTCTGCACGAGCGCCAAGTGATCCGATACACTTTTGCTCCACTATCCGCATCAATTTTGAATCTGCTACGAAAGCAAACTAGTTTTGTGTCGAGTCACTTTTGTATCGGATCACTTCTGCACCGCGTCGTGATTCGCATTCTTCTGCACCGCGTCATCACTTCTGCACGAGACGCAAGTGATTCGCATTAATTCTCTTTTTCTGGGTATGTATCTTAGAACGGTATTGCGATTTCTTCAAACTTGTTTTTGACTGTTTCCCAGTCTAGGCCTAACTGGCTTTTAAAGGCTTTGTAGTCAATGACAATTCGTATCATGAGCGCAGTTTCCTCGTCTGTCCATGAGAAGCTTTTATCTTTACCATTGAAGTTGGCTGGCTGCTTCTTTGGTGGCATTTTGAAGTGCTGACGTTGAAAGAAACCACAAAGAATCTCAGAAAATCTTGGATAGCCTAATTGGTGATGAGAAACGACATGACAGAGATTTGGCGGGCTTTTGGCGTGCAGGCGCAATAGACGTATCCAATTCGATCCGCTATCGTGTTGATGGGAGGGTGATCCGCAACACTTTTGATCTGCTACAATGTAGACGGGAGGGTGCTCAGGTACATTTTGATTCGCAACACTTTTGATCCGCTACCGTGTAAACGTGGTCTAAGAGTAAGGCTGGTACGCAGAGTAATAACTGGGCAACTCGATTAGATAATTTTCCCTCTTCCTGTTGATTTTGAAGTTTCTTACTGGCAGTTAATCACAGTTTGCCACACAAGAGCACCCGGATGTGGAGCTCGGGCCTTGGGTGGGGGGTTTGCCCCTTATTAATGTCAAGAGGTAGCCCTTTACTTTTTGCCATTGTTTTCTTAGCGTTTTTTGCGAAGGCATCCCTTGTTCTTTTGATAGTAACAATAAACCCCTAAAATTAAAATTTATACTCTGGTTCAAATGCACTTGCTTGTAATTTCTTTCTTGTTATTTTAGTGGTGAAGGGGACGAAAAGAAGAGACCAGTTATTATACACAGGGCCATTCTTGGATCCGTTGAACGAATGATTGCCATTTTGACGGAAAACTATGGTGGAAAATGGTAGGAATGTTTTCCCACCTTAGTAGAAATCTATATAATGTATTAATTCATAATAACATTATCATACTTTTGTCACCCATATACTGAAATAACGGGCTTGGAGCAAACTGGATTTCTGTTACTGGCAAGAGCCAGAAACAGGTTCAGTGTTCTCTTGTTGCTTGTCCCCAAATGGGGATATCATATTTCAAGTGGGATTTTCCGACCCATAGCTTTATGTGTCTAACAAGCAATCCCATCGACAATTGTTTACTTTTCAAAATTTTATGTATTACTCGTATTGATCTTTTGCCATTCCTGTTGCTTTTTCCTTTATTAGGCCATTCTGGTTATCCCCACGCCAAGCTATTGTCATTCCAGTGAGCTCAAAATATGATGAATATGCTGCTGAGGTAAGTGTCGAAAATCAATTTTTTAAGGGGGGGGGGGGGGGGGGTGCATACCTAAAAAACTCTAGGAGAGGCGAACAAGTTTCATTCTTGCTTTGATCAAGAAAACCCCTGTCAAAAAGCAAAATAATTCCCGGCTATTGCTCGTGATGTTTGACTGCGTGCCTTTTAGGCAAAAACTTTAAATAAATCAAGAAATCTGTAAGCTGATTTATAACAAGGTTTTCGAATAATTTAACAAAAAGTGCTTCTTTTTACACACCAATCTTCCTTCAGTTCTCCACACCCAGTGGTTACTTAGTTTTGAAATAGCCCTGACGATTATACGAATCTGCCGTAAAATATACCGTGATGATATTAAGCTTTAAATTTAGCTATAAAAAGCTTTAAATAAAGAAAGCTTTTTATACGGTTAATATTTAAAATTTTACTTTTAGGTTTCAGAAATATGCCAAATATAATCTGATATAATCTGAAATCTAAAAAGATACGCTGTCAAGCTTTCACCCTTCGTTAGCGTGTTTTAAATTAGGCTAAGAGCGATGTCTCCTTTTCAGCCTACCTCTTTAAGCTCAGTTTTAAATTTTTATTTTCTTATATAATTAATTTAAGTATTGGGTCTGGTACGAAATCACCCCTACCCTTGTAACTTAATTTTCTTGATTGACTGGGAAATAAAAAAACGACAGCGTTGCTCCTTTAGAGTTTTTATCCGGATATGTATGGTTTTATCTGATGCTAGTTTGGTATTTTAGTAAAGAGTAGCCATTGATTGGGCCAGTTTAGCCAAAACCCTTTTACACATAAAATAGAACTGCCCCTCCCGGAATGAACTTGCCAAGGAGCATTCATCTCAATGTTTTTTTGTACTTGGTGCATTAATTATCAAAGCTTTTTATTTCAAAATCCTTGTAAATATAATAAATCTGCAGGAAAACTGCTGTTTTGGTTTCGTCATGAAATGAAGAGACGTTTGCAGGGATTTTGTTCTATCTTTCTTTGTTTTCAACAAGCACTGCTAGATTTTTCAAGTTCAATTTTTTCGTAGACCTGCTATGTTTTTATGAAATGAATAAGGAATATGAATAGAAGATCTGCTTGGTTACATTAGAAAACCTTTTATTGAGGATATTTCATTGTAATCTTTTATCAGTTCGTTTATCGAGTTGTCAGTAGTGACGATTACGAATTTATCAGGAAATTTCAAACAAGTTCTTCGTTGTGATTTGCTCTCAGCGGTGCTCCACTTGCTTCGTTTACCAGCAGTCATAATATTTAGTTGAACATAGCGAGGAAATATGACTTTACAGTGTGATTATTGCGAATTAAAAGTCAAACCTCTTAGGAAAGTTGTATTAAAACTGTTTTATTATGTTTGTCGGCGTCTGCTCACATTTTCGTCCGTAACATCTGTTCTCAAATTGGCAAAAAATTGCATTTTGAGACATAATTGCTCTCTAACAATTTCAAGCAGATGAAATATCTTGTATTGATTTTCCCATAGTGCTTAATATCGCAATGTTTTAGTATAATTTGTGCCTTTTTTATTAATAAGTAATGTTAAAGCACTTACAATCTTCGTGTCTAAATATGCATCCTGCTGTGTTTTTGAATCCCAAAAAACCATCTGTGCTTAGCAAGTGTCGGTACAGTATGTTGGCACTCTAATTGCCCTCAAAGCATGAAGAATTTTCATGTTGTAATATCTGCAACGTCTAGGCAACTGATTACCAAAACACGCACCTGTTTTGTATATCATTCAGAAATTCTGGTTAAAATCCATCCAAATCTACACTGGCCATATAGTGCCTCTAATGCAGCTTAGTTTAACTCTGTCAGAATTTTTTTGGCCTAAACCTTGTTTAAAATGTTTTTTATTGTATTTTTCAGTCTTTCCATGAAGAGTTATTTACAGTGATATCTATCATAGTGTTCTTTCAGAATTTTTGGTTCTCACATGAGTTTCCCAACTAAAAAATAAGCTTGACAAAATATTCGCTCGCTGATAGTATTGCTGCGTTTCTGTGAAACTTCATTAGAAGCCTGCCTCCAAACCCAACACCCCACTCTAAACTCCTGCCAACCCCTCCTGCCAACCCCCTCCCCTTTCAGAGCCCCAATCAACTGTACATCGGTACCCTGTAACTGTATCTTGGATTCTTTTTGGGTTCAATACGGCGTTTTTTGTGCAGATAACAGCATCCAGCCTGCAATGATCCTTTTCCTTACTTTCAGGTCTGTGGAAAGATAAAGGACGAAGATTTTATGATTGATGCAAATTATGACCCAGGAGAGACACTCAACAAAAAAATCAGAAACGCGCAACTTGCACAGTACAACTTTATTTTGGGTAAGTCGTAAAAAAGCTATGATAACTCATTTTCGAAAAGTTTGAAAAGAAAATGTCATGAAGACGTATTTTTATGATGGTTTTAGTAAACAGGGCAGACAAAATATTTCGTTATTGCTTTTATAGTTGTTTCACAGAAGTTATAATATACTAGGATAGGTTTGACTTGCTCTCAAACACTGATCCTTCATACATTCTAGTTGTTGGTGAGAAAGAAAAGGAATCTGGAACAGTGAATGTAAGAACCCGCGACAACAAAGTACACGGAGAAAAGAGCATTCAGGCCATTATAGAACGTTTCGCGGCGCTTAGAAGTGAAAAACTAGCAGACAGTGAAGAGCCTTTTTGAATTCAAGAACACTCCATGGTAACAATAGTTTAGGCATGTAAAACCAATTCAATCTAGTTGCAAATTGCAAATTTGATACAGCTTATTATGTTATCTTTATTCTTGAAAACTTCTTTTGAGTGATGGTTCTGTGCTAGGCAGATATCGCCCTTTGTCCAATACTTGTGGTTGATTTTAAATTTTTCAATTAGGCCTCAATTCGCTTATCGTGAGCACGTGACCTGCAGTTCTTGGTAGCCGGTGTTAATTTACTTACTCGGGAATGAAATGCCAATGCAATATAAAGGGCATAAAGCTCCCTCAGAAGAACTGCCATAGACATCAGAAAGGCCAGTCATGACTCACGAGGCTACGTTCCCACATCATCGAGAGCGAGTTGGGCCGTTGGTGCATCGGCGCCAATCGCTCAACCTACCATAAAGGGGTTACTATGGACAGGAAAAGCCTCTTTTCCCCACTAATAGCCGATGCACCAGTCCTACCTAATAGCATCAGAAAACTCTAAGAAACATAAAAAATGCCTGAAGGTATGAGAGGTTTTAACGATGCCATAAAAGAAAACACAACACGCAAAGCTATACTGAATAGGCATTTTGCATAAAGAAACAAAATGAGGGAGGGAGGGCTGTGAAAATACAAGAAAACAGCCTAGTTGTTTTGTGGCTTCACCAAGCAAGGTGAGACCCACGCAATGCCAAAACCTTAAATACCCCTAGATTAACCAAGGGAATGAAAACGCCACGAAACACACATCTTACCCTAGTTTTACAAATCAAATTCTCAGGAGGCCGAAAGACTCCCAGCATTGCCCATAAACTAGTAGAGCAGATACAAGAAAACCCGAGGAAGCGTGGCACAAGAAAACATAGCGAAATAGTAATAACAATAATCTCAAGCGATCTAGTTAATGCTCAAAAGCCCCTCGTGAAATTAACTCTGATTAAATTTCATTTAATCATCATTTGTGATTTTGCTACAGGATTCCCGTAGCGACGCAAGTCTCTAGGCTCTGGAAGGGGAGAGGGGACAAAGCAAAAACTTTCAGGCCACGCCCTTTTTGCCGCCTGAAAACGCTTTTCTAACAGCAAGGAACGCTTATTTTATTTAAAGGGAACGCCAATGACTAAATTTTGTTTACGTAAAGTCAGTTTCAAAATCATATGATTCATTGCAAAAGTACAACAAGCACAGGAGGACACTGATAACGGTTAAAAAAAAGAGTGGGCAAAAGCAAGAGCCCTGTGGAACCCCTATCTCGATATTATACTAAAATCTGCTACACTGATGCGAACTGTATGTACGATAAGGTCTAGACCAAGTAACGGATGGTATTTTTTCTTTTGCAAAGAGGTTTCGTAATCTACTGTATCGAATGCTTTTTTGAGATCAACAAAGATCATGCCAGTAAGACTAAGCGTTATTTATGTCCGAGTTGCATGGTACCAGTCATCGGTGCATTCTTGGAGGCATCGGTTGTTGAATGTAGGGCCTTGAAATCAGACAGGCGGATGATAGGGAACCGTTTCCATTCATGTAATGGTAAAACTGCTTTGATATGATGGGCAACACAGATGTCAGTGAATAATTAGATTTTTTTAATTTTTCGCCCTTTTTGTGAATTGATGTTACCTTGACAATTTTCCCAGTTTCAAGAAAAGTGCTGATCTCGATAGAATTTTCAAATGTTGCGTTAAAGGAGATGAAATAAACCACACATCAAATAGGACCTACATTTTACGTTGATAAAAGGAAGCAATATGCGACTTAAACGATTTTTTCTGTACTATGATCGATCGATATGTCATGTCACCTGGGTAGAATTTCTCTCAATATTTTGTTCGCTGAAATGCAGACTAAACAAAACTGACGAAACACCAGGAAAGCTGAAATTAATCCTGCAAATCTAGGCTTTACTGCATCAATATTTAAAGGAAAAATAAAGCAGGACAAACCCTAATCCCTTTTTTGAACTAGTAGCGCTGTCATATTTACCAATTGTCATTTTTCGAAGGCGAATTATGGTTAATTTGGCCTATAAGCAATACTCCGTCAATCCAAGTGCTCAACAAATGAACACCTAAATCTTGGTTCTATAAATTTGCCGTTTTTACGTCACCCGCCGATACCTAGAAACACGTTTAGAACTGCAGAACCTCGTCATGAACCCGAGATCATGAGCTTATCAAAAAATAAAAAGTTTTTGTTATGATAGGTCTTTCTCTTAATAACTTACCAGCACGCGCTTGCAATATATTCTGGTAGTTGAATTCCACATCTTTAGAATCCTGAAAGCTGTGTCAACAAAACCATATCATATGATATGGTGCAACGAAGGGAATATTTAGATGCTCTTGGTTGATCGGCCTAGACGCCCCCCAGAGTCAGGAAAACATTACGGTCGCACGGCCACCGACCGGGGGAAGGTCCACGAAAAACAATAGAAGCTCCTATGAGACACCCAAGCCACGCCCACTTTCTATTGCTTTGTGAGGAAGGTCTGCCTTCTAGGATGTTTTGTCTGGAGGAAGGTTAACAACTTCTCATGACTCTGACTCCCCCCGTCTCATATCAGCAAAATCAATGTCCAATTAGCTTTGTTTACGTCAACAAACGTAACATGTAAGCTAAGAAAACATTTTCCTTCTAATATAAACAATTCAAAAGCATCCTTCTGTTTGGCGATAACAATATGTTCTTTCCAGTTTGTTTTTACAGCGGCACATTTGGGCACTAGCGGGATAATTATGTGCTTACCTGGAAGTGTATTTCAAGGTGATCTCACCCTTTCAAAGAAAAACGTACGCACTGAAAGTTTGAATGCTACGTCCAGTGAATTCATCAGCGTAGGTGGCATTGTGTTAATAGTGACTCCTCTGTAGTTACGTAATAGAAATGTTGTTTGATAAAGAGATTATGTGTACTACCCTCATTTCTTATAAGAAACCGTCTTAAAAAGCCGTAGTTCAGGGAGGCTTGAGGACGGGAATGCTCGGGGGCCGTTGCCCCCTTGCTCTCACAAAAAAATTAACAATTTTCTTTATTTTGCTATGGTTTTGCCCACTTTCTTGACGAGTCTAAATATTCTTAAATTTTTTGGTTTTGAGCCCAAGATTATTCTTAAATTATTCTTAAGCAACATAAGGTATAATTTGGTTGCAGTTTAATGACCACTCCAAGGCTGGATGCGTCCATTTCAAGACATACGGCGTTAAACTCGCATTTTTTTGGCTTTCAAAAAAACTCAAATGAACAAAAAATCTAATTTTTTTTATGAAGCTTCAGTCTGTCACTATTCTTGAATTATTCTTATTTTTCAGCGATTTTAAACCTCAATATTCTTATAAACTATGTTCTTTTATGTAAGCACTCATGTATTGTTTTTATGTAGTAGTTATTTTTATTTATCATTAGATATTTGAGAAACCTTTATAAAAATTTAGCATTTAAGTCACCAAAAACACGACTGGTTGCTAATCTCGAGCTTAGTTTTCCATAAAAATAACGAGTGCATATGCCTATATAGCTAATTGAACTTGCGCAAGTCTCACTCGATAGGCAAGCCAAAAGAAGGAGTCGAGGAAGTCTAGATAGTCGATATTCAAATGAAGGAACTAAAATGTAACGGTTTGTCTATCGTTAGAGAAACCTGTCCTGGACCAATAGCCATTGGTAACCTGTTTCTGGAGCGAAACTCGGCGAGGGATCGCAATCACTAGCCCCTTTCCCAATTCATTTGATTTTAGAAGTTAAGGGGACCTTATATGGGACCTCCTTATTCGCACAGAGTGAGGGTTTAATTCAAAAGCTGAACAGAGCGACCCTTGGATATGTAGCTTCGCTATTTCTGTTTTAAAAGTGGCAATAGTTGTTTCTTTAACAACGAATGATAAGCAAATAAATGCCAGCGAGAAAATCAAAATAAACGAAACTCTTTTTTAGAGCCCTTAGTATCGTGGCACTCCCTGGGTATCGTGGCACTCCCTTGGTATCGTGGCACTCCCTTGGTATCGTGGCACTCCCTTGGTATCGTGGCACTCCCTTGGTATCGTGGCACTCACTTGGTATCGTGGCACTCACTTGGTATCGTGGCACTCCCTTGGTATCGTGGCTATCGTTCGCACTATAACATTTATAAACAAGTAAAACATTTTCGTCATTGGTCCAGATCCGAGTGTGCGCAGCTTTGATGACGTCACATGATAGGAACTGTACTGCACAGGTGTGAAATATGTAAGCTCTATGAAAAAGCTTCACTTACTTTAAGTTGAATTTCTTATTTAAAACAACATTAGATTATTATATAACATCGACAAGCATGTTCAAGAGTTCTTGCGATTCACATTAAACTGCTCGTAACTGCTTCAGAATGGAGACCAGGCGAATTATTATTATTATTATACAGGTGTGATGTGGGTAATCTTTATGAAAAAGCTCCTTTACAATTTTTCAAGCTTTATAGCAACGAGTTCCTGCCTGTCAGTAAGATTCTTGCTGTCAACTTTCTGTTGCCACAACAATGTAATGCTGCTCCTTTTTGAATAGTTCTTTACAGTACGCGAAGTCTCAGAGGGATCGTATAATAACAGCTCAGTTTTTTTAAATTGCTTTTTAGGTCAGGTGATTTTTTAACAGTATAACCCGGGGGGCAACAAGTCCTAGTGGGCTCTTTCTATCAAAAGAACTCTCTCGATTAATAAAGAATTGTAACGGGGTTGTGGCCTAACATTTTCTCGTTTTACTCGTGACTCGTGCTCTTGGTTTTAGGTAAACAGGAACTGGAATTCATCTAAGAGATATAGAACCTTCTATTCTATTCTACATCCCATTGTAAAATTTGCCCTTTTCAACATTAAAACGTTTTATTTAAGAAACATCCCTAATGATTCTTTGAATTGCCTTTCAAATGGTGTTTTTATTGCTTCATGCAGACGCGTGAAAGATGTTCGTTCTGCCAAGCAGGGGCAAAGTTGTTCGTTGCTATTTTTTCGAAATTTGGTGAAAAAGGCTGTCTTCAGCACCCTCAAAAGACTCAGCTCCCCATTGCGCCCCTGATGCAGAGGAAAAAGCAACTTTCACGATGCAGGTCTTATATTTTGTCGGATAAGTAACGCATTACGCCACCATATTGACGTCTGTTGAGCCGGGAAAATCATTTTCCGCTGGCCGTGCTGTTTATTATTGTTTCGTATTAGAAAACCCTTACTTGAATCAGCTGTTTCTGAACAACAATGCGAAAGTAGTTTATATACGTAAGCACTATCATTTTGTTTTAGAAAAGTTGTTTACAGGATGATAATGCCCAGCTGCTGAAAAAGTATAAAAAAGCAATGGTGTTTGGCAATCACCTCGTAGTATTTGGAGATTTGACGTTCAGTTAGCTAGAACATAGGCTAAAGTTGTATGTCATGGGCTCCGACAAAGGTTGAAAAGTGGGGGGGGGCCAAGGGAAAATTTAACACCCGTAACAGAAGATTTTGAAAAAAATTCTATTGTTTTGCAAAAAAGTGGGCGAGGGTATTGTTTGCCAAGGCCCCCCCGGCCCCCCCCCTTCGTCGGAGGCCCTGTATATGAATATATAATTAGCACAATACAAAGTTACATTGTATACGGCCTAGGCAAAACGAAACAAGAACAGCAATAATGTATAAAATGCTGCAATCAAATGATTTCAGGACTATTATTGTGGGTTATGGCAACATACTCGGTCTTGACGTGTTTTCACGGGCAGACATTTTGGGCATCATACTCAGGGTTTTTGTTCTGAGTTCTGCTGCTTGTTGCAAGAATTTTGCGAGTTTTTTCTGCTTGCTAATGTCTTGGCAGGACTTTAGGAGGACACTCTTGTTTTAGTTATACCAATTCCTTAACATTTCTCCCTTCCCTTCCCTATCAAAGCCTGTCACATTTGAAATACTCCTGCCACAAAGTGTGAGCGCCTATATTTCTGTAAATGGTTTGTTTATCGGGAAAGCTAAGCATCAGCTTCTCTGATTATCCAGTCGAAATGAAATCATAAATTTTTGTTGTAAAATCGAACGAAAATCTAAGCAAAACTTAACAAAGAAGGAAACAAGCAAATAATCAATCCTTTAAGATAAGAATATTTCTGAGTATCTTTAAAGAAGAAAACGTCAGTATGAAAACTAAACAAAAGATTTATCCAGGTTTTATCAAAAATCAAGACTTGGATCAACACTGGATGTTTCTCGGTCTTGTCATTCCCTGGCGAGAACCCCCGTCTTAGGTTTTGCCTTCCGCAGCAACTTCTTGCAGGCTGTTGAATAATTCAGACAGTTAATCAACGATAATTATTTCGGAGTGCAGCCAACATTTTGTCAAAAAGCTAAGTCATTTTGTTTACGGTAGCTTTCATATAGCAAAGCCTTAAACTAAAATCGACGCTACGTTGCAGGGAAGCGATGATTTTCCAAAGAAAAGGTGGATATTTTGGTACATTCATTGTTGTTATTTTTCTGTCAGTGTTAGGGGCTCTTTCAAGTACTACCGTTCCATCCGCAACTCCTGCGACTGGAAATGGAGGAGGGGGAAAGATCAAAGTTTCAACCTATGAAAAAGATCTGCTCGCTACGCTTTTGACAAACTACAGCACGTCAGCTCGCCCGACCTCATCCAATCACGAACCTGTATACGTCAACTTCGAGCTGCGATTAAATAAGATTGTCAAACTGGACATGAAGGAGCAATTGCTAGTGATCAACGCAAAATTGTTTTTGAAATGGAGGGATCCTCAGCTTGCGTGGAATATGTCCGAGTGGAATGGCACAAATTATCTGAATGTGCCCAATTCAAAAATCTGGACACCTGATATTATGCTTTATAATACTGCCAGAGATGACAGCAAAGATCCATCTGATATGTACAAGACGAAAGTTTTGATCAACCACGACGGAGACATCATTTGGGTTGCACCAGTAACCCTGAAGGCTTCTTGTGCCGTTGATATCAAATGGTTCCCGTTCGACAATCAAGAATGCAAACTGACTTTCGGATCATTGTCATACACGCGCAGTAGGCTTAATATCAGGTTCAGGAAGCAGCCAAAAAATGCTGCAGGAATGCAGGGAAATTTTCACTACTCGAATGGAGATTGGGATATCAGCAGTGTTTCCTCGAGACAACTTTCGGAGAGGTACGAATGGAGTCCAGAACCATATGCGTTGATTGAGTATTCAATTTCACTCAAACGGATGTTCACGTATTACATGTTGTACCTTGTGTTGCCATGTTTAGGGCTCGTATTTTTGGGACCGTTTATGTTCTATCTTCCTGCAGACAGTGGAGAGCGAACTGGATTTGGTGTAACTGTGGTTTTGGCACTCAGTGTGTACTTGCTTGTGATATCAGACCAGCTCCCAGAGAAGTCGGACAGGACACCATTGATTGGTGCATTGTACATTGTTATCTTCTTTCTTTTGGTCCTTGCATTAAGTGTTGGCATTGTCACCACCCATCTTTGCTACAAGACTAATGAACCCCCCAAATGGCTGTGGAGAGTGCTCTTCAAAAAGAAGCAACATTTGAGACCAATTGATACCGTCAAGGAAAATCAGATGAAAAGCGACGGTCTGGTTATGCAAACAATGGAAACCGTAGCACAACAAAGACCTGATCTGACAAAACGCTTCTCTACAATCTCTGGGAAGGTTATTCCAACGATTGATGAAGCAGAGACCAACCAACACAAATGGCGAATAATTTCAGCCAAGATTGACAAGATAATGTTCTGGTGCTACCTAGCAATGGTCATCGTCATACCAGCCATTGTATGCGTCTGCTTCATCTGACTTAGCAAGCCATAGCTCACATTGAGGTAATTTCAACCTCTCGTTCTACTCTATAAATTAATGCACATCTTTGTTATAATGTTTGTTAATGAATGTCCGTATGTTAAAATGTTTGATAAACTCGTTGTGCTAATTTGGTCCGTCTATCTTTCTGCCTGTCTATTTAGCTATATAGCATAAATAATCTGAAGTTGGTAAGGCAACCCGCTAAGAAAAAACTTAAGGTAGTAACGAAATCCTTGTTGTATCAAAGAATTCAGTTCTTAAGTCTTCTGCTAAAAGGCAGGTGATGGCTTGATAAACGTAGGCTGGACTTAAGCAACGAAATGGTGGCCATCATCCACAGTAGAATCCGCATGAGTCTAGAATTCCAGAGCTACTTGGAAAAGCTTCCAGAAACAGGCTTGTCATTGAACTGATTTTTGTTTCTTCGCGTTCCAGTCTTCAAGTCGACAATTCCTCTTAATTTGGTCCTTACACGGGGCCGTTATCACCGAAGCAGTATATGGAAAATTTTCTAACAGTATTTGTCTCTGCTGTTTAAATGATTTCAACTCAGGCATTTTATTCTACAAACTGCTATTCAGACAAAAAATATGCATTTTTTATCGGCCTAAGTTTTGAAGTTACCAAACAAATTTTCTTAAATTCAGCCATTTCCAAGTTCTAATTTAACGTGTCAAAGTTGACGTTAAGGCAATGAACGCATTTTGTTTTTGCCAGGATTTCATAATGCTTGTCACACCACGCATTAATTCTTTACATATAAGTGATGTGTCATTGACATATCAACCTGCTCGTAGCATAAAAGCTTCTATTATTCACTTCTTTCATTTGCCAAATATATGCACACGAATTTTTTACAATCATCTTAATATTTAATTATTTCAAATCTTTTTTACTTTTTGCAACGTTCCCTAAAAGAACTTTGCTAGCAGAATTTTTCCTAACTTAATGCAAAGTTCCCTAATAGAACTTTACTGGCAATTTCAAGCCCATGATCCTTAAATACGAACAGTGGCGAAGCTGGACTCCCATTGATGGTCGTGCCCATTGGCCACTGCGCAACAGAAATGCGCCTCCGCAATATTATCCAAAAAAATATTTCAGTGATCTAAGGAGCTCATATAGCAATTGCATGGCACTGCATTACTTTTCTGACACGACAGAAACAAACTAAATTTAAAAGTATAAAAGCTGCTTTTGTGTCTCCCCTGCCTCTGGCTGATACTCAAAATTCATTTTCTTTCCAAAGTGTGATGGAGGTTCCTGGCAACTTTTTTTTATTTTTGGTATTATTTACCCAAAAATCAGTTCACAGGATAATAAAGATTGAACAAAAAACTTTTTCTAAAATTTTATCAAATTATTGCAACAATGGGACCAAAATATACACCTGTGGACTCAGATTTCAAATGTATAATAATTGCAAGCACTGTTTGTGTTTTGCACACATAAGAATTTAGAATTTCATTCATAAAAAGAGGCAAAAGTTGGGCTTTAAAGAGCAAACTCGACTGTGAAGTGCATGCAGACATGTTATTCAAAAGACATTAAGATGCAAAATGAAACAGATGTAAACATGAAATATTAAGAATATCTTGCTGAAT